>JAKCOX010000120.1:0-1200000 GCA_022605575.1 Laterallus jamaicensis coturniculus
TTTCTTTAAGGGAAGCTCTGTCTGCACAGGGACAGGTCTGATTGGCTCTGGATATTTTAATTTCCTGCCTTGTTAATTCCCAGCAATAAATTTTGATGAGATAGTGGTGATGATAATGAGTAATAATTCTGGGCTATTTGCTTTAAGATTATAATCTTTATTTCTTCACTTTAATTACAAAATTTATAAATACCAGCATTTGACTGCAATGATGTTAACTGGCACCTTTCCTAGAGGAAAGGTTTGGGTCTGTCCTCTTACAAACACCATGAAAACAGCAGATTTTTTTTGGGTTTTTTTATAATTTGAAAGCTTTTTGCAGGCTTATCCCACGGCTTTGCTTCACATTGTTTTAATTTGATTTCCACGCTGAAGCACAAGCTACAAGAAAGCCTGTCTGCCACCTACAACCCGTGTCCATGAAGTAGCTGCAAAACCAGACATGATCTATTTTAAATCTATAACCATGCCCAAGTGGGCTAGCCCTGCTGGCAGCCTCTACGCTGACAAGATAACTGGCTGCAGCCTCATCTCAGGGAACCATGTAACAGTTTATGCCCAATTAGCTGCACATTTCTGAGGTAGCTTATTGTCAAGCTGCACCATGATTAGGTAATTTGAACCACAGTCTTGACAGCAGAAGTAGAAGTGAAAAATTCGCTGGCAAATGCAGTGCCTGCTCTGTGCCAGCCTGGTGCCTTGCTTTGAACGCTCAAGCGATATATCACTGCTCTGTGCCAGCCTGGTGCCTTGCTTTGAACGCTCAAGCGATATAGCACTGCTCTGTGCCAGCCCGGTGCCTTGAACGCTCAAGCGATATAGCACTGCTCTGTGCCAGCCAGGTGCCTTGCTTTGAATGCTCAAGCGATATAGCACTGCTCTGTGCCAGCCTGGCGCCTTGCTTTGAACGCTCAAGCGATATAGCACTGCTCTGTGCCAGCCTGGCGCCTTGCTTTGAACGCTCAAGCGATATAGCACTGCTCTGTGCCAGCCTGGCGCCTTGCTTTGAACGCTCAAGCGATATAGCACTGCTCTGTGCCAGCCTGGCGCCTTGAACACTCAAGCGATATAGCACTGCTCTGTGCCAGCCTGGTGCCTTGAACGCTCAAGCGATATATCACTGCTCTGTGCCAGCCTGGCGCCTTGCTTTGAACGCTCAAGCGATATAGCACTGCTCTGTGCCAGCCTGGTGCCTTGAACACTCAAGCGATATAGCACTGCTCTGTGCCAGCCTGGCGCCTTGCTTTGAACGCTCAAGCAGTATAGCACTGTTCTTTGAGGGACAGGATGAAAGCCTCAAGCCTAGGGGAGAGGAAACAGGTTTCATCTTGGGTCCCTGCAGAACCACTACAGCTCTGGGAGGAGGGTGATGGATTTCTGCTCCATTAATAGGCCAATAAAGTAAACTCTGAACAGAGGATAAAAAGAGTATGAATGTTCAGAATCAAGGATTTTTTTTTCTTATATTGAAATAACTGTTGTTTCCCTGTAGTTAGAATTAGGTGCAGGGGTATTTTTTTGCTGTTCAAAGTTATTGCTCCCTACATCTTTGTTAACATATTTTACATGAAATAACCCCACAACAAAACCCAATCTGTTAAATAAAGTAAATCTTTATTCTCATGTTGGAAACAAAGCACATTGATCAATCAGTTCTTGCAGATGAGTTGAAACTTCACCACCCCCCCAAATTTTTGCTGCCCTCTAAGTGGAATTTGGGTTTGTTTTTTTATTCTGTTCTTCAACGTGAGTAGAGCCAAATGTCTTCCTGAGCTTTTATTATACGCTCTCACTGAGAGCTGTGCAAATGCTCCCTGCCAGCTGCAGGGTCTCTATGGGAAATAAAGCTCTTCCAAAATACGAGTGAGACACCAAGAAACAACATTCTGTAGAGCAGATCAGTGGCCACAGTAGCTGAGCAGGAAACACAAAGTTCACTGAATGGAGTCCTTAAACTTTGTGAATGCAAATGCTTAACGAATTGATAGGCAGTAAGAGCAAGCAGTTAATCCTGTGGAGCTGTCGTGCTGCAGGTAGAGCGTGCTCGGAAGCATCTGATTTGGGAACTGACACAGACAGCACTATCAGAGTAACGGGTTTTCTTTACACAAAGAAATAACAAGACTGGCAGCATCAGCATGAACGTGTCTGATGATATACGTCAGCTGTGATCTCAGAGGTGTCTGGAGGTGAGAGAATAGTTTAATCTCCTTTCTTCCCAGTTTAGCTTCTTTGGAGAGGCAGCCAATCAGGGAAGCTATTTATTACTAATTCTGATTACAGATATCCTTCTGCTAGGTGCTGGGCTAGCCCCTCCAGTTAGAGATCAGTGAGAAGCCAGTGGGCTTTGTATCACCCGTGACGTCTGGTCCACTCAATGTTTTCTTGACTGCAAGCACTGCCTACTCAGGACCCTTCACTCACCTTCCATTCATAACTTCTCGTAGGGGAAAAGCGCGTGTCATGCTGTACCTCACCTCACGCAGAAGCAGCAGCTCGTTTCTCCCCTGTCAGGCAGGTGGGGACTCGGACCCTGGACATTCGTTCACCTGATGAAGTGTTTCATAGGACAAGGGGCAATGGCTGTAAGCTGGAGCACAGGAAGTTCCGCACCAACATGCGGAGGAACTTTTTCCCAGTGAGGGTGACAGAGCCCTGGGACAGGCTGCCCAGGGAGGTGGTGGAGTCTCCTTCCCTGGAGATATTCAAGACTCGTCTGGACGCCTGTCTGTGCAGTATGAGCTGGGGAGCTGCTTTGGCAGGGGGGGTTGGACCCCATGATCTCTCAAGGTCCCTTCCAACCCCTACAACTCTGTGATTCTGTGATACACAGGAGGTTTGTTTCAAAGCGCTGCTCAAGCAACCAAATAATCCTGTTTCGTTGGCCAAAGGGCTTCCCCGCCTCCCCTCCTCCGCCATCTCCCTGCCCGAGAACAGTGCTAATCCCTGGCGTCTGAAAGGGAAAAAGGTTTCAGAAGAAGTGTGACAGAGCGGCAGCCCAATCTATACGCGCGTTATCCCTCTCAACCTAATCCCCCCGCGCCGTCCACAGAAAGGATGTGCCTGACATCACTACAGTCGGTGACCTGTCAGGGCGTGTGTTACGTGATGTAATTAATTATTTGCTTTAAAGTAAGCTCTCCCCCAAAGCACTCAAATTCTGTATATTCATTTCCCTTGGTTTCGGTATTTCTGCAGAGAGATGAACGCCACGCAGGGTAACTGTGCTCCCGAAAAGCTTCCCCTGCGCCGCTGGAATCACACCTTTGGGGCCCACAGGGCCCGGGGCGGCCTCTCCCTCACCTGCCCCGCGGCCCCTCTCCCGCACGTGGGTGGGCTTTGCAGCGGGCGATCTCTGCGCAGGGAAGCTGCAGAGATGCGAGGCCGGGCGGGAGGCCTGGTGGGGCGGCCCGGCGGCGCGCTGGGGAACCCGGCTTTCCCACCTGTCGGCTGCAGTTCCGTTGCGCGGCGCGTCAGGAGCCGCCGCGGCAGCCGCCCGCCCGCCCGCTCCCCACGCACACCGCTTGTGCACCGCGCCCCTGATGTCAGCGCGCTAAGCCGGAGCCCAAATCTTCTCAGAGAGATGCTGAGCGGATTACGGGACCGGAGTTTACTAACTGCTTCCTCTCCCCAGACCTGCCCTGCTTGCCGGCGGCCTCTCCCCGCTCACCGCAGCCTCCGCTCCGCCGGGCCGGCGGCGCTCAGCGGGCCCGCATCGGCCCCTCCCCAGGGAAACCTCAGGCGGCAGCATGCCCCGGGACGGGGGCAGCCGGCCGCCGGGCTGCGCCGGGGCGACCCGCGGGAGGGGCTTCAAACTTGCGTGAGGGGGGGCAAAGACATCCCCTGCCCGCCGCGGATTTGCACGGGGAAGAGCCGCAACTCTCGGCGGGGCAGCGCTCGGCGGGCGGGCGGGGGCTGCCGGGGGAGCCGGCCGCCGTGAGCGCCCCCCCGGGCAGCGCCCCGCGGCCGGCAGGCGAGGGCGGCCCGGCGGAACCGGAGCCGCTGGCCGCGGGGCCGGGCGCTGCTCGGGGCGGAGGGGAGCTCCCGCGTCCCGGCCCCGGGACCACCATGGTGCTGCTGTCGGGGGACGGGGAACAGCTGGCCGGGGAGCGGGTCTGCCCCGCGCCGGCGGCCGAGAAGGAGATGCCCAGCGCCGAGGCGGAGAGCGGCTCGGAGCAGGGGGCGGCGGGGGCTGCAGCCGAGGGGCCGGACGAGGAAGAGGACGACGAGGAGTACGAGGAGGAAGAGGACTTCGAGGAGTACGAAGACTTCTCCGAGCTGCCCGACACCTGCAGCATCGCCTCGGACGACTCCTTCTACCCGCCGGGGGGGCTGGAGGACGAGGAGGAGGAGGACCGCTGGTCCCTGGAGCGGGAGGAGCGCGACAGCCCCGAGGCGCTCAGCCTCTTCCGAGCCTGCTGCACCAACAACGCCGTGGTGCTCAGAGCGCTCATCCGCCAAGGCCCCGAGGAGGAGGAGGTGCGGGAGACCGACCGCAACCGCCGGGTGAGCATCCCGCGCCGCGCAGCGACCCCGGGCGCCGCGGGCACCCCCGCCGTCGCGCCAGCCCGACCCCCGCCGGGAGCAGAGCCGGGGGCCGGGGTAACACCGCGTTCGTGGGAAGGGGAGCTGGTCTGCGGTCCCGCGGGGGACGGGACCCCGCGCTGCCGGGACGGGAGGAAGGCTCGAAGCTTCGCCCCGCCGTACGCGGCTTTCCCGCTTTGGCAGAGGAAGGGCCTGGCGTGTGGGGCGGGAGGAAGGTTGGGATCCCGGTTTTCCCGCCGGCACTTTTGAGCTGGGTCTTGCTTTCCCGCAGTTCACTGGGGAGAGCGGCATCGCTGGGAACTCCGTCTTCAACCCGGCGCAGCCCTCCCCTTTGCTGGGCAGCCCGGCCCCCTCCTCACAGCGGGTCACTGGGACAACTGCGCAAAGTTTGTGGTTTCCTTGGGGTTTTTTTTGGTTTGGTTTTGTTCGTTTAGCCCCTCCCCTCAAAAACGCAGCTGTGCTCCCAGGTCCTAGAATGCCTCAGGGTACTACCGTGCCCAAACCAGACTTTCGGGAGTTCTCCCGGTGCTTGCTTTTGTGGATGGCGGCCTGGCTTTAGCTTTTGTGTCAGGACAAGGTTGGGGATTCAGGTTTTGCCTCTTTCTGTAGTTAACTGCAGGGGTCGAAGTGTAGCTCCTTCCCTAAATCAGGTGGTGAAAGCTTGGGGAAGATTTCCAGGGTGATGCGTAACTGAGACATAGGAGCAACAGCACTGAAGGTTAGCAGCAGCAGCTCCTCTCACTCGTATTACTACAATTCATATCAAAACTAAGATTTTTACTTGGAGTTTGCATAAACAATCTCAAAACGTTTTCTAGTTTCTACAATCTCAAAACGCTTTCTACAGCTAGTCCATGACAGGAACTAGCTGGAGTGGTTTTAGTTGGACAACCGACTTGTACATTCTGGCAAAACAAGTGGTCTTTGCATCAAAAGTAATGCAATAATTAGGGTTTACAGCTGTTTAGGGAGGGGCTGTTTTTGTGTGCCTTAGATATATATGTGCTTATAGGACTTTTCCTACAAAATAGCTTTATTTCCCCACTCAAAGGGTTGTTTTTAATACAGATTTTTAGTGATCTGATACTTCTGCAAAAGGTACAAGCACAAGAAGTTGTATTAACACACCTGAGGGGGCAGCAAACTATGGCATGGGGGTGGGAATGAGCAGCAGAGGGTAGAAATGTTTTAAATCAACTTTCTGCCCAAGCCAGCATATCTTAGTAACATGGGAGATCCAAACGTGCGTTACAGGAGATTTTGAAGATGCTGCAGATAACATCTATCTCATGTGTGAGGTGTGAACCTCAGCATGAGCCCAAACCCAGCCCTGGAACTCTGTGGGCACTCACCTCTGCCGTAGCCCGTTGATTTGGCATGCCTCAAATGTGTGATGGTGGGGGAGATTTTGCCCTGCCGTATGTGTGAAATAAAAAAGCAAGTGCCCCGCAGCTGTCCCTTCTGAAACAAAGGGGGTTTCCCACTCCCCAGAGGGTATGCAGCAGGCTGTGAAGCTGGAGGCATCCTCAGTCTCAGGGCTGGGTGATGCAGACCTGAGTTGGGGGTAAGAGCAAGTTCAGCCTCATCACCTTCTGCAGAGGTGATCAGAGCAGGGTTGTGAAAACAGGGAATTTACCTGGTTGGACAGCCCTCCCATCTCCATCCCACTTCCCAGAAAGCAAATTACTCTTCATCTCTCCAGCTTCCCAGAAAAGAAACAACATTGCAGCTTGAGTCCAAACTGAAAGTTCCTTTCATTTGTTCGTACTGTTAAAAAAACCCCAACCAACCAAGCAAAACATTTGTCTCTTACAAATACTCCATTTGACCCGAAATTAAACTTTGACATAAAACTCCATTTTCTGCATTTCTGATGAAAGTAAAATATGTTCTGTAACTCAGCAACTTCTGAAAGCCTCACTAATGATGTGGAAGGCATGAATCCAGTTTGTATCCCTGGATGAGGGGATACGAACACTCACAAAGTGCCCTCATCACAGCAGTACAGAGAAGGACAGTCTGACTTTTCCTGGCAGATGTGAATGGGGGGAGAGCAACGCTTCTGCCAGGAAGCTGAAACATCAGATGCGACTGCAGTCCTGACATCCCCATAGGGAACATCGGGGCAAATTCACGTTATTTTGAAGTGGAAAACAACCTTCTTCAGATAATTTTACCCAAGAAAAGTTTTTGCTCAGGTCTTTTATTGCCCTTTCTGTGGAATTTTTGCAGCTCCTGACTTTGCATGTCATATAAAGTCATTGCACATTACCCATAAACAAAGATTAGTTTTGCAGCCGAAAAGCTACTGAACAAATTCCATACAGCAGTGCCATGGCTCAGCCCCATGGGGCAGCTGAGCACCACACAGCCGCTCGCTCCCCCCTCCATCCCCTGGCGGGACGGGCAGGAGAAGGGGCAGACAAAGGCACGGTGGGGTAAGGGCAGTGTGCTGGGACAGCACAAGGAGAGGGGAACAGCAACGACAGAGTATCCACTGCTGGTGACACACAATGCAGTTCGCTCACTGCCCAGGACCAATGCCCAGCTGGTTGCATTGGCTTCTCCCTGGCCAGCCCTCCTTTATATGCTGAGCATGACATCATGGTACGGAATATCCCTTTGGCCAGTGTGGGTCAGCTGCCCTGGCTGTGCCCCCTCCCAACTTCTTGTGAAAAATTAACTCTATCCCAGCTGAAAACCAGGCCAACTGCTTCCACTAAGGGAATTTCTCATTTGCTGAAATCTGTACTGTTAGCTCTCAGCATCTCCTTTCACCAGGAAAATGCTTGTTTACGGTGCTCTCCGGCACTCGTTTCTTGCAAAGCCCCTTTTCTCTTTTTTCTTTTATTTTTTTAGCACTGTGAATAAATAAGATGAGCTTTTGTTTCTTCTAAGATCTTGTTTCTTTTCTGTGAGGCAGGAGAGAGAGGGAAAAAAATCTTACTTTTTGAGAAGTGTGATGGTGAAGGGAAGGCTGTCCAACCGAGTATATTAACAATTTTCATAAGCCTGATCTGACAGCCTCTGTTAGGCATGTACAGTACAGTTTCGTTTGCACAATATTTTAAATAGACAAAACATGTAACAGGTTATGGTAGGAAGACTATACCATAGCTTGATTCTGAATATAATTAAATACAACTCAAAAGAAGTTAGAGAAAGGAGAAGCTTTTTGATGATTAAATATTTTAGATTCATTTGCATGCAAACAGCTGGAGTTTTTGACTTTTTTTCCCCCCAACTTTTTACTTCATCCCTAAAATGTGAATGTATGACTTTAAGATTCAGAAGGAATTCTTTCCAAAACCACTTAAGATCCAGAGGCAACATTACTTATTTTCATCCATCCTTTTTATCAAAATACATCAATTCTCTCTTTGGAGTCAGCTCTCCAAGCCTGGATAGTGGCTTGTCATGTGGCTTCTGCAGAAACATGTTTTTCTTGTGCTCTGTGCGTGAGCTGAAGAACCACCTGCCAGGGACAGGTTTTCTTTTAATCCACCTTCCTGCTGTACACCAGACTACTCAATATCTGATTTATTAGTCACTACATGTAGCCCAAAGACCGGTACCTGCCCAGGTTTTCATTCCTGTCAAGAAAACAGCAGTTTATCTATCACTGTCTGTACAGGATCCCCAAAGGGTTCATCCCTGTGCCTTCGGTTGCCCTGCTGTCTCTATATGGAGTCCTGAAAGCCTGGTGTGGTATTGCTTGTTTCCTTTCCTACTGAAGTATTTGGTAAAATAGCTGTGGCAGCATGTAATATACCCTGTAACTGTAGATCATGTGAAATCACCCATCTGGCTGAGACCGGGTTGTGATCTGGGAAATGCTTTTCTCCACGCGCTGTGGGGATGGGTTTTGCTGCTTTACTAAGGTGCATTTCTAGAATTTCAGGCATTTGCACCTCAGAAGCTTTAACTCCACTTCCTATTAAATCTTCCCTGGAGACCAGAATCATATATGCTTAGAAAGACAGAGTTTTAAATTTGAGTGTTACCTAACCGCAGAATGAAAGCAGATTTAGAAATTTGCCATGACAATAGAGAAGGCAGTCAGGGATGGGAGTGAAAGAGAGAAAAGAAGGCAAAGAACATTCTCACATCAGGTTGAAAATAATCACCACAGCTCACCCATAAAAAGGCTTTGTGTTAACCATCTGTGTGGTATTTTGGTGGGTATCCTGTAACTCTGTATTTTAGACTTGATATATATGTGAAAGTATTCTGTCGTAGTCTTTTTCAGCTTTCCCTTTTTTTACACCATCATTCAATGAATCTTTTACCCAGTGCCATAGATAGCTAGAAACCAATTTGCAATTGAACCAGTTTATTATTGGAAATATACCAGTATATAGCAGAGTTTGTACATTTGTGATCTTTGGTTTGTCCCCTTAAAAGGTGCAAAGGCAAAATAATCTACGTGGCTCAGCTTGTAAACTCTTTCTTCTCCTTCCAGGAAACATTCCTAAACCCATACAGGAGCATAGTTAACTTTTCCCAATAATGCTTTATATGGGATGCTGTTCATCAGCACTGCTCTGGAGTAAGTCTTCCTTTGAGGCATGTAATTCTGCAGCTCTGTCACTGAGTGGGTCTGGATTTGTTTAGTTTTTTTCTTCTCTCCTTTTACTGCTGAAGGAAGAAAAGAGAGTTTTGGAGGTTGTTGCTGTTGTTGGTGGTCTGTATTTCTTTTGATTTCCCCTCTAAGGCTAAAGAGAAAAAAACAAATGAAGAATAACCTGGGGAGGGACAGTGATGCATCATAAGCCTGGAAGTTGCTGTTACAATAAAGCAGCGATGTCCTGGCTAGAAAACTGCTTGAAAACCTTGTGGGAATGTAGGGTTGGATCAGCCATGGAAGTAAGCCTGGAGAAGTAGGAGTAAGAGAAGTTTCCTGGGGGGGCAGTTCACACCGTGGTGTAGTGCACGAATGAGGAAGCTGGTTTTCCTGCTCTCCTCCTCTCCTCAGCGGAGAGCAGTGCGTTTCTCCGGAGAGTGATTCAGGTGTCTATGTTACTATGCTCACGCTCTTAACTGCTGTCCCCTCACCCCACGCCAAAGAACCCCCGTCTGATGACTTCTGGAGGCAGTTTGCAGAGATTGGGCACGTGAGACTGCTTATGTGGGCATCATGCATACCTCCTGATGTGGACACGGTGCACTGGAGAGCATCAGAGGACAAGCCCCTGAATCGATGGGGAGGTGTTTCTCTGAATGCAACCCAGAGGTTTGTTTGCCCATTGCTGGCTGTACAAGGACATTTCAGAATGGCATCACTTGCCTAGTCTCCTCATTGGACCCACGATGGTGTTGGAAGCATCAGACATGTCACACTGGTCTCCGTGCCCTACGCTGCCGACTGTTCCTCAGGAAGGCAAAGCAGCCCACAGGCTGTGTGCTGCCACAGTGAGACGGTGTCAGGCCACTCAGCTAGCTTAGGGAGCACTACCCTTCAGAGATTCACAGAGGGATGCACAGCGAGTCCTTCATGGAGTTGACACCCAAATTTGTCTTTGCCAGAGGGCTGCACTCCTCTAAAATTGTGACTCTCTGAGAAGGACAGGGTGCCAGTGCTTCAGTTCCCGCTTCCCAGGTAGGGAGTACTGTGCTGGATAATGCTCTTCTGGAAAGTCACGCATCACACAAAGGGCCAGAGCTTGTGTAACGCTTCATTAACCCCTTTTTATTATTTCTGTTATCTTCACAATGTTGGCTTGCAAAAATAAAAAGAAATTATGAGTCCAGCATTTTGTGGTGAGGGATAAAGATCTTGTCACGTACTGCTTTTCAGTCGCCATGGCATACAGTGTAAGTCATCCCATGTCAGAGAAAAGATGTGAGGAATGTCATCTGCTACAGTGCTGGGAACTTTTTCCTGTTTTTATAGGCAGTTTCAGTTCTCTCCTAATCTCTCACACAAGGTATTTTCATGGGAAGGGTTTTATTTAAACTTAATATTGTGACACTAAACCATAAAAGGGACTTTTTTTTTAGGGTGGAAATAGTTTTAAGAAAATATTCTAATGGCAAATGACCTACTTTAAGTCCTTCCAAAAAGTACAGAAGTACCCAAATACACTGAAAAAAAGGTCCCTGGAAATACATGTGTTTAAAAAAGGGGTGAGTGAGGCATTTAAAAAAGGAGTGAGTGAAAGGCAAGGAATAAGTGTTGTCAAAACACAGAAATTGCTCAAAATAAATTGGGAAGCTTTCAAATACTATAATTATGTCTGAAGGGAAGCCATCAGAAAGGAGCAGGTAGACAATAGAAAATACGAAGTCAGCTGGCTAAGAGAATCAGGTGAGTATGGACCAGATCAATAGGGTTGGGCACTCGGAGGCATTGTCAGAAGAGCATGGGCAGGTTAGCTGTCTGCCTGCCCTTGCCTGCCTCCATCTGAAGTGGTAGGTGAGTAATGCCTTTGTAAAGCTGGCACAGAAAACTTGAAAGAACTTAACTGAAGAGGTACATGCACAGAGCATGATTTCTATGGAGTGAATAGAACAATAAGGACCATGAGGGTGCTTAGACACATAGGGTAGAGATGTGGGTCTTCAGCAGACCACTGGAAATGTGTGACCAGACCTGCTGCATCCTCCATGCAGGAGGATAGACAGTAGTAATGTACAATAATAGACAGGTGGTAAGATGTAATTTGTACTTGGTTGTTTTGGGTTTGTGTGGCAAGGTTTTGGTCATAGGTGTGGGGGGCTACAGGAGGTGCTTCTGCAAGAAGCAGCTAGAAGCTTCCCCTCGGCCCAACAGAGCCAATGATAGCCGGCTCAAGGACAGACCTGTGGCGATCGTCAGAGAGCAACACGCAATTCGATGTGAATTGTAGGTGAAGCCATTTATTAGGTGAAATCACACAGATTATATACCTTTTTTTACTACCAACGTGGCAAGCTAAAAAACTGCTAATTGGTTACACACACTGTTCACACCATATTGATTGGTTAGTAACTATAACGAGCTCAGATAAACCTATCTTATAGCTAAACATCCTTAGCTTACCTTTAATTACTAAAAGTATCCGCACACCTGCTGTTTTGACCCTCTTGTTATGGTTGGCTCCTAACATGTTCCATTACTCCCAAACACCTTCCCATAACTGCTTCTTGGTTTAGGGTGGCCTGTACCCCTACCAGCAAGGCCGCTGTGTTTTGAGAATATGATTATTAGGATCCTCTCAGCTCGCTTCTGTGTGTGGCTCCATGGTTATTGAGGGGTGCTCCAGCTAGCCTAGCTTTGGACTGAGAGTCCTCAGAGGCAGAGGTGAGCCTGCTTCTTCTTTCCAGGGTATATTCACCTCTGGGACAGAGTTCTTGTGGCCTGAAACCTGACAGAGGTGTTCAGCCCTTTGTCCCAGAGGGGAGGAAAGCAAGGAATTTTTGAAGGGACAGGCACTTGAGTTGTGGTTGTATTTACAATTCACCCCTAAGCAGAAACCAGACACAAAACTGGGAGCTTAAAAACTGTTTTGAGGATGAGTAAGTTTAAAAAAAAAGTGATTTTAGAGATCTCACATCTGGGATGTGGGCACCATGGATGTTGCTAATTCAGAATGAGAGGTTAAGAAGAGGGCATCTTCCATTAGTAGGAAACCTCACAGAAGTTCACAATCCCAAAAGCTTCCAGATGCTCTTCTCACTGCCCTGCATTTTCCATGCTGTATCTGAATTCATGAGGAGATGTATTTTTTTTTCTTTTAGAGGATATGATAAGACCAAAACTAAATGAGCTGTGGCTCCTTGCTATTTTGAAGCGATATTCAGGCATTCATTTTTGAGCTGTTCAGTCAGGTTCAGTGTCCAGTGACATACATAAAGAATATGTTACTATATGGAGAACCCTTGTATCATTTTGATCCCAGCAACTCTACTGGTACTTGACATACCCATATACATACTAATGGAATTGATTAATCTCTGGGCACTGTTGTTCTTCTACCATCCCTTCTTTAAAAGCAAAGATTTCTAACCTACAGAAAAATATACGTTTCCAGTAGCACTTCCCCATGGGTCCAAGGTAGCACAAATACTTTAATGTTTCAAATCTTTGGGTAAGGAATGCTCCTTGAATTAGGGTACTACTCTGTAAAGAAATCACTTCTCAGGCTTCATGCTGGACCTGAAGCAAAGTGTGTGCCAGGACTGTTTCACAGGAAGGAAATGGAAGTTGAAACAAAGCACTGATAAGAAGCACCTGATTGCTCTGAAGAACTGTTGAGTTTCAGTAGCCTGTAGGAGGTGGGGTCCTCTGGTCTACTGGTAGTTCCAGTATGTTGGGAAAGGGTCATCAAAATCACCTTTCAGTATTGGCAAGAGCTTCACATGGAGTTCCCTTCACATCCTTTTGTCCTGTTACTGCAGGAAGGAGTGATGCGGGCTGTGGCTCCTAGAGGACCAGAGTCAGTGCTGCCAGGTGGAAAGGCAGGGATGAGGATGCTCAGCCCCTTGTTGGGTCATGCCCTTTTCACTCAGGCAGGTTTGTTGTTGGGTTTCAAAAAGAATTTTGAGGTAAGTTCACTTTTACGTGTGACACAAGGACCACTCATCGTTGTATTAATTCTAGTCACGTGGTCTTGTGTGTGTGCTTGGCAGTAATGTGAACTATGAAAACAAATACTAGCAAACATTGAATAAGGAGTAGAAATAATCAGAATATCTATTTGGATCTATCCAGATACTTCAGCAGGTACTATTGTGTTCAAAATCTGTTCTACTACTCAAGAAGAGGTAGACTGAGAGATAAAAATACCAAAGCCCTGCTATACATTTTGGTAACGATTACTGTGTAACAGAGACCCAATAAAAATCAGGTGACTCATCATAATACTATTATGTGTTGGTAGTACTTCACCTTCAAAGAGGAGAATGATAGTGAGACTGAGTAGTACCTGTTGTATGCCTTTACAGATGGTGGTTGCTTCGTGCCAGATAAGCCTAGTGTGCATCAGGTTTACTTTAAGTTACGTTTTGTTAAAATGCATTTTTCTACCTCTGGAGGAAAATGGTACATGCTCACTAACTAAGACTCCCTATTAAATCTGAAATAAAGATTGAATTGGGAAGCATTGGCAGACATTTTCCTTGCAGAAGATCCCACTAGATGAGCACAGGCTGCATGTGTGTTGCTTGAGGAAGACCCCTCTGACAAAAGAGCACGTCCACCCAACTCAGAGTTAGCCTCTCTGGGGGAGCCAGCAGGATCCATACAGCCAGCACTTGGACGAGGCTTCCTCTGAATCCCAAGTGGTTCTCCTAATTTGTCTGTCATACCCATTTGCAAATGCTGTGCACTGATTTCAGATATGATGAGGTAGCTTTCAGGTAAGATGACATAGCTAATATGATGCTCCAGTTTTTCCCAAATTAGTGGGTTTTGTCATTGATTTTGGTACCTTTTTCAGTTCTCACACTTTGATTATACAAGTCATTCCACTCTGGGTAGTTTTTTAGCAGTTCACCTAAAAATATATATCTTGCCTGCTAACTATTTTTCTGCATATTCTTCCTATATAGCCAGTTGTTGCACTGTGGGATTAGGTTTAACTTTTGTGACTGAGGTAGGGTTGAACAAGGGCCACTTACTAAAAGGTGCTGTTAGATATTTTTTTAAATAGAAAAGAAAATCTCTGGAGGATTTGAAAGCAATGAAGAACTCCCACAGGTTTTACTGGAGACAGGAGTTCACCTTTAATGTTTTCATAAATAGCGTTACTTTCAGAAGGTTACCCTTTTAAATTATTCAACATGTTATGCCACACAGGTTTGAATTTTCTGATTTCTAAGGGTTCTTTCATTAAAACTGAAAACAACCCCCCTCCACACCCCAACCTGGGCTAAATATAGGCCTGCAGTACACCCAGTGTGTCACAATAAGAAGTAATTAAGTACTTTAGGAAGAGGGTAGTTGTCACAGAGTCTGTAGTAGCACATCTGGCAGTGAATTAGCAATTCAAATTGTATCCACTGTGGGAAAAACCTACACTGTGGAAATAGTTCCCATTTTTCAGTTCTATTATTTTCTATTATGTCTGTTAAATTCCACAGGGAGCAACTTGAAAGCAAGCTGATGCAAAAGGGCAATGACTCATGGCTGGGCTTTTTGTTGCTTCACGTGTTTCAGACCTATCACATTTTGAGCCCAATCCTGTAACACCTTCTCACAGAGGTGGGGTTACTATTTTTTATTTTTTTTGGAGTCTTTTTTTCTCTTTGCCCCTTAATACGTGAGGTCCAATTTTTGGGACAGCCTGTGTGTAGACAGACTGACCGTTGGTGACAAGGGACGCTACTAGAAGCCACCATAGCTCAGAACTGGGCCCTTGGGAAGTTTTCTCTCTTACTACTGGAGAGGCAGGTGTACATGTAAGCCACTGTTACTAGTTTTCAGAAGTGGAAAAGTGGCTTCTAAGATGTTAAATACATTCATAAAAGTAGCCTTTTTGAGAGGGGTGGGTTTTTTCTGCCTTTTTTTGTTTATTTTGTTAGGAAAGCTAGCCATAGTGCTATTTGTAGCTCCTATGAAAAAAAGGCTCAGCAGGCTGGTTTACCATTTGGCTAGGAAGCATGGGAAGGATATGACTTTAGACATGGATGAAAGGAAAGGAAAGACTTTCTGTGGAAGGTGGTAGGAAAACTCTGCTAATCTGGAAGTATCATATGGGTTTGAAAGTTTTCAAGAGAATGCAAGAGTCCAAGCTCAGGTCTGTAAAGGAGTTAATTTTAAATGTTTTTCTTTCTGCAAAGAAAGATTTTCTATAACAAGCTTTGGGTTGGCTTTGGGAAATGAAATACTGCAAATATTAGTGAAACTTTAGTGTTTAGACTTACAAAGCCCTTCTGAGGTGGCAAAAAGTGCAAGCGCAATAGAAGAGCTACAGCAGCTGTAGGAAAATGATACCTGGGAAGCACCAGGTCATTTTCCCTGCTGTGCTGCAGGCAGTTGGTCACCACTGTGTTGGGTGAGTCCTGTCCACACGGGAGGCTGGGCAGTGTAACCGTGCCAGAGACACAGCTCTGCCATGTGGAATAAACCACACGTGGTTCCTGGAGGGAAACCACGGTCGGTGGTTTGAGGGGGCATGTGAAACCTTTTGCTGTTTCACAGGTGGCAGGGAAAGTAAGCACTTCATTTCTTTCCCTGGGAACAAAGTGCCTTCCTCATACCCAGGGGGAGAGGAAATCAGTGCAGTCCCCTGAGCAGGGGCCATCCTTCAGCCTGCAAGGGGTGGCTAGGTGGAGATGCTCAGGCACTCTGCGGCCTGCACCAGACAGCACGATGGGGTCCACACCAGCCTGCCTCCATTTGCATAGGGTAGGACTGAAGCTTCCTTGCCACCTGTTTATTCTGTATGGAAAGGAGGGTCTTGTGGGTTGTGCTTTGCTTTGCTTTACTGCTGCGCTGCTGTCATGGCCACTGACATTTCTCAGCCTGGAAGATTTTTCCTCTTGTGAGGATGCAACAGGCATGACCATGCGTGATGACACGTCTGGGTGCTACGTACATGAGCATCGTGTTAGTACCTTACTTGAATTGAAATAACATGTATGCAGTTTACTAAGTTCAGATGTCTTGGTGCATTTACAGTGCTTATCTCCCTGTAAGTTCCCATGAAGTGTATTGGATCAGATATATGTATGTAGAAAACTCCCTGCAAAAGCAAGATAATTAAACCTGGCAGGCAAGAGCTGCCTTGCCAAAGCAGACTTTTTGCAATAAAGTTGCCTGAAGACTTTGAAAAACTTGCTTTTCATTTCTAAAAATACAAGCAGGATACTCTAGTCCTTTCTCACCATACATGAGCTCCCACTCATCCTGTTAGTGATATGACATGAAATATTTAATACTCATATGAGACATTTTAGAAGCAGTAAGCAATATAATCTTCCCAGGACAAGAAGAAGAAAGAAGATGGTGAATAAATGTCAGCCTCTTTCTTTAAATTTATCACCCAGATTATTTTTGTCTAAGATGCAAGATTGTGAAGTGCTTTTCCCTTACTATTGTCATTTTATCTTTCCGTGGACATTTTTAGCTTGGCCTAGTTTATGCTTATTACAGTCAGTGCAGTTGATTTATGAGCAGAGGCTCCATTCAAGGGTGGGTGCGGGTAGAGCTGGGGTATCTCAAAGTGCACCTATGGGATTGTTACCTCACATTGCACACATCACAAACGTGCAGTGAACCCACTGTCCTCTGAAGATCTTAGTTCAAATAAGAAAAGTAGTAATTACGTGGAGGTTTCTGGGAAGATGATTGTGTTTCCCGGTATGTTTCATACAGGAGGTCTCTCTTTTCTGCTGGCATTAAAGCTATGGAATCCCCTAGCTATCAGATGTCACACAAAAATGCTAAAATCTTTTTTTGGGGTTTCAGAACTTGATGATAGATCAGTAGAAACTCTTACCCTCTTGTGCTAGCACCACGAATTCAGCCACCCTGATAGACAGAGATGGGAACTGTGTGGCAACATAGGTTAACACTGCCAACTAAATGTCATGAATCCTTGGGGAAGAATCTTTAAGAACATGGTGGGGGGTGGGGAGGTCCTTTGGTATCAGTGTAAAAACTGTTTTGCTTCTACATAAGCTTTAAAAAAAAAAAAAGAGAAAGAAATTACAAGTTCTCAGTCTTCTAATAGAGGCACGACCTTGCTATTTCCTCCCTGTGCTTTCTAATATCCAGCTGAGTAAGATGAGTTAGCACATATTTCTTAAGGGAGGGAGGTGGAAAACCTGACTCAAAAATAGAAAGGATCATAACCTGAAAAAGAGTTTTCTTCGAAGTTGTTAAGGTACACATCTCCTTCAGTTTACTGCTCTTGTATGAGTCATTACCTTTGTGTAGCTGATGCAATTTCATCTGACCTGTATGTCCTTCCTGAGGTGTGGAAAGGGGTTTTGGTTCTCCCTTGGTGGTGCTGGGCACAGTCTGATGGACTTCTGTAGCAAGTTGGAAAGTTCTCTGTGAAATAAAAGTATCTGAGGTTTTGAAGGCTACATCATTAGCACATCACTTCTTACTTTTTCAAAACTGAAAGCATTAGTGATATATTCCTTTTCTTTGGAAAAAGAAGGAGGTGGGAAAGTCAGTCCTGGGGAATGAAAAGTTCAGCTCTGGATGATAAAATGCGCATTAGAGGATTTTTAAAAAAAAAAAAGGCAGAATAGAAAGTACAGACCTGCATTTGTTTCTAGAGATTATGGCTGAAGAAACAACACACACGTAGATTTGGTGGTAATGAAGGGCAGTGTTTGATGCTCCTGAGCCCTGTGTTCATCCAAAGGGCAACAGAAGTGCAAGCTTTGCCATCAGGTTGTGCTGCTGGTGCTCGGCTCAGCTCTGTGGGCAGCTCTGTTTGATGCTGGGCGGTTTCATGCTGCTGAGATTTACTGTTCTTGGACTGTGCACAGATGGGTTTAAGGATGCTCCTGAAAGTCTGCTGCTGAAGAAGGGACAGGTAGTGCCACACATATTCTTATGAAACAAAAAGAAGCCAAGCTTGTAGAAGAAGCCAAGATGTAGACCAAATATTTGCCATTTAGCGTCTTAATTGTGGTTGGATATATCTAATCATCAGTCAAATCTAGAAATGCCAGTCTTCAGGTTTTGCCTCAGCCTCCTGTAAAACTGTTTGATTTGTCCACAGGTGTGACCTATGAGTGACAGCTAAATGAATGACTAACTTTAGAAAACTTATTCCTTTATGGGGGGGTGGGGTAATATAATTGGTTTCTGTGCAGTGCGATCTATTAGGTTGCACAGCTGAAAACGTACACTAAGAATGTCATACATTGCTAAAAACAAAATGCCAAATTTATAATAGAACATTTGGTTACACCACCATGTACAATCTTCCTTTTGAATACAGAAATACCTCTTCACTCCAGCTTTTTATTCTTAATATTTCTGTTCACTGCTAACCACACTATGCTTATCTAATGGTGGGAGAGGTCCCTTACTACCATGCTTGTCATCATTATGAAAGAGAAATAATTGCACAAATATTATGGAATCTTCTTTGCAATGTTTCTTCAAAGTAAATGTGCTCCTTTGTTCCCATCTCTTAGAAAATTCTATTGCTTTGGAGTCGGGCACCACAAAAATGAAGAAAATTGTGTTTACAGGTCACCTCTCTGCTGTTTTAATGGTCAAGTCTCTCTAAGCAGCCAAGTCAATTTCTACCAAAGTCTCTCATTTATTATACAGGCATCTCTGCTGCTGTTGGTGTCCCTTGGTTTATAACTTTAGTAGGAATACACTTCCAATTTTCTGAGCTTGCCAGTCTGTTTGCTTCAGTGGAGCTCTCTAGCAGCAACGCCTCAGCCATGATGGCTTGTGTGGCCTCATGCCACACAAGTGGGAGGTATCCTCCTGCTCACAGAAATCCTGGAAAGAGATACAGACTGCTGTGGATATGTGGGCCCTAATTTTTTTTCCAGGGCACAAATAATATGGCTGCAGCTAATTGTTTAGTTGTGTGAAATTGCTAGCCTGATAATTACTATGATGTTTGGCCGACATTGAATGCAACAGCGTATCATCTTCTTGTGAACAGTAAAAGATGTCACAACCTGAGGTGGAAGGAGTCAGGTGCCCAATATTTTTCTGTATCCTTTTATTTTGTATAAAGGTATTTATTTACAAATCTTCAGCTGGAGAGACTAGAAGGCTTTTGTGATCAGTTTTAAGTTTCCAGCTGTATGTTGAAAATTCCCTGTAGGCCAGCCATCTCTTTTTTTTTTTTTTCCTTTCCTCCAGGGGCCTGGAGCATAATTCAAAGGTCCCTCAGCACACTCAGATACTGCTCTCATTAGTGAGCCTTTATCAACAAAAATGCCATCCTGCAGTCAAGCAATGTCTTGATATACCCAAAGACTCTCTTTGCTGTGGGGCACGGAGATGTGTCAAGTTCACCTGGAGACATCTCTGAAAAAACCCTCCATCAGATGCGCTTGCTACATACTGGTTTCTTTGTAGTGTGTTTCTTTTCAGCAGGAGGTGTCCTTCTGTTGAGAAATCTGTGTTTTAAATGTCTACCAGTTCTCTCACAGACACAGGTCCTTACATTGAAAAGCAGATTGCTTATATGAATTCCTGGAGTCCTGACTCAGGAGAAACCTTTTTGCAGTTTACCCGAATATTCCCTGATTTTATGAAGTAGAAAAATAATAGTTTCTCTATTGTTTGACTGAAACTGCTCAATAAAGTGGATATATTGTGTTAATGAGTTAGCAGGTTTTTCACAAAGACAGGTCATCTCTAGTAATTCCAGACATTTGAATATAAATGGGAATGTGTTCCTACTTCCTTTTTTTCAGATAATTAATCCTATCTTATCTATTTCAAATTCAACAGTATATTAACGTTCAAACCCTTCTTATGTTTCTGTATTATTTTGATGAATTAGGGTGTATTCATTAAAAGATGAGATCCTTAGGTCCAAACACAGAGGCAGAAGATGCCTTCCTGCCTTTACTGCACAGAGCTGGATACTCATCTGGGGTGAACTGGGTGCTCACAGTCTCTGTAGAAGAGGTAAGACAGGTAGAGCCCCACCTGGCAATGACAGGTAGAGCCCAAATCAGCCCTTGCCACCAGGCAGTGACATGCAGTACAAGCATGTGCTGCATTTGCTTATTAAACTCAAGTTGCAAGTACTGTAGTTGACTCAAGATGGGTAAGATGGTGATGCGACGGTGTCTCACTTGGATATTCCAACATGATTTTCACCTTTGTTGAGCTATCTGCTCACATACTCATCATACCTGTTACAGCTGCAGTGGATGGTGAATTTATCTCAGTTTAGCCAACTGAGATAATAAAAGAGAGTGAGTTACAATAGAAACACACATTTTACAGAAAAAGCTGCTTTAGAACCACATTTCTTCAGGATACACTAAAAGTTGAATCTACAAAACCCCGTGAACTACCAGAGCAAAAAAAAGGTTCCTCTGAACAGATTAATTCCATGCCACAGTGTGTTTTCTCAAACAAAAAACCCAGGCTGAGCCTCTTGCAGATTAGCATCGCCTTAGATGAGCCCATTTCCTAAATACAGCACGAAATGAATGAGAGGCTGCTCACTAGGGCTTGCAGGCCAGTGGCAGCAGTGTTCTATTTAGCAGCAGTGTTCTCATTTAGTGGCGTGCTAGCCTCTGATCTTTCACAAATATGATTCTGCCTGTTGTTAAAATAGATGTGCTTTCACAAGGTGATGCTAAACCTTCAGGAGGGGAACCATTCCTTAATGGGAAGTTGGATGCACACTGGATTTCCCCTCCAGTGGCTGAATGCAGCCTATCAGTTACTTTATTCCTGAAATAAGACAGAATTGTAGTTTGCTTGTTTTTATAACAGGAATTAGTTCTTGCTGTCCAACCAGCCATGAGCATTATGGAGCCATCAGTGTAAGTCACAAAAGCGCAACCTCATGTTCCTTGACCTAAAGTGTATTTGCATAAAAATTAGGAAAGCCTTACTGAAACATAATCCACATGTTCTGCTGTAATTTAAAATGCCACCACAGTCGTTAGTGTTTCTAGCAATTATAAAAGATGAAAAATTTGGTCATAAAATTGGCACTGCTTAGTATTAGCAATACTAGTTCACTGTGAATGACCTGAAAATTGCACACTTTCTTTCAAGGTAGTGTTCTGACCCAGAACTAAATATCTCCAGTATTCAGAGACTGTGGATTTGTCAAGGCTACATAAAAAAAAAATACAGTTATTAGTGTGTCTTCTTTCTTTGTGGAGACCCACTTTTCAGTGCCATTTGTGGAGTGCTGGTAATAAGCAGCGCATAGGTGGGAAGGAATGAAGGACTTCTTATGAAGTCAGAAACAGTGCCACTTCCCTCCAAGTTTCACAAACATGAATCCAAGGAGTAATACTGAGGAAAACCCAGTTTATGGCCTCTCACATGGTCATCTGTGAAATTCCACTGTACCTGCATTGCATAGAGCTCTGGGATTACAGGATTGCAACCCTTTAGGATCATGAGAGTTGACACTAATCCATACATCCCAAAATCCATTCTAGGTCTCAGAGTGAAAACAGATACCTCCCATCAATTCACCACAAATGAATTCACCACATCTATTGCTCAAAAAGGCTTTTTTTTTCTAAGGAGAAGCAGGACACCTCTCTCATATTTAGGCAGAAAGAATTATTTTGCCTTGTTAGAGCTGGGAAAAAAAAAAGGAGAAAGTGGCACAACTGAGATGTAAGCCAGTCTAGGTAAAAAAAGATGCATATCCTACATAAAGGAAGCTCTTTCATCGTGGAAAGGTAATGAAAAGGGCTTTCAAGAACCTGGGCATTTTGCATCCAAAGAGCCATTGTCACTTGCACTAGTTAATGATAATCTGAAGAGACAAGCTAATGTGATCCCATCAGTGGGATTGTTACTTGATAGGAGTAAAATAGTAACACTTGGCCCAGCTGGAGAACCTCTTTCATGTCTCCCAACAATACTTCAACATGCATTTCTTCCTGAACATCGGTATTCACCTTGCATTTTCATGAACAGCTATGGATTGTTGTTACCACGTTATCTTCTTGGTTGAAAAGAGGATGCTGACTGATGCTGTTTGATAACTCGTCTGCACTGTAGTATGTAAGGTGAATCCTGGAGGCTTAGTACTAATACATAGCTATCACCTGGGAATTATTTGCCCTTCTGCTGTGCAAGGGCAGCTGGTCTTTTCCCCTCTCTGTTTTCACTGGAGGGAGAAAGTTTAGTGCAGTTTCCTAGTCGATTCAGGTCAGTTCGAGGATCAATAAGGCTTATTATTAGAATATCCGAGATCAATAGGGAGGGTTTATTTTAGAAGTGTTGTAGAAAAGGAAGCAATAAGAGTCAAATGGCAGAGCACAGGGATGGTTGGAAAGAAGACACAATGAGGGTGTTACTTACCCACTGATGTTGTTATGCAACATACTGCTGCATGGCATGGCGACCGTGCTTGTATTGCTCTCACCGCTTCTTTATTGTGTGGGGCAGTAGGCTGGTACTTTTGTGGGGGGTGTTACATAGTGTTGTGTGTAGCATGCAGGCAGTGTGTGTACCCCCACCCTTGGTGTCCCAAAAAAAGGTATGCAATCGCTCTTCTTGGTGAGCATAGGGCTTCAGCAAGGAGCAGCTTTAACCCTGGTGGGGTTTTTTTCTTCATCTAGTTAATTTCCTTCTGAGGAAAGAGACCTTTTATTTTTTTTTTCCCCATTGGCAATTAGTTGCCGATGGACAGAAGCCCTCCTGGGCTTTTTGTTTGAGCCTGGCCTGATTCCACAACTAAGAGAGACACAAGCAAAATGAATTTACAGGGGTCGGAGGTAAGGAACTGAAACTTCTGGGAAAGGCCTTTCCTAATCGAGCCGGTTGTGGGAGCTCGTTGCCACAAGAGGGTGCTTGCAGGCTCATCCCAGGCCCAGTCTCCTCGGTTTAAAATGTGCCAGGGCCTTTATAAAGTGCTGCTTATGGAAAAGACAGATTAGATACAATGATAGATTATGACAGAGTAGAAGGCTGTACATTTATCTTTTAGCCAGTGTTGAGCTGAAAGTTACTGCTTACAAAGATTTTGTGAGTCATTACCTTTGGAGAGGTCGCCTGAAAAAAACCCCTCTATACATTCACCCACTCTTTAGCCTCTTACAACAGACCTAAGCTATGGCCAGCCTGTCTCTGACAGAACATAATAGAAAGGAAATAGATCTATTAAACGCATGGAGAGGAGCTGAATCATGTGCCTTAAGGCCAAAGTGAGTGCTTTTTGACAGAGTTATGTCAGTGCACAACGTGTTTCACATGGCTTCTGAATGCACTACAAGGTACATTTTTTAAATGCTGCAAACTCTCCATTTTATCTTAAAAGTGTGTGAAAATATGCATATTTAGACACCAGGAGAGGAGCTAACATCAGTGTCCATCAGGCCCAGGGCTTTGAGTTCAAATCTGAACTGGTTTCTGAATGTTCCTGAAAGGTCTTATGTGGTGAGAGGGTGCACTGGGTACATGTCCCATCAATCCCACCTGGCTTATGCTGCTAGGCAGCCCACCTTTGACCATCATTTTAACTCTTAGAGGTTTTGCCTTTCTGAAAAATCCCAAAAAAACAAATAACAAAATGCTTCAATCATATAATCAATAGGAAGACTATTGGTATAACACTGGATTTTGAAGTAATCTGGCAATTGAGAGATTCTCCAAAAATGTTTTCCATGTAATTACTTCCACAAAAGCTGTAGTCTGAGTCTTGTTACAGACTCATTTTCTCTCAGTGGTTTCCAAACCCATGGCAGCTTTGTGCAGCAACTGCCCAGAGCAGCAGGAGCTCCCAGCCTTGCACATTTGCATGGGGAAGCAGTCAGCACTTTGCTGTTTTAAATCTGTCGCTCACTGGAAACACCCCTTCCAAGCAAAGCATCACCATGTGCTGTTCATTAAAAGATCTGGAATACATCCTCGTCATTTACGGGATGGTTTACAGCCCTTGAAAGCCTCATTGAACCCTGCATAGCAAGGCAGTGAAAGGCAAGGTAAGGAAATTAAGATCAGCTCACTGGGGCAGGGTCCTGAGGTGGGTGGATGTCTGTGATGTTGCCTCCCCCAGCCCTCTGCAGGTAATGGCTTGGGTTGTTAATGTTTAGAACACCTTCAGGTGGGATCTGTGGTAGAAATTTCCTCTGGGTTGGCACCAGCATCCCCTCCCCCATTAAAGTTCAGTGCATAATTTACCTTGTTTTCTGAAGTTAGACCTCTTACTTCTTTCTTAGATAGATCTCTTCCCTTACTTTTATGCAAGAGAAGAGCGACCTGTGTCTAGCACAGATATCGAAAGACAGGCATAGCGGAGAGGGATGTATAAATTTGGCTGCCATGTATCATGTGTTATTACTGTCAACACTATCAAAACTTAGCACTAACATTTGACAGTATTAGCACTGATTAGTATGTGCTATACAAACAGGAAAGCTAGGATTAGTAAGGCTGCATTATTTGTCAGGGATCATCACTATTTAGTAATTGTACCTAACATGACAGTCCAAATAAACTGAAAATGTGAAATTTAACCTGATAAAATTTGTGTTAATTTCCCCACTATTCTATGATCTTCCCACAGTATCTTCTGTCCTTTACAGCCAGGCACCCCATAAAGAGAACACAGAACCCTTCCCCAAAAATGCAATCCTGGGTTGATTTGCTATGTTATTGAATTTGGACATAATTTCTTTTTAATGTACGGATAATGATGTTAAACTCCACTATGTGACCCAGCAGTTCCTTTAAGTGTTATTAAACAGTAGCTCCTCCTTACAGTTTCCTAACATTTTCCCTTTTCAAAATTACATTCTGTTGTAATTTTGTGACCAGAGATCTCAAGGCATATTGTAAAGCTTAAAAGCGTAAGCCCAGGCCTCCTGCAACTCCATCGACACAGTGTCCCTCAGCTCATTTTTGGGTTTTTTTTTTTGGCGGGGCTATTAAGCACTGCTAGAAGTAATCCTGAAGGTCCTCTGCTTCTGGCCTCCTTCTGCAGTGAAAAGGATGGCTGATAGGATGGGGTACAGCGAGGAACAAGCGACCCTTTGCTCCTGTGCCAGGGAGCGTTGGCTGTCAGTACAGCCTTCTGTACTTCAGCAGCCCCCCCAGCACTCCTTTGGACAGGACAGCAGCCACCCAGCCCTTTGGACAGGGCATGGTTTGGGAGAGGCTTGTACAGGGTGAGACGTGGCTGCAGATGCTGTGGGTAAAGGAGCATGAGAGAGAGGCTGCGTTCTGCAGCTCCCTGAGGATCCCTGGAGGGATGGGGTGCGGTGAAGGGCTCCTGAGCCACCGGGTGCTGTCTCACCTGGAGTTTGCCTCATGGTAAGGTGTGAACTCCCTGCAGGAGTGAGGAGATAAAAGGGTTGTTGTTTTTGGTCTAATGGTCCAGTTTTTTTCCCATCAGGTTTCCCACTGCGTCAAGATACAATCATCTGCCTCTTCAATTGCCTTCTCCCTCCATTGGCTTTGGCTGAGGGAGCCATGTCAAGAGGCTGCTAGATGGCCAGTGTTGGGAGGAGACATCAGGCAGTGAGGGAGCTGAGGACACCATCAGATCAAGGGGTTTTGATTTCCCATTAAATTATTTGCTTTTATTATGTGTTTTGATATGAAGGAAAAAGAACAAAAAAAAAAGAGAGAATGATTAATCCTTCAGAAACATCTCTCATTGCCATTTGATAAATATATCCTGTATATCCCACCCACTGGAATATCTCTGGCTATGTGGCGTGCGTTCATTTGCTTTGTGTGTCCCTACTGGCTCTTGGCAGTAGCTTCCCAAGGTTTCTGCCAGCTGCTTATATCACTCGTGATGCTGAAACCCATTCAGACAACGTACGTGTTAGTAAATCAGGAAAGTTGTGCTAATTTTATTACCTTTTTTGTTGTTGTTGTTGCGTGATTCATTACACAAGTGGCACTAATTTTCACTGTTGTGTAATGCAAGCTTTTGCAGGCATAGTAAAATGAACTTTCTTGGAACTATTTTTAGAGTTGATCACAGAGATTTGGATTAGAATGGATTAAGCGAGGCCTTCTGCAGAGATGATATATATACTAAGCTACACCTTTACTTAAAGGCATGTGGCCTGACAGATACAAGAAGCATTTACGAAGTAAGTGAAGCAGAAGGTATCCCACAAAATGAAGGAGAAAAATGGTGGGTTATCATCTGCATGTCCTCAGAGTGGCCTGTGATTTTAGCCAGCGGAGCGCAGTTCGTGCTGTGAAAGGAATCTGTGAGCACTCATGACGCTCTGAAGCGAAGGTGACAACTTTGTGTCATCATTATTCAGGCAGTGGAAGGGGCAGTGCCATTTAAGCTTGCTTTTGGGTACAAGATGGTGCTTCAGGCTACTGGGCTCCTCCACAGAGGAGGCTGAGAGTTTTGCACGCCGTCCCTGCTTGAATACTCTTTTGCATTTGTCTGATCACTTCCCCCAGCAGAGTCGGCATCTCCCCCCTCCAGGCACCTGGGGTTTTGGCCAAGCAACAGTCAGACAAAATTAATTTAAATGTTTTTGTTGCTTCCTCAGTATGAGTTTGTGTGTGACTACGCTGTTGCTGCCCTTTCTCTAAAAGGTCAGTCTAAATTATCTTGCGCAGATAATATTAAAGCTTATGTGCTTGATGGGTTTCTGTAGCACATAAACACCACTTTTCATGGGACTGATGACCTGAATAATTACCTCATCTCAGTTGCAGTTGAACTAATCAGCTAAACCAATTATAGCATAAGCTCAAGCCATTTCTGAAAGTTTCTCAGGTTGCTTTGTGCAGACTGGGAGGTTTTGTGCATTAAAGACAAATTATTATATAGCAGATAGTGGTGCTCACCTTTACATTTTACTCTTCTTTAGTATGATGTAAATATAGAATCCCTGTCAGCCCAAGTTTCGCAGATTTGCAGAGGTTTTAGTGGAGATCAAAATTCTCCACAAATAATTTTAGGAGATTTTTTTTAAGTACTTGACCTGTTCTTTTTGTTTTGCTTTGTATGTGAATGATGTTATAGTGAGTGATAGCTGTATATAGTTGTGTTATAATAGTGAGGCATGGATAACATGAAATATTAAATATATGAATTATTATTTTAGTCAATCAACAAGAAAATGGTTAAACACAATTTTGCATTCCTTTATGTTCTGTTTGTGAAATATGCTTTTAAAGGAGACATCATTTTCATAATTGTCCCTGCATATGGTTATGGATTACAATGAATCATTATCTCCTTTAATTCAATTACATGCATTTTTAATCGCTGCTGTTAAATCAACCTTTCAGAATTGTCATTAA
The DNA here is from genome assembly GCA_022605575.1 of Laterallus jamaicensis coturniculus. NCBI lineage: Eukaryota > Metazoa > Chordata > Aves > Gruiformes > Rallidae > Laterallus > Laterallus jamaicensis. Next base: position 27,407 of record JAKCOX010000120.1, read on the forward strand.
TACTTACAGATGCATGCAAAGCAAACTGGGCAGATGTTTATCACAGTGCTTATGAAAAGCAATGAGTAATGTCAATTCAGTCTTTTGCCAGACCCATTTTTGTCTGGGATAATAGGTGAAAAGCTATAATAAGCTCTTTTCATTCTCAGCACCTTGATGGGAAATAAGTTGCCTGAAGAGATCTTTTAAGGTGCTAAAATAATTGTGTGCTGTATGCGATTTGCTCTGCTGTTCAGCTTGAGTTCGTTATTGATCCTCTGGTATTTCTTGTGATCTCTATTATCTGTAATGATTTAGTGTACAAATAACCTTACATCTGTAATTTTGTCATAACCTCTGATTTATAAAATTGTCTCCTGAGATACCCATGACCTCACTTAATCAGACATTATTATGTCATTAGCCAGCACAGCTGAGCAGAGCAGAGTTTATTTTTACAGTGGCAGCACTATTCCAGGCTGAGACGAAATCAAAAGCATGTCAAAGATATGTCTAAAAGGAATCAAAAGTTTCCCAAGACTATTTTATTTTATTTCAAACATGCAAATTTCAAGTTTATGCTTTTGTAGGGAATTTTAATACAATACTTTTAGTCTGATTACAGAAGAGCACTATGAAACTCTCAATAGTTTGTAAACACTGCTCAGTGAAGGAGTTGCAACATGTCATTAACTTCAGGCAGTTCCACTCTGAAATGTCCATTTAAGGATTAAGGGGTGAAATTTAAAAAATCAGTTACACTTTATTTAGGTAATTTATTTAGAATATATGGAAAATAAGTAATTCATCCCAGACTGACTGTTTTGCCATGTATTCTAAATAAAGCATTGTTAATTTTGCTCTGTCACTGCAAAACAACAGGGAATATTTCAAAGCTGTGCTAGTTACATAAAAGTCGGATATGTCACATACTGTGGGGAAGCTCTGTGAAATGCCAGATATTCCACAGAGGAAAGACAAGAGCCCTCAGTGCCTGGCAGCATTATGGCTGCTATGTGGAGGAAGAAATAAACCCAACCTGTTGCTGAGCTGAATTTCAACCCCTTCCCTCCCATTATGTAGAAAAATCTACAGTAAATGTTGATGCAGTTGATATGACAGGTGACCCATGGTTTTTTGTTTGTCAAGCAGGCTCTGTGTGTGGTATGCAAGAAATGAAATAGCTTCTGTCACAAAACTCAGAGGACCCAGCAGCCCCGGTCTCTTGTAAAGAACAAATCCTTTTTCCTATAATCCAAAGGCACCAGGGCTGTTTCATGTTTACAGTCTCTTCTGCACAGAGGATCAAAGCAGATTTTTTTTTTGCCTGTTCTGTTTCATTGATCTGGGAGAATGATGGGCAGCAACCCTGGCTGCTGAACGGGAGAGAGCAGGGCTTAGCTAACCCAACAGCCCTGGAAAAACAGGGACACTGTGCCTGCATGCTGTGATGTATGTATGGTTGTAGGTACTTCTAGTATTACCATTATTATTATTACTACCATTATTATACTGTGTTAATGGGGACAGTTTGAGTTCTGACTGTGATTTAAAGTAAGGGGTGGCTGAGGATATATGAAAGGGAAGAGAGGAAAAGGGATATGGTTGAAGGAGAAAGGTTGAAGTCTCAGGAAGGGTACATGTATTTAAGGATTGTCAATCTTTTTTCTCCCGAAGCTTTCACATATGGTGAATATGCCTGAGAACTCATCTTACTGACAAAATAATAGCAATATTCAATTTAATTTTTTCTCTACATACACTGACCACAATTGCACTATGACCCTTTACATGAGGACCCAAATAATTGACACCTTCGTGGAACACTAATGACATGAAATGTCATCTTTTTTCTGAGGGCAACTGTGTGACTCATGTTCAGAATTTTCAAACTAAAATTAATTTACACTTTTAAAAAACCAAAACTTTAAGCACACAGCTGTATTTTCCTGCACAGGCTGCTGCTTTGCCAGTTGCTTCAAAAAGCAGTTTGCTGGAAGCAGTTTTGTATCAGTTACATTTATCAATTGAGATTGTTGGAAGGGCTTGTAACGTATTGTGGCTGTGGGTTACAGTCTTTATAGGCACATGAAGTTAAAGAGCCCCAACTAATAACACACAGTGCAACTGACCGATTGTGCACCCTGGCCAATCCCCTTGTTCTGACTTCCAGCAAGGAGAACACAGACGGGGCCAGAAATGGATGCAAAGAGAAGAAAGCGGGGGGGGGGGGGGGGAAAAACCCAACCCAAACCCACACCTTAGCACATTATCCTGGTATCACTGATCCAGGATTTGGGAATTAACTGATGAATCCAAGGACTTACTGCAATTTTTATTCTAAAGCTGTAGCCTCCTGCACCTCATTTCGATACCGGGCACGTTGGCAAGAGGAATGTGGTCCCTCAGCAAGCGGCCTGTCTCTCCACCTCCCTAAGAGACGCGTAACCAGCGAGGGTGACCAGAGAGCCCGTGTATCAGCTTTACAGCCCTGGGTGTCGCTGGGACCTGCACGGTGGCTAAGCCACTTGTTTTTATGTCCTCATGAGACTGTGCATTTCACTTCTCAGCCACGGGGTGCTGGGCAGGCTCCATCGGATACCAGCTTCTCACACTCTCACCTGAAACACCTCAGATTCGTACGGCTGTCCTCCAAGAATGATTTTAAATGTTGCTGCATCATGTAATCCCACGGAAAGCACCTACTCTCTGTTGCCTTTCCTTATCCCTAAGCAAGCAGTCTTTGATAGCATCTTTCGAAAATAAACTTTAGATGTTGATACCTAAGTAATCCTCCTGGTTTGTAAACTCAGAGCAGTGAATGAGATTGATTTTGAGATCGTTTGTGTTCCTATCTGCTGAAATCAGAGCGCCAGTGTGCATTGGATATGTCTTAAGCACCCTGCCTGATGGAGATACCCACTAAAGTAGGACAAAACCCCCTGAATACTGTCATGCAAAGGCCTCTCACAAAAAAGATTTAATGTTTGACATCTGTTACTGTTTTACAGTTTGTTTTCCTTTTAAAGACAGCAACCCCCCACTTTTTTTTTAAAGGATCTGGTAAATACTTTTAGTAAAAAAAAAAAAGTTCTGTTATATTGTGAAAATATCCTTCAGACTTGGAGTGAAACAGTTTTCCATTAGCAGTGAAAACTCCTCTAAGATATTCTTACAGGTTTTTGAAAATGCTGCCCTTCAGAAGCACCAAGTTTTTCAGTGAAGAATAGGATCTACCTTCTTATTGTCAAGAATTGTAGGTCTCCAACCAGTTCCACACATAGTTTTTTGCTGTCATTAGTAACTGACATTTTTTTGAATGCTTGGGTGGTGGATTAAATCTGCAGAGCTTTTGGAACTGTAAAGACCTCTATCTTGAGCATCAGGTGAAAAATTGCATTATTAAAGAACTAAAATGGTGCTCAAGGCCTTACAAAGTGGACAGCAGTACAATTCTTTTTAAGGCTAAGAATTACTACATTGTAGTAAAACTTGGATTAATTTGAACAATCCCACCAGGAGAGTACCTACTTTTTAGTTACCTATTTCAGGTCACATGTTTCATAGATATATATGTGTGTGTGTGTGTGTATCTATCTTTAAGCAGAATCCTGTGTACAATTTCAACAGAATGAAGTACTACAGGTGCCACACAAGGAAATGGAGATGTTCTTTATAAAGCAGTGGCAGGTATTGTTTCATACTGAGGACAAGAGTGAATAGAGACTAGAAGAAATCAGTATAATAATTTTATCAAAAGATGTAGTTGAGAAATACTGTACATATCCTGTCAGCATCCCAAAGATTTGGCATTGCCCCTGGTTCTTTAATGAAGCTCTTTGCCACCTAAACCAATAGGGCTATCCAGAATAAGAAAGGTGGGACATTGAAATATTTAACTCACTAGTTCTAAAGGCAATAGATCAGAAACCACAGCTGTTTTCATTCGGCCAGTGGCTCTGTCTCAGTAGCATCCACAGGGAATCGAAAGAAAAAGAGTGTTTATGCAAAAGCAGCTTTGAAAAATGGTGAAGGAGTCAGGCTGGGCCATTCAGTTTTCATAACTGGGTTGTCCTTCTTGCTGGTCTTCTGTGGTTATGAACTTGCAGCATGTCTGTGCGAGCGTGTTTTAGACAGGGTGGGTTACCAGAGAGGTTGGTATTTGTGTCTCTGCCCTTATCTTTTCAGCAGTCCGGTAGCGATGCTGAGCTCAGGATGACTGAATCATGAGCTGGCAGTGAAGAGGGAGCACTGATTTATCTGCCCCTGCCCTCCTCTACACCCGTCAGCCACGTGCAGATGGACACTGGGCTGCCCAAGTAATCCTGAACATCAGAGACAGTGGGTTTAATTCTAGTGGTCAAGAGAGCAGCCAGGATTAAGTACTGTAGTTCCATTTAATTAACGACAAGAGTGTTTTTATGTATTTTAGGGAGGCTGTGAGTTTGCCTCTGTGGGAAACACTAGCCGGGTACCAAGCTGAGTTACAAGGTTTACCTTCTGGCTTGGCTTCGTCCTGGAAGTTTTACAGCTTCCAGCTGTCATAAAGCACATTAAAAAGGAACTCTAGAAGCAATTTTATTTTATTTACAATTATAAAAGAGGTCTGGTCGTAATGGGAAACCTGAAGTATTTAAAGATAGCAACAGGCACTGTGAACACGACTCCTGCCAACCACTTCCCCTTCAGAGAACAAGTAGCTGTTTTGCAGAGAATTAATATTCAGATCAGATCCAGTTCATCTTACCTGCTGGGTTCGTTTTATTATATAATAAAATCTGATTTATTCTCATTTGGATCTAGATTATATAGTCATATAAGCATAAGCCATTTATAAACAGTTACTTTCCAAGTAGCATAATATAGTATCTACTCTCTTAGGTATTTCTGAGGAATACCAAATGTTGCTTGCCAGAGGGCAGAGATAAAAAGTGGTAGTTTGGATCTGAACATTGTGCCTGGAGCTAATCACTAGTTATGCTGATATCTTCTCAGTTTTTATTCTGGGAGAAAAACAAAAAAGCAAAGACTGGTATGATTCCTCAGTGAAATTTTCTGAGTCTGGTAAACCTCACTCTCTCTTTATATTTTACTTACAGAATGGTCTTATCGTTGCCTGTTACCAAGGTTACGTGGATATTGTAATAGCCTTAGCACAATGCCCTCACCTTGATGTGAACTGGCAGGACAACGAAGGGAACACAGCTCTAATTACAGCTGCACAGGCAGGTAAGGCTCCTGGTTTCACCTCTTCACAGGGTCTTAGGAGGAGTGTCTGTTGTAGCTATTATTTTTAGTATTTCTGTCAAAGCCCTAAAAGCACTTGGTCTGCATAAAATAATCCTGTCCGGGCCCACTACCAAATAAGTTTGTCATGGTTGTCTTTGAGCTAATTAATCTACAGTAATATTTATCCAATAGATCAAGACAGAAAAAGCTATACATTTCTAGTAGATGCCATTAACTATTTTCACTTAGAAATAATGAAAATCTTGCCCCACGTGTGCAGTGCCATACTAGTTTGTTTCATTAAGCTTATTTTCCTGTGCTTGCCCTTGCAAGTAACCAGTCAGCACTGTGGTCACACAGTGTGCTTGTGGAATCCCTCCTCTCATGCTTGTTGCACCTACCTCAGTGAGCCTGTAGTAATTGCTGACTGTAGGGAAATGTGCCATCATTAAGAAATATTGTAGCTGTCAAGGCATTCTGCAACCACTCCAGAGTTAAAAGCAAAAAAACCCACCCCTATTTATATGGTCCCAGCAGGGTTTGGTGTTTGTCAATGCTGCTTTTATAGTAGACTGATTATACTGACGTGTTAATTGACCGTGTTAATCCTGATGCAGAGCTGAGTGAGGGCAGAGTTTATCCCTGGGTTGTCTTTTATCTCACCCAGCATGGTAATATTCAGTGAACAAGTGTAACAGATCACATAAATGTTAAGAGGTGCTCCCAAAAGAGTTGCTACTTTCATGTGTACAGTTAAAAAGCAATCAGTCCATTATTTCTGTTCAAACTCTAACAATGTGGTTAAACCTTAAAGGGAAGCTGTGTTTTTCTCTTACAAGCTTAGCAAAATGCTGAAGCATGTGAAATCAGGGAAGAAACGGTCAAGGTGGCCATCCCTTTGTGGTCAAAAAGCTACTCCCAGGGCTGCCTGACTCTGCATCTGTGGTTGCCTACGCATCCGTCAAGTGTGCACCTCACAGGCTGTCACTGTGTGAGGAAGTGTGTACCTGGCCTTTACCGTGCCTCCTCTCTGATGAAGAACATGAGATGCTCGTGGGAGTTCATGGGATATAGTATTCCCTCCCAGGCCCTGTCTGTTCTTCTCGGGGTGGAGGGAACAAGTTTCCATTGAGGGGCATCAATGGATATCCCATGATCATTTCAGCTGTGTCTAAAGGTTGGAGCAGTTAGGTTTTGGTTTTAATTGAGTGATATTGCCACTAGACATTTCAGGTAATACTGAGCTCTGCTTTGTGCTACACCAAAAAACGAACTCTGCTAAAGAAGCCACAATGAGATAGGTCTGGAGTACTGGAAGAAAGAACTGGGACCAGAGGTGCCACTTCCATAGCGAAGCCATGAGTATGGTGGCTTCCAAACAAAGGGGAGAGGTCTCCAGAACTGCCCTAATGCAAACTTGGACCATGGAAAGGTTTAACTTTAGCACAGATTCTTTCCTGACCTTTGTAACTCATGATAACGAGCTCAGAATCAATCCAGAGGGCTGACATTGACTTGATACTCTCTGCCCGTACTTGCTATCGATACCCAGAGCAGCTGGAAATAACTGCAGTCAGCAGAAGGTTATACAAACTCCCTACAGCTTGGATGTTTTCCCCTGCCTGTGATAATCCTGAGCTGCTGTGTTGACACCAGTTATTTAATTCATTATCACAAGACACCGCTGTAGTGCAGATCACCATGAGGTTACCAGTGCAACCAGAGGAGCTGCGGGGCCATAGGTGCCGTTTAATTATCACTAAACGTGAAGTAGAAGTGCTGAGCGGTGCATCCTAAAGAACTGCAAGCAAAGCTCCTGTGAGCTTCCCTTTAGTGGAGGGTTTGTTTGTTTTTCTTCACCCTTAGGCCACGGGAATAAAAAATATTGTTACAAAATAAATGATTCCAAGAGATCCCTGTTATTTATACAGAACGTATTGTTTTCCCTGTGGGTCATCTAATAGCAAACCCACACGATTTCATTTGATCCTGAGGTGATAGTGGGGGGTTCCAGGCAGCACAGCCCTGTCTACTGGCTTACTGACTGGGTGAGCCATCCCCTACAGCCAGACCCTGGGGAGGAGCTGGAGGGGAAAATGGGTGCAGCCCCTGAGGGGTCGTTCTGTGTTTCAGAGGCTGCCTCTGTCACACTAGGGACTGAGGGAGATGACTTCTGCTGGAGGAGAGTTCAGTCCACACTCGCTTAACACCATTTCACCACTGCCCAGAAGTGACACTCAAAGCTGAACATCAGCTTGATTTAAAGAGAGTTATTGGAAAGACTGGTTGGTCTCAGAAGAGAAGTCAGTTCCTCATCTTAATTGCTTTTGATAATTTAAGATCTTCACTTTAAAGTATCTAAAGCTGAAGCTTTTCTGCCTGGGCTGGCCTGAGAAAGTCAGGATGGAAGGATCAGTGAAAAGTGGCACTTTCTTAATAAGCTCATTAGCATAGGAAAATAACTGCAAAATGCTCTGCTCAGTATTTAAGTTTCAGGCTTGAAGATTCGTCTGTTTACTCTGCCCTCTCAATATTTCTTACAGACCTGAGATTTCTTCTCAAAGAGACCTTGCCTTCCAAAACTGTTAATTTGTTGCAGCCTGCAGCAGGTGGTGCCCAGAATTGGGGGGTGATGCTGTTAAAGCAGAAGCGAAATCATTAAGTGTCAGTACAAGGGCAAGGCAGGGAAAATGGGAGATTGATGCTCACAAGAAACTGAAATAACAAGAGGGAGGGAGGGAGGGAGGGAGGGAGGAAGGAAGGAAGGAAGGAAGGAAGGAAGGAAGGAAGGAAGGAAGGAAGGAAGGAAGGAAGGAAGGAAGGAAGGAAGGAAGGAAGGAAGGAAAGGAGGGAGGGAGGGAGGGAGGGAGGGAAGGAAGGAAGGAAGGAAGAAAGGAAGGAAGGAAGGAAGGAAGAAAGGAAGGGAAGGAAGGAAGGTTGGTTTCAAGGTAAGAGGGAGGAAAATTACTTTTTCCCTCTCAGTTCTACTGCTGCTGAGGTCACAGTTACATCAGTGGCTGCCCATGGCAATTGTTGCTCACACAGCATAGACGTTTATGTTACAGGGACCAGGTTGGGGGTAGGCTGTAGAGCTGGGAACACAAAATGCCAAGTTATCCCAATTTCTGCTTATTAAGGGAGAGAGACATGAGGACACAACTACCCAAAGCATCCAGAGGATGAAAGGTTCTGAGTGTCTTCAGTTCCCCCCACCCATCAGCAAGCATTCACCACCCATAGACCAAACCCAGGCTTTGTGTGGGTTTGGAACTGGGATACTGTATGCCCAAGCATGTTCCTTACTATGCAGCCTACCCTTCTGCCTGTGTTACATAGATTATTAGGTAATATTGTCAGCATTAAATGCATTTCCTCTGTGGCAGCAATTAAGTGAATTAAGCTAGTGCAGACATCTGTGCTGATCTCTAAATACAGCTCACAAGGCGAAGAAGTGTACCCTCAGTATGCCAGTTCTGGTAGAGGATAGATCTGGCTTCCCAACAGCAAGAGCCTGATGCAAATTCATTATGACCAAGCTGGCTGAGGCCAGGCTAATTTATTTTAGAGCTGCATACACCTTTCATAGCAGGCTTTAAATTGTGGAAGAGTCACCTGGTTTATGATTTAGCTACACACTTTCAGTTCACCCAGACATGGCAGAACTGAAGCAAACTTTATGGCCTTAAATCAAAAGCATATGACAGAGTTTGAACAAAAACTTGGCAGTTCTGAGTTTGCTTTGAATTTGGTATCCGTTTGAACCTGAAATTTGATGCAAACCTCAGAGGACAGAAGCTCCTGCAGATTAAAACTGAAGTGGTTTTCAGGAATCCCTGAGACACAAAACTTCTAAGAATCACAAACCTCTTCATTTTCTTTGTTACTTTACTGCTGTTTTTTCCTCCCTGTCTCATTGGAGGCCATCTGTAGTCCCCTGAAGAGTTTTGGCTGAGGAAGGTCTTTCAGGATTGATTCTTAGGATCATCCCGGATTTGCAAAGCATCTCTTACATCAGCTACACTTTTGGCAAAGGGAAGAACATCTTTAGTACTGTAATAAATGCTGGAAAATCTTCCATTTTGTTATTTCATCATGTTTCAATTTCTGTCTCTGGTTTCTGTGGTCAAAAAGTATTTCATCTGTTGCAAAACCTTCATGAGGAGGCATCAGTTGAACAGAGCATGTGCTGCAAAATTATTTGGGTACAAGGATTCTCCTGGCAGTAACCAAAACCCTGCTGGGATTTATCTTATGCCATAAAGTCAGTGAAGCTGAAACCTCTGCGTTGAGTGAGCAGGACCGGGTCACTTGATCCAGCCCTGAACCCAGGTCCCTTTTGCTGCCTTGTGGTTTGCCACATCTTTGCATTTCATTTGCACAGGGTTCAGGGAGCTCCTTAAATGGTTTTCATTGGCATTGCTAAGCTGACCTGTGCTCTCTCCACATCTGCTCAGGTTTCAGGAGAGTTTACAGTTATGCAGTGAGGTAACAGAGTCCAGCATGAAGAGTAACACCTAGAAAACCTCTTAAATTCATTGGTAAAGATCTTCTTAATTTGCTTTCCAAAGTGGATACAGGACTGTGTTAGTACAGAGCCACTGCTGATGAAAGCTGTACCAGATGTGACACTATAGACTTTAAAAACAGTCCTGTGTGAATTATAATCTGCTTCAGTAATGTCTCTAGATGAATTTGAATGGCATGCATCACAGAATATTCAGCTGGACTGAGGAGTGAGATGAGAGAATATTTTTACAGCTCCCAGTAATTAAATTGTGATTGTTGCAGCTGCCTGACAGACTGCATTATTTTATAGAGCATCAAAGCATCATAAAATGAATGACAAGTGAAGGGAAAACTGTTTTGAATGAGTCATACTGGCACTAGATACTCATCTTTTTCTGATAGTCCAATTATAAAGACTTGATGTTTTAATTGGTCTTGCAGCCATTTAGCCAGCCGTGTCTGCAGCTACTCCACGTGCCCTTGCTAACGCCGGCCATCCCGCGCACGGGGCACGTGAACAGCTACAACAGTGGCCTTCAGAAACAGAACTCAGGTCGCTCATTTTGCTACCAAAACTGAATGCCAGCCCCGTTTTCCTGTCGCTGGAGAGAGGGCAAGTGGCTTTACACTGTCAGATGGAAAAATAAAAATGTGGGGTTCTGCACAAAGTGTTCCTTTGTCTGGTATCCAGCCTGGCACGGTTTGTTACTGCTGCTGGCTGGAACTGCCACATGGAATCCCTTTTTAACAAAGCACTCTTATAGCAAGGCTCACATTTACCAGGGGAGTGCACAAGCTGCACCTTTGCAGACACTTTCCCCAGGTGATGGGTTGTACTTCCATAAGCTGTAGGAACTCCCTTGGCAGTGCTGCTCACCGAGTCAAGAAACTGAGGCCACTTGCAAGCTTGGAGTCACCATCTCTTGTTTTCAGTTAATCCCTCTGCTTAAACTGACTTTTCAGAGAGGAGAGCAACGTGAGGGAAGGTAGGAACACAGGTTTCCCAGCTCCTAGCCCAACACACTGGTCACAAGTCACTGCTGCTTAACCCTAAAGCTAATGACTGCACTGAGCAGAAGAGGGTATGAAGAAAAGAGAACTTACTAGTTAACTCCACTATTCCAGTTATCAAACCAGCAGGAGTAATTTTTTTGGTTTAACCTTGAGACAGCACCTTAATCCTGTAACATATTTTCTCTGCTTTTCCATCTCTTCAAAGGACACATAACCATTACAAACTATTTGTTGAATTATTTTCCTGGGCTTGATATTGAGAAGAGGAACGTGTTCGGATTCACAGCACTGATGAAATCTGCAATGCAGGGCCGGACCGAATGCGTGAAAGCCTTGATGCTGGCAGGTATGCAAACTGCTTTGCTGCTTCTTCATCAGCATCTGCTTATGAAGTGCTAGACAGTCACGTGCAAACACCAAGAAGAAAATTGTCTTTTGGGGCATTTATTCTGAGAGGTGTGGGGCAGCCTTCCCTGGAAATGGGTCCAGCTTTTAAGTAAGTCATAGAAGAAGGCACTGAAACCACGTGCTGCAAGTTCAGGAGCACTCAGTTTGCCCATGTAAACTCAACCAGGATATCTCCAGGAACTCTCAGGGTGAGATTCATTGTCTCCAAGAGAGTTCAGGGAACCTGACCAAGATTTGCAGAGGAGTTAGTGAAGTTCATGACCCAGCTGGGAAAGACATGCAGGTCTGTCGCTGCCAGTTCTGTGGGTGTGACGGTGCAAGGGTGCGTGAGGGTGGTGGGACCATAGCCAGACCTTCACCTCTCTCCGGAACTGTGGCAGGTCCTGGGGCAGAGAGCAGAAAGTGTTGGGGGTTCTGACTTCTGTGAGGAGAGTTGAGTGTAGAGTTCATGTCCCACAGGGGACATTGGTGGGAAATCTGGTGACATAGGGAATAACCTCTCTTTCTAACCCCTCTACAAATCTGAGTTGGGTCTCCAGGTTTATGGGCAACAGGGCATCAGCAGGTCTGCATCTGCTGCAAGGAGGGAGTTGTGGTACAGGGAGTGAGCAGGTCCACCTCTTCCCACTTGCCTGTTTTCAGATCTGGAAACAGGAATACATTCCTTTCTGTTGGCTCTCAATTTGAATTTCCAGCTGTATATGTTCCAAGGCAAAGGGATGACAGAGGCAACACGGCAGGGCAAGGGACATTGAGCAAGAGGCAGCCTCTGCAGGAGCAGTCCCAGCTTTTAGCCACAATATTGCATGTTTTTATTATACTAACTCTTATATCAATATTAGTTAATAATTAAATAGCTAGCTTATATTTGTATATATTCTTATATTACGGTTGCAGATATTTGACACAAATTGAATATTATGGAAGTTATAACAGGCTGCATATGAGTGTTGTTACTGGCTAGACCAAGAATCCTGCAGGTTCATTTCACTGAGAGGGGTCTTGAATGAGCAGTTTATTTCAGCCCTTTTGCTCTCACAGAAGTCTAACCCCTCATCATCTGGATATTTTTGGTCACAGGCATTTATTGAGCATGGTGATATGGCTTTTATTCATGTTCATAACATCCAGTTTCAGATGTTGATATGACGTAGAAAATGCTTGCATGATGTGGTAGCTGGCATGTTATTTTCTGCTAGGTTATACAGTCTCTTATACCAGGATCAAGGCTTTGGAATCAGATCGTTCATCTTGGAGTTAAAGATTTTGGTTTTGTGAAAGAAAATTATGAAATGACTGTCAGAGATAGAGCACTTCCAGACACAGATGCGCTTTCTGGACTAACACATACTTTGTGCAGATGCTAGTTCAGAACTTCCCAGTGCCCATTATAAACTATCACTGAAAATGAAACTTCAATCCCAAGACCTTACGATTTGTCAGGCTGACCTTACAGTATTATGGCTTTCTATTATTACCACTGGAGATCTGGTGGAAGTTTATTCTTTCTGTTTGGTCACTAGAAGGTATTTCACGACCTTTCCATCTTTGTAAGATAGCTTAGTCCTTGTTATCCTACTTCATGTACAAAAAGTATTGATATCAAAGCTCACTGTGTGGCTGTTGCCTCTGGCATCTGGATGGTCACCTTCTTGTTATCATGATCTGTTAGAAAAGAGAGTATCGGGGAGAACAGACCTTTAGCCAGCCAGAAAACGGCTTTGCCAGCCTCCCTAGGGAGTCTACCTACATTCTATCAGCTTGTTTGTGCACTGGAGAGAGTGAGGATACCAGAGATCACCCATTGGCTAAAGAGGTGTAGAGTTCATGTACTCTGAGTTTCTAAGCTGCAGTTTATACACATGCCTTGGTGAGTTTTCTGCAGGCCCTCGTGTTGGCAGCTCAAAAGAGGGGCCACAAAGGAAGTGTGGTAGATTGCCAGCACCCATTGTAATATCTGATTATTTTATAGCACTGCAAAGCCTGAGGAGGGAGGGGGTTGCTCGTTCACGATGGATTTAGAAGTAGTTTGGGACCTAAGGGACACTGAGTGGCTGCTGACAATAACGTGGCAGTTTGCTGAAGAAAGAAATTATTAAAAGATTTGGTGAAAGAATAGTCAATTTCACAAATAAAACATCAAATTCTTATGTCAAAATGAAAGACTGCATGGAAATCTCGGGGGAAAACAGCCCACAGTGGGTCTACTTAGTGTGTAGCTACAAAGCAGGTATGTGTCTTTGGAACACAGCTGGGAAGCTTTTAAACCCAGTGGCTGTTACTGGCTCGGGCGGGACCTCTATTGACTGGCACCTACTTAGGGCCTTGCAGGAGGCCGGCAAAGGAAAACAGCTCACCTCCCTAGCCCCCTAAGCCTGAGTTTAACACAGCCAGATGGGGAAGAGGTAACGGCACTGCATGGCAGGTGGTCGGAGCTGGACTGTCAAAGCGACTGCTCCTTCCAAAATTTGAATTCCTGGAGGGTGGCCAAGGTCAATCCCTACAAGAAGAAGGCACTCTCAGACACTTGGCTGTAACCTTTGCTCTTCCAAAGCAAATGTTTCAAACAGGTGAGCTGGCCATTCATGAGTGCACAGCACAGCGAGGGGGCAGGGGGAGCCCGGCCGCCCACCAGCGGCTTGTCACAGGCCACTGCGCTGCCAGGGCCGCGCTGCTGCCAGCAGCCAGCCAGCGAGCCAGCCCCGAGCACAGGCACAGAAATGCTGGTTGTAATGCACATGTCAGGCCCTGCTGTAATCTCTAGGGTAAACTCAGGGCTGCTTTAGGAAAGTCCTCAGAGTGGCTGTGGATCGGGGGGGTTGGGCTTTAAATACTGCCTACAAACCAGGCCGGTAACAGATTCCCTGTCTGCCAACTCAGGATAGCGGTTTGGCAGGTCAAGGGACATTAAACCTTCTTAATCATATAGAATATATATATGTTTGTGTGTATAGGAGATATATATATATGCTATATATATTATTTATATATATATATATATAAAGAGAGAGAGTGTGTGTGTAGAGGTATATATATGTGATACATATATATGTATATACACATACACCCCAAAGAGGTGTTTGTATTCAAACTAGGTGTACTGGAAATGATCCTTGGGGCAGCTTTCATAGGAAAACTGAGGCAAGTGGCAAATGCAAGATTCCTAAAAGAAAGCTTGTAGGCTGTACTTGCACTGAGCAAACAATTAGTCCAGTAAGACTGCTGTCATTCTAAAAAGGGACATGACCATTCATGTCTCTTCTAGATGAGGCATTCTGCTGAATCACAGGTTTGTTCAGAAACTTCTCCTGATTTGTACAGAAAATCAATACCACTATAGTAAATCATGCCTTAGAAGAGATTTTGTGATACAAGGTACAAAGTCAGCATCGATTTCTGATGGAAGATCAAGATTTCAAAACTCTGTAGTATTGTTTTCTGAGATAAAGTTTCCAAAACACCCAGGCATTCATCTGTCAGGGAGCAGCAGGGGTGGGCTTCTCCTCCAAGGTGAGCAGAGAGTGCCAGCAAGGCCCACAGAGGCACTAGCCACACCAGCAGAGGCAGTGCTTTATGAAGAAACAGCAAGGCTGGTGACAGTGACCAGGATCAGCTGGTACTGCAGCGATTGCCAGGCAAGTCCATGGTGACAAGGTAGGTCCGAGGTCAAAACAAGAAATGAAGTCTGTGGGTCATTGTTGGTATCAGCCAGGCACGTGGCTTGGCACAGGCACAGCTGCAGCAGAGCACAGGCAAGGATCAGAGCTGAGTGTCTGAGCTTCAGTGCAGCCCCCAGGCAAAGGTGGGGAGCCCCCAGTGAGCCCTCTCTCACACAGATCTTTTTGCACATGTCTGATCCAAGGTCTCACAGCTGCACTGTTATCAGAGCTGACATCTTCTTGAAGATAATGGTAAGCAGATCTCTATATAGTTAGACTTGATGATCTTGAAGGTCTTCTCCAACTGAAACCATTCTGTGAAACCATTCTATATCTCTTGCTTCTCCACAAGCAGAGCATATTGTTCATTAAAATTTACATTTGAAAACAGTTCCTCTAACAGTGCTTCCTTTAGTAAATAATCCTTGCCTGTTTTGTGTACAATGAAGAGACAACTTCCATGTAATCTGCCATGTTCCCAGTCAGCTCTAATGAGAAGGAACAAAGAGACAAGGAAGTGTGGGGAAGGGGACAGGACAAGGCCTGAGATGGGAGAGATTCAGTGGCAGGAAATTTGGCTAGGATGATTCAAAGCTAGTCTACTGGACATGTCTTTGTATGTCTTTCTTCCTTCTCTCATTGGTTTGTCTGGAGCTTCTGAACTCATAAATTTTGTCAAACGCTGCTGCCTTTGAGATCTCACAATCCTTTCTTCATTCCACAGCTAACAAACTGTTGATCTGATTAAATCTTCCTCTTCTTTGCCTTGTCTCTACCCTCCAGCCATGGCCCCATGCTTGACTCCCTGCCGTGTCCCCATGGTTTCTCTCTGAGTGACCGTTTCTGCAAAATTCACTTCAGCTACACTTGAACTGAGATCAGCTCAGGTCGCTTAGGGTGTCTCCAGCCATGTTCATGCTCAGTCTGTGTCTCTAGCATCCTCTTTTTAGGGACTTTTTTTTCAGAGACTTAGCAATCAGCTGCTACTTAATTGAATTAAAACTGAACTTTAGATCACTTTACCCATGCTCTCTTTTTCCCCTTGTTTTTCTGTAACAGCAAAACAGCCTTTTTAGGGAAAAGCTTACATTGGAGCCACTGCACACTGGTTCCTGGTTCCCATTCCTTGTACCTAGTCCCCCTAATGCTAGTTTCAAGTGCTGTCACCAATATAATTCACGCTGAGAAAAAAGAATATTATCATGATGTTTCTGTGGCCTTTTCCTCAGGTCTTAGTCTCTGGACATCTCCCTCTTCCAAAGCAAGAGTGACAGAATGTCTTGTCTTTTGTGGCAAGATCTGTGTAGGTCAGTTTTGTGTTGGCTGTTTGAAAATGGTGCTTCAGCTGACAGATAAGCCCGTCAGAAAGTCAAACGCTGTAGCCCATTCATACCCCAGTGTGACATTCTATAAAGAAACCCCAGAATCATCTACAGGGCCAGTGATACATGCAGGCCACAACTGACTGTGAGAGAGCTCGGTCCCGTTGAAGCAGGTGGGCAGAGTGCCCGTGCCTGTCCCAGGGAACGTGCTGCTGAACAAAGTCGACGTTGTAGAGCGTGCAGAGCTCCCTCTGAGAGCAGTCCCAGTTTACAGGCAGAATAGAACCCAGAGGATTTGCAGCTCAAGGATTTGAGTGCCTGAAACCAGGCTATTCACCTCTCCTCATGCCTCTATCGATGCCAGTCATTCATCCAGATGCCCACCAAGGGGTGTGTGCCCAGGGGGTGTATCCAGAGTCACGCGGGTGCGACGCAGAGAGCGTGATGCTGCTGCAGAATTCTCATTGTGTCTCTTCTGATTGGTGCCAGCTTACTCCCTGTTCACTTTGACACAACTGTTGTAGTGTGTTGTGTGTGACATTGTCTCACAGGGGTCTGCCTGGCTCCCCTCTGATCATGGCAGTGAGAAGCCCGGGCAGTTTCACTAACTGACATTGACTGTTTCTCTTCTCTTTGAGGGGCAAACGTCCACGCAACTGACCCAAGCCGCGGGCTGACGTCATGGGAGTGGGCTTGCTACACGGGAAGGTCAGAAGCTGCCTTCATCATGCAAAAGCTGATGGACAGGCCGTGCCCGGAACAGTTCTGTGATCAATATAAACCAGAATGGCCAAAGATGAAAGAACTTCTTGCCAAGGCTGCAGAGCCAAAAAGCTGTTTGCAGAGGATTTCTGACTGTGTGAGGGCAGCTGTCTCGTTCCGGTCTTTCTACGGCCCAGAAGAAGACGGGGTCCTCGATCACATGGTGAAGGTGACAACAAGCTTGAGCAGCCCCTTCATCGCTCTGTCATGCCGGACTGTGTGCCCTGGCAGCCCACCTTCTGTGGGGAAGCGCAGACTGGCCGTGCAAGAAATCCTCCGGAAGCAGAGAGCCGAGGAGATCCGGTCTCAGGACAAAGACCACTTTAGCAGCTACAAGAAGCTCTTTCAGAACTCCAAAGTCACGCTGATCCCCAAGAAGAAGGACCGACGAGCCAGCCTGCAGCCCATCAGCCTTGCAGTGTCTCAAGTGAACATGGTAGCCACCAGGAAAGCAAGCCTCTTGCCACTCCACCTGCTCAGACGGAGCAGCGTCAGGCCGGGATTTGTCATCCCCAAAGTCCGTATCAGCAAGGCTCCTCCACCCACCTTCCAGCCAGAGAAGGCGAGGAGGAGGAGCAGCGCAAAGGACGACCCCTATTTGCAGATTCCCAAATGGAGATACAAGGAGCTAAAAGAGGAGCGGAAAAAGGCAGAGGAACAGGAGAAGAAAAAAGCAGCAGACGCTCAAAAGCAGAGGCAGGTGTCCCCTGCCAGATGCAGGACCTGATTTCAAGGCAGTTGCTAGAAGGTTTTAGAGCTGTTGGTCTTGTTATCTGAGCAAGATAACAGACTGTGTGCCTTCCAAGGCATGCTCACTGCTCACAGAGCTGGAATACTGCGTAACAGCCTTTAAGGGGCAGGAATGGGGCAAGAGCTGTGCCACACCGTGTCTGGTGGTGGAGCAGAAAGGCATTTGAAGTGGAAGACTCACTGAGTCTGCTGTGGACAGGAAGCTTTAAGTGGTGCAGTCCTTCTGCAGTTTCTTTTTTTCCAGTCCCAGGTGAATGACCAAGAGCTTGAAAAACACCACGTGTGTAAAAGGGTCGTGTTTTGTGTGTGTTCCTTTTGTAACGGAGAAAAATACGGAGTTGTGCTTTTGACTCTAGACATTCCTCCCTCTCCTTGCTTAGGTAGGCATATCACAAGGTTCTGTCGTAATTAGGAAAAGCCTAAAATATCCCATGATGTTGATGGGCAGTGAAAACCCAGGTCTACAGTCGTTTCGAATATACTAAGCACTTTATTTTAACTCCAATAATCAAGGTTTAAGACAGGGTAGATATTAAGCTGTACAGCTTTATACAGTCTGTATGGATGCAGTTCTTCATGCTGGTGTTTGTTCCATTGAACATAAAAAGGGCTGCACACAAAATATTTCTGTAGCTGTTCTATTCCCATCCTTTGCGAGTATAAATCAGGGCAGGGACTGATTTCTTTGGAGCAACAGAGAAGCTGAGCTAATTTTGGAATGCCACCTCATCTAAGATTTGCCTCCCCCATTGTTTCCCTTAGCTGCTATCTGTTGTCTCCTCTTTAGTCTCAGGGAATTTTTTTGTCATTGTGTTTAACTGTGAAATAAAGGAGATGGTGAGCCACATGGGGGCTTTTGGGGTTTTTAGGTTGATATTTAAGTTCCTATTAAGAAAAAACCTGCACTGAGTTTATCATGAGCCTTTCCATACTATAG
The DNA here is from genome assembly GCA_022605575.1 of Laterallus jamaicensis coturniculus. Taxonomy (NCBI): domain Eukaryota; kingdom Metazoa; phylum Chordata; class Aves; order Gruiformes; family Rallidae; genus Laterallus; species Laterallus jamaicensis. Next base: position 45,973 of record JAKCOX010000120.1, read on the forward strand.
CCAGGACCAGAAAATGATGTAGCTTCCAGAAGCTCATGCATTTTTCCCAGATATCAAGTCCAGCCATGTGCTGTGAACATCCAGCCCGAGATGGAGCGTCAGGCAGCTCGGCCACTGACGTTAGGAAACCGTGGCTGGATGTTACTGTGAGCTTTGGTAGGACGCCTCTGGGTGCCCAGAGGGGACAGTACTTCACCCCTCTGTGTCAGCAATGGGAGAAAAACCTTCCCTAGTACATGAGTGCATCTCAAAGTGGCAGTTCCCACAGGTTGCTGCAGGGTCTTGTGGTCCACCGTAAGGCTTCATTTGGTCTGAATGGCATGCCAAACCCTGGCAGATAAGGACAAAGAAGGCCTGTAAACCTGCTGCCTACTGAAAAAAGACCACATCCATAAAAGTGGAGGTCAGACACAAACAGCAAGTCATAGAGCACATGCTCCCACCATGTTTTTGCTCAGGCTTTGCTCCCATTTGAAATGAAGTCTGCTGTGGTGTGTCCCGATGACATTGCTCTGCTAGAGCCCAGGCAGACCCCAGCTGCTGCTGTCACCAGCGTCTCCCTTCAATTAAAGAGAGGCAATACTTTTCCATCCTTCAGTCCCACAGCCCAAAGGCTGACCACAATCTCACTGACCTTGTAATGAAACTCTGTGTGTCACGGGAGAAATGAATTCACTTGATGATTGAAAACTAGATGGGCTTTGCTAGCTGGTGTTGGTGGGGTCAGGGCTTCACAGAGGGCATGGCAGATAGATGGGTGCAACAAGGATTTTTCTGTGCTGCCCTTTGTACCTCCTGCTGGAGTAGCTGTGCTGGCTAGGCTGTATTGTCAGGTAGGGCAGGGCAGAGCTGCAGGAATACCACCCCATTAATAAACCTCCCCAGCCCAGGGAATGTAAAGAGGATTTTAGTCTGCAAGCACATCGGTGCTGTGCAATCCATAGGCGCCGATTCTGTAATGGTTTTAGTGTGACCAGAATATAAGCTGAATTAATTTCTTTGGAGGGTAGGAAGACAATCTTTTAGCTACTTGTTGCAGAGGTACCAGGATGGGTTTTTGAACTGGCAGACTGCATTGAATGGTTTAACTATTAGTTTTTGTTCACTGCCAGCCCAGTGTACTGCAGCTTTAGCACTTGGATTCAGCATCTGCAAGGCAACCTGTGCTGCAGGGGAACGCTTGGATTTGCACTCTCAGTATCGCTTGCAAGAGAGATACAACTGACAGGTGCTCTCAGGGATTAACGTACAGCACGGTAGTTAGGGGCTGAAAATGAAGCCTGTTTTCTAACCCTTTGTACTTCACGGCGTGTATGTGTGTAAATATGTGGTATTTCCATTAAAAGAGGCACAAGCTGTTAAACTTATTTGGCGACTTTGTTCTTCAGAAGGGTTTGGGGATGCTGCTTCTCACTTTTCAGTAGATAAAAAAGCCCACCCACTTTCAGCAATGGGCTGAGCAGCAACAGCTGAAAGCAGTTTGGTTTCCCTGGAAGGAGCTGTTGTGGGTTACCTTACACTCCTTGGGAATTTTTCCCTACAAGTAAAAGAAGACCTGTGTGTTTGTCCTAACCCCGGGCTTTGGCTGGCTGGAGACCCCCACAGCCACATAGCTCTGCTGCGAGCAGGCAGCCCCCCGGCACCCCAGTGGGCAGCGTGGATCCATTCCGTGCATCTCTGGTCAGTCCTTGTGCTTGTTAGGTTGGGAAGCTCAGGCTCGGGTGTCTCTGGCCCCTCATTGCCTTCCTCCCCTGCTGCCTTGCTGCGCCTTCGGCCGTCTTAGAATCATAGAATCATAGAATCATAGAATGGCAAGGGTTGGAAGGGACCCCGAGGATCATAAAGCTCCAACCCCCCTGCCACAGGCAGGGCCACCAACCTCAGGCCTGGATCTACACAAGGTTGCCCAGGGCCCCATCCAACCTGGCCTTGAACACTTCCAGGGATGGGGCATCCACCACCTCTCTGGGCAGCCTGTTCCAGCACCTCACCACTCTTTCTGTAAAGACCTTCCCCCTAATATCCAATCTAAACCTTCCCTCCTTCAGCTTTAATCCATTCCCCCTTGTCCTGCCATTATCTGCCCTTTTAAAAAGTTGATTCCCCTCCTGTTTGTATGCTCCCTTCAGGTACTGGAAGGCTGCAATGAGGTCCCCCCGCAGCCTTCTCTTCTCCAGGCTGAACAAGCCCAGCTCCCTCAGCCTCTCTTTGTAGGGGAGCTGCTCCAGCCCTCTAATCATCCTTGTGGCCTCCTCTGAACCCTCTCCAACAGTTCTACATCCTTCTTGTATTGGGGGCCCCAGATCTGGACACAGTACTCCAGGTGGGGCCTCATGAGGGCAGAGTAGAGAGGGACAATCACCTCCCTGGCCCTGCTGGCCACCCCTCTTCTGATGGAAGAGGGCAAGAGATGGTCTTACTCCTTCTCTTCATCGCCATCAAATGAAAAATGCCTCTCACTTTATTTATTGTCTTTCTGAAGATAAAAGGCAAAGCTCCTGCAAAACCTGCTGCGGGAAACCCCTGGCAAATGGACTGTAGCTGGGGGGGGGGGGGGGAGCACACACCTGTCTGTCCTCCAGCTGTCCGTCCCTCTTGGGCTGCTGCCGCTGAGGAGGCTTTGACTTCTGTTGGACTTCAGCACAAGGAGTGTGGTTTGGTTTGTGTTTTGTTGGTTTGTGGTTGCTTTTTTTTCCCCCCATGAGAGACCCATAGCTATGAAATGCGACCTTCGGATTGCTCCTGCTCGCTCTGGCAGGACAAGTTTATCTCCCGACAAAAAGCATGCAAGCCCTGGTAGCACCTCCTAGCAGCTGGAGCCCCTGCGGGCACTGCTGCCGGAGGATGCTCCCGCAGCGGGGAAGGGGATGATGACTCCTAGGGCGAGGGAGGTTTTCTCCCCATCCTCGGATGCCAGGCTGCAGTCTGGCATGTGAGTGGGAAGGACACCAACGATGCTCCTGAGCGCTGTGAGTAAAACCAGCGCACGGTCCGCGCCAGCCTTCAGGCCCCTGCTGACCTCTGTGCGCTGCAGCCTTGACAGGAGGGGTAGCCTCTCGCCATCCCAGGGGCGCGCCCAGCCCCACGGGCCGGCTGACGTCTGCCGTAAGCAGCAGGGATTTGGTACAGTGAAATCCCAACCGCTTCCTGGCGTTCCCTGAACTTACACTCTGCTCTCGTCTCTGCAGTGGTGCTGCTGGGAAGGGAGTACCAACCCCACGGAAGGTTTTTCAGGTGGAAACACAGCACTACGGGTGGCTCCTCCTGTCACTATGCATTGCTCTTTCAGAGGTTTTTAGGCCAATGAACACTGTTCCTTTAGCCTTGACAAAAATCCTCACTGAGCCCCTCCTCACTGATTGCCTTTCTCTTAATAGTCCTGAATGCTCATGCTGCCCAGCTAAGGGACAGATACTAAAGCAGCTGGCTGGAAATGAATGGGAAAATGGCAGGCAGATGCACAGTGTTCTTCAGGGTCTTTCTTTTTTAAAACATCTGGATTCCAGCGGGAAACCTCCAAAAGCTGTGACTGGAATTAGGACCCAATTTAGGCCATGCCGATGTGCAGGTGACTTCACACAGTTTGGTGAGATACCTGGAGGCTGCGGGTGGGCAACAAGCTGGAAAGGGCAGTCATGCCCCTCTCTCCTGCCCACGTGTGCCTGCTCACCCCCAGCAAACCTGCCATTTTGCTGCATTAGTATTCTGCCAGTTTAATGAGCTGGGCAAAATTTGTGGAGCCAGCTCAGGGGAGCAGGGAAGGGAGAGGGTGAGATGGTCTCGCTTGGAGAGACCTCAAAGACCATCCAGTTTCAACCCCTCTGCCATGGGCAGGGACACCCTCCACTAGAACAGGTTGCCCAAAGCCCCATCCAACCTGGCCTTGGACACTGATAGGGATGGGAAGGTCCCTTCCAACCCAAACCATTCTGTGATTCTGTGAAACCATACCTATAAAGCTACCTATTGGTAACACAGTCGTACATGTATGTCGCTCATAGATAAAGTAATAAAGGCTACATGTATATAACATGTATAAAACCCCATCTAGTTAAAGGTGTCCCTGCTTACTGCAGGGGGGTTGGACTAGATGGCCTTTAAAGGTCCCTTCCAACCTAATGCAGCCTATGATTCTATGAGAGAGAAATGTTTATAAATTTATAAGATATATGCATATACAAAGCCTCTCACCTCCCAGTGATAATATGAAGCACTCAAGTATGTTAATGATAAATGCCTCTAAGAAAGCTAGCATTAAATTATTGTTCTGTGAGAGGAACAAATAATTCAGGGTATAATACAGAGGCTACAGAGAAAACAGACCAGCTGCCTTTTCACTGAACACCATGAAGCGTCTGCATGGGCTTCTGTGAGAAATCGTACTTCACAGGGTAATTAAAGTTATTATGCATATTAATTTTGCCTAGTCAGGTTTAAATTTGGCACTCCTCCTGGCACATTTGGATTTACAGTGTTCACAGCATTCTTTCATGGCCACAGAACTGTGCAGAGAGCTGTGGATAATTAGTGGGCCAAATGCTGCTGTTTCGGTCCACGCTCGGGAAGAGAGAAGAGGTTGGGAAAATGAGGTCAGGCGGTCCCTGTCCCATCCCATCCCATCCCATCCCATCCCATCCCATCCCATCCCATCCCAGCAGCTTCCCACATGAATGGCAGTGTGCCACTTTGCCCAAGCCCTTCCTCCCAAGCAAGCAAACGCCCAGCACAAACCCTCCAGAGGCAGATGTGCAAAATCCATGCTTGCCGGTGCCGTCCCATGTCGCACAGGGCAGCGAGCAAAGGGTGGGTCAGCTTCTCTAAATGAGGGTGGCCAGAGGAGCCCAGGAACTGCTCGAACACCTCCCTTGTGCCTGGGCACGTGCCCCTGTATGATACTTCTACTGTTCATGCCACAGGAACTGAAACCTGCCCCAGGACAGCGTTAACCACCAAAGATGCTTTCTGACTACCTACACTCAGGCTTCTACTGGCAAAAGGTGGCAAAATACTACTTCCTGACTGCACGCAGCAGCAGGCGCTAAGGTTTCCTTGGGCTTCCTGCCCGGTGCTGAAGCCAGCCTCCCGCAGCAGCCGGTAGCGCGGGGGTGCTGGGCGTTACTGTGTGACAGCGTCAGCGTGACACAGAGCGAACAAGCAATGTGGCTAGCAATGGCCCCACTAAAAGTTCTGTTCCAAAGCAAGGTGCAGCAGCATTTCAGAAGAACATCCAAACGTAGTAGCTGCACCGAGCACACAGGACGTGTTTTCAGCTTTCCCAGGGAAGCGCAGTGGAATAGCTGTCACTCAGGGTTTGCCTGTTTCTGTCCAAGGGATATGTGGTGGTCTAAGCGATGGCTCTGACCACCTGGTACCCTTTTCCAAAAGCTGCAATAGTCTCAGCCTCCCAAAGTGTTTTGTTATAAGCAAAATAAGCCAAGACTTGTTTGGTGAGCAATAGAACTGAGCAGACTAGGCACATTTACGCTGCTTTGTTTGGCTCTTGAAAATTTGTTTTGCAAACTCCAATTCAACTAACATGCTCAGTTTAAAAAAAAATACTTTGTGGATGTTCTACACACTCCCTTTTTCACTTGTGCTATGTGAAAACTGGGGTTTATTCTTCATGTGATCAACGCATTATCTCTTTTTTAATAATTCTGGGCAGAATGAGCAGTCGTTGCATGTGGTTTCCCAGCCACCCTGAGGCTTGCCTCCTGCAAGAGCCTTTTTAGGCTTGGATAGGGATTCCTGCACCAGCACTCCTGAGAGTCTGCACCTGCTCTTTGCCAGAAGAAACTTGGGCAGCTACCACCAAGCCACAGGAACCGGGCTTCAGGCTGTTGTGTGACAGAGGCCATCTTGGTCATGGTGCCTTACCAGCACTAGCTTTGGTTGCACTTTCAAACTGGGTTCTCCACTTTATTGGGTGATTACTTGCCCAAGAGCTTGCCCATTTATGAACCTGAGCTTTCTTAAATACCCTGAGCTGCCTTAGGGTTTCCATGACTAAGCTGTTGCGCTCAGAGAAAGCCAAGGATAAAGTGCTGGACTCGAACTGTATGTCAGCTGTCCAAAGAAGAAACAGCCAGGTATGGTGGTGAGGCCTTGTCTGTGTTTAAAAACAAGACCCAAAATAAAAAAGCAGTTGAACTGATTGAAGTGAAGAGTTAAGTTGAAGAAATGTACACCATCCCCTTGGGCTGGTTTCAATCAGATTAATATTCATTTGACTTAGTCAGAACCAGCTTCACATTTCGGGGTTGGACTCGATGATCTCTTGAGGTCCCTTCCAACCCCTACGATTCTGGATGATTCTATGATTCTGTGATTAAAGTGATAAAAATCATTCATCCAGAAATCAGAGCTTCTGCCCAGGTGGCTGTGGCAGCTTAAATTGCTTTTCAGTGGAGAATGGTGCCCCACCAGTGGTCAGGGGGCTGTTGTATCCTCGACCTGGGTCTGCTGACCCGTTCTGGTTTCCTTGTGGCTTTCATTTTCCTGACAGGATGGTGAAGCACCTCTTCCTCGTCTCACTATCCCCCACTGAGGAGCACAGCAGAGCTCACAGCACCTCCTGGAGCACTCTTGCTCACCTTGGGCTAATGACCAGCCTCAGGGCCATTGATGTGGCTTGCGACTGCCTGAGGCTCTGCCTCTCGGCCCCAGCACCAGCTGCAGCTTTGCTCCAGGGTTTGGATTGGGGAAACTTTAAACCCCTGCACGCAGCACCATCCTCTGCAGAGAACTGCTCTCTTTCCATCAAGTAAAACACTGGCTTAATCTTTAATTCAGGGCTGTCTTTTGAGGATCACAGCCCCAGCTCAGGAACAAAACGAGCCTGACAAGTCAGAGGCAAAAGATGAAATATTAATCCATGCTTTTGTGACATCCAGGCTGGATTATAATAATTCCCTGTCTGCAGGTCTTCCCAAGGCTGCCTCCTACAAAACAGCTTGTACAGAAGCCAGCGGTGGGATTTAACCACACACTGCAGAAGAACAGCCCACCTCCCAGACACTAAACTTGGGGCTTGCTTGGAGACCTCTATTCCTTCCTTATCTCCAAGCATGCTCTTCAATTGCCAGGTGTAGAGCACATCCATAACTGCAGCTCTTTTTAGTCACTGGAAAAAAAAAAGTCTCAGTTTCAGGATGTTTCTATCGGCACAAGAAATAAAAAAGCACAGAAGATGTGTCAGTGTGGTAGGAAAAATCTACAAACATAGTGGGCAAGCTCTGGCTCTTTCTCCCCTACACCAGTCATCCCAGTTGAATGTTGTATCCCAGTCAGCTAGGATCATGGAAATCCTAGAATCACAGAATGCGTTAGGTTGGAAGGGACCTTTAAAGGCCATCTAGTCTACCCCCCTGCAGTAAGCAGGGACACCTTTAACTAGATCAGGTTGCTCAGAGCCCCATCAAGCCTGACCTTGAATGACTCCAGGGATGGATGGGGCCTCCACCACCTCTCTGGGAAACCTGTTTCAGTCATCTATCACCCTCACATTGAAGAACTTTCCCAAATAGCCAACCTAAATCTCCCTTCACCATGTTTAAAACCATTATCCCTTGTCCTATTGCTCCCTGCCCTCGTGAGCAGTCAGTCCTTCCCCAGCTTTCTCATAGGCACCTCTCAGGTATTCGAGGGCCGCAATGAGGTCCCCCTGGAGCCTTCTCTTCCCCAGGCTGAACAAGCCCAATGCTCTCAACCTGTCTTCACAGGAGAGGTGCTGCAGCCCACTGATCATTTTTGTGGCCTCCTCTGGACTCGCTCCAACAGGTCACATCGTCATCAGGATATGACCAAATACAGAGAACCTGAGGCTGGGTAGGAGAAAGGAAACCACCACCACCACTGGGGCCACAGCTGAAGAAAACACAGAGAGAAGGAAGCAGAGGGAAGCCGACATTGCCAGACCGGTATCCCCAGAAGCATCAAAGCTGCAGCTGTTCCTGTGTTGGCACACGGTGGATGGAGAGCAGGGCTTGTTCCAGCCAGGCTTCCTTGGCTCCTCCGTGCCTCAGTTTCCCCATCAATTAAGCAGAAATATTTTCCTAAATCCCAAGTTACCTCCTAAGGGCAGCTGCTAGTTATGAGGGAATGAGGGAAGAGGGATGGGTGGGGAAACCCACAGAAATGAAACCACGTAATGAAAACTACGTAAATCAAGCAAACAGAGCACGTGTCATCTACTGGCTTTGGAAAACCACATAAAGTTGTTTACAGAGGCAGTCTGGGGGGCAGGAGCGATCCCTATGGCATGTCTGCAGGTGTCAGGTGAAGGTGAGGTCAGACACATCCTGACCAGCTACTGCTCACAGCTGAGAGGTGGCCGAACCCCTGCAGCTTCTGAAGACAAAGAAGTGTGAGTGTGCTTGCTCATGCATTCCCCACAGTAGATACAGACCATTAAAGGTATCATCCTTCAAAACTCACAGAAGGAGAAAAACATATGAATAAAAAACACTTCCTCCAGAGAAACAGGAAGCTAACAGTGTCTTTGGCCTGTTTTCCCTATTTCCCTGTCAGGTGCTTTCCTCAAGTGAATGTGTATTTGCTGCACTGCAAACAGCACACTGAAAGCTTTGCCTAGAAACGCAAGGTTTTGCCTCACGTACCACATCATCACACTGCACTTTCCTGAAGAGCTCTGGCTTTTGGAGATTCCAGTGGGGTATTTAACAGATTTATGAAGTTATGAAAGCTAAAGCCAAACCCATATAGTCTAAATGCCATTAAATCCCTGTGTTGCCACTTCCCATTAGCTAGGCTCTTCCAAAAGCCTCGTGCCATCCAAGAAGACGCATCGGGGAGCAACATGGAAAAGGAATTTAAATGAACCTGGGGCAGGAGAAAGGAGGAGGGAGAAGCAGCAGCAGCAACCAAGCAGCAGAAAGTCTGCCCAAGCCAGGTTCTAATTTAACAGTGATAACCTCCCACCAGGGTTCTTAATAATCCCATTAATATATGGACATGAATTTTCGATGTGGCTTTGTACCCACCCAAAATAGCCTATGGATGTCTAGGTCTGGGAAAGAGCTGAAAGCTGGTGGCCTGAAGGCCTCTCTCCTGTGCCAGAGCAGGCACGCCAGTCGTGGCCCAGTTATCAAACCCAGCCTAGACACCTGGAAATAAAGCTTGTGCCGTGAGGATGGATGCTCCAAGCACGCATTGGTAAGTGCTTTAGGAGAAGAGTGGACTTTCAACAGGGTGTGCAGTGTTCAAGCATCAGCTCGTCTCAGTTCCTCTGAACTTGTCCAAAAGGGGAGCTGAGGGAGGGGATGTTTGGATGGGATTGTGGAAACTTCCGAGGCGCTGAGAGTGAGTCACGACGGATGAGCATGAAGCAGAAGGTGGTAAACTAGGCTCTGGGGATGCCTCACACAGCCAGCTGAGCCCAGGCTCTGTGGCAGGCTGGAGGAAACACAGCACTCCTTCATCTGACTCATACCAAGTTATTGAGCTAAATATAAAAAGTTGCACTACGGTCAGTGCAGTGGTCAGACCTTGTAATTTGATACAAATTCAAATGCATTTTACCCTGTCTTCAGCTTCAGCTTTAATGATGCTGCCAGTCACCAACTTTGGGTTTCAGAGCCAACAATCCCACTAAGATGCACAAGCATAGGTTTTTTTTCTTAGAGTTTCAGGCTGCCTGCCAACCAGTATTACCAGTGCACTGGTTCCACTGCTCATGGTTTCAAGATGGCATCAAGAAAACCATGGCAGCAGGAAGGAGGGGAGGTGGCAACCCTTGAGCCCCACACCACACCCAGACCCAGGCAGCAAGGTCTGTGCCTGTGACAGACTTTGGGAGCCACTCATGCCTTTCCAGGTGTTCCTGGCAAAATGTTTCTGTGAATTTCAATTGCATCAGTGTCTTTCCCTTGAGAAAATCCCTGTGGGCAGGCAGCAAATGCTGGGATGCTGGCAGGGCATGTAGCTGCTTAGAGGCTTTTCCATGTCTGTTTCCACAGGGAAACCCTATTAACTGTAACAATAACTGCAGGCATTATACTGGTAAGCAATCGATTTCCAGGAAAGATAACAACAGCTTCCACTGAAGCAGGGTAGAAATCTGGATCCCTTAAAACCTGAGTCCATGTTCTAAACACTGTGCTGTAGGCAGCGCTGTGAACTCTGCTTATTGAGTGATTCTGTGGGTGCTTCTACGAGGTTACTTGTGAGCATCACACGTGGTGTGTAACCCCACACATTGGAAGTCTGGTGCAAACTCAAAACCTATCCCATGGTCCAGACTGAAACACTCTCGTTCCCCCTTCTCCTGTCACTGCTCACCAGCAGCAAGCCTTCACAGGAACAACCTGATGGCTGCATGACAGTGGTCACCAGAAATGCCCCACACACTGGGGCTCTCCGAGCTGCCCGAGCCCTGAAGACCATTCAAGGCACTGAGGAGTGTCCCTCACAGTGTCCCTCCAAACTCCTACATCAGTAACGTTTGGGTGAAAACCTCAGAAACCCTCAGCAAGGAAAGGTACAGGGATCATGTTCTGGTCTTCCAAGCTGGTCTCCAGCTCAGACCAAAGGCTGTCCACTGCATCATTAGCTGACTAATACAGAACAACACAGAGAGGCTCACCTCTTAATAGGAAAGGCTGTCAAGAACACTCAAAACCACTTTCTGATACTTCATAACCTCTTTTAGGGTTTGTTGGTGCTCAAAGGCAGCCTTGAAAAGCCTTTTCTTTTGGGTGTTTGGTTTTTTCTCCCTGATGTACAAACCTCTGTCATGCCCAGACTCTCCCAACTCGTCTGACTCCAGAGGACATTTCTGAGCAAGCCAAAGGCACCTTTTCAGCACTGCTGCTTCTCCCCCTGCTGAGAGGCTCTCATCTAGGATGTCACCACCAGCGGTGCCCAGCTGGGAGCATCCCTAGCTCCCTCCAGCAACGGTAAGTTTCAGGGAGGTGGCATAGGGGAGTTAGAGACAGGAGTCACCAGAAGACCATGCAAGCCAGTGTGGTGACCTCTTCCACAAGAGCTAAAGGGGAGGGTGAAGAAAATGCAATCTGTGCTTATGGAAACGGTGGGGCCAGGCAAGGGAATGCTGCAGGGCAGGCATGTGTGTGTTCCTCCCTGTCAGGTTTATGCACTCACAGAATATGTGCTCATCGTTTGCTTATTCCACGTGCTGCAGACAAAGGAGTCCTGCAAAGTGGTCCTGCAGACGATGTTGTTCATGATGTGAACTGCATTCATCTCTCTTCTGATTTGCACCTTACAGAAGAGATGTCATTTCTGTTCCTTCCAGACCCAACTTCAACACTTCCAGGGTGCATTTCCAAGAAGACCGCAGCAATTCCCTCTCAAAATACCAAGGTTAGATCAGCCCAGCTGCTGCCCTGATCTTTCATTAGTATCTGCCCCAAATTCAGTTCACCTACCAAGCGATCCCTCAGCGACTCTACAGCAAATGCCTACCCAACTCTCGTGCTGAGAGGCAGTTGTAGGGAGTGAAAAGGTCCATGCTTGGCTTGAGGTCTCTCCCCTGGATGCCCTGCCAGCCACTGCTTTTAAGCACCTACCCATACTTGGACAAGATCTCACCTCTAAGGCACCCAGGTCACCACAGAGCAGTACCAGCTGCTATACCAAATTCAATCTGGGAGTCTGCAAGACACACACAGGAGCCAGGCCATGGTGTGGTGGGACAGTCTGGTCTTGAGAGTGCAGCAGACAGGAACTGCTGCCCCTGAGGGATTCCAGGTCCAACAGGTTTTGCTTACCAAGTTAGAGCCCCTCCTCCTACCTCCCAGCTGATGTTTTAGCAGAAACTCTCTCTCTTCTCCTTTCCTCTCTCGTTGCTGATGGGAAAGGCTGTGAAGCCAGAAGTCTCACCTAAATCTGCTCTGATCATGCTGAAGCTATGCCCCAGCCAACTCCAGCAGATGCTGCCAGCAAGCTGCACTGGGACCAAAGATTTGTTCTTAAGGGGCAGTTCTGTTAAATTTGCAGAGCAGAACCAGGTTCAACTCTCCGTTGCACTCAGAGAGCTTTTGCTGCACAGCTGACGAAAAGCAGAAAGTCTTCAGCTGTATTGTTATTAATGCCAGCAAATATGGCTGAGAACACCCAGGGCTTGTAGCTTCTATTACCCATTAGAGCTATAATGCTATCCAAGTTCCATTCTCCATTTACACCAGCTCTAGCATTTTACCTTGAGTACATACTGCAAGCTATCAAAATGCCAAGGCCCATAACAAACACAAAGGTGCCATCTTGACTCACACACCTTTCAGAGCAGCAGTGCTAGGTCACTGATGTTATTCAGGATTGCTTCTTGGGATAACTGGTGCATCTCTTCATCCTGAAGTGCTGTGCCTTAATCATTTCACTCTATAATCTCAGCCTTATGAACAGCCACAGAAACATTTGTATTTTCAGAACATAAAGGACAATAAATCAAGAGTGAAGTTCCTGCTTGATTCTGAGTATTAAAAGTGGCTCAATAGTACCTCCAGGCTGAGCACGTATCTTTGCAGTTTCCTATGATTTAGGCAAAGCAACAGAAGGAGAAACTGCAGAGCAGTAACCCTTGGACTGCTTTTGTAAATTAGGATGGGGTTTATGTCACCCCTCAAAAAAGGGTTGTAGTAGGACTTGGGCTTTTTTCCTGCTGAGGCTTACTGTACACTCCTTTATGAGGAATTGCAAAAGTAGGGCATTTTCCCTTTGTTGTTAAAATCAGGTAATATACATCACGTATATGTAAAAATGCATATGCACACCTCTGTGTTAGAAGTGATTTTTTCCCCTTCCTGTCTAGGAAGCTGATGTACTCTGCAGCATTCTGTTCAACTGTTTACAAAGGAATTCTGGTTTTTCACTCATACTTCTAAACTTGCTGTTCCAGCAAGGAGCACTGCATAAGCAGGTGCTGCTTCTTCCAAGGAGCTCAGCTGAACTCCAGTCCCCTATTTTTGAAATTACAAGACCTACACAACAGGCTGGGGTCATAGGCGATGTGACTAATTTCATTTCCCTCCCTTAACCCATGGCTTTACAACACATTGAGGTGCCAGCAAAAGGCCCAAAAAACAATATTAAAAAACCAGTTTAGCAGCCCCCAAGCCACAGGCTGAAGCTGGGACATGAAGGCATCTAACACTGACATTCCTTTCCAGAGCTCCACTTAGCACAGCTCAGGTACAGCAAAGGAACCTGTCTGCAAGCCTTCTCCTCCACCGCTTTTTGGGCCGATGTGCCCGGCAGTGCCTGAGAAGACAGATCTCTGGAGGTCTCCAGTTCCTGTAAAAGATCTGGTCTGACATTCCAGTACTACAAAACAGGTCTGAAGTTAGCTTTGTATCTCAGAGAGTATCACTGAAGTTAGCAGGAGGACTCTCTTAATCCACTCTGAAAGATCTGTGGCCTGCACGGGATGGGAAAATATCCCACCTTAAAGGTTATTTAACCTACATCTGTAGGGATCTGAAATCTCCCAAGAGCGATCTACTTAGATGCTATTGGTAACACATTCTGTATGTTAAAGGCATAGATCCTGCTCTTTCAGCTCCCACTGAACAAAGCCATGCCTGCTGCAAAGGATGGGCCCCCAGCGAGCGACACATGCTGTGCGGGATGACAGCCAGGAAGAGGCCTGTGTCCCTCAGCAAACTGAACACACAAACCTGGCAGAGGGGAGTACATTGAGTCATGGGAAGGAGTTGGAGCACGTTCCATACCTCCCATCAACATTTACCTGAGCAAGAATGGGCTCAGGGCAGAGCAGCTGCTAGCATGCAAAGCAGAGCTCTCATACTGCCAGGCTAGGCTTCCCGTGCGCATACCGGAGGAGCTATCTGGGGGGTGAAAAGAGGCTGGGTGTTTAATGAACTTCCTCATAATAAGCTCAATTAAAAAGTGTATTTAAGCCTTCAGCTTTTCATCCCAGACCCCTCCAGCTGTCACAATTGTCACATCAGCAGTGGGGCAGTGCTTATTCTGTTCTGGGTGATAGATCAGGCCCTAAAAGAGAATCCTTGTGTTTGATATTCGTTATCTTTTACCCAGAGAGTAGGAATTAGGTAAGGAGTCAGCCTCTAATGTAGTTCTTTCATTAGCAACTTGGATTCAAGATGGTGAAATGCAACGAGCAAGAAGGATGTGAAAGGTGTTCACCCAAACTCTTGTGTTCCAAGGAATCTGATCTCACACAGCCTAATGCCTCTGCCATGAATATTATAGATTCTGAAATTGACAGTTCTCTCTCTTTGTAGGTACATACAAACACACACATGAATATTAATTAGCTTTCAGTTCAATTAGAACATGTCTCAGTTCCACATCCCACACGTGCATACACCCTTTGTTGGCTTCTGCAACAGAGAAAGGTAAGATCAATTTCTTTATACTAAAACTCGCAGGTTTCAAGAACCAGAAGTGTTAAAATATGTCTGCATTTGCAGATTTTTCCTCCTCCAAAGGTCTCTCCCATGCAAAGAGATTCAAGGACATGTAGATTTACAAATCAATGAATTGTACTTTCAGTATGTAATTAGGCAGTGGAAATTGAGGTCATTGAGCAGCGTAAGAAGCACCAGTTATGAAACAAGATGATAGCTCAATTTCTTTTCTCTCATCATCTTCTAACAACAGCTTTACAGAGCACCCCCAGATCCACTGCTGTGCCGATACCCTTACTAGTTTTAACACTGGAGGGTTACTGCTTTAGTTGCAGCTCCTGTTCCCTGCAGATTTAAGTACATCACAAAATAAAAAGAGCACAACGTTCCACCAGCATGTGCCCCATTCTGCTGGTCTTCAAGAGGCAAAGCTACAAGACCTTTAGCTTCCTCAAATGTCCCCACTGCTACGCTGCAAAGCCACCTGAATCACCCCTGCCAAGGGGACAGACCTGCTTGGGTCAGAACCGAGGACTCTAGCTCCACTCAGCCCAAGCTCCCATGACACTTCAGTAACAGATGCCAAGACAACAGAGGGAGGTGAAAAAGATCAGGTCCCTGCTGGCTCAAGATGACTGTCCCCTCCTGGGCTTTCCCTGACAGCTGAAGGCTGCCCTGTGTTTTATATCCCCTCCCTCCCCAACCACTTCCATGAGCTCTTACCACTTGACTTCGATTATCGTTAGGAGTCTCTTAGCAGGAACCTGCTGCCCACAGCTCCTCTCTGTGAAAACCTGCTCTTAATTCACTGAAACAATCAAGGATTAGAACAGGTTTTTAAAAGAAATGAACCATGAAGTCGACAGAAGTGAAACAGTCACCGCAGAGAGTGATGCATCACTTGAAAAATGAAATGAAGCCCAAGATTAGATGTGCACGACTATGGAAATAACTTTTAAAATACTAAGCAAAGTTCCCAGATACAGTAGGCTCACCAGGAAGCGTGAAACAAGGAGAGAAAGGACATCTATCTTCCTTCAGACCCATTCCTCCACACACGGGCACGCTGGTACAATTTTACTCAAAAAGGCATGGAACAGATCTGTAGTTTCAGTCACGTCTGAGAGCCAAGGAGATACCAGCTACTTCAGCTGCTGGCAGCACACAGAGATTACAGCTAGCATTTCCTTTTAATTTTAACCAAACCCACTGCTTTGTATTTCAAGAGACACTTTTGGGGTTAACAGGGAAGGCAGGTTAGTTGCTGTGCTCTCCAGTGCACTCGCTCTTTCATAGGTAAGGAAGTGATGTCATTATCCTGCTTAACATGTCATCCATGGACAACTGAGACAGCCTATCAAAACCAGCTCATGGTTATCCTACCAACCTGTGTAGACCTGCCAGAGAGGAGGATCAAACCCACTGTGCTGAACCAGCTTTGGTCACAGCAAGGTAGAGAATACACCGAAGGTAATGTATGTGCCCCTGCTGCTGCCAACAGAGAGCTCGCAGCTCGTTAGCTGCTAAACAATTTTTATAATCCTTAAAATCACTGTGGATTAGAAATGCTTTTCTTTTCCTAAAGCCACAAGTGACCTACAGAATGCCAGCCACTCCAGTTTTCTAAAAATATCCCCAGCAGAAGCTGGACAGCAGAGATTGTATTACAGGGCTGCTTTCAAGGTCGCTCCCAAGATCCCTGCTTGCGGTGGCTGCAGTCCCCGCGCCTCGGCTTTGTCCCTGGCAGTTCTGGGAGTGCATTTCACAAGCTACTGTCAGCATCCACGCAGGCCTGTCAGCTCCAAGCAGTAACACACTGCATTCTTCTCCTCACCTCTGATCAGCACCCTGACGGGAAGCAGTCCTTGGAGGAAAACAGCCCTTGCCACAGAGCTTTGCTCCTGGAGCACTTGGTTGCACACAGCCCATCTCTCTCAGGCTTCCTGTCCAAATACTGGCCCAACCATTTTGCCAAGAGACTGGAGATGCAGCATACACCAGATGCAACCTCTTCTCTGATGAAGAAAACAAACACACGTTCTTGAATGAGACCCAAGAACATGGTAACAGGGAAAATACAACCCCCCCCTTTCTGAAAACATGACAGAAATGTTGAGGCATGACAGAAATGTTGAGGGGAAAAAGAATTCTTCAGGAAAGCAAATCAGGTACCTAGTGATTACCTTGTGCAGCACTTCCCAACGGCTGCACCTGAAATACAGATTTATTTTACCCACCTGTTGAAGAAGCCGGATGAAAATCTACTGCTGTAGACTTCCCTCAGTTTCTTTTCATTGATGGTCCTCCAGTCACTATGATCTGGATTGCTCTTACTGACAGAGCAGGTAACATTAGCTATAACCAGCTATAGTTAAGTATCTTTGCCTTGTTAGGGGGAAGGATTGTGAGAAAAAAAAAATCAACTAAAACAGAGATTTATCTTCTTAATTCTTTACATATTGCAGCACCTGACCAGCAACATAGCAACATGTCCTCCTGCTGTAAAAGCAGCTGTAACCTTACTGACATCCCCACATTTTTTAAAATGCAATTAACATACCTTAATCTTGTAGCTAAAGGCATTGGCCTAGATTTAAATCTCATTTTAAACTTGATATACCTGAGTCTGAAGGAGACATGAGAAGTGGTTTATAAAACCCATACCTTCCTCCTTCGTGGAGATGGTGAGTATATTCTGAGTAAAGTTATTCCCAAGGGACAAAAATGCACATCAGGTCCATCTCCTTCACCTTTGCATGAAATGGATTGCTGTGAATATTTTCATGAAACAGCCAGGAGCATGTGGTGATCCATGGATAAAAGTGCAAGACTTATGTCTTGAGGCATCTGATGGCAAGAGGGTAAACCATACCGTTCAAATGAGGAGTAAATAATTTCTAATGACTAGTAACATTTGCAATAGTGCTGATAGCAAGGCCATGGAACTTGGAATAATTATGGGCAACTCCATCAGCAGCATGCCAGATGTCACACACATGTATTTTTCCCCAAATTTTAATGAAAAAAGACATTGTTCCAGTGCAGTCTAAGGATGTAACACACAGCAATAGTCCTAGGGCAGTAAACCTATTCTATCCGCACTGTATCACATATATTTGTATTATATACACGCTACACACATACTCATTATAGGATGCCCAGAGTATCAGAAACCTTCCAAGTTACAGTATGTACTGTGCAGTGTTAACAGCAGTTTTATGAGAAGCTTGCCACCTCTTCTAATTATGATACCTGCTGCTTCTGAAAGAAGATTGTAACTTGAAAAGCAATGGAAAATGCTAAATTTCATTTCCTTTACAATAATGATTTATTCCCAGGCTTAGATTCTATAGCCTTGTGGAAATCAACTGAGGATCTCCAATTTCATAGTGGAAAACAGCAACTCCCGTTCTAGCTGATAGCATCTAGTTTTTATTTCAGATGAGACTGGACTAACCACAACAGCTCATACACCATGTCATAAAGCTTCCTAATAAATTTCACTATCTATAAACCGTTGATTCTGTAATAAAATCCCATAAACCCCACACAACCACACCCTGCTGATTTACATTGTACTTACAGAAAAATGAGCCAAATATAGAACTTCATGCTTTATTGTTGCATTATCACCACATTGACAGTTACAGAAACAATCTTTTGCAACCACTGGAACAGAACATCTGAACATCTCCTGTGCTTGTATGTTACCATAGCATATTTTGAAAGTGTCAGAATCCATCAGCAGGCAATCCAGATCACCAGATACGATTATTTTGGGCAAGGTAATGCTTTGGTAAGGACACCTGTGTATAAACACAGATTCCTCCCAATGATTTATAATATGCTTTCATACAGATATTTTCTAACCATATAGGAATTCTTGCACTCTAAATGCCACTAAAGCAATCTTGAGAGTCATATGCATTGCACAAACTTACAAACCCATCAGGTAATCAAAGACCAAATTCAGGTGTTGTCCATGTATAAGCTGTATGCACCGCGTCAACAACCGTAAGCAGTAGCTCACAATTCAGAAGCATCATGTTCCTAGCTTTTAGGGTAAGAATGGAAATGTGGTATTGCTTTCAGAAGGGAGAAGTAGGCATTTCTACCAGCTGTTACTACACACAGAGTAGGGGTACCCAACCCCACCTAATCATGTGCTTTAGCTTTCCACTGCAGTGATCCAGCTCATCCTGAAAGGTACTTCTGTTTGGTCAAGGACACTGTACCTGAACTCTACCAACTGCCTTGGCTACATCACCATTTGACTACAGCTGGAATCTAGATATGACTTCAGACGTAGGCACGAGACTACCCAACTGACTCTCAAGCCAGCAGTTACCAGCACCAAGCAGCTGTGCTGATCTGCTTCCCCACTGACACAGCACACTGACAGCTACGGCTGCACCCCCAGCGAGATGCCACCCCTTCCTGTCCCCAATCTGCAAACGGTCCTGCCAGCAAATCACCTCCTGCAGGTACTCCACGGTGCTCAACCACGCTACCCTCACGAGCAGCTACAAGCAAGGCCTCAGACACACCAACAACAGAAACAGGAAGCTTATTTTTAAAAGTATGCATATTTCTGATGTCTTATAAACAATGCTCGTTCCTTAAGGCAAGTGTGGCTATCTAATTAAATTGAAAACAAGGACTGCATATACAGATTGTACAGCTTTTCTTGGGCATAGAATAAAAATATCCCTGTCTAGCCTTTGCAGAACACCATTTCCATTTCAAGCCTGTGAAGAGATGGAAACGCCATGTTCCTCTCACCCACACAAAGTGAGTTATTCCACTTGTGAAACGGGCCGTGTTTCACATTCAGGAAAGAATGATTTAACCTGCAGGAAGTTTTTTTAAAATTGTACTTTTAAAGTCTCCACCCTGGTTTTCTGCACTATTGGATTTTGTTTATAAATGCACTGGTAAAGTCCCAAGTAAACTCAAACTGTCACTGATCTGCCAGGTGAATGTTTGCAGCACTAGAGCTCTGGTACCCACTTATTTTGATGTTATGGTGAGTTTTATAAACCTGGAGAGTACTAAAGGCAGCACTGTATTTATAGTCCATTAAAAGCAGAAGTACAGTTAAAAAAAATGTGTGTGGAATGTACATAAAAATATTTTCCTGGGTTTTACAGAGATGAGTTGCAGAAGGAAAATGACAGAGCTAACTGATGTTGTACTGGGCAATCAAAACATTTAGTTATGTAGCCCAAATCAATCCAATTCCTGTTTTTGAAAAGTAACTTTCCTATTCCTTCATATCACTACTGTCCTTATTCACAGTAAGGCTGGGAAACAAATAAAATGTGCAACAGATGTTAGGTCATAAAGTTACACACATCTACTAATGGCCTTTCTTAATTTCAATCAGGGATCTCAAACTCTAAGTTAAAAAATAAAGTTGATCTTTTACCAGTTCGCTGGAGGGTCCTGAGCTCTTTCAGCTGGCTATTGGAATTGAGAAATCCTGACCTCAAAAAATACAGTCCCCAACGAAACCTATGAGATCACAAATGAGTTGCCTGCAGCAGCAATGTTCTTCAAACTCTGATTTCTCTCCCCTCTCCATACCCACAGGCCTCCAAAATGGAAGACCCTCAGCAAGACTGTAAAGAAGATTCAGCTGGATTTCTGCCCACTTGAAAATGTTTTTGAGCCTTTTTATCATCTCACGAGTTGAAATCAGAGGGCTTAGTAACACCAAAGGATACTGAAGGCTGCAAGGGTTCTACATAATCAAGAAAACTTCTGGTTTCTGTCTCAACACACAAGAAACTCCCTCCAGACAGTAAAGGTACCAGTACAAATTGGCTATTTTTCCTTACCAGCTTAGCATAAAAACTACATTAACTATCTGCTATTGCAATGCCACAACTAAAAGTACAAATTTTAAGCTCATTAATCATATTATTTATACTAAAGTTTTATCTTGGCAATAAGAAAACCTTATAAAAAACCCCACCCCTAATCAGCAAATACTTTATAGAGAACTTCCCACCTGGGACAACAACTGAAGGACGTCTTCATTTTTATTAACCCTTGAGAATCAAAAGAAAAAGCATAGCATTTTAGAGGTCAATTTTACTGATTTGAGAGCGTGAATCCTAAAGGGTTTTTCATTTCTCTTGAAAACTTCTTCAGTGGTGGCTGTTGGGTTGAGATTCTGCTGGAGAGCTCACTTGCGAGGCTGGTGGATGTGCTGTTTGATGTGCTGCGGGTGAGGAAGCTTCTCCACCGAAGGATGTGGTTTCTGATGAGCCACCTGAGCCGCAGCCGGCGGGAAGTCCTTGTCACCCTGTTCCAACAACACACCAGGAAAAATGTGAGATACCTTAAAAGCCTACTTTCCAGGTCAAGTGGATGTTAAGCTCTTAAAGAAGGGGAAAAGCAGATGGGAAACACAGCTGCATGTTCCTCTGAGGTCCCCCTGTGTGCATCCCATCTTGCCTTTTAGCTGACTTCAAAATTTCTCTTTCCCAAGTTTCATAGAATCATAGAATGGTCTGGGTTGGCAGGGACCCCAAGGATCATAGAGCTCAAACCCCCCTGCCACAGGCAGGGACACCAACCTCAGGCCTGGATCTACACAAGGTTGCCCAGGGCCCCATTCAACCTGGCCTTGAACACCTCCAGGGGACGGGGCATCCACCACCTCTCTGGGCAGCCTGTTCCAGCACCTCACCACTCTTTCTGTAAAGACCTTCCCCCTAATATCTAATCTAAGCCTTCCCTCCTTTAGCTTTAAACCATTCCCCCTTGTCTTGCCATTGTCTACCCTTTTAAAAAGTTGATTCCCCTCCTGTTTGTATGGTCCCTTCAGGTACTGGAAGGCTGCAATGAGGTCCCCCCGCAGCCTTCTCTTCTCCAGACTGAACAAGCCCAGCTCCCTCAGCCTCTCCTTGTAGGGCAGGTGCTCCAGCCCTCTAATAATCTTTGTGGTCTCCTCTGAACCCTCTCCAACAATTCCACATCTTGTATTGCAGGCCACTTCTTCCAACTGCACACACCATCCAGGAGCACAGTATCTCAGAGTGAGTGACCCAAGGTACAGAAAAATAAATTCCTATCTTCAGTGGTTAATATCTCCTCATGCTAAGGCATCTTCACTGGCTCTGTATGGTCAGACTTCCTTGACCTGTTTTGTCTCCACAAAGTGACCAGGAAAAGGAGGCTATTTTACAAACAAGGTAAGGCAGTGCAAAAACAACCTACTGTAGGAATGCCAGTTCTGTAGGAAGCAAGGCAGGATCCCAAACTGCTTTTGTCTCAAATGTTAGGAGTGGCTAGCTTTTAAATTCAACGTGATCTTTTAACCAGGTCCACGAGCATCAGTCCCCACGTGCTGCTGCTGGGCAGCTCGGCTCAGGTGCAGCCCTTACGGCGCCAGCATTTACAGCTGCCATTGCTAGGTCAGTCCCATGAGGTTTTGAAAAAGCTATGGGAAACAAACTACTGTGAGTGCTCAGCAGCAAGAGGAAGGTAATAGTACCACAGCTTCCCTCTGGGACAAACACATAAGCCAGAAACTAACTCCTGGCATTCAATCAGCTTACAAAGTGGCAACCATACACAGAGGTATTTTGCACCAAGCTGGCATCTCAGATGGCCTGTTCCACACCTGACCACATTTCCGTCTAATCCAAATTCTTCCTTTCTGTTCTGGCATTTTTTTTTTAAATCTTAATCACTAGATTACCTTCTTACATATTTTCACTTTTTTCTCTGCTCTAAATTGCATCCAAATTTCAAAGATCTCATCTTCTCAGGCTTGACATTTTCTACCTCCTTTCCCAAATGCTGCTGTTTGCCTTCTCCATACCTTGCTGACCCCTCACACCTTGTTGTCCCAAACAGATCATGTGAATGCAGATTTTCTATGACTCATGGCTACTGTAACAGTTGAGCAGATAACAGAATCAGTCTCCAAATGTTAGCAGGAAATGCCCATCTTAGAATCAAGATACCACAGAATATTTCAGTTTGTAAGGGACTTCAGGATGTCTTCAGCCCAAGCTTTTGCTCAAAGCAGAACTAGCTAGATCAGACCAACTTATTCAAAGCTTTTATCCAGTCAGGTCTCAAAACCCTCAAAGGACAGAGCGTGAATAGCTCCTCCAGGCAACTTCCTTCCCTGTCCCCACAGTCAAAAAGTTTAGGTTTTTTGTGTCTAGTCTGGCCCTTCCATTTCAATTTGTGTCTGTTGTCTCTTGTAAGCCTGTCATGCACACCAAACAGCATGGTTCCATCTTCTCAGTAACTTCCTTGTAGTGGTTGCCATTAGGTCTTACTGAAACCATCTCTTCTCCATGCTATACAAGGCCTGTTCCCTCAGCCACTCCTCCCAGGGCATGTGCTCCAGCCCCCTGACCACCTTGGTGGCCTTCCAGTGAACTCATTCTGTTTTATCAACATCTTTCATAGACTCAGGTGTCCAAAACTGGGTGAACTATTCCATATGTGGTCTAAAGCCTGCTGAGCAGAAGGGAATAACCTTTCCTTCTATCTACCAGCTACTTTCCTGTAAGTGCTGGCAAGGATGCTCTTGGCTTTCTTGGTGTCTTGTATGTGGCTGGCTCACATGCAGCTGCTGCCTGCCACTCTTCCTCAGCCTCTCTACCTCCCTCAACGTAACAGCCCTGCTCTCAAACCTATTAGGCGTCCCTCTCAATCTGGTGCCTTCCACATGCGGTCTCATGAGGAGCCTCCTGACTGATGAAGACATAGAACAAATCACAATATATAGACTTCTACGTGACACTGATGAGAAATACTATATACCAGAGAATTTTAAAGTATGATTGGAAAATTACTCTGGGCTCAAAACAGCATTGCAAGGTTTTGTTTATCACATAAGAGAAGAAATTTTCATACACATTTGGGAGCTATAAAGTCTCAGAAAATGATAGACCAAGTTTGCTCTTCACAGGTTAAATAAACAAACCTGGAGCTGACAGCTTACTGAGGTTAAGTATAAGCATATATATATAAGGATAAGCATATATATATATATATATATATATATAAGGATAAGCATACAAGCTACTATCCAGTAACTGATTAGCTAACAAAGAGCCAAGTTACAAAATTAACAAAATAGTTTCCTTCCATGTTGACTCTTCTGGATGTCTACTGAACTGGAGGTAACTGTGCTGTGTGTCTCAGATCTCTTAAGTCACTCATTAAAAAATACCAGTGCCCTATGACTGTTTAAGTGCTATCAAAATTACTAAGCATTAATGCCATAATTAGTTAGAAGTAGTCAGGCATCTAAATCCCTAAACTGGTATCCATCTTGGTGCAGACAGAGGTGCAGTAGTACAGCAGTGCCTGCCTGCTACCTTTACAGCCCAGGGCACGTGGCATCACTCACTCTTTCCCCCTGTGTAGTGTGACACAACCACAGCACCTTACAGTAAAACCCATTACAGACGCCAGTGATGTAAGGCCACCACCTGTCACGATCCACAACCAGACAGACTAATTTGGCAGAGGTTAAATCCCCTTGCATTCCAACTGACCTCAGATTCCTCTGGGTGGCTGGGGGCGTCTGGGAGAGAGGAAAGAGGGGGGGTAGGGTTAGAGAGAAGAAAGAGGGGGGGCTGTGGTTCTGTTGGTGATTGTTAAGGTACACCTCTAGTACCTTACACCACCCTGTACAGCCGCGATAAAAACCCTGTCGCAACGCACAAGGCATGAATTACTGATCAGGTGATTAATGGCCAGTTAATACTAATGATGTAGCTGATTGATTTCCAGGTCCTGCCTGCTGTTAAGGTCCAGGGAATGGTGCCTTGAATCCCAAGTACCTCAAGACACACATAGCAGCTGAAACAGGGACCTTCAAACACGTGTCCGTAGCGGCAGGAGTGTCACTCCTCATCACAGCTCAAGCCATAGCAGCAGATTTAACCCACAGCCACTTTCAAAGGAAGGGAATGCAGCAAGATCTGGCTTAGGTAGGAAAACAGGATCCAACAAACTTAAAAGTGCTAAAATTCAAAGGAAAATTGTGGAAGTAATAAATAATTTCAATTTGACACAAAACCAAAGACAATGCTCAAAGGGGCTCACACAAACACACAAAACATGAAGCTTCTTCTCATGAAAGACAAAGGGGAATGAAAAAGATAATTTCTGCCCTGATCAGTGATAATTCAGAAAAGCCTACAATAATTGCTCTGTGATCAAAAGTAATGTAATGATAATCTTACCCTAGCAATGACACCAGAGATGAACACCGTTGGTTTAGGTGGGCTGGAAAAAAAAAAAAAAGAAAATGAAAATAAGAGATTATTTGTCCAGAATAGTAGAAGGTATAAATGAGAAGTACATTGCATACATGATGAAGAAAAAGTGGCATTTCTGGCAAGTTACAGAACACTTCAAATAGACATGACAAATTTCCTCTTCAAATGACTACTGCCTTATTAGTACTTAGTGCAGCCAAGAACAGACCTGTGGGCTTTGGCTGCTATTACTTCCCGTTTGTTGTGACAGCAGTAACAGGCTAGCCTAACACCCTGTTCCTTGCTCAAAGCCAAGAGTCTTTGTTTGTTTGCATTGCTTGCTTAATCCTCAAATTTTATATATAAGCTGCCAGCAGTACTTTAGTGTATTTGTATTGCAACAATGAAAACTGTAGCTGGACTAAACTCACGGCTGTGATGGAGAATAAAAGTCAAGTTCATATCTGTCAATCAATGGATTAAGATTGTGAGTCCCAGAAAAAAACAACACCCAGTACTTCAAACCACAGATTTTCCAAGCAGATATTTATCTACTCTATTACACAGAAGTAGAATCAGGTCTGCAATAAAAGCAAAATCTTAAAGCAAAGTCTGTACTGCTTTTTCATTTTCAGACTTTCATCCATGCTAACAGGAACAGATTCTTCAAGGGCAGAATTCAACTTGGTCAGCAGAGGCTACCCATCTCTTCAACTGACCACTGCTACATGAAGGCCAAAGTGTGGCTACATCTAATGGTCACCTTGGCAGTGGGCATCACACAGTCTTTAAATTATAAATGCTCAAGCAGCTGCAGTGGTCTCCTGGGCAAGCAAAACCATACATCTGCGTGGAGTCTGCAGAAGGATTGGGAACAGGAGCTCCAGCAAATCTCCAGAATAGAGGTCATACTTCTATAAGAAAATCATGTAACCTGATGCACTGCAAAGGGAAGGAGGGTGCAGAGGTAAAGCTGTGCCACCCTCTGAGCATGTCCATAACCCAGGACTCCGAGCAGGGGCTCCATTAACGTGGACGACGAGAAGGGTCCCTACCCTGTGACGTTACAGTTGACAAGGTTGGAAAAACACAAACCAAATGACTTATTAGAGCAATGATACTGATTATTACGATGCACTTTATGACCACTAGACTGCCTGTAAAGATTTATTAATATGTTATGTGAAGTTAAGGTAGCAAGCAGCACAGTATTACATCTTGATATAATGGTCTAATAAATATCGCCTGAGCCCTGCTTCAGTCACTGCATTGCTGCACAGGCTCTGAACATCCTGGTTATCTAACAGGAGCCATCATCCCTTTGAGAAATTTTCTGAAAGTCAGAAAGGCAAGATTAGAGAGAAGGAGAAAGGTGGGAAGTGCTGCTCTGAAATGCCTCCAGTTTTGAGTACCAGTGGTATTTCCTGCAATGAGAAAGAATAGTTTGATACTGTATTAGACTTCTGCCATCTAATTTTCAGTTAGTGTAAGCTAATAACGAGTAAAGATCAATAGCAAACTTCCCATTTCATCCTCACTGATAATCGAGCCAATTAGTACGTTACAGTCTGCATGAGGTTTCCTGGATGCTGAGTAACAAAGAAACAACTCTGAGAAAACACAGATGTACTGCAGAGGCTCAAGGTACCATTCATAAACTAACACTGTGACATTATAAAGGAAATGAACAGCAAATGGGGGGGGAAAAAGAAGTGTGGCAAGTTATTCTTCAGCTATACCTACAATCTGGCTTTAGTCACACTCAAAGAAACAGCTGTTTGTTTGACACTGTGTTATTAACAATATTGGAGAGTGAGAAAATTCAAATCAAATGGATTTTTTCCTTATATTCTTACTACGACCTTTCTGTGTTTGCTGTGCTTGGATGATGCATGAAATTCAAATCAACATTTCCCAAAAAGAAATGGTGTTTGCTGAACGTGCTACAGCTTGTCTGCCTACCACCAGGCTCTACTGTCTGCTCTCTGCTCCATACTTGTTACTTTAAACAAGTTAAATGCTCCATGGTTTTGGCCAAAAATACCAACTGGAAGGAGTCTCTTGCACAATGGCTGTTTCAAACACAGCTTTTACCACTGCCAAATATAAAAGTGTTCTCAGAAATCCTGGTCTCCTGACCAAAGTTTGATGCTATTAATATTCAAAGGACTTGAGCTTGCAAGTGCCAGGTCCCCTGGGCACACAATAAAGCTGGATAAAGTTAGAATGTTTGGTACATTTTCATACTTATTTTCCTTAGCTCTATGCTCTTTTGTTTAAGGATCTAGGCTGAAGATACTGCAAGAATAATTTTAGGCTCAGTTAAGTTAAAAATCCAGTTTGGGGGTTGTGTTTCAGGTAGTATGAAAGAATTAACCAGCACATCTTTATAAAGAAAACAAAAATCAGCAATGCTATTTTCCTGGTAAAAACTGTATTTAGTCTCATCTTGCACAACTGGGGCAGTCTTTAGCTGCACTGTTTAAAGAACAGGACACAAAGGGCTATCCTGTATGTGTGGTAAGTGCTAAAGCCCTTGTACTAACTCATGGAAGTTTTACCTGGAACATTTTAGGATAGCACAGGGGCAATTCACTGATGTATAGGGAACAGCCCAATGGGAAGCCACAGCTGTAAAAATGTATCTACACACAAGTACAGCTGGAACAGGTTTGTCAAATTTCAGCTGTGTTTGTGGTCTCCACAGCTGTTTGACTGGACTCTTATTGTATTATGCTAGGTGTCCAACTTCTAAATGGAAGTACTAATGGAAATGCTGACTGGCTTCCAGCTCCAGTGTCCCTGCTCTCCACCCACAGAGACCTTTTGCGGAAATCCCAGCATTTGTTTCTGGGTGACCTGAGCTCCCACACGCGACCTCAGGCGCACGAATGAGGCTTCAGGCCCTGACTTAGAACTGATCACACAGGCAGAATGCTCCACTCCTATGAAGACACACCAGCCTATTAGGAAGCTCATTTTCATGCATTAATTATTCCCTAGCAGGAAGAAAGACAGAAAGCTGTCCAGAAACGTGAATGATTGAGGGTGCCTGTATTTACATTCTATGTTGAAACAACTGACTTTCCTCCCATTTTGACTGGATTATATTGTCCTGGAAAAGATCTTTACAAATTTAATAAGACCATCAACTCTGATGGTCTATAGAACCAGAATCAGGCTAAAACACATATAATCACGCATCCACACTACTGAAAAATCCAACTGATCAGAGAAAGACCTGGATAATCAGTTAGTCATTCCCACTGGTTTAATTCTTAATGAAAGGAATCTTTCTACATGTGAATTTCTTTGCAATAAATTCCATCTCTGCAGCCAGACTCTCAAACCATTGGCTTTTGTGGATCCAGGTTTGCTGCCAGGGCCACAACTCTGTAATCTGCGGGGACTGCTGTGTTGTAACGTCACTATCCTTCCCAAGGACCTACCAAAAATAGAAACAAACCTGGAGAATACTATCAATGCTACGTCTGTAAAACACTTTTGAGTGCTTTAGATTGTATTGGTGTTTTATGCAAAGCACAACCTACATTTCCAGTATTTTTTAAGCTGCGATGGTTGCTTTGAGGATATACTTAATCTGATGAAAATCAGTTTGACAGATGTTGTTTTGACGATGCAGCACTCCTTTGTCTAGGCATCAGTAAACAAGAAAGCAAAAAAAATACTACTTTCTGACAAAAACGGATTTTGTTTGTACATATATGTGCTTTGCAGATATTTAATGCACACATTTAATGTTAAATAATAGCCACAGTCAGTATTCCACAAGGAATGCGATGGTGTTTGCCAAGCCTGTTTAGATTGTGTGTCAATACTTTCAGTGCAAATCCTTATTTTATGATAACATATGGAGAAAATGAACACATCTGTCAAGATCTGAGTGTTCAAAGAACTTGCCCTGATTTTACATGGGCAATGCTGCTAAGAACTGCACCTGTTTAACATCAGACTCTCTACTGGATTCATTTACCCTGATTGTATTCCAATAAAATAAAGATTTCTATTATTTTGTAATACCTGAATAAGGGCTTTACCTGGCATTAGAAGTAAATCACAAAAAATATGGAAATACTTGAAAAGATCATTAACTAGACGAAATGAGGCATTAATAATACTAAAATCTTATGCCTTCACCTTAGAGGGATTGGTTGAACAGAAGTCTGACAGACATACTGTAAAGACCAACAGAGTGACATTGGAATTACTGTGAAATCTCCAACAGGCTACAGAACAGCATTTATCCATCTTGATTTAAGTTAGAGAAAGGGGATAGATTAGTTTTCTAAATTAAGAGGGAATTTTACAGTTACTGGGTAAATCCATCCATAGCGCAGCGCATGGACACACCTGTGTCCATGCAGGGACTGCCCAGCCTCACCGCTCTTTTGGAGTTGTCCCAAATTCAGGAAAGAGCACAGTGTGTTCCCAGAGCTGCTGGGGTGGGGTGAGGGGGGGTGTGAATGCCTGCAGCCACTCTCCCATCTGCAGCACCTGAATTGCCTACTGCAGGAAGACCCGACAGGCTGGATCTGGATCTGAATCTGATGACAGTTTCCAGGGCAGGTGGAATGGCAGATCTGACCTGGAGGACGGGCTATGAGCATCGCTCACCGTGCAATCCCAACCAAAAGCCTCCGCTCGGAGCTGACAAAGCAGGAAAGAGATCCACACACACACATCGTTCCTTTCCACACAAACTATAAGGGCTCCTGAAATGGGAAATGGGTCTCACTGCTGCCAGCTGGTACAGAAGGGTAGCGCCCTGTGTCCACTGGGGAGCAGAAACATCATCACAAAGTGCTAAGGCTAAGTAAAGAATGAGAAAATGCAATGGTAAAAAGAGTACCTCACAGTATACCTCATTTAAAACACCATATTCAGTCCAGGAACAGCAACAATAAAGAATGAAAGCAGAAATAGCTGAGAGAGCATGGAGAAATTTCTACATGAGGAAAGAGCTAAGAGTTATTTGCATACAGTATACATGAGAGTGGAGAATATTGTTCTCATTTACCTTCTTTACAGTATGAGCAACACTTGAACAGAGTAGCAGACATACATTTAAAACTATTAATAGCTGATACCTTTAAAATATCTTGGAATGAAATGCAGAATCTCCTGAAAAAAGGTTTTTATAGAAGAAGATTCTTTGTCAAAATAGGTGAAAAAATATTAAATTATTTAAAACTACATTAAACACAGTCTAAATGGAAATGTTTCATATTTGTCTTTTCACACTCATGAGATTTAAATGGTATGTCTTATCACTGGCAATCACCTTTTGCTGTTTAAGTAGGCCTGGCAAGGAGACATGTGAAATACATAAATAATAGCATGACATGTTTTTCAAAGACTTAGGAACCACGTAATTTTTAACTACCACAGGTTAACGGTAAAGTTTGCAACCTGGTGTTTCCTTCCTTCAATCAAGCCATCCAGTGGCATGTACAGCATCTCACAGTTGGCCTTCAGCTGGGAAAAGCCAAGGAGAAATTCCCCCCACAGGCTGCAGGCTGAAGAGGCACCCAGGCAGCTCCTAGAGCCGCCCCCAACTCTATGAACCACAGACAGCACGCACCTCACCCTTCCGGCACCCCAAAACAGCAGGGATTTGAAAAATGAACAGAACCTTCTACTGAGCAGCTTGTACTTTATTTACTTGCTCATTTCCAAACAAGCACATCAATCACTCTTGTTAACAACTTGCTTAGGCAAGCATAATGAAAGAACATTTATGAAATAGGATGATCTGCAGTTACCCACTGATCCCCCAACTGTTGCCTAATTAGAGCAAGTTTTGCTGTCTTCTACCTTGTCCTGGCATGATATTCCCTCTGTGAGCAGAAAGTTCTCCAAATATTCGAACAGGAATTTCATCTTCAGTCAACAAGACTTCAGAATTTAAGCCTGCCCTTATCTTCCTGGAATTAAATGTATTTTGGCCAGTTGTTCAAACCACCCAGCTTAATCTTCAAGGCTGCTTGGGAATTGATATTTTCTGGTTATAAAACATAAAAGCTAACTAGTCTTAGTTTCAGTCTAATGCCTCTTTAAAGATGCCCAGACACTTCCTTATAGGGGTGCTTATTTAAATTTACATAGTTGCCTTTGATTTTGGCATTGTCTGTGAAAATAAATTCCAAGATGATTAAAAACACACCGAGGTGATTAAACCCACATTTCTCAGCAAAGAAGTCGAACTAACAAGCACACCGCTCATCAGCTCGCCTGGAACACTTTCCCATTCGTTATAATACATTTAGCTTATTAATTTTCTGGACAGAAAAGTAATAATTAGTCTGACTGACTACCGGAGGGAAATATTCTAGCTGATTGCATGGGGACAGACAGTATCTGATCTTCTATGATAATTTATCCAGTTGAGGTCATTCGTTTATCTGCCATCGCTTTCCAGCCCGTAGGATCACCCACAGGATGGCACTGTTGGACCTCTGAGTGTCATGTACAGTACGTAGCGAACAGCCTCAAATTCAGGTGCTGTGGCAAATCTGAAAACAAGCACAAAGCAATCCTTCCCCTGGATGCCAGATCTTGATGAAATGCAGTACGTGTACACACGTGAATTCATACACGTACCTACAGACAGGACTTTTGGAAAACAGCTTTCTTGTTGCAGAATGTTGGTCTGCGCCCCAATATACCCCCCCCACACACACTCTCCTTAAGTGTTCCTCTTCCCATGCAAGCAAAATTAAGGCAAGTTTGAAGGAAGACCTCAACACCCTATCAGGAAATTTTAATGACTATTTGTTTTGCTATTCACACACAAGCAAATTGTGTGTCCTGGTCTTTTAATGAGGTGGTAAATCACTGGCCATTATATATAATAGCAACTGATTGACATTCATTGTTCTTACATTCACTGTGGATGCACTGCAGCATATAGCCTGATTAATCTCACCAGCTTCTCATTCATCTTTGTTTTTAGTGCATGAGTTAGCCATAAAATAAAATTATTTAAGAAAGATATCCACCATCTCTTACCTATATTGTTGTACATGACATTGCTATCGGAGAGTAAATTTCTTTTTCATGCCTTCTTCTGATCACAAAATGAAGATTTAAGTATTTCACCTTTTCTAAAGACTCAGAGGATTTAGAAATAGTCCATAATTCTCTAACTGCTGGTTCATTTATTAGAGTTCAACCCTGTTATCACAGCACCTACATTAGCTCTTAGTGAACATCAATGACAAACTTCTCACAGTGACTGCAGCAGTAGCCCACTTACTGTCTGCAGGCACTTAACTGAGGAAAAATGAGAGCTATGAGAACTGACACAACCGAAGGAAACCCTACAATAAGGAATGAAGGAGCGTAGGCTTTAAACAGGTGCAAAATGGCCAGCAAGTGCATGGGAGGAGAGGACCAAATCTTCCATGTACTCTTCAAGTGCTGCATGGTATCCCCGCCCCGCGACAGTAGCACGCATCCATAGCAGGAATACTATGGCCGAGGGCCTGCGCCGCAGCGCCTCAGTGAGAGAGACACCTCAGCCAGCTGCAGCACTGCTCTGCTGCAGCTCCTCCGTCTCCCAGGGGATGAAAGACGGAGTGGGACTGGAAAAAAGGTGTGATGCTGCACTAGCAATACGTAACATCAGTGCAATGAAGGAGACACACAAGGTAGAGGCTAATGAGAAGGTGAAAACCTTCTCCCTCCTGCCCAGGTGAATCTGGGTATTCCTCGAGACATGCAGCAGTGGCTCAGGAACTCCCAACCTTTCCTGTTTATACCCAAATCTTGCTTTCCGAAGCCTCAAGCTATTAACTATGAAGCCCATGTGCATCTTTCACTCTCCCACTGCTTTGAACAACTGCAGTATCATTTCTCATTACCCCAAACTACACCGCAGACACGAAGTCCAACGTGCATGCGTCGGCACAGACGCCACATCATCTTCCGCAGCCACAGCACTGTTCTGAGGAGACTTCTCAACTCCATTCAGAACGGTTTCCATTCTGCAGTCAGACCCTCCTGTTATGTGAAGCTCTCCAAAGGAAATGCAGACTGGAATTCATATTGTTTTCACTTCTCTGGCTGTTCGTGCTCTGCCCACAGCAGAAAAGATTGTGATGAAGTTCCTGCCTGTTTCAAGGCCACTCCTGGGAAAGCTCTGAGCATGATAAAGGCCACTGCAGAAGGTCATGAAGATACTCTGGTAGTATCAGATCCTGTGCTGAAGATCGTTTGAGCAGGCTGTATTGGCCAGGAACTTGCTTTAGTTCAAACCTTGCCAAAGTTATTGACACAATTCTCCCTGTTTTCCAGTGGAAAGTGGCATTTCTAATTGCACACATCTTGGCATAGGAATAAGAGGGCAGTAATCCTGACCCTGAGGATCCTGGGACTCCTCTTAATTCAGACATAGAAAACAAAGAAAGCATTCTTTAACTATGCAATCTTATATTTATAGCTCATAAAGGAGCAACAGATGACAGAACTAAAAAAAAAAAAGTTTTCAACTTAACAGCTTACTTTTAATAGTAAGAAACCACCTAACCCCCTAATAACCTTAGCCCAGTTAGGTTTTTAATCTGATAAAAGACAAGAAATACAGTTCTCTAGAAGGGCTTCAGACAAGGGCTCACCTTTGTTTAAATTTCTCCACAGGGAAACTGACTTCCATCGACCTGAGAGAAAGCAACCACTTCATTCCTCTACTACCATTACTATGCCTGCTACTGAGCTATGGCAGCTGGAAAGGCAGCATCTTCATTTTCCATCCAGAAACATCCAGTCACCTGCATACAATCAGAACAGGCTGTTTCTTCCATAATTACCTTAAGAGTTTAAGGCAGGAGGTCAACATCAGATATTACTACAATCATCTGCAAAACTTCCACTGAAGTCAACAGGACCAGAACTTGGTACCAAGAAAACACGCAGAGAACGACCTTGAAGAAATCAATAGCTATGGGATTCAAAGCATTACA
Source organism: Laterallus jamaicensis coturniculus (assembly GCA_022605575.1). Taxonomy (NCBI): domain Eukaryota; kingdom Metazoa; phylum Chordata; class Aves; order Gruiformes; family Rallidae; genus Laterallus; species Laterallus jamaicensis. The sequence goes on from JAKCOX010000120.1 coordinate 79,564, forward strand.
GTCTGAAGGATTTCAGGAGGAGTTCTTAGATGGCAAGCTTTCACTCGGTGTGAAGTAAGTGTCTGGCTTTAAAAAGCCATAATAAAAGCTGTGACAATGCAAATGGGTAACAGATCACCGTGCTGTTAAATCCAAATACAGCTCTACAGTAGCACCTGAAATCTTGAAGCAACTACAAACTCCTGAGTGTCAATACCACTAGTGATTTTTCTGTTAATCCAACAAAAACTACTGCTAATTTTCTAGTTTGGTCTGTTAGATCTGTCACACCCTTGTGCTCCATTTGTTTGAATAGCTTTTAATTGCTTTAATAATAGCCAAAGCAGTTAATTTCCTTAGAGAAGTACTACAGTGCCTACAAAATGGCAGCTAACCTCGTGGCAACATTACCTTCTACCATGCCCAACAGGGTTAGATGACATGTGTTTTCTGCTTGCGTTGCACAGGTAGCTTTGCTGCTTCACTTTGCTTCTACAGGACAGGAACACAAAGGAAACAAGCATGCACAATCTCAGCTGAGCTTACGTTTATTAAACAGCAACACTGCCAGTGCTTTCTGCTGGTAGCCTGGGCTAGTTTTTGGTACTGGTCTTTTCTGTACAGAGCACAACAGAAAAGAAAGAGACACTAAAAATGATTCACTCCATCCACTGCCCAGTGGCCCAGGTCTGGCTGGAGTGCTGTCTGAAGTTACGTTTCTGCAGCTCCAGATGAAGGGTGTCCTCAGCAGGAACAGAGTCTTTCCAAAACATCTGTGTAGTGGTTGTACTTCTGGCCACTGTCTGGATGTTGTAACCAGTGACAACATAATAATGGGAGTTGACTTAAGCCATCAGCCTACTCACCACTGGCATCAGGTACCACGGGCATAAGTGAAATGCACTTCTTATTTCAAAAATAGAGTGCACCTGTCTAAGTATCAATTTAGGTTAGATTAGCCAGAACATTTTTTTCTGCTGATTCCTTGATTCCTCTGTATGCTTCAAAAAGCCATTTCTGTCATCCTCTTCATACTTAGAAACATTTTAATTGCTTTTTGTTTGCTAATGAGCCAGGATATACCTTGTGTAAAAGTCTATTAACATGCAAATTCAGAGGTCATTTTTACTTTACGTAGTTCAAAAGAGTAATGGGAGTCCCAACAGATGGGTGTGAAAATTAACAAAAACATATGACACCACAACGAGATTTTCAAACTATTAGTAAGTGGAAATAGTAACTGTCACAGTAAGTGCACCTTCTATCTATCATACATGCAGCCAGGTGTGCAGGTGTGCAAACACTACACTGAGTGACTTTTCATAATGTCAGCATGACCCACTGACAGCTTATTCTTTTCAGATTTTCACATTCTCAAGAAGCCTTTTGTAAATATGAGACATTTAGACTACACACAACCCTCCCCCCCCATTCTATTTCTTATTATTTATCTCTTGGTTCCATTACATTTTCTTATTTCCCTTCCCCCCACTAATACTCTGGGGCATATAGCTAAACCTCTGTGTCACGCTGACTCTATTTTAAGAATTCAATATAAAACACATCCCCATTTAGTTTTCATTACAAAAGCAAGTGGTTAGAGGGAGCCCAAGACCTGCAGGAGCAGCAACCAGAGGAAATTTTAAAATGTTATTTTCTGGCAAAGGGTACAGGGGGGGTGACGACCTGGTCCTTCTCTCCATCCCTCTGCTACCTCTAACAGCCTCTTAGGCTCCTAGGGCTACTTCTCAAACCAATACAGTTTTTTGTTGTTTTTAACAACAACATGGTAACTGTGTGTAATGTTAAGTTAATCACCAGACTGTTTCTTTTCTAAGGAGTGATGACTTGGCATAACAGATTTCAAAAGCCAGTGCTTTCCTGAGCAAACACCTCTAACTTACAGCATAATCACTTCACATGTAAATAGAGAAAATAATGGAATTTGTAGCAACCAAATTTTGCTGCAGACTGGAGTGTAAGATGATGCACTGCCTGATTCAGCTGAACCCTTCTGAATTTACATGATCTCAAAAGCACCTGACAACCTCTGCAATGAGAAGTCTTACAAATACTTCAGAGGAACTGCACCATTTTGGATCTTAACTTTCTTTTTTTAATCAGAGCCTTTGCCAGAAGATTACAGATATCCCACCTGGAGACTGATAAATCAAATATCACGAAGAAGGGATTCAAATGGTTAACCTGCTCACATCAGGAAATTGTACCATGAAAGTGTGTGAACAATGAGAGCCAAAGAGAGTAGAGATCATACTGTGTGCCTCAGAGACACATATGTGGAGAAAAGTCTCTCACTCCATTAAAGGTTCTAAATTCTGGTTTCATAACTTGCAACACAGATAAGTCTTAAAAATTGGGCACTGGGAAAAAAATGTTTAAGTTTGCATTTAGTTGAAAATTAGAGATGTTATTTGGAACTTGTTATTTAGATATAAATTCTGGAACGTAAAAGAGTGAAGATCAGTGGAAAGCAACAAAGCTAGATATAACAATAGCGTATTTTGGGAAATGGGGTCCATCCATGGTCACTCTTTCTCAGCCTCACAATGATTCCCAGAACACCTAACACATGGTAGGTACAAATCAAGTGATGGGGCTGGACTACAATTCAGGCCGCTCCCAGGCACATAATGCTGGGGGTCCAATGAATATCCACTCTCTGATGGGGGCTGAAAAAATACAGTAAATAAGGTGGATTACTACAGGTTTTTGGCCACAACCTGAAATTTATGTTTAAGAACCTAAAATAAGAACACAAGAAGTTGAATGCATACATAATACTTGTACTGCTTTTACTTGCATTCAGCTATAATGATAATCCTCCTTTCACGTTACTTCCTGGGATGACACTTGGTAAAACCAAGAGGTGCCAACGCCAACTCTTAACCAACAAACCAGTTTGCACACTCCTTTCATGTCAGATACCTGACCATTCATTTTGGGTTTATCACCACACAAAAAAAAATCTGAAAAGGCCAGGTGTAGGCAGAACACCTTTAATTTATCAAAAGGGCAAACCATTTTCTAATTTTCCTCCTTTATATTTATGGCAAAATTCTGTATTAACCAATGTGGCATTCCTATGATTAACCCGCACTTTCAGGAGAGAAGACAGACCTCTTGTGTATAGTTGCTGGGAATACTTGCTGCTATGACATTAAAATTGACAGAAGGGTATTGGGCTCCTGTCATATTTATTTAAAATCTTTATAGAGAAGAAGTCCATGGAGACATACCCTAGGCACCCAGATGACAGCAATGCTATTGCTGCAACATAATGGCCAGCTGCAAACTGAAGTTTAATTTGATTTTTGTCTATCAGAGGGATCTCTTTTAGCTACTTCCAATTGCAAAGAAAGAGAAATTTCCACAAATCCTACAGCAGCAATCCTCGTTCATTACTGTAAAACATCAAGGGAATTAGATAGCAAAAAAGTGTCCAGGAGCTTTGAGCTGAAAAAGCAAGCCTGTTACAGAGCTCTGCTGTGAAGAACAGGAACATTGCCTGATGCAACACAGAGAGGATAATAGCACAATCCACAGTTGAGAAAAAAACACAGTGCAATCATGCTACTTGATCTATGAGTGGAGGTAAGAGGACAAGGGCAGATAGCTCAAGAACTTTATGAGTACTGGGCAGAAGCAGTATAGGAGAGGAAACTACAGGAAGGAAAGGATGGGGAAAGGGGAAGAGAAAAAGGAAGAAAAAAAGGAGATCCTCTCCTTTGCCACTGCTGCTGAATAAGTATCAGAAAAAAAATCTCCTAAAACACAATGGAAATCCTGTGATGGGCCTAGATGACAGGGCAGACGAGACATGCAGGGTTACAAGAACTAGGCATCCTGTTTTTTAATAGCAGTGCTAGAGAAAACATATGAGAAGACAGTGCTTAATTGCCACTGATCTGCTCGTGAAGTGCTTTGACGTGGGCACCGCGGGGTCCCAGTAACAGGCATGTTGCCATGAGCTCACCACCTGATCCAAAATGCTCAGCTACGACCTTGTCAAGTGTACAAAGTGAGACAGCACTGGCACACAAACAATTCCTCTCCTCCCCCTTTCTGTGTGGGTGGGCTAACTACAGTCACATGTGTGCCATCCTCCCCAGTGCATTTTCTTGATGTCATACAGAGAAAGGGCCCAAGTGCTCTGGAGACTATGCAGAGACAAGGAGCATTCTCATTCTCCTGAAAAGATGGATCTGCAACTGTTACAAAACCCACCAATATGCTATTGGGAGTAATAAACCACTAGGCATCTATGCATGAACTCTGCTACCTCCAGCACCCTAGTTCCCATACAGACCACTGGAGATCCTCCAAAGGTTATGACTCGAGCATTTGAAATAGGAAGCCCGCAGCTGTCCAGAGCAGAAGGAAAACATGGGAGACTACCCAGCCTTCACATCTGCTCTGTGCTGGCATGGTACAACCATGACGTGTGACAGAAGTGACATACCCAGCACTGTGTGGAAGGGGGACCTACCATCATCTGTGGAAGTAAGAGAAGTCATGCTGATTTTAATCCATGCTAGCTTTGCAGAGCTTCCAGTAACAGCAGGGTTACAGAGAAAGGAAACACAAGCTAAGTCAAGTCACTACAAAGGAAGTCCACCCTGGAGTAATTCCCACCCATCTTTCTCTAGGTCTCACAGACTGGCAAGCAGCTTCTCATAACTTTCTCATCAACCAGGGAATGCTCAGGAAGTCTCATTTTGATTTTGCTTAGTGTTATCTCACTGTCACTCTTGGCATGTGAAGCAATTTGATCAGCTGTTACCATTTCTTTCAGGTATGGTAATCTTGAGGAACAAATTAATTAAAACCTTAAACCAGGCTGACAGGTGTGACTATTCAGTGGTGGGCTTTTAATGAAAAAATGCATATTTAGAACTTCAGGAAGGCTTGTAATTATTTCAGGTAGGTCAGGTTTCGGATCAGATCAAAATATTAACATAGCAATGTAAAGGTGCAATTTGGTGTTACGTCCTTGGAAAATCTAAGGAAACCCTATTCAGCATCTCTGCCATTGTGCACATAATGGGAGAATTTCAAAAGGAGTTTGTAAGCTTGAAGTCTGGGTATTTTCATTAATATAGCCTGCTGCAATTCCCAAAGGGGTTAGGCGTTCACAATCTCACTTGATTTAAACAGGAACACTATATCTCTGAAAATTGAATGGGGAGTATAAAGTACAGTGCTTGCACTTGAGAAACCACTTCTGAACGTTCAGCAGAACGTGTGAGTTGGGCTGCGTAACACTGCCAGAGCAGCGTGGCAGAAGGGAAGCACCTGACACAGGCCTTGGGGGGAAATCAGAAGGATTTGAGCCTGAATGCATAGATTAAACAGGGCAGAGCAAAAGTGCTGGTTGCCCAAAACCTGACACACAGCCTCAGTTTTTAGCCTGTAGTCTAGTTTTCAGTGGCTAATCGATATTCTATAAAAAAATTTGGTTGCAATAAAGGAATACTGCACTGTACAAAATGTGAACTTGAGAGCCCAAAAGTTCACAGTCCTTTTAAATACAGAACAGGGAATGCAAGCAGAGGCCAACTCAAACACCAGTGCTGAGGTGACCTTCTCCCTGGACCTTCAGTACCTTCCCACGTGGCCTCTCTGAGTGCAGCTTAGGCTCTGTCAGCAGCGCCCATGAGCAGACACCAGGCCACAGAGAACACTGACATCACTACAGTGACGCAGGGTTCAGTGCTCAGGGCAGGACAGCTCTGGAGGTCTAAATGCCCATGGCAGACTGCAGCTTGTTTCACTCTGAAGATCACTGGCTTCTTCCTCTTGTGGAGCATGTCACTGCAGATATATATATATACACAAAATTTATTTTTATTTTGCACACAAAACACACCCATCTGATGCTGGCAGCCTGTTGATCAGAACTCAGATCAGACAGTTTGGACAGTAATGTTGTAGAGATAACCATGAGGTGGTGCCTCATTGTCTCACCAACCCAATTTGTAACATCTGGGGATGCCAGTGGAAGGTGTCACTCTGAAAAGGCTAGGTGGTTCTCCTGGATCATCCACTCTAGTACATGCTGCTTGGGTGGCTCCTCCCAGACACTGGCACAAAGGACAAGTGCTTTCCTTCAAGACCACTCTTACTAAAGGCCAGTCACTGCACTTTGGATTGATTTAAAATTGTTGTCTTGGACAACATATTCAGTATATCACCCCTTCAATCTATGTCTCTTAAAGTCTGCTCAGAGCACTGGAAACACTCATTCCTAACCTATTCCACAGACACAGTATTTAAAGAGTGCAGAAAACAAAACCGTCTTCAAGGTTTCTGCTTAGTTTTAAGAACTAGAAGAGCCAAGTCAGAAAAACAAACAGCACTGAAAGAACTAATAAAATGAATTACAGAACTCCAATTACAGTCCACAACAGAACAGCAGAATGGTTGAGGTTGGCAGGGACCTCTGGAGGTCATCTGGTCCTAGCACCTGCTCAAGCTGAGCCACCTAGAGCAGGCTGCTCAGTGCCACACTCAGATATCGTATGAGTATCTCCAAGGAATAGAGCAGCTTCTGGGCAACCTGTGACAATGCTTGGTCACCTACCTCCTACCTGCACAGTGGGGGGTGTGTGTGTGTTTCCTGAAGCTCAGATGGAGCCTCCTGTGTTTCCATTTGTGCCCATTTCCTCAGTCCTGTCACTGGGCACTACTGAAAAGCAGCTGGTTCCATCTTCTTTGCACTCTATTTTCAGCTATTTATACATATTGATAAACTCTCCCTGGCTAAACAGTCCCAGCATCTTCAGTCTCTTTCAAAGGAGAGATGCTCCAGTCTCATCATCTTTGTAGCCCTTCACCAATTGGACTGTCTCCAATAGTTCCACCTCTCTCTTCTACTGAGAAGCCCAGAACTAGACTCAGGTTTATCAGCCAGTTCTCCCAATTTGGTGTCATCTGCAAAATTGCTATGGGGTACACTCTGCCCCGTCACCCAGATGATTAATAAAGATGTTGAACAAGACTGGACCAGACCCAGTACTTACCCTGGGGTAAAGTGACAATTACTAAGCTCCAATTTGACTTTGTGCCACTGATCACCACTCTCTGGGACCAGCCATTCAGACAGCTTTTAACTGATCTCACAGTCTGCTCATCCAGCTCCTATTTCATCATATCTTCTCTACGAAGATCTGATGGCAGGCAGCATTGGAAACCTTGCTGGAGTCTAGGCAGACAATATCCAAAGCTCTCTCCATACCTAGCAAGCTGATATTTTCACCACAGAAGTTTATCAAGTTTGTCAAGCAGGACTTCCTTTTGGTGAATCCATGCTGATCACTCCTATCACCTTCTTGTCCTGGTGCCTGAGAATGGTTTCCAGGATTAGCTGCTCTATCATATTCCCAGAGGTCAAGGTGAGTCTATCCAGTGTGCAGCTCTCTGGCTCCTCCTGAGTACCTTTTTTAGATGCTTATAAACATTGAGTATTTTCTTCTTTCTTTTATTGGAAGAAATCAAATTAAGAGTATCTCTTAAGTGCTTCATGAAAATAAAAGTTACTGTAAGGATGAGACTGACATGTCAAAATTATGAATAAGATAATTTCTCCTTCAAAAGACTTTATTTTCATTTAGCTTTAATCTGAGTCCTTTAAGTGCCAAATACAGTTCCATATAATCAAAACTTTCCAAGTTGAGACATAGATAATACAGTGATTATTCTGTAAAAAATACCAAAGGTAATTACTGAACTGTGAACTCATGAAGAGATGAGGATATCCACATTTACTTTTTTATGGTTTAGAATTAACTATGTACATTCCTCTACAAAAAGCAGCAGAACAGTGAACTTGAGCATGTATTACATCTGCCCCACTAAAAACCTTTTGATGCAGATGCCTTAAAAGCAACAGTTTTTACATACTGCTGCTTGCACGACGGTATTGGATGTCCACCTTCCCTGCATTTATGAGCTCCAGTTTAAAACAATTCAACCACTCCAATACCCTTGTCTAACAGATAAAAGAATTCTGGAGTATGGGAACTTCAGGAATTATATGGACACATATTTGAAGTCAGGTGTACATGCAACACTAAACAAAGTACTCTATTGCTGATACAAACTGCCTGGGGAAGACTCACGTCAAATTCCTGGAAGGTAAACAAATTGGAAAGCAGGGACCTCCAGAGTCAATACTGCTCATCTTCCAGAAACTGTGTGGATTAAGAGACATTAAGAACTTAACAGAAGACTGATGACCCAGCAGCATCTTAATCAAGTCCAGTGAAAATTAACTTGCAAAGTGAGTTTTTTCATTACTGTTTTCACCCTAAGATAAATGGTACAAAGCTGTCTAAAGGTTGGGTGGTTGCTGTTTAACCCCACTCTGTGAGAGACCCGAGTCATGATAGAAGCAGTCAGAGTTACCACCATAAATCACAAAGGCTTTAAAAATCCAGTTCTGCAACAAGAGACTAAGGAACCAATGATAAAAGTGACACCATAGAAATTATTCTAGAACTGCAATAAATGCACAGAGGCAAACAAATTAAACTAGAGCCTAGGAACTGCCTTTTATTATAATGGGCCTGGGATGCTTCATTCTGTTTACAGCTTGGACACAGGAACCCACAACATCCCCTTAAAAAGGAATACATAATAGGCTTCATATCAAAGCTTGCTCTGGTTGAGATGATTTTCACAGCCAGGAAAAAAAATGCTCATTTCCTAAATGAGACTGATATCACCACTCCAACTAACATGCTTCCTTTCCTGTGAGACACAGAGCCAACTTTTTTTCCAGTTGAAGACACAAAGCTTTGAACTAAACTTCCTGTCCATGACAAGTTATCCTTATGGTTACAACACAATCCAGATCTTCACAACTTATTATCTGAAGAAAAAACCTCACACTAATGTCATGTCAGACCTGGTTTTCTGTGCACTCAGGTCTATTGATCCAACACAAAAAATAAATCCAAAGCACAGCTGGACAACTCTTAATGTGCTGTACTGAATCCCTTATCCATGTCAAGTAGCCTCACATGTTCTACATCACTATCTCTGATTTTCATAAAGCACAAGAAATACTATCTCTGTCTCTCCCAGGTACCTAAAAAGTGGTGGAATGATTAGCCAAGAGTTGTTTTGTGGGATCAAGTGGTTCTTGGAATGTCATCAGCTAAGAGAAGATAAATGCAAAAATAAAACCTTAAAGAGATGTACAGCAGAAGGAATGGAGTTGGACTCACATGACATTTATTACTGGAATACTTCTAGCTATATGGAAATCAGAGTAAGACAGTACAACTGCCTCATTTCCCACCAGGGCTTGACTTTTTCCACAGCAATACAGCTGCCTACCCTCTGCAGATAGAAGAAACCTCTACCACACAAAGTACAGGTTAGGGGTTGACCTGCTGGGAAACAGCTCTGAGGAGAAGGACCTGGGAGTACTGGTGGACAGCAAGCTCTCCAAGAACCAGCAACGTGACCTCATGGCCAAGGTGGCCAATGGTATCCTGGGGTGCATTAAAGAGACCATGGTCAGCAGGTCGAGGGACGTTCTCCTCCCCCTCTACTCTGCCCTGGCTGAGGCCATATATGGAGTGCTGCGTCCAGTTCTGGGCTGCCCAGCTCAAGACAGGGAACTGCTGGAGAGAGTCCAGTGGAGGGCTATGAGGGTAATTAGGGGACTGGAGCATCTCCTATAGGAAAAGCCTGAGAGAGCTGGGGTTGTTTAGCCCAGAGAAAACACGACTCAGAGGGGATCTCATCAGTATTTACAAATATGAAAAGGGTGGATGTCTAGAGCATAGGGCCAGACTCTTTTCAGTGACAAAACAAGGGGCAACAGGCACAAACTGAAAGACAGGAAGCTCCATCTCAACAGGAGGAGAAACCTCACTTTGAGGGTGACAGCACACTGGCACAGGCTCCCCAGAGAGGTTGTGGAGTCTCCTTCTCCAGAGATACTCAAAACCTACCTGGATGTGATCCTGTGCAGCCTGCTCTAGGTTGTCCTGCTTTAGCATTCAACCCCTACCCTTCTGCAATTTGTGCTTGCATGTGTCTGCTACACATGTGCTAAAGCAGGGAAAATACAGTTCACCCCATACAAGATGCCTCAAAGCTTCATGGGCCAAATGGGATTGTCCTGCAATTTCAGCAGACAGCAATATCTCCCAAAACAGCAGATAAAACACCAGCTCTGCTTTATCCTCATTGCTTCTATGTGCCATCCCTTCTATACACCGTTAGAGAGGAAAATCCCAGGAGATCTGAGTGCAGTCAATATGAGCTTCAGAGGCCAGGCAGGGACAGATGAAGACAAAAAAGACCAAAGACTGGGATTTGTGAAAGGCAAGTAAAGATCCCTGAAGCTAATGCGGAGAGAAACCTAGCACAGAGTGCTAAGTGATGAAACACAGGCTATAGATGATAAGGCCAAAGAACAGATCAGGCTAAGTTTTACATGTAATACACTACATTTCTTTCCTGGAGTCCTGGTGAAGAGCAAACTGAACACGAGCCAGCAGTCTTCCCCAGCAGAACATAAAGCTACCAGTGTTTTTGCTGAAGATTATCCCCCACTGCTGAGCACCCACTGGGACATATCTGGAATGATGCATCCAGTTCAGGGCTCTCACTAGAACTGGAGCTAGCTCAGTGGAGGCCATCAGGATGCTCAGGGTCACATACCGTGTGAGGAAAGGCTCAGGGAACTGGGTTTGTTCAGCCTGCAAGAAGGAAGGGTTTGGGGAAACCAAACAGCAGCCTGACAGTGCCTACAACAAGGTTAACAAGACCGATCCAGGCTCTGAAGAGTGGTGCATAGCTGCCCAAGGAGAGACAATGGGGGTAAACTGAAACAAGGGTGGTTCAGATTGGCTGAGAAATTTACCAGGACAGTCATGCAACAGGGACTATGTAGCCTCCATCTCTGGAGGTTTTCAAGACCTGGCTGGATAAAGCCTTGATTATTCATTGTGGACTGACTTCATACTTAACCTTGCTTTGAGCCTAGACTAGAGATCTCTAGAGGCCCTATCAAACCTGAATTATCCTGTGATCCAGAGCCTGGACTGTGTTCATAAGATGCTATGGTTCATAAGAAGCTTAGACATATATTACTTTAAACCAGGCAAAGGGCACCAGGCAGACTGCTGCTAACAGTGACCAAGAGCAAAAGTGCCAGTGACTAGAGAAGCATACAGCGATCACTTCCCCACTATTCATCTCATCAGTAGATCTCTGTCTTCACCTATTCCCATCCATCTTAGCTATCAGCTGAGGGATTTCTGAAGTCTCACCATTGCCTTTGCTGTCAGAATACATCTGCAATCATCTCCAAAATTAACTTACAGTCACAACTAGCATGTAACCAGGTAGAAAACCAAATTCTGTTAGTGGCACGTACACTGTTTGAAATGAAAGAGGCTGTGAAACTGATAGAAGGGTGGGATCAAAGTGACTGTAAACTGGATGCAACCTAATGGAATTTAGAAGATTCTACTGGGCAACCTTGTGTAAATCCAGGCCTGAGGTTGGTGGCCCTGCCTGTGGCAGGGGGGTTGGAGCTCTATGATCCTTGGGGTCCCTTCCAACCCGTGCCATTCTATGATTCTATGATTGTGCAGAAGGAGATTCCCTTGCTGTAGCACTTGGAAAGGGTTTAGGAAACAAGCTAGGGAATGCTCAAGAAAGAAAACATCTAGTGCTAAGATAGTCCAGCGATTTCCCAGAGAATGTGCCAAAGCTATACTCAGCAAATCATATAACCAAACTTTTCACACTTTGTTTTAAAAATGGCTCCAACTTGAGATCCTCCTTTCAATGAACAAATGGTCAATGCAAATAAAGGCAACAGGACTGACTGCTGGGAAGATACAAAAAGCTACATGCAACCTAAGTATTCTAATTTGACTGGGTCTTAGCATCAAGCTAGCCAGCCAGTTAGCTGTACTCTCTGCACTTTAACATTCAGCTCAGCCTCTTCATACCTTAAGAATGTTTTAAAAATAAACTGATGCTGGAAGCACCACTTATAATCATGATGAAAAAGCCCATGAGGAAATTACTCAGAGATTGCTGTGAAAAAAGATTTTTAAATTGTATTAAATAGGAACTAGAGCTACAGGAAATTCAATGGGGATTATAAAAGGTTGAGTGAGTAGCTGCTTAATAGCATAAATTCTTTGAAATAAAGCAAGTTCTGAAGAAAATTTGGAGAGCAGCATACAACTGAAGTCCACCAGTGACCATGTAGAAGGAACAAATTTGATCCAAATTCTTAGTTTTGGGTTGTTGGTCTGGGTTTTTGGGGGGTTTTTGGTTTGGGGTATTTTTTTTTTTTTGGTTGGTTTGTTTGAAGTCTCGCAGTTACTTTAAGACAACTTTTGCACTTACAAAGCCTCTGACTGGTATAATTTAAGTGTGATGGTCTAATAATTATGAGAAACTAAGTCTGAGTTAGTACCTTCACAAACATGTCTGAAAGAATGGACAGATTTTCTGCAGTTCCTGCTGCTTTTAGAATTACCCACCAAATCAAAGCTTAATGAAGGTTAAGTAGATTTTAAAAATATCTATGTTTAATCTTAGTTTCACCTAGTAATATTATTTAGGCTATCTGAAGTCTTTCCTGCAGCAGGGTAGGGAAAAGGAAAATAGCTTTCTTTGTTCTTCTGAAGACAACTTTTACAAGGCATAGAGGGTTGCACATAACTCATTAGACAGTGAACCTGCATGGGACAGTGAACCTTCTGCAAGTGTGCTTTTAAAAAGCAAAGTGGGACACAGCATCATATTGACCATCACACTAGTGAAGATTTTTATATTGTTCTATTCACTAAGAATATTATTACTTAAGCCAGAAGGGTAAGTGACGGTAGTAATGAGCTGTCATCTTCTGCTGGACAGCGCTGCATGAGGTAAGGACACTGCTAATATCACTAGTTCCTGGGCACAAAGGAACAGCAGAATTAGAAGCAAATAGGCTTTTCTGCACTCCCTTCTGTTTCTTAAGATTAATTCCTTCTGTCATTCCACTTTGAATCTTGGTTTTGATCTCCTTCTCCCTCTCGCCCTTTCTACCCAGCTCCTTATTAATTTCACCGTGTCTCTCACCCAGATTTCTGCCCTACCAAGTGCCGTCCACATCTCTCTCTCACAGACAACTCCACCTTCCTGTTATCTTTTCAGACAATTACAGCCTCCTCCTACTCCCTGAGTCTCCTTCCTTTGTCCTAGAAAGATATTCATCCCCTCAGGATCTTTAATTCTTCCCCTTATTATCTAGCTCTGATAAATTACTGCTTGGAGACCTCAGTCCCTGGATATTTCTCTAGTCAGGGTCCTCTGTTGATTTACTTCCCATTGCAGGATCCAAAAGGCACTTCAGGATGCAGAATACTTCCCTGCTGCTGCAAGATGGTACTACTCCAGAGCAGACAGGAGATTGCAAAGAGAGAAAAAAGCAATTCTTCAGGAGAGAAACAAGGGCCTACATGTATTTGTCAACTTAACTTAGAAGTTTTGTTAAACACCTTTCTGATGGGGTTGTGCAGCTTTGGCCGCTGCCACGAGGCACAAGCTCCTAAGTGTTTTGTCATCTCTTCAGAAAATCTCAACAACTGCTAGAACAAAATCAAAGATAAGAAACTGGTGACAGCAGTGAAGACAGCTGCCTGCAAAGACAACACTTAATCCAGATTGTTGCCTCAAGTCTTATCTTCCTGAGAAACCACTGTCTTTTCTGTTTCAAAGCCAGTCTCTTAGCAGTATTTGGCAAGCTTCTTTCAATTTTGGAGAGAACTGATTGCATTCTGTGGCTCCCTAAAAGGTAAATGCCTAATTACACTAGTTGGAAGTGATAACAACAAAAACTTTGATGATTCATGCAATTGGTTCCAAGTTTACCTATGCCAGTTGCCAAGCAGTTCTTTTCAGCCTTCGCTTTGATCAGAGAAAGTGACCTTGCTGTCCTTTTAATACCAACTGTAAACTAAGCTTGCAATTAGATCTTGAAAGTTCAAGTGATTCTAATGAAATCTCTTATGACCAAAAATGCAAATCAATGCTTCAGTTCTACATCTTGATAGTTTAGGGAATTTGGCTTGTTCTCTGTCCCAGATATACTGGAATAGGGAAGAAAATATTAACAGGACCAAACACGTCAGGATAAACATGCTAACACATTGCCAGAACAAGCAATATTTTTTGTGCCTATGTTAATTAGCAAAGATTATGAAGAGCACAACAAGTTTTTTTAAGCATTTGATAAAAAGAGCACAAAAACTTGCATTATTTCTACATAAGCAAAATTTATAGGCAGCTGTTCCTAAAAACATGCATATTTCAGCTCTTCCTTTCTCATTAAGTCAAACAACAGTTAGACAGTAGAGCTGAAAATGATTTTGGTACCAATGTATTTATTGTGTCTCCCAGCACATCAAGCTGTCAGATTAATAATTAGTTTCATTTCAAATTAAACCTGACAGGCAATCCTTTGGTGAAAGAACATGTGTTAATTTAACTAAACCACATACCTCTTCTATTTTAAGATACCTCCTTCATCAAGTATACAGCTTTTGTGAAACTGTCTTCCTGCTAGGTGCTACTGCTCCTCCAGCCATCCTCAAATTCTCACTGCAGACGCAGCAAACCTCTGACTTAACCACAGGTAGCACACAAAAAGAATTCCTCCCCTCCCTAAAGAAGCAGCCATGAAATCTGGCCTCAGGTGTTCTCACCATTCACTGGTGTAGCTGTGAATGTATTAAAACAGAATGGGAGAAAGAACTTGCCTGCATTAGTCTGTTAAACAAGGATCACAACACCCTCTGTTGAACTGACAATAAGCACTGTACCCTCTATATTTAATTTCTTATCCCCAGGTTCTCCATCTATCCACCCCCTTACCCTTTTGCAACTGATGCCTACAAAGTATCTCCAGGACTGAATACACTAACCAAAGTAACACAGTGAGGACACCTCATGTGTAGCTACCAGAATCCAGGACACTGAAAGACAGCTGTCTTCCCGTGTCTGAGTGAAATGAAACACTCAAAGAAATGCCAGAAAAATTAGCCTTGAAGACCTGGCATTTTTAATTCATTATCAGCCAGCATTCCCCTCCCTTTCACAGCCTCATCTTGCCTCAAGAAGAGGTGTCAGACACACAACAGTAAGCAAAGTATACAAGGATCTGGTAAGGAAATTTCTTCCTACTATATCACAAGAAGGCTGGCATATTTTAAGAAAGATAGTTTATACATAAATAAGAATGTAAACATTGCTATTGTAAGTCTTTCTTTTTAAACCCTCCAAAGCTCTTGTTTGCAATGACAGGAAGTTTCTAGGTCAAATCTGATTCAGCCAAAGATGCTGCTTTTTGGCTTGGGCTTTTAAAAATACAGTTATAAGTCACTCAGTGGCATGAAGTTCCACCCCACAAAATATAAACCAACATAATTAAAGTACTACCTGTAGACAAGCCCAAGTCTCTCAGTCTCTCCACATAGGAGAGGTGCTTCAGTCTTCTGATCATTTTCATGGCCTCCTCTGGACTTGCTCCAACCGGTCCATGTCCTTCTTGTGCTGGAGACCCCAGAGCTGGACACAGCACTTCAAGTAGGGTCTCTTGAGAGCTAAGTGTAGGGGCAGAATCACCTCCCTTACCTGCTGGCCACACTGGGTTTGATGCAGCCTGAGATATGGTTAGCTTTCTGGGCTGCCAGCACACATTTCTGGTTCCCATTCAACTTCTCATCTACCGGTTCCCCCAGGTCCTTTCTCCCTAGGCTACTCTCAACCCATTCATCACCCAGTCTGTACCAATACTGGTGACCTGCCCATGGGCAGACCCTGCACTTGCTTAAACTTCACGAGGTTCATACTTTCAGGCCCACTACTGCAGCCTGTTAAGCTTGCCCATCAACCAGAACTCAGCCCTGCTCTCTTAGGCAGGAAGTGCCTAAGTACCTGGCAAAGCTGATGTTTCTCTTCTTTAACAGATTTGAAGTACATCAGATAGATTTTCATAACCTCCCCATGCCACAAGACTGCTTCATATTTTATTGAGGTATCTCAGGTTCAGTAGCTATGTTTACTCCATGCCAGGTAATGAAGAACAAAAACATTCAGGCCTTAGAGATTGAAACAAAACTCCTTATTTGGTTCATGAAATTCTGTAACAACCCACACACATCTTGACAGGGCAGTGGCATTAAGCTTAAGATAATAAATTAATTGTGGATTCAAGCACTGGATACAGCATCACATTGGGCCCTGATGGAGCACACAGCAGCAGAGGAAGGTTATTTGTACTTCAATGGTGATACCTCTGCAGTAGGGAGCAAAGGTCCTAAGTTTAAGGGGAAAAAATGTGTTTAAAGCTGGCACCTCTGCTTATCCCAAGACCATAACAGCAACTTGATTACCATACAAGGCTCTTCAGTAATATTTCATCTCACCTGGGCTGAGTTGAAGCCAGCCTGCTGTCCTTAGAACTTGCCCGAGTCCCTGAAGAATTTGTTCATATATTAGCCAGAGTAGGAGACACTGCAAATACCCATGGGTAAAATCTGAAGTGGTCCCTGGGGCAAGAGAACAATTGCTTGCAGTTCCTCTTGGATAATCATAACAGGTGGGAACACAATCCCACAGTCAATGTTTTTCAGAGGCTGTTCATAGAAGTAAACATTTATGCTGCTTTTTTTTGGGCTACAAGATCATAGCACCATTGTTGTTTCTAACACACAATGGGGCTCATATGAACAGAATTATTCACAGCTACTGAAACTTGAGGAGAGAGAAAGAAATCAGCTTTGTCCCCCCATGAGGTCCTCAATTCTCTTAAGAAGGCACCTCAAGTTGGAATTGGAGGGATAGCAGTATAGTCTGCAAATCCAAAAGCACTACAAGCCGGTTCCTGGCTGGCCTGGAGAGCAGACAAAGGGCTCAAACTCCATCCGTCAGTAACCTCCAGCAACAAATTCCTCCTTACTGGTAGAAGTGGGGGAGGGAAGTTAATTCACATTCTGGCTGTGGCTGCACTTCAGTCATTTTATCTGTTGACCAGCACAAAACTGTGTTAGCCCACGGCCCGGGCTCCAACCAAAGCGATGCTTGTAACAAGCAGAGCTCCCGCTACAGAAGACAGATTTAACTGTTTTACCAGTTGTCTGACTCCATTGACAGCACACTGCCTCCACCTCCACCTTTCTTTCTCTCCCTACTACCATGCCAGAGACAGGAATCCAGTCAAGACACCACATGAATATTTCAGACAGTAGCCAGACTGCCAGCTGCTGGGAAGTGTGAGGCGAGGCAGAGACTACAGCGCAACTGAAGGAATCTCTCAGCTTCTCACTGCTGGGGTAATTTGATCATAAAAAACTCTCTCCACACACACATACATGTGAACCAGTCAGTTTGCTAGGACACCTACCAAAAAATTTCAGTGATGCCTTTGCAGCTTCTCTGAGAAAGGCCACATGATAAATATACTGCTTTACTTTGTGTTTTCACTGGACGTTCCAGTCTTGCCCTACCTATGGAAGGGGGCAAACAGAAGCATCCCATACCCCCTCTCCACATGATTTACTGATACTTCTGTTAGATCCTTCTTATTTCACATTACCACAACATAATTTAAATTGGAATGGGCTTGAAAGCAATCAGTCCAACATCCCAATTGAAGTGGATCAACCTCGCTGTGCCTCGACCCCTCAACTTTCAAGTACCTCCAACAATGAGATTTCCAACACCGACCTTCAGTGCTCACCAGCCTTGCCAACGCCCTGAGACAAGAGGCTGCAGAGGATTCTTAACGTCTCAGGAAGCCCTGCTGTTGCTCTAGCTTAGAGATTTACTTCTTCACACCATGGGAAAGTGTCTCTGGTCCCAGCTACTGCCTGGACACGTGATGGATGTCAGAAGCATCCCAGTTTGTTTCGGGACTGCTTGTAATTACCAGCTGATGAGCGCTACCACAGAGGTCAATATTTATGCTGCCAATACTGCTTCTACCAAATGTGAACTCTTCCAGGACACCATCTCCAGAACAAGATCATATCCAAATTTTAAGATGCCTAGCAGCAGATGGACCACAGCCTTGCATCCTAAATGAAAATTACCACACCAGGAGCGCAGGGGGTGAAGAGAAACTCATTACTGACTACAAAAAGTCATGAACATCAAGTATCACACACTGGATTAAAGCAGCCCTACTCTGCCTGCTTTTTCAGGCTTCTTCCCATACAGCAATATTTCATCCATTCCAACAGTTTACTTTAGGGAAGTGAGAGTAAGGGACAGATGTGCAGAACCAAATTCAACTTTTAGATCAAAACCATCCATGTCTTGATAACTATCCAAAGATTGCCTAGTCTCTTTAGAATTTATTTGCAGAGACTATGCTAGTTAGACTAACATGTGGTACTTCAATTTTTCATCTGTATCTACCAGGTTGTTTTCTAAATTTTCAATTGGAAAAACATAGACATTTCTCCACAGAATCTCTGCCAAGTTTGTGGTAAAATTATTTTTTTAGTCAACTCTCACATTTCCTTCCTTTTCCATATTTCAAGAGCTAAGCCATGGGTTTAGGTGAGGTTTTTTTCTCCCCTTTTAGTCAATCTGATTTTGGCAGATCATGAATTATCAACTAACACTGCAACTCTTATCTCCATCTTAAGGAAGATTAAATCAAACTGAAAAGCACATAAATCAAGGCTACTCTACTCCCTTTGCTTTCCCTTCTTTTTTCTGTATCTGCTAGAAAAGCTCAGTCTATATTTATGCCCATGACTACAGTCTTAAGAAACCAGGAAAGAATGAATCATATCAAATTTATGCTACATATTAAAGATAATGGATACAAATCTAAGCAAAGCGTGGGGGAGTTAAGGTGCTAACTCATACACTGCTACGCCAAAACGGAGCTCCTGGAAGCATTCCTTGGCAATCAAGTCTTAAAAAAACCAAACCAAAACAAACACACATACATCTCCAATTCAACCCCCCAGACTAATTCTCAGAATCTATCCAGGAGAGATTTCCTGAGGTACTGTAAACAGCATCAGGGTTATGTCTGAGCAATTAGATTTACATTTTCTCCAAACCTTTTTGCCTAGGGAATTTTGCAAGATTAGAGGTATTAATAACATCACGTGCAACAGTGGTGAATCCAGAGAACACTGCTTTTGAGTTCCCTGAATTTGCTACAGTCTGCAGACATGCTACAGACCAAATAAGCATAGGATGCAGAGACCAGATCCTCACCCAAGGTGAAGAAAGCAGGCCTGGCCAACACCAGCCTAGAGTCTAGACTACTGATGGGGCAAGAAAAGCAGAAATTTGTTAGAATAATTTGGAAATCAGTTTAAAAATACCTCCCTAGAAGGTGCTCCCAGCTTTTCAAGTCCCTAAAAGTCAACCACAAATGTTATGCAAAGTACTGCAGCAGTACTACTGGACTGTCCCCTTAATGCCACCAAGCCTACTGAGACGCCAGATTCTCAAGGACTTCTCTTACTTGGTTTCAATACATAAATTGCTCATGAGATCACCATTTCCTCCCAACACATATATGTGGAGAAGGAGATGAGGACAGTGCATGCAGGAGAGTGCTCCTGAGAGCACCATCCAGAAATCTGCTGCTCAGAAATTCCTAAGCCAGAGGCTATGTCCTTGTACTTAGTAGCCCTCAACAAACTATTTTCCCTGAATTTCCTAGTGGCCTTCTTAATACAAACCTTCTTGCAGAGTTTAGTAATGTCTTTCTAGAGTTCCTCACCATTTAACTGAGCAAAACAGCTCTGTATCTCCTGAAGACTCAAAGGTTTCACTGTTTACTTCCTTGCTGAAGACTCTGACAACAATCAGTGCTTTTACTGTTTGCATATATGAAGTCATATGTCTACCCTTTCCATAAATACAGATTTTGTTTATTCATTCAAATCCTAATCCATTAATATCTAACCAGAAGCCTGGCCCAACACTGCCTCTTCTGCTGAAAGGT
This sequence comes from Laterallus jamaicensis coturniculus, assembly GCA_022605575.1. NCBI lineage: Eukaryota > Metazoa > Chordata > Aves > Gruiformes > Rallidae > Laterallus > Laterallus jamaicensis. The sequence continues at coordinate 99,566 of JAKCOX010000120.1, forward strand.
GAAATGGGCCATGGAATCTCATGGCAGCAAACACTCACTGCAAGTATGGCAGACTAAAACCACAAAGATTCAGTACTCTAGTGTTAGAAAAGTTTCTTCTAGAAGCTGGGAAAAAATCAAGATGACTTATGACAGAAATTCGGCTGTTAGGTTCCTTGTACAGACACTTTGTCTCATCTGATAATCTTTTTCACTGCATTGTGTGGTAACCTAATGAAGTTCAAGTAAAAATTTAAAAAAAACCCAAAAAACAATTATCTAACAGAAGTTATTTACTTGTCAAGTTTTTTTCTCTCTGAAAGCAAAATAATTTAGAAAAGGAAATATTTAATAATAAGCAAATAAAGAGTTAATTTGTTTCCAGCAATGTGAATATTGAATTAGATTCAGCACATGAATCTACTACTTAATTCCTTTGTTTGCATATTTTTGCATGCCAACTAGTAAGTATAACAGTGTTCAAAAGCTTTAGCTCCGGATTTTCTAGAGAGAAAATGAGTGTATTTGCAAAGTAAAATTACTGTAAAGTTACTCCAAAATGGAGATGATATATGTTGGCTAAATATTTTATATGACCAGTATTAAAATCTGAATGAATGATCAAGTGAAGAAAAATCTTCCAGTCTATTTGGCATGCACAGGATTCCAAAAAATGCAAACAATGCTCCTCGTTAAATAAACTGAGTTACCATGGGATATGGCAGAAAACACCCTCAGGGATCAGAAACTGGAACTAAAGCATAGGAATAAATCAAATATCACAGTGATGGAGGTTAACAGTAGGTTCCTACAAGAATCTGGGAAAGAGGTTAGAATAGTGAGATGACAATATATGCAAGTGTTAGTGAATTAATTATACTGACTGCATACAGTTACACAGGACCTCAGAGGAACGATGGAACAATAAAGGGAGAGGGAAAGATGACACCCTGACAAATGCAGAGTATACACACTGGGAAAAACAATCCTAACTGTACATACATAACAATGGGCTCCAGAACAGTTACTAAAGTCAAAACCGAACGTTGGAATTGCCATGGAAAGATTTGTGAAATCAGCAGCTATATACTCTAAAGACAGCTTAAAAGACAACTGGAACACAAGAACAATTATGAGGAGAAGCAGCAGAAAACCAGTGCAAGTGTGTGGCAGGCTTTTACCCTCCACACTGCAATTCTAGTTATCCTGCCACGAAACCAAAGAAATACATGAGAGATCTCCAGAAAAAAAATACAGTAGAAAGCATAACGTAAAACAGTTATTCACTATTTCTACTAAGAAACAGAGACTTTCTTAGACTTGGAGGGCACAGGAAAAGGTTACCAGGCAAGCCAAAAGAAAACACTTTCTGCAGCATACATCGCACAGACTGCGTCACTCTCTCCACAGCAAGGCTATTATCAAGGTGAGGAATGCACATATGCCCAAAAGAGAGCTAGAGAAATAGGAGCCACATCCAGTGGTGGTAGTTTAATATTATCAGCAAGTTTCTAAGCAGTAATTTGGATTGCTAGATGCTGGGAGAGTTCACTGGGCTCATTCTACATCGGCCCTTCTTGTACACTGCCCCAAAGTACCTTCTGTTGGGGACTACCACACAGGCAGGCAAGGACAGGCAGCGCTTTGTTCTGGCCCTACACTGACATTCATACACTTTAAAACAGAAGAGGAAGGAAGAGATTGTAGTAAGGTCATTGTTACCTCCCCTTTCCTTCATTGTATTAATAATAGTTCTATATTGTTTTAGAAAACACGGCCACAGGCAGGGAGAGGTGTGAACTATATACAGTGTCTTAAAAAGCCACTAGTTGTAAACCTACATAAATCTGAAAAACAAAAAATGCTGGAGATGAAGACAAAATCTGGTGCATTAACTGCTAACGGCTATCTTCGCTTCCCTCCTACTATTGGTGGAGAAAAACACTGTTCATTAACTTGGCTAATCTGCTCTTCCCAGTAAAAGGTATTAAAACCTGAAAGAACGATCAAAGCAATAAAAAAAATAATAAAAGCCTTCTAGCCTATTTGCTATGCACAGTTTTCCAAAAAATGCCAACAAGACTCATTAAACTGAGTTACCATGGGATACAGCAAGAGACACTCTTGAGGATCAGTAACCGGAATAGCCAAACACAAAAATGACACATCACTGCTTTAAAACATCTATGTCTATTACACAGCTATTTCCATTAGAACTGTGCAGCTCCTCAGCACCAGTTTTATTTCTCAGTGCAACACAGAAAACATAAAAGAGCCAGTTCCTGATTGTCAGACCAGACCAGCTAAAGTAGTCAGCTCTGCACAGGAAGAGGGATAACTTACATGTCAAGTCTCAACAGGGTAACTCTTTTCAGAGGGAAAAAAAAGGAAAAAAAAAAAGAAAAGAAGTGATTTTGGGAAAACACAACAGGAAGAGGACAACTGGCAATCACTAATACAGAAATAATTTCAAGGGTATGACACAACATGAAATAACACCACGAAGGCTGCAAAACAAGGTGTCACAAAGGGAGACACTCTGAAGGGCAGCAGGAGGAATAAATAATACATTTGCAGCCGTACTGCAAGCTCTCTGTAAGTGTGCTTGCTTACTAGATAGGAAGGAAAAATGGAGTATGAACTTAACAGTGATGTAGAGGTCATCCAAACTATACCCACACAAGGAAGAAACCAGACCAGCTGGTGTTATCAGCCAGAAGGCCTAATGTTTGGAGAGAACAGCAGGACATGAAGCTCCGCTCCTTAGTTTTTGGGGTGGTTTTTTTTTCCCAATTGTAAACTGGAAGAATAAAATCTTCCAAACACCAGTAGAAACAGAATTGTGTAGTGTCCGAAAAGATGAAATTAATTCTACAAGCAGTTTTCAAAGCAGCAAGAATGCCAAATTTCATATAGTCTAAAGCCGCCTATGTGGAAGAATTTGTGGCAATGTTATTAAGTGTTACTGCTGATACAAGCCAGCACACGTGACACACACTCCTCCCCTAGAAGCACAAGTTAGCACAGCCCCAGAGAGGAAAGAGTCCCAGAAGATACTCAGTTCAGTTTGCTGAAATTTCATTCCATCATCTCCAAAAGCACTCTTTTAACAGGGCTGTGCATTAACTCATCAGTTAATTCACTAGTGCCCCACAAAGTCAAAAGTCTACTACAATACAGGCTAATAAACTGCTTACTAGGAAAAATCTTTCATATTATTAAAAACAAAATAAAAAAAAAAAAGTATCAATGGCAGCTTTCATAAAGCAATGCAAAGTACTCTCGATCATCCTGACAACTACCAAACAGGAAACACAGTTTATCAGCCCATGTCCCAATATGAGGCCTAGCTCTTCCACTCTAACACCTGAAGCTCTACATACATTTATTTTTTTTCTGATTAAAAAAAAGGCCTCAGAGTAGACTTTGTTGAGCAATGACAAGCTTTCAGCACTGCAAAGTACCAAAAAAACCCCCACCCCAAACCAGCCTCTGATGATACTAAACTGGGAGGAATGGCCAACATACCAGAAGGCTGTGCCGCCATTCAGTGAGACTGGAACAGGCTGGACAGTTGGGTGGGGAGGAACCAAATTAAATTCAAGAAGGTCACATGAAGGGTCTTACAGCCAGTGAGGAATAACCCCAAGCACCAGGACAGGTTAGGGGTTGACCTGCTGGGAAACAGCTCTGAGGAGAAGGACCTGGGAGTCTTGGAGGACAGCAAGCTCTCCATGAGCCAGCAACGTGACTTCATGGCCAAGGTGGCCAATGGCATCCAGGGGGGCATTAAAGAGAGCATGGTCAGCAGGTCGAGGGACGTTCTCCTCCCCCTCTACTCTGCCTTGGTTGAGGCCACACCTGGAGTGCTGTGTCCAGTTCTGGGTTCCCCAGTTCAAGTCAGGGAACTGCTGGAGAGAGTCCAGCAGAAGGCTACGAGGGTGATTAGGGAACTGGAGCACCTGTCCTATAGGAAAAGCCTGAGAGAGCTGTGGCTGCTTAGCCTGGAGAAGACAAGACTGAGAGGGAATCTTGGCAGCGAAGATGTAAATGGTGGATGTCTAGAGGATGGGGCCAGATTCCTTTCAGTGGTGCCCAGCAACAGGACAAGGGGCAATGGACAAAAACTGAAACACAGGAAGTTCCAGCCCAATATAAGGAAAAACTTCTTCACTGTGAGGGTGACAGAGCACTGGCACAGGCCGCCCAGAGAGGTTGTGGAGTCTCCTCCAGAGATACTCAAAACCCATCAGGACATGATACTGCGTAACCTGCTCCAGGTGATGCTGCTTTAGCAGGGGGGTTGGACTAGATGATCTCCAGAGGCCTCTTCCAACCCTTACACTTCCATGATTCTGTGGTCTGTCTTAACCACAGTCCTCTGTATGTCATCTTCCCCAGAGTCTAATTATAATTTAAGAAGACACCAAACCCAGTAAGAGCCCCAAGCATGTTGTCATTTGCAAGATTAATGCTACCTCCCCCCAGACCAGAGAGAATCCCAAAGCAAGTCACAAGAACCCAATCTGAATTAATTCTTTGAGACTTGGGGAAGGCAGAGGCCACCTGCTGCAAAAGACACCATGAAACTAAAAACACTGGGACTCTAGAGCTGTCTGATTCAGTACTACAATATGGGGTGCTAGATGAAGCATGCCATGGGTCTCTTCCTAATTGAGAACTAGCCTACTATTTAATTATGGCTCTAACAATCTGGAGGAAAAAAAAAGTTTCAAGATCATTAGGGAAAAGAACAAACTAGTTTGGCTGTACCCTGCAGAAAGAAAAACAGCTCCTCTTTAAACATGTTAACAGCTCCAGGTTCACTGTGTTATATATATACTAAGGAATGTGTCCCACAGAAACTGAAACTCATCAGAACTGAGATTTCTGTGAATGTTGCTAAAGTATTTTTTACTAATTGCCATTTATTTAACAGGATGTCTGTGGCCAAGATGCAATCATTGAAACATAACAATAAAATCAGAAAGAGGCAAACCTACTGCAGCAAGCACTTTGGCACAGAGTAATGTGCTGCAATGAACAGTTCCATCACCTGCTACAGCAGACTAAATAAACTCTGATGATAATTTAAGAAATATTTTCAGTGTTGTCTAATTATTTCCTGTGTATCTCCTGATTCTAGTATCAGTGTCCTGGGAATAGCTGACTGAAATATCCTTGTTTGGTCCAGTAACAGTTAACAAATGTTAACTCAAAAGTTTATTTTAATATTAAACTTTTTCAAAGTTCATTGCCTGCTGTAGCTGAGGGAGAAGCAGTTTAAGGGAGATGAAGGCACTACTTGAAACACTAGATTCTGCCCTCCCCCCCTTCATCCTTGGCACACATGGTGTCAATCTCACACACCTCCTACTCATTTTCAGCTCATGGTGACTTCACTTCAAACATAGGGTTTTGATTCTAAATAAACGAGTAGCATCTGGTCCTCTGGCTGCTTTTTCTAGTAGAAATTCCTACCTTTAGCTTTAGAAATGCCTTCTATGTTGTTGAAAACTTAAATAATAGAGATTTGGGCTTAGTTGACATAATGAAAAGCATTTGATTATACTTTTGGGTTTGGACATTTTTATGCTTTATAATGCCTATATAATACCTGTTTCAATGCTGTCTTTGCCTTCAGACTGGCACAGCGACCTTCATCCCATCCATTCCACTACTTCAGAAAGATGTCAAGAACATCAAGCAAAATGCTACCACCCCAGCTATTAGCTTAAGATACTTTACTTTTCCAAACAGACATGGAATGCCACGCTAACTAAGCTGTGTGACACTCACAAGATACTACCTCCCTTCCCATCCATTTTCCTCTCACATATGACTAAGCTTTTCTCACTTTCCTCATCACACAGAATACAAATTACAGACTTTCATTCTCTTAAAATCTTTTTCTTACACCAGCCTGGCTGACAATTCGACTCTTGCTTTCCAGCTACGTTCATAGGACAGCATATGCTTCTTTGGGACCGAACATGGCTCTCACCGAGCTGGATGGTGTATCTTCTGTTCTCTTTGAGAGGGGAAATATCAGATCTCTTTTAGTTCTTTCACACATGCACACAGTACTTGAGGAATATGAAAAGAGCTATCCATATAATATCATAACTACCACTTACACTGATGGATTTATCAACCTACTACTTCAATCATCAAGAAATACTGGAAGCAGTGTTACAGAGAGACTCACATCTTCCTGTATGAGAAAGCTTCATTCATAATCTCATCTAGCTTCTTCTCCATTCCCTACACTCATGGGTATTTTCACTTCTTAAATAGAGGCATTCACAGCCTCTTTTCTCACCTTACAGTAGTTCTGCATTTAAAAAAAATCAGTATTACACATTCTAGTCTCTGTAGTTCAATCTATAACCACGCGTGCATTTGCCATGGTTCCACACAGGTCACAGAAAATGACTGTGTTACTTCTCCAAGCAATTGGCCACCTGCAGAAGGTATTGTCCTGAAAATCACGTGAAAATTGCTAATATTTGGGTTGGTTTTCATAATTAAACAAATTATGCATCTACAAACTTTATTAGACAAGCATCGGCTATCACAAAAGCTCTATGCAAAAGATGAAGGCACAAAGATGAATAACGAAGTGAGAAATGCATCTGAAGGCAGTATTACCTATGTAAGGGAGAAGTGCATGATACTATTAAGAAGCTATTCCCTTAACTGTGAAGTGCATTTAAATCCAGAATAATAAAGATAAGAGAGAGGAGGGGAAAAAACAGCTCTAAGTATAGAATCTTTTTGGAAAATAAAGATAGTTTGGAGAAGGTAGGCAGCTGTTTCCTTGACTGTGCTGTTTTCTGTACTCTGCTTAATAATACTACAAAATCATAGTTGCAATTTTTTTTTTTTACAGCTCTTTTACCAGCAGAACTACCTTTGGAATATTTAATTAAGTTACAGCCACACCAATCTCGAGTGTGACAGTGGGATAATACCCAATACTTGCTGCTGTTTGCATCGTTCCCAGAAGCTGCAAGCATGGCATTCACAGCCAGGCTGCTTTTTCAGTGCATTTCCCCCAGACATTTCACCCTCTCAGGCCAACTGGCTCCAAAGCTCCACACTGGAATAATGAGAGGCCAAAGATGTTAAGAAACACTCATAAGAGTCATGCCCATTATACCCATATATTTAATCGAGTTTCAGTTTTTATATGGCAAAGCATAAAACAGCATTTCACTTTAAAATGGCATGGAAAGTATCTCACTTTTTTCCCCTTGCTTAGAACTCCCAAGATCTCCCTCTGTCAAACAGCTGTTGTCTTTACAACAGACAGCATTAGAAATAGTTGGACTTAAACACCTTCATCCATGGTGCAAACTACCTCCCACAGGACCTGTGCACAAGCAAGCTGAATGCCAGACATCACTTCCCAGGTCTTGGCTGTGCTGAAGGGCCGCTGTTCCCAAGTTAAAGGGTCAGGACTTTGACTCCACAGTTTCTGCCCCTGCTAAAAACCCAGAAAAGACAGGGTGGAATACAAGGAGTACAAACAGTTTCCAGCTCTTCCATGGTTAGGGTGTAAACAAACACACAAGCCTGCTCTAAAGAGTTGCATAGTGCATTTTATATTTCCTAAATTTAGTCAGACATTTGCACAAGGGTCATCACAAGGCAAAAATTAAGTATGATTCAATGACAGCACTGTCTTCAGAGGCAAATGGAAATAATGCCCGTGGCTTATGTCTTGTCAGCTGCAACAGAGTGAAACACTGGAAAGGAAAAACAAATTTACTCTTGAATGAAAGTAAATACCCACAGCCTAAATTTTTTGAGATTTCCATTGGCCTTAAAAAAAAAAAAAAAAGCAAAAAGAAAACAGCTGCAGCTTAACCAGCATATTAAGACTTCACAAGTAACACAGAGATATACCTGAAGGATGACAGGGACCTTTGATAACTCCTTCTTCACCATGTAACTGAGTAAGTATTGAGACTGGCTCTTTGACATATGGACACCCATATGCTTCTTTAGAATGATTTTGCTTTGAGTCACCCCATTATAAGTTATATTCTTTTTTCTTTTGCACAATGAATATAACCAACACCAATATCCACATCCTAAATAGGATTAAAATCCAGGTTGCAGAGTCTGATTGTTCTAGAGCTAGCAGGGAAGCCAGACATAATGTCGTATTCACAATCTCCAGGTATGTTTCAGATACAAAACATATACAATTTATATTTGTACACTGACAAACCACCCTACTGCATTGGTATTCAGTAATTAAATCACTGTTACTATCCACTTTGTTTCAGAAATATAACAAAAGAGAAGAAAGAATTTTTAGACATGAAAGCCTCTGCAGTTTCCCCTGTTTGTTAAAAGACAAGATGAGCCAGATATTTGCTTTAGATACTGTTTTCAATCCAGATGCTGATATATAACTATAATTTCTTCTTCTTGTGGTCCTGGAGTGACAATTAATGAAGCTCTTTTGCAAAAGTGAACAAGCAGCTTTCACTTCAAGCTACCTGTCTTTCAAGAGTATTTATTATGGTTAGAGTGAGATGCTGGCACAGGAGTGTGATACTGCAAATCTCAGTTAAACATCTAATAAAGCCCAGAACTATGAGTAGACTACTTATTCCAAATATTTTCTATAACAACATAAAATTCAGAAAAATGATGGTTTCTATTCAAAACCCTACCTTTAATTATGTATTTCACCTTCATCTAGCATCACAAAACACCAACCTGCTAGCAGCAATCATAAAATCACAGAATGGTTTGGATTGGAAAGGACCTCAAAGATCATCTAGTTCCAACCCCCCTGCCATGGGCAGGGACACCCTCCACTAGACCAGGTTGCCCAAAGCCCCATCCAGTGCCAGAGAGGGTGCAGCCACAGCTCCTTTGGGCAACCTGTGCCATGTCCTCACCACACTCATTGTAAAAAAATTCTTCTTCCTATCTAATTTAAACATACCCTCTTTTAGTTTAAAGCCATAGCCCCTTGTCCTATCACCACACTCCCTGATAAAGAGGAGTCCCTCTCCAACTTTCTGCACTAAGGTCTCCCTGGAGCCTTCTTCCTGGCTAAACAAGCCCAACTCTCTCAGCCTGTTTTTGTAGAAGAGGTGCTCCAGCCCTCATTATCTTCATGGTCCTCCTCTGGACTTGCTCCAACAGCTCGATATCCTTATGTTGGGGACCTCAGAGCTGACCCTAGTACTCCAGGTAGGGTCTCACAAGAGCAGAGTAGAGGGGGAGAACCACCCCCGCTCTTGACCTGCTAGTCACTCTTCTTTTAATGTGGGCCTTTCTGGGCACATAGATGGCTCATGCAGAGCTTTACATCAATTCAACAATCCAAAGTCCTTCTCCTCAGGGCTGCTCTCAATCCATTCACTGCCCAGCCTGTAGTTGTCCTTGGGACTGGCCCAAACCATGTGCAGAACCCCTCTGTAGATGACTGTCAATCAATCAAAACTACAATTATATACAAAACCCAAATCAACACAAGTCTTAAGCAGTGACAGAAACATAAAAAAGCCAGTAATAGATCAGATCAGAAGTTTACCTACCCTCTATCCTATCTCCAACCAGGATGATCAAAGCCACTGGTGTTCTGAAAAACACACAGGCCGAGCAGTGCCCCACCTCACAGTCAGGTTCACCACAGCAGCACCACTGGCTTTGGATGCCACGCACCTTTTTTTCGTTCACCTAAACCAAATGATGCAACTCGTCCCTTCTTTCACCAAGTCTTCTCCATATAATTGTACCCAGCTGCTCCCCCAAGTAAAACCCTATTTATAACAGATATATGAAATCATTCCCGTTACCGCTCAAGGCTGAGCACCACACTGTAGGAATAGTTTAAATCTGTATAAAATTATCTTACCACATATTGTTTTTAAGGGACCACAAATCACCGTTATGACAAGTCAGCCTACCGGTTCATGAAATGGCAGGTTGTCATAACAACTTTATTTCAGGAACCAGAACTGAATAAAATACTCTGCAGAGTAAATTGCAGGAACTGGATTACAAGTTGCTAAATAACTGAGAAAAACAAATGTCAAAGAAGATACACCTGGTGAATGTTACTTTAAAGTCACCTTTATTACAGCACAGTTAGTTAGCTCAGGGGTGTTTACCAGGATTGGCTTTGTTTACATTAAGACTAGAAACACTGACCCAATGTCTTTTTCTGCAAGCATGCTGCAAAAACAATGCCAGCTGTCTCCAAAGCCACAAGTACTTCCATGGACTCTAGCCGAAAGCTTTCTTGCTGAGCAGCTGCTCAGATCTGTGCCATCGTGAGGAAGACACGTATTCCTGGAGTTCCCAGGGAACACTGGGACACCTCAGGACAGCTCAATACCTACTGCCACAATTTACTGCCAGTTCTACTAATCTGTCCTCAACTAAGACTGCAATGAGATTAAAATAATCACTCGATCATCCTAGCCTCCCCCTTCAAAGGCATGCACAAATTACTCTTCTCTGCTTTATTATTTTCTCTCACATCATTGTCAGCTGACCGTGTCACCTGGTAATAATTGCCTGAAGGTCTGTTTGCTTCTTCTGACTTGGAACGCAACAGGGAGATTGCATCGTATCAACGATACCGCCTTAAAATGGCAAAGCCTAAAGCTGTGAGAGTAGAAAGTGAAAAACACAGATGTCCACTTGCTTAGCAAAGGGACATAAAATACCAGCTAGCAATGATCAAGAAATACATATATCAGTGCTGGAGAAAGCAGAACTGAATGCTAGTGGCCTCTTCTACTCCTCCTGACAAACCCATCCCCACTCTCTGATAAACCTCCCTCCACAGGCATCGGGAATCCAAGTGTTTTAGAAGGGCACCATGAATCACCAGGAGCAGACACACAGAAACTCCAGGGGACTGCATCTTCCAGCACAAAAGCAGTTGACATGCTGCAAATGTAATTTAATTTTGACAAACAACAGCAACAACTTCATGCACTATGGCCTGTGGAGTTTGCTTATTCTGTCTACGGTTAAATAACTTCTTGCTCACATCTACAGCTTGTACAGCCACCGGCTGCAAAACGATTCCCATAGGAGCCAACAACAGGCACATTAAACCTTTTCCCTCGCAGACACAAAGGTTTCCCAGTCCTACCAGGGAAAGAACTTCTCTCAGACTTGTAAACCAACTTAGAGTTTTGTTTTATAATTCATGCTGGTTCCCATCTAACTATGTCCCTCCTGCCGCTTTCTTTCTCAGGAGGATTAAATCAAAGACATAAAAAGTTCAGACTAATGCTTTTTGCATTAATGTACAGGCTGGAGAATAACTGTATGCACATGTGCCTAATACAGGCTGATATTGGATCCTCTACCAGAAAACCAAAGTGAAAAGCACACTCTAAGCGCGTATTTTGACAATAAAATGATGAGGTGGCTGTGGGAATGGATTTTATGAGGTGGACCAGCTAACTATTCCCTATTTAATAAGGTAGCTCTAGAGGTCATTAAACTTTCTCCTCTGCCTTTAAAGCATAAAAGTTGCTCACAGACCAGCTTTACAACATTAATATAGTGTGTATTTGTTAGTACCCTATTGTTTTGCGCTGTGGATTGGTCTCTGGGCACCTGTCCTGGACTCCCTGCAGATGATGCTAGACTGGGAACAGGCAAACCAAGGTAACATCTAACATACACCAGCTAGGATTGGTCCTTCAGTCCAGAAGATGTGACTAAGTAACCTCCAAAACACACGCAGTGTGAACACGAAGCCCGCAGTACCAACTGTTTCCTCCTGCCGATCTGCTTCCAGTGAGCCACAGCACCTGCTAAAGCTGACACAGGCATCAAGGTTAAATTTTAACTTTGCCCTACACTGTTTGAGCGAGAGGGGAAAACTATAACCTTGTTTGAAGGAATAGCTAGGTATATGGTAATGGAGGCTTGTATCTGTGAAGAGGCATATGAAGTCTTCACATTTGGATTCTCTAACCCTCACCATGAGGTTGGCACTCCAACAAAATGTAAGAATAAGCAAATATATACTACACCTTAAATAAGAGGATGCATCCCCAGGCAAAGTTTAAAATTGACCATAAGATATGATTCCTTCCTTTGGACAAAGCTTGACTACAGTACAGACTGTTACAACTTATGTTCCACTAAAGAGAAATACAAGATGACTGACTCGGTTAATAAAGAAATAGCATAAAACTCAATTCCCCTGCCTTCCATTTGAATATATTAATTAAAATTACTTTTCCCTTCTCATAAATGTGTTTCCTATTTAAGCTGTGATTTAGTAAACAAACATGTTCGTTCTTATTTACAAAGACACTTTCATACTGCCTGCTTATAGCCACTGCTCTACGTGTAAAATAAACATGGTGTAAGTCAGTCTACTTACACACAAGACCAGTGCTCTGATCTTTTTTTTTTTGCCTTGAGCAAACAGCAAGGACAAACCCATGCAATAAGCTAGTACACTTAAGGATTTCAGGTAAATATAGACTTGACTACAAAGAAAAGGAGCTAGCCAAGGAAAGCAGCACAGAAAGATGTAGGTTTTTTTATAAACAGGAACACATCAAGCAACAACTCACTGAACCCCCCTGCTTTCATGTCTACAAAGCAATTACTAGCAGTTTTAAGGAGATTCATCAATCTACGGTAACAACTGTTTGTTTTGGTTTCCTCCACCACCTAAGTGGCTGAAATTCCCACCTAAAATAAAAGCAAATAGTATTAATAGCATTTCTTTTTACTTGTCTTTTTAAGAGTACCATATTGTCGAATACTTCACAGAGACAGGAATATGGGCCAAAGGGTCGAATCAATCCTCTAGCACACAACAAGGTGACCTCATATGCAGATTGACAGCCTAATGCTTCTGATCAAATGTGCCTCATCTCTGTATTTCTGCACAGTGTGAAATGATGTTCAGAGACTTCAGGAAAGCTGATTTCTAACTGTACTTTGTTTCTCTAACCTCCTCTTACCTGGCAGGATCATTTAAAGGAGGTTCTGCAAGGTAAAAATACCCCAATTCTTTTGAAGGAGCATGTAACTTGCTACCACTTTAAATCAATTTTATGATACAAAACTAACTATATCATTGGTTGGCTACCTGCAAGGAAAACAAAAATGGTGATAAGGTTCAAGGGCATGGAAATTTGCTGTAGCACATGCAACAAATCAAAATGTTCACCTGCTGGTTTCCCAGTCTTGGTCATCCTTATCTTTTTCTTCTTTGGCATCAGAATTGTGTGGGTGTTTCTGCACAATCCGCATCCCACCAGCTTTCACTGGAACAAAAGTTAGACACAAAAAACCTCAGTCAAATCAGCATAAGAGAAGACTGTTTTAAGGATGACTTTCCCATTTCTTACACCCCCCAACATTTTAAAAAATAGTTTAATAGTAATCAAAGTTTGGAAAAGGGGCATAAAGTGCTTAAAATGGAAAGTGTGAGGAACAGCTACTTCAGGACAGCATCTGCCTTTCTCTTTCACATCATGCCATCTTTGCACATCCTGAGAAACTGCAGCTCATTTTACCACCTGCTTCCAATACCATTTTAGAAAACTCAACTCTGTTCTAAGTCTCCCCCCAACCCTGTAAACTTGCAGCAGTCAGAAAAAGAAATGGAGGTGACAGCTTGCCTAACACTAAACAAAAGGCCAAAAATGTTAGTGTTAAATACCCCCATAAAACAGAAAGGGATGAAGAACTTCACTTATCATTTTAAGTTAACAACTACAGGTATAACAATAGCATTTATACAAGGAAATGCTTCATCAGTGGTACAATAAAAAGCAAAGTTTAGGAGGAGTCAAACTGTATTTAGAACAGAGCTTTTTATTTTGCAAACCATAAGCATTTACCGTATTTCAAATTCTTGTCATGATTTAGTACTAGAAATTATGCCAATGTGAGAGCATCCCTTTGAAACATAAACCAAGAAGTGGAAGCAAATCCATTTACGTTTATCATTTATCCCCTCCAAAGTGAAATATAAAATAGGAACAAAGCCAGGCCTAACACTGCAGCTACTAAACAGAGCAACAGGCAGGCTGATCTTGATCTGCTTTCAGTTTTAGTATAGTACTTTTTGTGTGAGTGTGTGTGTGCGCGCCTTAACCATTGCTATGCATGCTTACAAGACAGCATAAGGTAAGAGGATGCATCTCATCAGCCTATTGGATGGCTTACATTGCCATCAGAAACCACAGCAGAAAACCACTATAGCAGTTAGAAGTCAATAAAACCCCTGACAGGCTCATTGGTTTGTGCAAAAGATAAACTTCTGATTCAGTAAGTGACATTAACTAAAGACAGGAGATCAACAGACTAAACCAACAAAATGTCTTTTAAACCCTACCAAAACTATGTCCCCTTACCATCCATTTAAAAAAAACCCCAAACCCAAAATATGAAACACCAGTCATTTTACGTTCTCTCTCCAGCTTACATCTCACTGAAATTGGTGAGAAATGTCTTACGTGGGACAAGGAAAGGCAGAAAGGTTAAACAACAAAGAAATGTAGTCATAAAAATGAAACAAAAATTTAAATTCCTACTGATTTCTCTTGATGCAAACTCCTTAGAAATGTAAGTTTGTTTGCATAAGCAAACACTCTGCGTTCTGTCAAGTGCTGCCTTGCTCTAGCAGCTCAGTTAAAGTGATTGCTATGTTTTATTTACATCAATATATAAATTTAACATCATTGCACAATCAGCCTTTACTAGTTCCCTTTCAAATTCCTTCCCGTGGAAGATGCCGTCTCCACAGCAACACCTGCCAAGTCACCAGCAGCGCTCCTCAGCAATGCCTGCACCTTCCACGTTTTTCACCATCTAATAGAAAACTAAAGAAAACCATACCCAAAGTGTTAAGTGCTAACTTCAACAGTCTAAAGAAGTCCCTCTCCTCTCATACTGTTTATCATCAGGCCAGCAGCTGCTTTTTTTCTCTTTAGCTGTCACTGGCAAAGATACGCAGCTGGCACACTCAGATTTGTCTGTATCTAGTATTAAAAGTGATTACAAAGCAAATAAACAGATCATTAAAAGGCCTAATAGTGACTGACCAATGCAGTAACTTCATTATTTTAATAATCTAATTTTTTGCACAAATATCAACAGGCACATTACAGAGAGCTAAAGTACATTTGTGCCTAGCTGAATGATCTTTGGTTAATCCAGGGTTACTGTGCAGCTAAAAGAAGACTCCAGCAAGCAACTGCAGTAACAATTTGCATTTCTGAGATCAAAAGTGTACATATAGCTGATGTGCATCTCTGCCACCTGTGACACAGCATGCTCATACCCACCTTAAGAAGAGAGATACCCTGGCAATGTAATTGCCTTTCCTTTTCAAAAGGCTTCAACCACGCCACACTACCTCAGGGTTAGACAGAGAGAAGAAACAATGATTACATCAACCAAGCTAAAGCAAAACCCACTCCATTTGTGAGATTTTCTTGGGACTTAGGATTCATCTATTTCTTACTTACCTAGCATTTACTATATAATACAACAGATGCTTACCACGGTGATTTTGTCACTTAAGTAATTCTTAAAAGAGTAACAGTTCAGATTTCCTTATAGTAAATCCTGCAGAGAGGATTTAAATAGCTGGTAACTACCTTCCAGAACATGGCCAGAAATCAGTGCCCAGAAAAGGACAGTGTCAGTGACATCATGCTGCGATGAGGCAGAATGCAGTTCCTCCTGCTGAAGAGGGACCTAGAGAAGCAGTTACTCAGGAGAGGCTGGGTGGGACCTGTGCTAAAGCAGGGGGGGGGCAGGCACGGCTCCCCCTGGTACAGGACAGACAGGAGAGGCCACCAGCTTCTATAGCGTGAAACAGAGAGGGGATCATCTGCCAGCCTGCTCCAAGAAAAGCAGCTGCACAAGTCTGCTTGGGCTACCTCTGGATAAGAGCTGAGGTTTATTATCTGTCATTGTTTCCCCTCTGGGAGGCAGACAGGGTCATCCCATTTGTCCTGTGAATGCCAGTCTGCGCTCCTCTTCAGGGTATGGAAATGCACTGAACAACTGTGTTAATCAATTACCATTCAAGACGATCTGGAGTCAGCAAACATTTTCAGCCTATTTATCCTGTCTTTTCCCCTCACTGCTGTGCAACGTCGAGACTGCTGCCAGTTTCTGAGACTCAATTCTGAAACCAACCCCACCGAGCCACAGCAAGGACCAAGTCCCTAAGCACCAAGCACTGCAGCTCAGCAATGGCTCTGGCTTCCCCAGGCTGCGGACCAGAGGCAGTCCTTCCTGGGGAAATCTTCCAGTTCAACCCAAATCATCTGCTGGTCACAGCAGTGGGACAGGAACTTTTAGAAATCCAGAGTGTAAGTAGGAGCTCTAACAGCTTCTCATTTTCCTTGAGCTCCTTATTAAATATTAACACAAAATATATGTCTTACGCAGCGTATAACAGATTCCATTATACTGATAAGTTGTATGAAAAGCCAGGACCAAGAGAAAAGCAACATATGTCATTCTGCAAGTTAGAGGGAACATACATTAGAGCCTGACAAAACAAGAATGGAGTAAGAGTTATTATATACCTTCCTTTCACAGAAACCTTGGCTCACAGCAATATTTTTTTAATTTAGGAAAGAGCACGTAACTATTTTCACAATCCTACTATAAAGCTTCAGAAATAAACTATTAACACAATCACTTTGCCTTATTCCTCCACAGTATCTACTAGAAGAAAGGAACAGCTAAAAGCCTAATTATGCAGACCTCTTCAGAGGGACTGCAAGATGTACAAAGCAACTCAACAACGTATTTCAGATACACTGATCTCACTGACAGATGGATATTTAATAAAGCTTAAGTCTGGACCCTCCTAAGTTTCAGAAAGGAGTTCAAAGTCGCTTCGCATACCCTGTTACCAGCCTGAGGTTTCTCTCCTTTTTATTATCCTTTGTCTTTTCAAGTCCTTTTTTTCTTTCCCCTCTGTGAAAGATCAATGAAGAGGGGAAGCTAACAGACTGCACGCAGTCAGTCAGTGAGGGCTAACAACACATAGGAAAACTGCAGCAAAAGCTATGGGAAGCATTGGGAAAGGTCCCTTGGTTTAGTTTCCTGAAGCAGCTCACCAGGAGGCCTGGTAAGACCTAATGCCATGACAAGGGAGGCTTCACAAGTGGAACAAGTGCTCACCCACTGTACTGCTGAACTCCACCTGCCAATGCAAAGTAAAGCCATTATTTCTCACTTCTAGTATCTACATAAAGGAATTTCATGTCCTCATTTATAGAAGAGGCAGAATTCAGTTAGGGTTTTCAAATTTAGTTGTTAAACCTCATCAGTTGATTTGAATATAGTTAACCACTTGTGAATTAAGAACTTCATCATTTTTTGACTGAAAACCCCAACACTTATTCCACCAGAAATACACTAGAAAACATGAAAGCTTGCTGCTGCAGAGACCAAAGTTCCCTTTTATAAGAAAGCTGTAATAAAGAAGAAAACCCAACAGTGAGTAAAGGAATGAGAAATCTGGATACTGCGAGCAGCCAAACTCCACCTGTGTAGAGAGAGGAACTGCTGCCTATGGAGAGAAGCAGGCCAGTGCCCCACTGAAGGCAAAATGCAGCTCCTACCTGACTACTCACTGCTTTGCCAGCCTGTGACAGCACAGCAGTGGGTGGAAGGTGCCGGAGCTCCTTGGCTGAGCAGCTAGAAAGCAGCTTGCTTCCTACCCTGCCAGCCTCCAGAGTTAAAGCCAGGCGCGTGCAGCCCGCTCTAGCACTTGCGCCGAACACCCATAGACAAAAGGGATGCACAGAGTATGATTAATTTCTAGTTTGCCTGTTCACACTTGGCCACATGTGCTGCGGCTCCTCTTCCCTTCCCACCTTTATCAATCCCAGGTGGTGGATTCATAGGCCTTCACCGTCCTTAAGAGGACGGGATGCCCTCATGGAGAGGGCCGCTGAAGACAACGCCATCTGTCCCCCAGGTCAGAAGCTGGAGATGCCGAACGGCACAAACCCCAGCCAGAGCACCCAGGGCAGGGAGTGACACCCCCCGCCACGGGGGAAGGCTGTCAGAGGCCACGGAGAGCCGAGGGAGAGGGGAAGCGGCAGGCAGTGATCAGGAAGGGGACCCCTGCATACCCCCCAGGGCCAAAAAGCCGAGTCAACGTTGCTTTAGGCAGCGGTGCCCGAGCAGAGGAACGCGGGGGAACCAGCCGCGGCTCACACCCCCCGGCAGCGGCGGCGGGACCCGCCCGACACCGCCCTCGCCCTCCTCAGCCCCGGGCAGCAACCGGCGCCGGCAACCCGGGGACTTCGCGGGGAACCAGCGCCCGACCGGGGTCTCCCGGAGGCTCTCGGCCCTCCCCGGCTCCACCGGCCCGCGGCTGCCCAGGCCGCCCCGGCCCCCCGGCCCATCCCATCCCCAGGAGCGGGAAGAGAAAGAGCGGAGAGACGGTAACCGGCGGCCGTACCAGCAGGAGGGCGTCCGGCCCGCGTCTCTGCTTTCTCTTTGGGAGGCGAAGACATTTTTACTGCGGCAGCGGCTCCGCTCCGCACTGGGCACCCGCACCCCGACGCCGAGCCAGGGCCAAGCGCCCAGCCTGCCCCGCGCTACGGTACGGTACAGTACGCGGCGCGGCCCCGCTCCCGCCCTGTCAACGTGGCCGCCGGGCGCCGCCGCCAGGACGCGCCCATCGAAGGCGTGCCCGCGCTGCTGCCGCCGCCGCCAGCCAGCCAGCGGGGGAGGGGGGCGAACTGTGACCCGCCCTCGCCCGGAGGGCTGCCGCGAACGCAGGGCGATGCCGGGGCGGGGCTCCGGGGAGTTTTGGGGGGCGGGCAAGAGGGTAGGGGGCCAGGGCGGCTGCCACCCTCGCCCGTGCGCCATCCCGCGTCGCGGTGCGGCTTGCCCATCCACCCGCGGCTTGCCTGGGTCTTACAGCCAGGTCCTGGCCCGGTGCCTGCCCTGTCAGCCCATCGCGGTCTCCCTTGTTTACCTAGAGGCTGGTTTGGGTTGGGTTTTGTTTTTTTTTAAATTCGGAGCGACCCTTTTTTGCCGCTGCTACGCGCGAAGTGGGTGTTGCGAAACTGCCGCGCTGCCGGGGCCAGCCTGGCGTTTCCTTTTCCCCTGAGCAGTACCGGCGCGCCGGGCCCCCCGCGGCCGGCTCCTGCCGCGGCCCGCTCCTGCCGCGGCCCGCCTGTAACCCCTCCTTTGCTTAGGCAATTTTGGAGGGCAATTGCACCTTTTTTATTTAATCGCTGCGAGGTAACGGCGCAGGCAATTAGCGCGGATCTGAATTGCCGGCTTGTACACTTCAATTCATGCTCTTCATTAGTGGCTAATTGGCAATCCACGTTTCCCACTTGTGTTTCCTCCTGCCAAGCCCGGTGTGTGTGAAGGGGTGTGGATTGAAGCCCCAGTGCTGAGTCACACCGGTTTGAGGCGTTTTTCAAACGCTTCAGTTAGGTTCCCCAAGTGATGTGGAAAGGCACGGGCCACGGTATCGAAATTAATCATATTAGCAGCAAAGCGTAAACCTTCACTGGCTCTTCTGGTTTTCTTTTATGATTTGATACGAGGAAAGATTCACGGAATTGCAGGGGTTGGGAGGGACCTCCAGAGATCATCGGGTCCAACCCCCCTGCCAAAGCAGCTCCCTAGCTCATACTGCACAGATAGGCATCCAGATGGGTCTTGAATATCTCCAGAGAAGGAGACTCCACCACCTCCCTGGGCAGCCTGTGCCAGGGCTCTGTCACCCTCACTGGGAAAAAGTTCCTCCGCATGTTGGTGTGGAACTTCCTGTGCTCCAATTTGCAGCCATTGCCCCTTGTACTGTCTCCACAGACCACTGAAAAGGGGCTGGCTGATTCCTTCAGCGTCCCACACGAGATATTTATAAACATTAATCAGATCCCAAAGCAAGTCCCCCAAAGGATGAGTGAGAATCATAGAAACACAGAATCATGGGATGGTTTGGGTTGAAAAGGACCCCAAAGATCATCCAGTTCTAACCCCCTGCCATGGGCAGGGGCACCAACCCATAGACCAAGTTGCCCAAAGCCCCATCCAGCCTGGCCTTGAACACTGACAGGGAGGGGGCAGCCACAGCTTCTCTGGGCAGCCTGTGCCAGGGTCTCACCGCCCTCGCAGTAAAAAATTGTTGGAAGTTGAAGCCCCCCAGAAGTGCTGTGGCAATGCAGCATCCAGGCTCTGTTCTAGGGAAATTAACATAGTCATACTTGAGTTATTTACTATCACCCTTTGTTACAATTATATTACCATACTCAAAATATTACCGTTCTCAAAATATAAGCAATAGGTGGAGGATTTGGCAACAGGCCAAACTATAAGCACATCATAATATCCTTAACAGCCTGCATGAGAAAATGTTATAAAAGTGCTGTTACTAAGTTCTTGCACTTGGCTGCTGAGTAATTTAAATTTCTTTACACAGAAGGCGCTTCAGAGTCTCAGATTATATTTTCAGCTCTGTCACTTCTGTGTAGTCTAACACAAATGACTTCAATTCCCTTTCCAGTCTCTGTCAAAGTCTATTCAGATTATAATTTTTTTCCATGGCAGAATTATCTCCTAAAATGAGATGTTTAATGCTACATTGTCTACTGTCCTCTAGATTCAAACTAAAAGATTATATTCTGAGTTATTCTTGGTTTTCACAGGTTTTGACTTCCCTGTGCTGGCTACTAGATCACTACGAATTTTTGCTGTTGTACATCAACCAGCTGCTATAGAATTGAAATTAAAGTGCTTTATGACATTAAAACACTACAAGTTAATGTAAGAATCAGTAATAATTTCATATTTCAGTGCAAGGGTGTGATAACGTGGAGGTGCACTGGGAAGAAGAATTGGTTCAAAAATGTACTTTGGTGGTTCTGGTGAGAGCTGGGAACATTTCCTAATATCACAAGACTTTGCATGTCACCATTAACACACGTACTTGTGTGAAGGCTTGCTGTGCCTTCACTGCTAAAATACAACATCTGTCCTTGTATGTCTTTGAAACACAGGGCCAAAACAGGGTATTTTCTGCAAATGCAGATGCTGTTGTTGGGTCTGGAAACTGGCGTCCCAAGGCAAGCCGTCCTGGTGCAGAAGGAGCAAGGACTAGAAGAAAGGAAGAGAGATGGAAACCGGAAAAAACAAGGCACAGGAGGACTTGGCCTGACTGGGGAAGGGGATGAAGACAGAAAGTTGAGTAGGGGGCTGTGGAGAGGTGATGCAAGAATTGTGGAAGCAGAGCAAGTGCCAGGGTGGGAGAAAGAAACATCTTCCCTCAAGCAATGAAGTCTAAATCATGACTGGTTGGGTGAGATGAGGATGAGAAGCCCAGGGGCAGGGAGGGCAGATGTAAGGCAAGTGAGGCAGGAGGAAATGTGAGGAGGTTTGCAGGAGGGAGAGGGAGGGATCTTCTCACTGCTCTCCAGAGCCTGGAGGTTCTCAGGTCTTGCTATACCTGTCAGAACATACCATTACTTGTTTCCTCAAGCAGTGGGGGCCTGTGCAAATGCTGTTTCTGTGCTTGCAGAAGAGTTATATAGGCAGTCAGTATGATACCATGGGATAGAATTTCATTCTCATTTATTTCATTATTGTTTTTTAAATGTTGCAAGAGAAGCAAAAAGGAGACAGAAATCCCAAATTAAAAATGAATAAATAAATGAAATTGCAGCTTGTAAAATCAAGCACTTTGGTAAGGAGATGCAGTGAAGGTTGTACGTGAGATTCCACTTTTGTGAAGCGGACTGAATGTTTCCTTGGCAATATGCATCTCTCCAGCTGGAGGCATTGCCATGTATTAGTAGCAATGCCTTTCCTGATTATTCCAGCGTACAAGAAATACAGAGGTAGTCTTAATTTATGACAGGCATTAAGATGCCAGTTGGCAGTCATTTTGTTGTTTCCACCAGTCCTGCTGTTTGTACCAGTGTACGTAAATGGGAGCAACTGTGGGAAACCTCAGAGGAAAACAGGCAGAGTTTTTACAAGAAGTTGGCCGTGGAGTCATTTCCTTTGCCAAATCAGCCACGCCTGGTCCTGACACCCCTTTCCCAGCCATTGTACCAAAGGCAAGTCTCTACTGGAAGATTGGTGAATGACAGCATTGCAAGACAAGGCACCGAAATGCAGCAGCACGGTCAGGGAAGAATAAATAAACCAGGCTGCTCAGAATGTTTTTATCTCATGTTTTAACGTGTTTTGAAAACTGGTGGATGTTTTAGAATAAGAACATTTTTGTGAAGGATTCCACAGCACACCTCTTCAATTAATAGGTAAGAGCTCATAATGCACATCTCGAGTATCTCAGGCATTATCCAGCACAACCAAGAAATGAGTACTCTCCAGCTACTACTAATTTTAACTAAAATAGCAAGCAGGAAGAAGCTACGTCTTTTGTGGTGACAGCGCAGGCAAAAATCCCAGCTCCTACATTAAAAAAACCCACAACAAACCAAACCCCAAAATAGGAGAAGAGCCCCTTGCAGATCCTAAAGGCTAGGTTTAAAGCATGTAAAGAGATTAGATTGGGGGGGAGGGGAGGGGGAGCATGCATATAAAAACTATTTTCACTTGCAGTTAGCCCTTCACAACACTTCTGACAGTAATGCTAGGTTCTTATTTTTGCACTTTATAGCCCAAAGTATGTTCAGTAAGCAGTCTATTTTAAAAATAGGCAGTCTGTTGAGCTATGATTAGGACACCATTTATGTCTATTTTGAAAATACTCCCCAGTACTTAACAGATGGCTGCAATTTTGGTGCTTTCACTGTGGACGGCAGTAAAGCTTTGAGTTCTTTCTGGAAATACTGAAACACGTAGAAAAGCCATTTCTGGGTTCATGTCAGGGGGAAATTACAATAATTCAATCTAGGGTTGCTGAACACTTAAAAGGCAGCTGAATGTTTGGCCACAACCTTGACTTCTACCGTCATTTTCAGCACACATATGCACAGCTCTGTATTTAGCTGCGAGGTGGGCAAAACTCTCTCAGTAGGTAGGGGTTTTTTGGGCCAAATTTACAGATTAAAACTACTAGCTGTTTTTGATAATGCATCCAAAATACTTTCTCCTGAAAACAATCAGTTGTTTTGAGAGTTGGGCTAGTTGGCTTCGAAAGCACATTTTAAGATTCTGCTATTTTTAAAGATTTAAAAGCACCGAGAAATTAAATGAAATTATTTTTCTCCTTTTTTTTTTTTTTTCCCAGCCAGTTAATAAAAATGTCAGTTCTTCATGTTGTTCTAATCCCTCATGACATTTTTAGGGTAGCATGATGATAGTTTCTCAGAAATTATAGACAAACTACAGGGTTTTCTTTAGACCGTGAACCTTCACTCTGACATTTTTGAGCTTGCAGATTTTCACCTGTATGTGTTGTTACCCACTGCTTAAAACAATGGGTTTACAGTCTGATACACACGACAGCAAAGTTCCTTGCTTTTCTGCTTCCATGGAAATGCATAGAGAAATATCTATCAAAAGCCAAATAATGGTTGGGTTTTTTCCATCTGGTGCTACTCTGGATTAAGAAAAAGACACAGCTTTGAAGACTATGGTTTGCTAGGAAATCTACAGAGACTGTGTGGGCTGCCATCCAAAACCAAGGTGATTTTGTCATAGCATGCAGATCTGGGAAAATAGTCGGTGTAGGAAAACAAGTAACTTTTGGGCAAGAAAGTGACATGCTTTACTACCCATCTGGCTGTTGTTGTGTTGATTGAAGTCACCCGGGTTGCCAGTGTTTGCTGGCTTCTCAGTATCTTGATAAACTGGTTGATTCCATGTTGTTACTCTCTAACCGCACTGTTGCTTTGACAAGGAACACATCTTCCGTTACCTTGATAAACTGGTTGATTCCATTTTGTTACTCTCTAACCTCACTGTTGCTTTGACAAGGAACACATCTTCAGTTACTCACTGGATTTAACTAATTCAGTTTTCTAAGAAGACCTAGAAAACTGGTTTTTTTCTTTAGAATTGGAGTAAGTTCCCACTGGGGCAAACACATAAATCTGTCGAGTGTTAAAAGTTACTGAATTGAATCATAATGCCACTGTAAAATTGAAATGCTTTTTAATCTTCCTGTTTTATTAAATTTCCTTGGAAATGTTTCTGCTAAAAAATGTACAACAGTCCTAGCTCATCAGAAAGGTGGAATGATGTTTTCATGAAGAAATGTGGAAACCTTCCTTGTATTGCCATTCTTATGTTACATTGTCATAAAGTTCAGATTTTCAGGCTGTTATCAGGCATTAAATCAGCACAACAAGCAATTTCTCAGTACTGTGGATTACTGCTGAGATGTGAGTCAAATTCAAGGGGTTTCTAGCAAGTGAAGAAGTTGCTCAATATGCCTTTTCCCAAAAGCATTCTGGTTCTCTGCTACTAGTTACCTTAAATGCTTCTGACATCTGCCTCTCTCCACTGTTGTTTACAGTATTACCTTAGCTGCTAAGTTCTAGACCCAGAGCATGCTAGGGTGACATAATTTGTACTAGGTTTCTTTTATTTCAAGAACAGTTACAAGTTGCTGTTTGCCATGTAGCTGAAGTAGAAGTTTATAGTGACCTGGAGAAAATTCTGCCTGTAAGGAAAACTGGAATGGAAACCACTATCTCAATACAGCTCACATTAAGCTAAAATTTATCACCTTTCATTAAAACCTTTATAATTGTGTACTAAAAGGAAAATAAAGGAAGACAAAGTTAATAAACCTCTGTGATGCTACAAAATGTTGCTATTTATTCTTCCTCTGATCCAGTGCAATTCAATCCTGCCTTAGGACACTACTCACAGTGATAACACTGCAAAAGTGTTCTGATACAGAAGATTGTTAAAATCACTTATAGATTTGAGGGAAGGAAGGGAGGAAGGAGGACAAAGAGAAGAAGAAAGAGAGGGAAAGAAAAAGAAAGAAGGGAAGTAGGAAGGGAGGGAGAGGAGGAAGGAAGATGTGTAGTGCAACAAGGAAACTAAAAGCCATCCTTTGGAGGGTTTTTTTTCATCCAACTATCTCAGCTTTCTGCATAAAGGCCATCATTTTCATTATTCCCAGCTTTACATTGGTTAAATGGGAGTACAAAGAGGTAAAAATAGGTTGCCAAAGCCAAACTAGCAGCAGAGATGAAAACAGAAGCCAGGCCTTTTGAGGGACAGTTCTCTCCCATTAATCTGGGACTTAACTAAAGAAATTGCTTGGTTTTATCATTACAGGTATTGGGCACATTACTACTGCCAGTTAGAGGGTCTTGTTCTTCTAGCTCTATAGATGACAAGGCTTCCCTCCACACAAATGTAAGTGTGCACCTCCTCTTGGATTTTTGAGTCACATGGAGTCCTCAGTGGGGGAATGGGGACTGTGATTGCTTCTGGGAGCTACTGGCACAGCTCTTGAAGGAGGGTTGGGAGAATCGGGTGTTGGACTCAGCTTTGGGTTTTACCACTTCTCTGCTCCTCTGTTTCTCATCCCATTCTGTCTTTGAGATAGCAACTGATGTGGACCTGTGGAAACTGTGCTGTTCCAGTAGAGGAAAGAATTAACATTGGTTCAAAAGTGAAAACTAATAAAAGTCAAGCTAATTTAACTTTCAGTGTTTCTAAGCACATTGGTTTTGGTAGGGTTTTTTGTGGTTTTTTTCCTACATTTTATTTCTAAAAGCAGTTACCATCAGCATATTGGGATTTTTGTGTGGTTGTGATGGGAACTGAGAACCTGGCTGACTGTAAGCCTTGCAGTAAGCACTCATTACTAAAGCAGTGGTTGCTTAGTGCCCATATTTCACATTTAGGGTCAGATACCACATCCATGGTTAAATAACACCAAACTTCATTGATTTCAGTTACCTTCAGGTTCTTTCTGTTGTCTCATAGAAATTGTTCCTGGCTTCGGAGAGAGTGTTGCGTGTACCCAAGTGTGGGCAGTTGGCTCTAGCTGAAACAACATTTAAAGGCTGTAGGAATGTCTGTTATGGGTGCTAAACAGCTGCCATTAACACAAGCTCATCATGGGTCAGCGCCTTTCTGTGACTCCTGGGGTGGTGTAGGCACAAGCAGCCACTCTTCAAACAAGTGAAATTTCTACTCGGCTTCCCGCTGTAACAGTACCTGGGAAAGGCTTTAGCTGACCCTGCTTTATCTTTCCAAGAGATAGCCAGACCTACTCTAGAAACTGCTTTTTCTCCTGGAACATCTAATACTCTAGCTTCAGACTCTTGGTAGTTGACCTAAGATTTCTGTTAACTTTGCAGCAAACCTATCAATTGCAAAGTTGAGGGTTTTATGCATTATTTATTTATGTTCCTTCCAGAGAACATTAAGTAATAGACAACAAGATATTATATATTGTGGTGTATATTTAGTCCAAATATGTCTTTGTCTAGAGTAATGTAGTTGTTTTTTTAATCTTTGAACTGATCTTAACACATAGCTCAGTTGTAAATCTGCCCAATAATTTTCCTGTAGAAATACTACTTTATGTTACAGAGAGAACTAATTGCTAAAGAGTGAAAATCCCTTTTCAGTTGATTTCTAGATGCCAGGTTTCCAACTATAATTCTTCTTCATTCTTATTAGAAGGAGTCTGAATGTGTCAACATTCTTATTGATGTTTTCTGCTGAATGCTTTGTTATAAACTGAACATAATTAAATGTAAGTAGACTGGTATTTCATCACAGCTCAAGGGTATAAGGCTAACACATTTTTTCTCCTGTTATCTCTCCAGTCCTCTTTCTTTCTACATGAAAAGAATGCAAAGTATCGGCATTCTTTAGGGTTGGAAAGTCTTATGACCTCTCCTTAAGAAACTGCTGCATTTGAACAATGGTGGTAGGGTTGGTTTTTTGCTTTTCAGTGGTGTACTAGACTTATGTCAGTTTTAATGAGTATATTTTCAAAATGCTTGCCAAGAGCCTAAAGGTTAGAAGACATTTTTAAAGTATGCATTTATATTTCTCTTTGCATAAAGATTCTATTTGTTTACCAGTTTTCAATTTTTTCCACTTGTCCAGACTACCCAATTTAAATTAATTTCTTTTAGTTGCTAGCATAACATTTTTTATACTTTCTACAGCAGCCTTGTATTATGTTCAACCATTATCCTGTGTGAGGTGTTTATCAGAATATCATTAGAAGATTTTTCATGCTTGCACTGGCTCTGGCTGGGATGGAGGTCATTCTTGTCATAGCAGCCTGTAAGGTGTCCCTGATTTGTGACCAAAACTATGTTGATAACACAGCAGGGTGTTGGCTATTGCTGAGCAGTGCTTAGACAGCGTCAAGGCTTTCTCTTCTTCCCGCCCTGTGCATGGCAGTGAGTGGGGGAGAGGAGGTCAGCAGCTGTGTGGGGTGCTTGACTGCTGGGCTGGGTCAAACCACCACAATGCTGTGCTGTGAGAAGCTGAGTAGTGACTCCAGTCATGTTTTAAGGTCTGAGACAGGCACCCTGTCAGGAACCGAAAGGTGCTGAGCTATGATGAGGTTGTATTAGCACCTGTTTAACACCTGTAACCCTAGATTCTGGCTTCCAGGAAAATTTGTTCCCCAACTCTTCCATGCACAGGCATGACTGGCCTGTATTTCTTCAGATCTTCCTTCTTGCCCTTCTTGAAGAACAATGTGACATTTGTCTTCCCCAGTCTTCAGAAACCCATTTATGGTGGCCACGACCTTTCAAAGGTGATAGAGATTTTGCAATGACAGCAGCCAGCTGTCCTAGCACTGTTTGGTGCAGCCCATAAAGTCTCATGTGTCCAGCTGGCTTAAGTGTTCCCTAACTCTGCTAGTTACCCTCTGCCACAAGTAATACTTCAGTTCCACTGGCTGTTACTAGGTTTCTGGTACACCTGAGGGAAGACCATACCAGTAAAAACTGAGGTGAAAAAGCACCAAGGACTTCAGCTTCTCCATATCTGTTTTCACTAGGTCACTAGGACCTAGAGCAATTCTAAGTTTTCCTTAGCCTCCTTTTACTCCCAGTGTTCTTACAGAAGTTATTCTTAAACACACCTTCCTAGCCAGGCTAGTTTCTCATCCAACTAAACTTTAGCTTTACTAACTCCATCCCTTCACATAGTATATTTTAGTGTATCAAGATGTAATTAGATAATATGTATTTATATGTACAGATATATCTAATAAAATACAATAGAAGTACTATCCAAAGTCAAGAGCTAAATGCAGACTGGATATGTCATCAGACTGTGTGTAAACTTATTTTTATATTAGAAAAAATAGAATACATAAAGCTGTATTTGTTTCATTTGCAGGAGGTATGGAGAGACCAGTTGGACTGTCATATCAGGAATGACTTCAGTTTCTTCTCAAAACTCTCAACAGAACAATAAGATACACTTGAGTATGCATCACATGCTACATAACTAATAGGTCTGTCTAGCCCAGTGAGTGAAGCTCTGTAAGTGCCCATAACTATGAGGCCTGTATTCTCTTCACTTGTTTCTAGGAAATCCAGGGCTGAGCATTTCTCAGTCCCAGCTTGTGAGTTGGAGCTCCTCCATCAGCCCTGTACTTGGAGCAATGGCTATGTACTGACCTTCTTTAGTGGACGTTAACAGGCCCTGCTCAATGAGGAGGAAGTCCATGTTACACTATATATATGCATTGCAGAGCTAACTTTCCTCCAGATTTACCTATCCTGAGAACCTCAAAATACTCCTCAAAACGTACTTCTGTAGGTCTTCTATACCTTTAGTGTAAAACAGGCCTGCATCCCTTGACTTGTCCCTTACTCGGGATCCATAGGGACAAAGGCGGTGGCTTGAGCAATCTATAGGTTGAGGAGCCGTTTCCCAAACAAATGTGTTGTTCTACAGCTGGAATTAATTGCCTCAGATATGTTCACTGAGACATGCTATGTCCTTATTTGGAACAAGAGGTGGTACCATCAGCACTGCACCACACACTCCTGACACGTTTATCTTGCGGTGAAACATGTTGCTTGTTAACAAATAAGCCTCTTTTCACAGAATCACAGAAACATAGGGGTTGGAAGGGACCTCAAGAGATCATCAGGTCCAACCCCCCTGCCAAAGCAGCTCCCTAGCTCATACTGCACAGACAGGCGTCCAGACGGGTCTTGAATATCTCCAGAGAAGGAGACTCCACCACCTCCCTGGGCAGCCTGTGCCAGGGCTCTGTCACCCTCACTGGGAAAAAGTTCCTCCTCATGTTGGTGCGGAACTTCCTGTGCTCCAATTTGCAGCCATTGCCCCTTGTCCTGTCTCCACAGACCACTGAAAAGGGGCTGGCCAATTCCCCCTGCACCCCATGCTTAAGATATTTATAAACATTGATAAGGTCCCCCCTCAGTCTTCTTTTCTCCAGGCTGAACAGCCCCAGCTCTCTCAGCCTTTCCTCATAGGATAGATGTTCCAGGCCCTTCATCATCTTCGTAGCCCTTCTCTGGACTCTCTCCAGGAGATCCCTGTCCTTTTTATACCAGGGAGCCCAGAACTGGACACAATACTCCAGGTGGGGCCTGACCAGGGCAGAGTAGAGGGGGAGGATCACCTCCTTAGACCTGCTGGCCACACTCCTCCTGATGCACCCCAGGATCCCATTGGCTCTCTTGGCCACCAGGGCACACTGCTGACTCATAGCCAACCTGTCGTCAACCAGGACCCCCAGGTCCTTCTCCACAGAGCTCTTCTCCAGCAGGTCATCCCCCAGCCTGTACTGATACATGCAGTTGTTCCTCCCCAGGTGCAAGACTTTACACTTGCTTTTGTTGAATTTCATCTGGTTTCTCCCTGCCCAGCTTCCAGCCTGTCCAGATCTCACTGGATGGCAGCGCAGTGTTCCTGCATGTCAGCCACCCCTCCCAGCTTTGTATCATGGGGGTACTTGCTGAGGGTGGATGCTATTCCCTCATCAAGGTCATCAATGAAGATATTAAACAGCACTGGACCCAACACCGAGCCCTGGGGAACACTGCTAGTCACAGGCCTCCATTCAGATTCTGCTCCACTGATCACGACTCTCTGAGCTCGGTCCGACAGCCCCTTCTTGACCCACCTCACTGTCCACTTATCTATCCCATACTCTCTCAGCTTTTCTATCAGGATGTCATGGGAGACAGTATTGAAAGCCTTGCTGAAGTCAAGGTAGATTACATCCACTGCTCTCTCTCCATCCACCCAGCTGGTGAGGAGATCATAGAAGGCTATGAGATTGGTCGAGCACGATCTCCCCTTGGTGAATCCATGCTGACTACTCCTCATGACCTTCTTCTCTTCCAGTTGCTAGGATCCTCCTTCTTGCCCTTTTTAAAGACTGGAGTGGCTATCCTCCAATCCTCAGGCACTTCTCCTGTTCTCCAAGACCTGATAGAGAGCGGCTCCACAATCACTTCCACCAGCTCCCTCAGCACACGTGGATGCATCCCATCCGGGCCCATGGATTTGTGTGCATTAATCCCTTTGAGCCGCTCCTGGACCTCCCCTACCTCAACTAGAGGGAAGCTCTTCGTTCCCCAAACACTCCTACTTTCATTCAGGATCTGTGGGTCCCGAGGGGCCTTTGGAGTGAAGACCGATGCAAAGGCAGCATTTAGTATTTCCATCTTCTCATCATCCTCCGTTACCAGGACACCCGCCTCATTCAGCAAGGGACCGACATTATCCCTGGTCATCCTCTTACTATTCACATACCTGAAAAAGTCTTTTTATTGCCCTTTATGTCCCTTGCCAGTTTCTTTTCCAGGTTGGCTTTAGCCTTCCTAGTCGCATCCCTACAGGCCCTGACAACATCCCTATATTCTTCCCAGGTGCTCAGACCCTGTTTCCACAGTTCATAAACCTTTTGCTTCCCTTTGAGTTTACTCATGAGCTCCCTGCTCATCCACGCAGGTCTTCTGCCTCTCTTTCCCGATTTCTTACTCAAAGGGATGCACCTGTCCTGTGCTCGGAAGAAGTGCTGTTTAAATGTTACCCAGCTCTCACAGGCTCCCTTTCCTTCTAACAGCATAGCCCACGGGATAGCTCCTAATAGGTTGCGGAGGAGATCAAAGTTAGTTCTTCCAAAATTCAGGGTAGCTATCCTGCTTTTTGGCTTGCTTCTTCCACACAGGATTTTAAACTCTATCTATCATTTCATGGTCTCTTTGTCCTAAGCTGCCCCCAACCTTCACCTCCCTAACAAGCCCATCCTTGTTAGTAAGAACAAGGTCCAGCACCCGCCCTCCTCTTGTAGGCTCCTGCACCATCTGTAGCAGGAAATTGTCTTCTACACATTGCAGAAATTGTCTGGACTGCATACGACTGGCCGTATTGCTTGCCCAGCAAATATCTGCATGCGACCATCAGATTTTGCAGTGGTTAGTGCACCGTGCCTTTGTGCAATCACTACCACTGTGCATGCAAAATTTAAGTGTCCCCCAGCAATACCTACAATTGTTTATGTGGTCCTTCCTGGCCCCCTTCTGACTTCGATCTACCTCTTCTGTGGCAACGTGGGGTGTCCCTATACAGGTGTCCTATACATGTGTCTGACTTGTTTACTTTCCCCCAGGCAGCTTCTGCACAGGAACCCTCTGTGCTTGGACTTCTTCCCTCCCTGCTACCACAGGCCACTTCCACGCTGTTGTGTACTAATGTCCTTTCCTCCTGCCCTTTCGGCAAAGCCCCGAGGACAGCAGGCTGCCAGAGGCTTTCCACTTCCTATTTCACTACCCATACTGTGTTTTGATGAATTACCAGAGGCTGTACTGGCTGCCAAGCAACCTATTGTCATTGCTTTCTTGAAGAAATACTGTCCCTGAATCTTGAATCCCAGCAAATTGAAATCATGATGGTGAGCTGGTAATAGCTGAAATACCAATTTGGTGTTACAATCTGCAAGCCATGCTACAAGGCCGTGGGGAAGAATGACTGATACTGCTAGGTCAAAGAGGATGTGTATCAAAGAACTAATCGAGGGTCACCACCATCATTTATGGACACTCTGTGAGGATAAGAGGGGCGCTGAATGGATCATTCTGAATCCATCACATCCTTTTGTCAATATCTGTCCTAGAGGAGTAAAGGGACCCATAATCCTCATTGCAGCCGCCCCATTTATTATTTTTTATAGGCCTTTTCTTTCCAACCCTTTACTGATTTTAAATTCTCAGGTGTTACAGTACTCCTGGTTCCCCCACAAGGACAACTCTGCTAGAAATTTTGTCTCTGGGGGTCATTCTGAAACACAGCCTCAAGTTCATACAGATAAACTAGGAAAGTTCTGGCGCTCCAAGCTATCATCCTTCTGTCCAAGGATTAGTGCTCCTTCCCTGCCCTTTCCATCTACTCCTTATCATCCTTCTTGCCCTTTTCCATGGCACAAACTTAATCTCAGTTTCCAAACCTGCATCTGGCATAGCAGTGTGCAAGTTTATAAGCTGTCTAAAAGACAGAGCTCTGCCTTGAAACTGAGCTACGCTTTTGCTGTCATTATCAACACCCACAAGTTACCCTTCACTCCACTGTCCTCTGTCCATCAGTTAATTCTTGTCTAAATTCAATGTCAGGTTAAAAGCTCATCTATTAAGAGCCTCCATGTGGCCTGCCTCGGCTTCCGTAATGCGTGTTGTGAGCTCTGGCTTCTCCTTTCTCTACTCTATTGCTTTTTTTTTCCCAATGCAGCAATGAAAATAGCTCCATATTATCCAGTTCCACACGTCTTTCCAGAATATTATCCAGTCCATATTGTAACCAACTCTGAACAGCTGATGGAAAACACTCCACCAACAGATTGTTCAGGAGGAAATGCTCAGTTTCTTTGCTCTGCTCAGTCCTGTACATCAGTTAAATACCTGTTGTTTTGCCTGACTTCTGTTCACATAACCTTGTTTGTCCTTTGGAGACAATCCTGGAATAAAGTTCTACTGCATCAAACTTACCCCTAGCAAATTAAATATATATGAAAACAATCGAGCTGCTTTTTATTCTCATGGGCATTTCTCATATCTCATGACTCCCAAGTCTGTAGGGAAAAAACAAAATATCCCAAACAAGAAATTTTACACAATTCACTGGTGCTTCTACTCCATCTATTTGAGTGACTTTTACGGCCTGTTACTCTCACTCCTTGTTCCACCTGGACATCTCTGCTTTCGTCTCAGCTATGAGGGGCTTTAGCCTGAGCATCTGCTTGGCAAATGCTGAGACTCCAGCAAAGGTAGCCTGTGCTTGCAGGACTTGTCTGTTCCTGCAGTGGCCTTGGGGGTCTTGCTGCAATGTCTGAGAAGCGTTGCACTGACCCCAATTAGCTGCATCACGGACCCTGTGCTGTGAATGTAGCTGTCAGCTGGAGCTGCTCTTCAAACATCCCATGCTTGTCTTACCCTATGGGGTAGACCTTGGTTGCGTCTGGTCCAGTGACTGTATCTGACAGAGATGTGGCATAGTCCATTGTTATGTTTGTGTAAAATGTGGGTGAGGCACTATGTGAATAAAACCCCTCTGATTAAAGAGATAATAAACATTGACTCTCAGAAGTATTTTTGGTTTCGATCAGGTAGGAAGAGAAGTGTATCAGCTGGTGATAAACTGTGTAACAGTTTGCTAATACTCAAGCCAAGGGGATGACTATGCCTGGTTTGGTGAAAAAGAAAGAAGCATTTCCACAGAGATGAAGGCTTTTACCAGTCAAGAGAAAGATCCGCAGTGAAGAATCACCTTTCGCTTAAAAAGTGAAGGTTCAAAATTTTGTGGGAAGAGAAATTTGATTTTAAACACATGTTTAAAATGTGTTTACAGGGACGTTTTATGAAAGGTAACATTCTTTCCTGAGCCAAGATCCCCTTCCATGAACCCAACCTGAGAATGTAGTTGCTTCAAGGCTAGATCCTCAGTCAAGAGGATATGAATTTCTAACAGTCTCTCAAGCTCCCTCGTAATGGATGAGAAGAAACTTTAGAGCCAACATAAATAATGACCAAAGATCTGCATGTTTTCCATTTCCTTTTGGCACTGTTTTGCAACCACCTATTTCAAATTCTGTAGGCAAAAAAAAGCTTCTTCCCTTTTACTTTAGGCTGGCTTGAATTAAGGCTGATTCATGATAAATAGCTAATGACTGAATCCCATAGGTGCAGCTAACCGTAGGAACCAGTTTATCGAAATAGCCTTGCAATGCCCAGCAATGCCCATACATGGGGTTTTCTCCTCCTTTCTGAAGCCTGTCAGATAGAGGTTTAAGTGGAAAAAGCATTTTTGGGTGACCGGCGCTACTCAGGGAAGCAGCAGAATAGTGGAAGAGAATGCTTAGCCCAAGAATTCTGGCAGTTTGGGTGTCACAGCATTTCCTAACACTGAATGAAAGGATCTTTTAAATGTCAGCTTTCATAAAGCGAAAGGCATGCAGCACTCTGAGAAGCAGTAGGAAAATGATCTGTTATAAATATTTGAACTCTTACCGAGGTATCTTTTCTCCTTTGTCCTCCCTGGAATAGCTAAAACTAACATCTCTATTGAGCTTAAAGAACCGGGCCAATCAACTATTGAACACAAAGCATTTGTCGCCTAGAGGAATGAATAATTAATGTAGCCTCACTACTCTGATATCAAAGGGAAGGAAATGTAATAGCAAATATGCCTATGCATAAGGGGGGAAGAAAACAGACAGTAGTAATACCCTATCCGGTCTGCTCTAAGTGGTTCACGCACGTGAACCTGAGCTGAGGGTGCAAACTGAAATGCCTACTGAAAATAGGCTGACCAAGAAACCAGAATAATTTCTTTTGCTGGGAAGAGAGGTGAGGTGAAGGCAGAAAAGATTTTTGAGCCTGTTCAAAAGGAAGTGAGGGAAGTATTTCCAGCTGAAGATTTTGGATTTAGAGATGAAATCACTGCTGCTAAGCTTGGCTATTCTCTAAGGTAATGAAAGATTCAGGCTTGTTGCATTTCTGCTACTTCTTCAGTATTTTCTGCCTCTGAATATAACTTAGGCAAATCTAGAAGTAGAAATCCATTTAATTTTCTATTCACTGTCAGAGTATTTCTTCTGCTGGTACATTCTCTATTAAAAGGTAGGAATGTGTTGGGGAGAAAAAACTCACATTCTCAAGATACTCCAAGAAGCTTGGTTATATTTTTGAAGGGAGGTGCTGTAGAGAAAATGCTCAAAATTGCTCTAGAACCAGTGCAATCTGCAGAGACAGTGTGGAAAGAGCAGAGTAAAAAGGGAAACGGGAACTGGTGAATAGGAAGTGTAAAAGCAAGAGCACTTTTAGAGATTGTTGAGGTCCCCAAAAGTTGCAATGAAATTCAAGCAAGTTTCTGTTTTGGGAAACAACTGAAAAACTGTGCTTGCAATCGGAGGTAGTAAGTGGGAAAGATTTGGGGAACTGACAGTATAGAATTAAAAATACTCTAGGGAACTGTATATGTATGCATATCTTACTGGATATAGTTTAAAGCCTTTTCTCCATGAGAAAGTTGCACCAGTCTGTTTAGGTATGCAGTTTTAAATAAATACTACAGACATTCCTATTTGAGATTAAACCAATTTATTATTATTTTTTTTAAATTTCAGGACAATGAAAACCTTGTGTATGCTATACCAAGTAAGAAAGACTGCACAGGAATTTCCATTAGTTAAACTAGATTGGTTTGAAACCTAGTTAAATTAAATCAGTGCATCTTTCTGTTGTAAAGAAGGCTTTCAGCATGTATACTGTCCATATTAGAGACAAACCTGACACAAGTATTTGACTGCTGAGAACGTGTAACTGATGATTCACTATTTTTCACAGAAGTACTTTGAAAAAGAAAAAAGAATTAAGAAAAGTTGACTGCCTTATACAACAACCAACCAACCAACCAACCAACCACCAAACACATCACAAGCAACCCCTAAATTCAACACGCATAGCATAAATTCAAGCTACAAAACCAGGAATTAAAGACACTGGAAGACAGAAAGGCCTCTTCAACAAGCAGCATTAAGGAAAGCCAAGATCATTGATACAGGCAGAGAAACATCACATTTAGCTTGGCGAAGTAGCCACTTGACAAATTCAGAGAGTTTAAAGCATGGCAGGTTTAACACTCTGAAGGACGAAGGAAGATCCAGTGATGTGTCTTTGCCTTTAACAGATGGAAGCAGAGTCGGAAAGGCTGCTAGGTGTCCGTGTTGTAGGCAAAGAAGTGCATACACCAAGTCACGTGCACCTCTGCTCTGTTCAGCACATAAGAGAACTGCAATCTGGACTTCAAAAAAAACCCCAAAAATCAATGTTGCATCCTGCTGCTAGGTGGGCGGATCATTGAAAATCTGTTGTGGGAGAGGGAAACAGAGCTCCTTTCTCAGTAGGTTGACACGGAGACTTTCTCTTCTCCAGCAATTTGTGTATCTTTGTAAAAAACAGTAACTAGGGGAAGGAAGTCTGGGTCGAAGGCAGACTGTAGAGATCTAGGAAATAATGCGAAGTACAGAAATTGAGGAGAAGTAAAGGGCAAATTTTGCAATCATTTTACAGAAAAAAAAAATCCTCCTTTTTCAACCATATGTATGTTATAATGAGGTGACTACGAGAGAAATACGAAAAGATAAAGCATACAGGATTCTTTCGGTAACACTGACGGGCAGCGAATGGAAAAAAGCAACCCTGATAATAAATGTTAGATAGGAAAAGGAACAAGGCATAGCTGGGAAATAAGGGAACCCATAGACTAAAAATACCTAGTGGTAGTAGTAGGAGAGCATTACATGGCTGACTGCAGACTAATTGCGTTTGTTCAGTCATTGTGAAAACGGATACAGATGGGATGCACAAGTTTGGAAATACCCTACTGTTAAAGAGAAAATAAAGCAAATGTTACTTGATAAGCCATTACCTAAGACGATGTTGTTGGAGAGAAATCAAAAGATCGCATGTCTAAAATATTCTTTTCTGCTTTAGCAGTTCTTTTAATTAATTTTACTATCCTTTTTTTTTTTTTTCATCAAAGAATCTATGTAGGATGATGATTGGGGGGAAAAAAGGAGGAGGCAGACCTTAGCCAGTGAGATAGGTTTTCTTAGTCTGCCATTGCTTGAAACAGAACTTAGTTTTGTGGAAATGTGTTAGGGTTGGTTACAGAGCTTCAGTGGCTCAAAGCGTATTTTGCATTTTCTTCACTGCTGTGGCATTACAGGTTCTTACTGGGATGCCTTCGAAGGCACAGTCCAGATTTTACAAGCTTTTCTTAAGTAGAAACAGCTGGGGAAACAGCTGATACCAAAGTTAACAATTCCTCAGAGGTCTGAACACATTCCGGATTAAAAGGGAGAAAAGGAAAAACCCAGAGCAGTCCTTTGCACGGGGTTTGTGTAGGCTGGTGGCACACCTACTGGCAAATGGGACTCACTGCTATTACTCCTGACAGCTCGGGTTGTATCACATGGCTCCTGGAAAGTTACACTGGGTCCCAACAAATCTTGTGTTGGTCAGGGTGAAAGCATAAAGCATAAAAACTCCGGGTTGGTTTTTTTTTTGCCAGTCTCCAGCTGCATAAACAACACAGCAGGAGCCCTGCTTACTTCTCAAAATAACAGGAGATGGCTGATGTATGCCAGGGAGGAAATCTTCCTTGCCAGTTAGTGTCCATCATTTCCCACAGTTCAGACAGATTTACCAGTCAGAGGCACTGGGCAGCCTTTGGGCCAGATGGCTGGCACATCATTTCCCCAGCCGAAGAAGGACGCGCGTTACCCTTCATTAGAGGAATCAGAACATGCACTTGGCAGCGCTTCCTCTGAGTAGGGTGACTGACACTTAGTGCCAGTCTGTTACAGAGCTACTTCACTTTCCATCCCCGCACCCCAGGTAAATTGGCTTCACTGCGTGCACCTTCGTGTTTATGTGCCTCTTAGAAAAACCCTGACACGACACTAGCATGTGCTTTTTTTTTACTTTGCAGAATGCTTTGACGCTGCTGGATAAAAGCAGCAAGAAAACACAAAAGATGTTTTGTGGACAGATTTAAGTCTGAAGATTAAAATACTGGTGAGCAACATGAAGGCATTTATGATCCTTCTTTAGGCTCTGTCAGTTACCCAAATAAAAAGTGAGAAGTGCAGGCCCCTGAGCTCCGGTAATTTAACACAAATTTTCATTCATTTTGGTTAAATTGATACAAACTTATGTAAGCCACGTTAATTAGATAAGCCTAGGGAACTCTCTGTATTGCAGCAGGAAGAACCTGTGAGAAAGGACCTTATGGCCTTTGAAGAAAAGTCTAGAAAACCACAGGAAAGATTAAAATTACAGCACAGAAACTTAGAAAGTTGAATTGTCAGGGGAAAAAAGAGCTTGGGAAGAAAGGAACAATAGGGAGGGGGAGACCGAGCCACTGATAATAGTTTCAGTATCATTTAGAAGAAAGAGGAGGTCAGACAGAGCAGTATACACCAAAGAAATGTGTCTGAAGCCTCGCAACTCAGAAGGAACAGCTCACACGCTCGCTGCCGGTAGTCCACGTTTCTCACATTTGGCTGACAGCAAACAGGGGAGACTGAAGAGAGCACTCCTGCGGGCACATAACTAAGAAAGTTTGGAGAGCATTGCTATTCGCTCTGTGAAAGACAGATATTAAATATTTAAATCAATTTAAATGCAACTCTTCTGTTCCAAGTCAGAAAAAAAAATCCGCAAGCGCACCAAAGACACGCGAGGGTTTCGGCAGCAGGCTTTCCAAGGAAAAGGCCCAAAAAGCAATCACTTGAGATCTAATATCATCTAGGCAGCTGTCAGCCTTTGTCTGAAAACCAGGTGCTTAAGGAGGTATGACACAGATACTGCCCAAACGTTTGGGTTGCGGCTCCAAAGGAGAGGCTCTAATTAGTACCCACTGATGTGCGTCCTGTGGACTCCCAGCCTTGGATGATTTGGTGTGTTCTCCCATCTGAGCCTACAATGGACTAAGCAGAGATGCCTAAAGCAGGTGATGTTTCTCATTCTATCACCAAAACCGTGGCTTGTCTGGCTGCATGAGAGTCAAGCTTCCTAGTGTGCTGGCTGGAAGGTGGAGGTTGCTCAGCAAAGCAGAGGACACGAAAAACACGTTACAGAAGTATTGCACAAGAAGTTACTGTTAACATCAAAATCTTACCTAGTCTTTTACCATTTAAGTCTTTGCTGTCAAGATTGGCATGTTTCAGGTACCTCCTAGGGTTTTTTTCCACTTTGCCACACTTAGGTCACTATACATTTTGTCTTTTTTTTTTTCCCTGAAGCAGTGTGGTTGTGTGGTGGTCACCTGAGACCAACCTAACAGCTGGCTGTTCCTTTTTTTAATTTAATTTTCTGTGTCCCATCAATGCACAACTCAAAGTTACTAGCTACTGGCTGGGTTGGGACTGCTGTTTTCCCTCATGGTGTGCTGAAGCACTTCTGCTGTTGACTGGGCTTGAATGATGGCACCCACGGTGTTATCTGGCTTAAAGCCCCTCTGCTAATGATTGGTAGCAACCATCTGTCTGAGGTAGGCGGCCCATATCTGCTCTCTCATTGTCTCTGATAGTGCGGTTGTCCTTGATGACTCATTACCTGACCCAGGATGGCCACAGCTGGGGCGAGCAGTCAGTCCTCTCCCTCACAGTATTTAAGGGTTGATTCTGCGACGTTTCTTTCACCACGTGCTGTGTATACGTTCAGTTCAAACTAAACCGCCGTTCAAGGCTCTGAGCGTTTCAGTGAGTGAAACATCCCTTTGGGTATCATGTCATCTTGGGGGATGTCATTGAGAAGAAGATCCAGAGAAGCAGGATTCACTGTGTGACTGAAATAATGTCTGGGCAGAAGCTGCCCAGAGGCTTGATGTGATAGCAGCTTCAACTTTAACTCATCCCGGGAGGTGAAGTACAAGCCAGGCAGTGTATTCTTGCCTGAGTCCAGAAGTTTATTTGGACCTGGAGCCATGTTGATGATGTCTTCTGGCAGTCATGATAAACGGCAGCCTGTGGTCAGACTGAGATGCCTCCCTGCTGCACATAGCTTCATCGGTTTGTGATGCTTTCTAAAAATTCACTCTTTGCAATAAAAATTAATTTGTATCTTTTCTCATTATGCCTTTGACATTTGATTTATTTAGAGTTCCTGTGCTTGAATATTTCATTGTCGTGCTTAATCACCCCTCAATAACTAACATTTACAGACCTGCAGGGACTTCCCTATCTTCAGGGAAAGCATTGACCAGCTGCATTTTTTAACACAGGACCACAGTCTCACAGTATTTAATTAAATACACAATTAAGTTAATTTGTGAAAATATAAATGGGTCTTTTGCTGTCAAATTACTCTGCTAAGTAGTTACAATCTAGCAATGTAGCTCTTTAGTTAGCACATTTTATTTCAGAAAATTCTGTGTAACGATTGCCCTACCTGATTTCAAGATGTAGTAAATTCTCAGTCTGAGCCTTCACATCTTGCCAAACATTTTTCTTGCTTTCCTGACATTTCCTACTATATATATGTCCTGATACTTGGGTCATATGTCTGATAATTGAACAGAAGCTTCAAGTGCCATGACTTAGTTTTTCATGGAACCAGTCCTTAGTTGTTATAAATAATACATCTTTCACTGGTTAAAAAGAGAATTTCAAGGGTGACAAGTTTTAGGGGGGGTCCTAAAGCCATTATTCCTATTTTAAAGCACCAGCTTTTAGTAAGACAGGCCCTTCATACTTAATTTGAATGAGAGATAGAGCTGAAGAGAAGTTGAGTGTTAGTTTCATACACACTGCAGGGCGAATTCCAGAGGTTAGAAAGAATAGCGGCTAGGTGGATGGCATATGTGCCTACAAGTCTGCTTTAGTTCTCTGCACTGTGATATCTAAGGTGGCCTTAAGCCACTTAAGAATAATTCTTTGGAGAGAATCAGTTATGTGCCACATTGCCTGATGTCACAGCTCTGAAGTTTGAGGTATGCAGTCACCTGAGTGAACAAAAGAAATCAAAGATCCCACTTCTTCCAGTCCTTAAGGAATATTCAGATCCACACCAGTGGTTTTCTAGGAGAATATTCCCAACACCAAACAGTTTGTTATCCTAATAGAATAGAGCAGGAGAGACCATTCCTTCCAGGATATGTCTCTTTGTTGTATTGGGTGGAGTACACTTAAGGATCCATATTATATTTAGAGACAATTTCTCAGCTACAGTGACATCTCTACCAATATGCCAAACAGGGCTAAAGAGTAAACTAGGCCTGTCTTGGCCTAGCTTGGCCTGAGTTCATACATGACATAGCAACTAACCTTAAGTCTCTTTCATGAAATTACACTGGAGGACCATACAAGCCAGACAAATGTGAAACAGATTGGTCCATGCTGCCTGCTGTTCTTGCTCTTTGGTTCAGCTGTCTCAGAGACTGAAGGTAGGGATGGGCAAACCCATGCTAGGCACCATGCTAGCAATGAGGCAGTGAGCACAGAATAAGGCAGGCACAGAGTGCTTGAATATGCATCTAACTCCTGCTCTAGTAAGGTGAACGAGCACAGTGGAAAAAGGATCAGTCCATGTATAAGAGCAAAACTTTAAGCATCTAAGTAGCTTAACTGCTGGAAACAAAAATGCTTATTGAAGTAGAAAGGAGGTTTTAAGAATTAGGTGCTTAAATTGATTTCTGGCCTTCCTGTGCCTCAGCTTATCAGCACTGAGGGTAATCACATGCCCTTCTACTCAGTGTTGTGAGGATGAATAACATAATGATCTTACAGGATTCAAATAAAAGAATAATGAGGGCCAAACAAGGACTTTGAGTAGTTTTGCTATGACAACAGTAATGCAGTTTGACTGCAGGAATATCCTTCAGTGGTGTAGACTATCTCATCTCTGTCCACTACAATTAACTACAGTATTGTAAATTGACGATAGTATTGTGTTGAAATTTTCCAATTCCAGATACCTGCATAGCCATTTGGATGGTCACTGAAGCAGTAGTATGTGCCTAAACCTGGTTCCTCTGATATGGCTGTTGATGAGGATACCAAAAACTGATATATGCAATTATCCTTTCCCTCCCTCTTTGTATCTGAATCTCCCACATTACTCAAAGTCACCTAAGTATAGCATGTTAGCCTTTCAGGGGCACTGAGGTCCTAGGTGGGCCAGGCTTTCTCTGCTTCACTCTATAAACTATATGACAACATTATGAAGTGGGAACACCCTTCAGCATCCCAAAATTGGAAGTTCATTGTGGAGCAGTGTTCATTCCTTAACAGCCTAGGCTTATTTAACCTTATTTTAAGCTTGATAGCAATCTGTCTGATGCCAGAGTGCTGTTAAGTGCTGGTAGAAATGCAATTTATTTTTCCCTCTGTAGACCAGAGGAAATATTTGAGATGTTCTCTAGTGTATGGAGCCCCTCTCCTCCAGGCTTTAGTTCTTTTTGTGTAACATATCACTGCTTCAAACTACCATTCCCTTTGAAGGACACACCACAGAAGAATTTGATCTTTTGCCCAAGCACATAACACAGAAACATTTTAGTTCAGAAACGTGAAAGCTTTTGCTTGGGGTCACTGACAACTTTATGAAGTAGCAATAGGTCTAAGAATTTTAGAGTTAGAACTAGAATGTGTGGAGCTTGTGTTGGGTTTGCGTGGCAAGGGGTTATTTTTGGGGTGGGGAGGGGGTGGTGGTGCTGCAAGGATGGCATCTGCAAGAAGCTGCTGAGAAGCTTCCCCTGTATCTGAAAGAGCCAATGCCAGCCAGCTACAAGACAGACCCACCACTGGCCAAAGCTGAGCCCATCAGTGACAGTGTTAGTGCCTCTGGGGTAACAGAGTTATGAAAGGCAAGAAAAAACTGCAACACCAGCACCAGTCAGAAGAAAGGAGTGAGAAGATGTGTGAGGAACAGCTCTGTAGACAGCCTGGTCAGTGAAGAAGGGGCAGGAGGTGCTCCAAGTGCTGGAGCAAAGATTCCCTTGCATTACTGCATGGAGAAGACCATGGTGAGGCAGGCTGTTCCCTGTAGCCCATGGAGGACCCCACACTATAGCAGGTGTATGTCTGAAGGAGGCTGTGACCCTGTTGTAAGCCCATGCTAGAGAGAGCTCCTGGCAAGACCCATGGCCCCATGTAGAAAAGAGCCCAGGCTGGAGCAGGTTTGCTGGCAGGACTTGTGACCCTGTGGGAGACCCATGCTGGAGCAATCTTGGAAGACTGCACCCTGTGGAAGGGACCCATGCTGGGACGGTTTGTGAAGAACTGCACCCCATGGGAGGGACCCATGTTAGAGAAGTTGGTGGAGGATTGTCTCCCATGAGAGGGACCTCATGCTGGAGCCAGGGAAGAGTGTGAGGAGTCCTTCCCCTGAGAAGGGAGTGACAGAGTCAACCTGTGATGAACTGACTGCAGTTCCATTACTCATCCTCCTGTGCTGCTGAGGGGCAGGAGGAATCTTGAATAAAGTTGATCCTGGCAAGAAGGGAGGGGTGGGAGGAGATGTTTTAAGATTTAGTTTTAAATACTCATCCTACTCTGATTTGATTGGTAATAAATTAATTTTTCCCCAAATTGAGTCTGTTTGGCCTGTTATAGTGATTGGTGAGTGATCTCTCCCCATCTTTATCTCAACCCAAGAGCCTCTTGTTGTATTTTCTCTCCCTGTCCAGCTGAGGAGGGGAGTGACAGAGCAGCTTTGGTGGGCACCTGATGTCTAGAAAGGGTCAGCCCACCACAACTGTTGCAAGAAAAAAGAGATGTCTGGTTTTGGGAGTTACATGCTCATTTCCAAGGTGATGTGCAGTTTACTTCAGTTCTAAACATACTCTGTACTGTTC
This sequence comes from Laterallus jamaicensis coturniculus, assembly GCA_022605575.1. Classification (NCBI taxonomy): domain Eukaryota; kingdom Metazoa; phylum Chordata; class Aves; order Gruiformes; family Rallidae; genus Laterallus; species Laterallus jamaicensis. The sequence continues at coordinate 143,327 of JAKCOX010000120.1, forward strand.
CTCACAGGAGCAAAAAATACTAATGCTGGACCAACCAGTAAGGCCCTGGGCATGTTCTGAGACCTTCCTTCCCCTCCCCTGATGAAAGGCAGCTCTGCTTATAGCTCCCTCAAATTTAAGAACCTCAACAGCTTTGCAGATTCACGGAGAGATGCTGCAAAGACTCAGGCCTGCTGGAAGCCTGGCACTGCCACCCCCCAGAACTTGGGGAGTGACCCCACAAGGATCCATGGGAAGTGGGATGACATGCCTGCTGTCAAAGACAACAGGGGAAGGACACAGGTTCACAGGACACTGCTTGATGGCTTTCTGGACTGTTATCAAGGGTCAGGAACTGTTCTTAGCTGGCATTGTGTGTCAGCACACACTGTTTTGGGGAGGAAGTGTTCAGTTGAATGCATACCAACTGTGCCATGACATTTGCCCTTGTGACCAGAGAAGAAGCAATCTAGGTGATGATGGGATTCAGGAATGACAAAGTCATTACTGCACTTCAGTGGACAGTATGCTGACACTTGAGTCTGCCCATCATCTCATTTGGTCTCACTGCTGGTCCCCACATACCAGATAGAATTCAAAGGGACCTTACCAGTTGATTTCCAGACAGGAAATGGCTTGGAATCAGGGGAGAGTGCCTTCTTAGCCTAAATCATGTTTCAAGAAGCCAGCCTCCCTGCTGTATGTCCTACACACCCCTCCTAATTTCCATGTACGTGTAATGCTGCCCCAGGACACGACCCAATATGTAGCAGAGAGCAGGGACCACGGGAGGTCTGTAGCAACAAGATTTGATGAGGCTACAGACTGGCTCACCTTCTTGGAGACTTGCCCTTGCAAACTGAGCTTCAACAGCCATCATTTCTGAGGTTAACTTTTAATGCTCTGATTTCCCACCTCTCCTGAAGTTGAAGGACACGTTTCAGATGGGCTTTCTGGTTAAAGAGAGGAGGTTTCCATATAGCAACTCTGGACTGAGCTTCTGCAAACAGGAGCTGTTTGGTGCCATGGCTGGCATTATGAAGGGAGTTTTTGTAACTATTATTGCTCCAGTAGAGCAATCTGAACTGTAAATTGTTTAGCAAATGGTCGGTCGATCATCAGCTGATATGTTTTTCATTCCGCTCCCATTGTAAAGCTTGACAGCTTTGCAGTTTAAATGCCCTCTGCCAGGCTTCTAAGCTGTCCTTTAATAGACCAAGAAGCCTAGCCGTGGCCTCAGCAGTGTGGATTAGGCAATGGCAGTTAGATAACTGATGGTTAGGTCTCAGAGGGCTGAGTCTATCAGAAATCAAAGCCGTCCGATGCTAAGTTCATTTTTATTGCTTTTTTTTTTTCAAATGTGAACAAAACATCTTTGCACTCAGAGGCAGTTTAATCAAATTTTCAGTCCCTCACTGCACAAAATCAAATTCCTTTGGCTGGGGAAAAAAAAAAGAATAAGAAAAAAGATTCCAAGGTAGTTTTTTTCTCTGAGATCTAAGATTAATGGTTCTGCCTTGGGAACCATACCAGTTGCTATTTTTCTACCATTAAACTGGGTGACATGGCTTTTACACTTCAAAGGTAATTTTGATATAAAGGAGGTAATGCCACATAAATGTATTACAAATTTAAATTTTTAATTAATAGTATTTTATGTTTTATATACCATTATTCTAGATAAATTCAGGAAATCCAAGTAAAATATAAGCATATAAGTGTCTTTCTACAAACCCTTCCCCCAATAATATCAGAATGATAATAGGATATTGTGGATCACAACAATGTATTTTGATGTTAGAAAGTTTGTGCCCATTTCAGATTTAGAGTTTCAAGTTGTTAATAAGCTGACCTGAAGATCTTTTTAAGCTGGAGAAAGCTACATATTGAACATACAGTGCTAACTTAAAGATATTAAATGGAGCTACAGTCTTGCCAGAAGCAAAATACTGCTACACTGACAAGAGGTTCTTACTACTGTACATGTCCTACATTTTGTAAACAGTGAGAAAAATTGCTATAATGATACTTGGTAAACTTAACATCAGTATACAAATAAAAATGTAAAAGATAATGTATTGATCTCTACAGTTCTATTCAGTCTCTTTAGTTTTCCCTTTTGAATCTGCCTAGTGATTAACTCATCAATCCTCTGATAATTATTGCAACGATTGTCCTTTAAATGGTAATAAATCTGATGCCTGTTATGTGTGGGTGTTGTTTTCAGTGTTTTCCATGAAAATGCAAGATGTTCTCCTAAGGATTTTGTAAGCAGTAATTCATATCAAAATCTATTTGAACAAACACTGTGGATTGTTTACATTTTAAGATTTTTATAGGTCTACATGCTATAATATGACAAATACTAGATCCTACAGAATCTTCTCGTAACTAAAGGCTGAGTCTTTATGGAATAGTAAGGAATGTTTGATAGAAGTTGACAAAATCCCCAGACACTTCATGATGTTTTCATCAGGTTCTACTGAATCATGTAGTCTTTTGAAATAAGCTTTGCTTTTACATTGCAGCTTATTTTTTTCCAGATAGGGAGGAACTGAGCTTCAGCTTGTTAAAATTGTTGAAGAATTGTTGTTTTCTAGGGACCTTGCTTTGCTAGGGGGGTTGGATTCAATGATCTCTGGAGGCTCCTTCCAACCCCTAAGATTATGTGAATCTGTGAAGAACTTCAAAAGCCTGTAAAGAATGGATGTTTTATCCCAATTGAACGAGTCCGAGATTTGTATCAGATGTTTTCAAAGGACTGGATCTACATCTCTTCTGGTTTTTTCATGTGTGTTCTTTCCACATAAGGTCACCCTCATATATACACAGTGTAGCCTCATTTTACATCTAATTTTTAACATTTTGGAGAACATACTGAAACTACAAGTTGAATTTCCTCCAGTATTTTCTTGTAATATAGCAGTAAGTCTTGCCCTCTGCTATAGCACTGCTTCAGGTGATAAGCAAGTCCATTCAGCTTGACAGAACACCATGCTAGCACAGGCTCTGCTGTACCTGGCATGGTTGTGAGCAGCAAGGTGCAAAGTCAAACACCAACATTCTCAAAACTTCTGATCTGTTTCCTGTTCATGGAACTATCTCAGTTCCTCAGACCTGGAAGTTTCTTAGAGTGAAGTTCTCATGGTCCCTAAGTTTCTGTGGTAGAGGGCTCACATTGCTGCTCAAATGTTGTTAGTCTTGTGTTGTGATAAAGACTCTTCAGGAAGGACAGGCTGGGAAGGCAAGATGGAGGAGTTGCCCTGTATGTGAAAGAGCAGATGGAATACATGGAGCTGTGCCTACAGCTGGGTGAGGAGCCAGTGACAGCATATGGCTGTGAGCAGACCAACATGGATGATGTTGGTGTCTGTTGTGAACTTTCTTATAAAGAAGAAGAAAGTGATGAGCCTTTTTTCCGACAACTGGAGGAAGCTTTACATTCTCAGGCTGTGGTCCTCTTGGGTTCTTTAACCACCTTGTTATCTTCTGGAATGACAACCCAACAGGCTACAAGCATTTCAATAGGTTTATGGAGTGCATTGGTGACAGCTTCCTTGTACAGAAGACTGAGGAACCAACATGGAGAGACGTGCTGCTGGTCCTGATATTTATAAACAAGGAAGGATTTGTAGAGGGTTTGGGGTGAATGAGCAGATTTGGTTGCAGTGACAAGAGACAGGGGAGTTCAGGTTCTTGTGAAGGAGGAGCAAGGCTAAAAGCAGGACCAAAGCCACGGGCTTCAATAGATCAGGCTTTGGAAGAATCTCATGGATTCTAGAGAAAGACTCCTGAAGGCTTCACAATAATTATGCACCTGCAATTGTGATAGTTTGGTATATTGAATGCAGCCAGACTTATAGTACTGAGTTTGGAATCACTCAGAATCTAAACCTAGCTGTCCCCAGACCCTCTGGTATCTGAGAACAAGCTGGAATGCTAGGGTGTTTATTTTCTGCCACATTACCCATTTAATGTGACAAGGGGGCACATAAAAGCCCAGGCTGCTCAGTGCTGTCTTTGCTTCGGTCTTTACTGAATGTTGGTGCAGAGAACTACAGACTAGTCAGCTCCACCTTGATCCTTAGGAAGATGATAGAACAAGTAATCCCCAAAACCATTTCTGGATCTATGAAGGGCAGGAAGCTTAAACAACCTGATAGCCTTCTGCAATGAGATGATCAACTTGGCTTACCTCAGCTTTAATAAGGCTTTTGGCAACGTATCTCATAACATTCTCATAGTCAGGTTGATGAAGTGTAAGTCTGATAACTACACAGTGAGGTAGAGTGAAAACTGGCTGAACTGCTGAGCTGAAAGTGTTGTGATCAGTGACGCAAAGTCCATCAGGAGGCCAGTCACTGCTCCTGTGTTCCATGGGTCAATACTGGGTCCAATTCTGTTTAACCTCTTCATTAGTGTCCTGGGTGATGGGATTGAGTGCACACTTGGTGAGTTTGCAGACTTGTAACATAAAATTGGGAGGAGTGGTTAATATTACAGATGCTTGCATTGCCTTTTAGAAGCACCTTGACAGGCTGCACAAATAGGAAGAGAGGAATCCCATGAAGTTCAAGCAAAAATGCCATGCCCTACACCTGGGTAGGAATAGCTATATGCAATAGTACAGGCTAGGGGCCAACCATCTGGAAAGCAGTTTGGCAGAGAAGGATCTGGGGATCCTGATGGACAAGAAGTTGAGCACAAATCAGAGATGTGTCTTCGAAGCAAAAAAAAGCCAACAGCCCCTTGGACTGCATTAGGAAGAACATTACCAACAGGTTGATGGAGATTATCCTTTCCCTCTGCTCAGCACTAGTGAGGCCACATCTGGAGTTCTGGGTCCAATTCTGGGCTCCCCAGTATAAGAAAAACAGACACTTACTGGAGCAAGAGTGAAGAGGCACAAAAATGGTTAAGGCACTTAATGGTATGAGGAGAAGGTGAGAGAACCAGTACTGTTCAGTCTGGGGAAGGGAAGGCTCAGAGGGGATCTCATCAATGCATATAAATACCTGAAAGGAGGATGTAGACAAGATGAAGCCACGCTTTTCTCAGTAGTACCTAGTGACAGGACAAGAGGCAATGGACACAAATTGACACATAGGACTTTACTTAAACCTAGGAAAAAACATTATTTTTTTTTTACTGTGAGGCTGAGAGAGCACTGGAACTTGGCCAGAGAGGTCATAGAGTTTCCATCCATGGAGAAATCAAAAGCTCATTGGACATGTCTTTGAGCAACCTGCTCTAGGTAACTGTTTTGAGCAGGGGGTTTGGATGAGAGAATCTTCAGAGGTCCTTCCAGTTTCAGTGACTGTCTGATTCTGTGATTCTGTTTTATGTCAGTTTCCAAGGTGCATTTTTCTATGCCACAGGGACACTACAAGAGGTGATGAAGGCTGTGAGGTGCTTAAACACTGCAGTAACTGTATGAGAAGTTGTCTATAAAGCCTAGTTTGGAAAATACAGTTTTCCCTGTAGTATGCTGAAGAAAGACGGGGCTGGTGATGTCCTCCTTTATGCCTAAATATATTGCTCACTGAACCCTGTGCAGCTTCAGGTGTTGTAAGTACAGTCATTTGCTGTTTGCTCAGTAACAGAGATACAGTTCAGGCTGTCCAGGCACATTTAAGAACCGTGTCAGGAGCTTAAAATGACATGGAGACAGTGCAGTGAGTGCTGTACCACGGAGTTTTCCATCTTTGTTTTCCGTCATGTCTTAACAATCATTTCATAGGCTGCACTGCCAAGATTCAATGCTGGTATGAATGGAATTTCTTTATTTATTTAGGAAATGGAGTTTGGTATGTATTCTAAGTAGCACAACAGAAATATTCTACAATTGGAAGAGCCTAATGTTAAGTTACATTGTGTTATTGTTTTCCTGTCATGGCGTATTTCATCACTGCCAAGCAGGGTATGTTTCTGTAACGCCATGGCAGAGTCTCAGTGCAATGGAGTTTTTATCTACAATGTTAATGAATGGTTTAATAATACAGTAAGAAAGACTACTCACATAAAATGCTTTAATGATGGATGTCAGAACAGTTTCTAGAATGCATTTGTTTTAACAAAGGCAAATGTGCTTCCTCAGGCATCTGTGGGATTGCTACTAATAAAAGGAATGAGCGTCATTAAATTGGTAACATCATGTGCCTACACTTTTATTATCCTTACTTTTTCTTTTATTACATTTTACTAGATGTTTTTGAAACATGGATTGTAAAATACTCTTTGCCATATTTATCAGTAGAGGAGCCAAACCTGTGCTCATTGCAGTGTTCCCCACAGTGTGTTCCCCTTGTTGCATATATTTAAATATATCTAAGCCACACACACACACACACACACACACACACACACACACACACACACACAGAGGTTAGAAGACTGCCCCTCCATCTATTAGACCGGTGTTCCCAGGGAATAATCAATAGCAACTGATGATGCTATAAAAATTGCAATCACTGTTTTGTATTTGAGAGTTACAAGCTTTTTCTCCCTTTCTTTGATTAGCAAGTCATGCTGCATTTTGAACTCAAGCTGGAATAAAGGCTCTGCCAGACAATTTAGATTATTATCCTAAAGTAGTTAGCTCCAAACCTTTCTTCTTAGTGCTTCTGCAAAGATATAATTAGAAAAGTGTAGGGTTTTTTTTCAGATACCACACACATAAACAAGACAGGTGTGGAAAGAAGAGCTAAAGCCAAAGAAGTAGAAAGAAGAACACATTTAAGGACAGTACAGATTTATTTACAATGCTGTAACTCAGGATTATAAAATAGCAACTCTTGTTGAATGTTTCCCTCTGTAATGTTACACTAGTCTCTAAAATCATGTACAAAACAATTTTAATTAGCAGTCAATACCTGCAAAATATCCAGCTCTTGCTTGCTGAAGTAGAAAAAAAATTTGGAATTACATTTATCTTGTATAAATACAAATTTATGTTATGTATGTCCTGTGTACATCCTGAGTAATGCACTTGCAATCTAATCTTTCCTTCCATGCATGAAACTCTCATTTATTTGAGCATAGTAAACCTCAGATTAAATTATTTATTAAGTATCCCCATTACAGTGTTTTTGCTGCACAGGAGCCAAGCAGCTGCAAGACTATATAAAGAATATACTTCAGCCAAAGTCCAAAAATCCCACGTCTGGCAGGGGCCAGCACTTGGTGCATGAAAGGAGGGCAGCAAACAAACCAAACAAAGTTTACTAAGCAACTAGGGGAGAAATTTTATTGTCACCTTTGCTAACATCATTATTAGATCTGGAGCAAGACACATGAATGCCTCTGTTTCTAATATTTACGTCCTAATTTTGCCCCAGATGATTTTTGGAAACCTACTGCTGGTAACAGAAGTCTCTGATGTAATATATATGTATAATATATGTGCATATATATGCATACACAGAAGATAAAAAAAAAAAAGTAGGTATATCAAGTAAAACACAGGGAGTGTATACTATATCATCTTAGTCAGGCATAAGATACTTATTCTGAGAAATCTTCCACATTGCTAGTCTCATTGATGAAAATAACATTTAAAGGTCAATTGCAAATTGTTTTTAAAGTATTCCTTTTCTGCAGTTTTTGCCTTGACAGCTGTACTCTAAAGCTTTGACAAGTTTCCAGGGAAACTAATGGCTACAAATGTGACTGATAATTGAATAATACAATTTTATTTCCTAGTAGTACCACTAAATCTAATTGGCACAATGCATTTCCTGAAATCTTTGTGTCTTTAAAAAGCGACTCTTCTTTCTTCACTTCTATAAGAAATACATAATTAGTCCTCACTATTACACAGCAGTATGATTTTTCCTCTTCTCACCAATCTGGAAAGCTGGGAAAAGGTGTTTACAAGAAGACCCACATAACCACTCTGACAGGATTTAGGTATCTAAGACCATCATTGCAGTCCTCAAAACCCCATGATCTCCTCATGCCTAACTCCCTCAAAGTTACCATTTTGGATTGGGTTTGGGGTTTTGTTTGGGGTTTTTTTGTTTGTTTGGTTTTGTTTGTTTTTAAAAATTCATATTATGTGTGCATTTCTGCTTGTGAGCAAATTTAGAAGTGTCTCAATCTTGACAGGACAGACCCTCTCCAAACCTATTCATGCATAAATCCTGTTAGCAGCCATAGACCTGTACTGGGCCACCTATTTTGCCAGAGGGACTCTGTCAACAGGGTCTTAAATGCCTCAGAGCATTTTATGGCTGGCTATCTGCTCTGAGGGCAACGACAGCTGCCATTCTTATCCACTTCCACCTGCTTCTCCTCAGCGGCTCTGCGGTCAGTGCACTGGCTCAGGCAATCTGACTGTGAGTCCTTGCTTCTCTTTTGCAGAAGCTGGTTTTTAGCATCCAGATTTGGTGAGACATACACTACACAATTTGAGCCTTTTCTGTACTTGAAGACCCTCCATTGAATAAATTGAGCACTTTGTGTTGGAAAAATGGCAATTTTCTTAACATATCTTATGGCTCCCTGCATTTGGTATTTTCTGTACCCAGAAACCTGCCACCCAAACAGGACTCCTGAAAGCAGGAGTCATTCCTACTTTACTATGCTAATCTACAAATGTTGTTTTTCTTGGGAAGGTAATTTTTCATGACATCTCAAGCCTTGAGCTCCCAGCTAAAAATAGCAACAGGGATCCCAGATGTGACAGTCATTTTTGCAAGGCAGCCTCTTAATAGCAGACTAGCTGCCAGAGGTGCAGATACTGATACCTGCAGAGCCAACCCTCCTGCATCCTCTAGGGAAGGGAAGCCAGGAGGCCCCTGCCAGGCAACAGGAAGGTCAAAAAGGAGTCCTGTGTGGTGAGAGATGTGGTACAAACCAAATGCCCCTGGAGATGGAGGAAAGGAGGTTAGCTGGAGCCAGACAAAGAGGGAACCCCTAGTGGGGTAGTGTTTGCTATCTGCATTGGATGAAGTGAGCCAATGGCAAGTTTGTAACAAACGCTCAAGGGCAGGTTTTCATGTAACATGCAGCTCAGCTTCCAAACTCCTTTCCATCAGGCAGTGCAAATGCTGGAATTTTCTGTGAGTTAAGGGTCAACCAGACAATTCTGTGGGGAAGAAAACTAATTAACTGAAAATTATTGAGTCCCAAGTCACCACATGACTCAAGTGGTCCCAACTGTGGAAAGCTGGGAGAGAATTTTGGGAAATAGAGCACAATGTTACAATCAAAATCTTGTGGTAGGCATATATGTGGAACCAAGACTTTATTGTTAGCCCAGTTAGTGTTTTGAGAGCCTACTTGTAAAAATATATATTGTTAATAGAAAAAAACCCTCATTGATAATGCAGTTAGAATCGGAGGAGAAAACTTCTTTGTAGTTATCTCTTCACTGGTGGTGTGCTCACCCTTCTGATGTCCCTCTGGATGCCAAAATAAAGCCTCGAGTCTTCCTCTAGAGGAGCAGTGGGAGTCAGACAAGTCACTGGTATTCTCAGGTCTTGGCTTCATACAGTGTGATGTCTGTGATGGGGATGTCCTTCTCTCCTCATCCTGGGGTCTGCTCCAGGCTGTTTGTGTAAGTTTTCCCATCACAGTTAGCCTCCTTCTTCCCGCTTCCCATGCAAAGTTTGGGAGCCACATGCTTCCCTTCCCCAGTGCCCCAGGCAGGATGAAGTTTTTTCCTGCAGTGACTAGGTAGGGGTGCCAAGCACCCTGTCCCAGCCTTTCCCAGAGCAAGGCCAGAGCGCAGAGGACACAGGCACATGGCCACCAGACAACTGGTGCCATGGCTCAAACCAGCTCTGCTGAGAACTTCTGCTGACAGCTGCCCACCAACCCTTGTGCTAATCATAACTAAATGAGTATTTACTGAGTTGTAATATGATTGCTCTGGTTTTATCTCTGTCCTAAGTTTGAGCCTGTTTTTCCAAATTTTGGTCACTGTCACATATAAGACAGAAATTGTTGCACCAACCTAGTAGAGCTGCTCTTATTTGGCAATGCAAGGTTCTTTCTCCTATTTAAGACTGTCATTTTTCAGTGGAAAAATAATTCTTTTGCCTCAGAATGGCAGGAGTCAATGGAAGGTGTCCATGCCCATGGTAGGGAGGTTGGAACTAGATGATCTTTAAGGTCCTTACAACACAAACCAATCTGTGATTCTATGATTCACCTGAACAGAAAAATTTAACCATGCATGTAGTTCTGCAAAGCCTCAAGCCAGCTCTCCCACAAGTTAGAAATGTGGGATTCACATCATGCCTTTACTCAAGCTTCATCATATATTTTACTCAAGCAAAACCCCTCAGAAATCAATGGAATAAAAACTTTGGAGTTTGCAAGAGCTGCAATAAAAATATCAGTTAATAAATAATCCTCCAGGATATCCACAGTGCCTTTGTAAAAGATGAGTCTTTCCTCATTATACTAAACTTGCAGAAATATTTTCTTTACTACAGAGCACCATATGTCAAAACAAGACCACAGCCTGACACTAAACCAAGGTACAGAACTTCATGAATAAATTTTTCAGAACACACAATTTTATTTGTACAAGAATTGACAAAAGCAGAGAAGATAGGCAAGGGATCTTGACCTCCTCCAATGCACAGGGCAAGTCACCAGATCATGGTGAAAGATGTTCCTGCCAGACTTCATTCATCACTGGTAGTGCTCCAATTTTTCTCCAGTTTTAGTGCCTTTTGTCTTTGTGTCTTTACTTAATCAGCACAGTACGTCAAACCCTCCAGGTTTGGGGAGGTGTATGGCCACATGTACACTGCTCTTCCAGGAGAGCTCCTGGGCTTGTGAGCCACAAAAAACATGATTCTACTTTGATCATACGCTTTACCCTTAAGACTTTGCTACCTTTTCCTCCCTTCTTTGCCAACCCTTAAAATCAAATTTAAATTGAGAGCAAGGAAAAGGAAAGACTCAACTTTTTAGTTATTCCTGGACTGGCTAGAGTTATGCTGTCAGACTCAGATCAATAATCTTATCTGACAGCCTCAAGTGAAGGTTTATGCTTGACTAAGGGGAAATAAAAGTTAGTATAGAAGTAATTTATTCGCAGAATGCTCATTTTTCTCCATCACCCTACATAGAGGTCTTACAGAGATAGATTGCATACAAGACACTGAAGAGTCCTAAAAGGGCCACAAAGTATTTATTTAGAGACAGTTGAAATATTTTCCAGAGGCTTAACTTATCTGCAGCACCCTTTTTACTCCAGTGTAAATGGACTCTGATCTAAAAGGCAGAAGGCACTTCCTAATATACATTTAATTCATCTTCATCACTTCTCACAGCAGAAAATTCCTCTTTTTATATTTAACAGCACGCAAATATCTTTCCATTTCAGCACACAGCATGGGCAGAAAAATGGCTCAGAGCCAGGTGTGTGCCTGGCAGAAAGGACAGAGAACTGCTTTAGGTATTGAAATTGTGTTCTATATTTAACAGTGCTAAGAGAAGCTCAGCAGTGATTTTCCTTAACACTGAAACTCCTTACTCTGTCTAGATAATTTCCCAGCTTGTAAAGGATGTAGAGAAATTAAATTACAATTTAAAAGGGTCTTTAGATTTTTTTTCCCCCTACAGTAAATGTGTAAACTTAGTATGAAACACTCCAACAAGTCCTGCATTTCACTAACTACAGGACACGGGAATACTGCTGTTGCTACTTCAAATTCAAGTGCCTTAACTGTTGACAAATGACCACAGTAATCCATACCTCAGTTTTGCACTGAAGTCCAGGTTAAGGAGGTGCTTGTTCTATATTACTGGAATCAACATCTTCCTTAATGTTTTGAAACAACAAACACAGATGTATTTCTTTTAACTGACCTTTGTGCTTGTGGAAGGCTGTGTATCTTTCTTCTGATTTTTGTTAAAACCAATTTTAAGGCCTTCCAGTAATTATTTTTGTTTAGATAAACATTAATGCATATAAATCTTCTGGAGCAAGTCCATAAACTAATGAAATTTCTTGCTCTGCCCATTTAACATGGCAAGAACCAGCCACTTGTACCAGACACTCTGATAGGTATCTGGGAAAAGAAATTCCTACATCAAGTTGCAGGCAAAAATTCTTCTTTTGAGGTTGTTTATATAATTACTTCATTTACAATCACTGGTACTCAGGTTAGAGTGATGCTCTACTTCGTGAGAAGAAGGCTTGTGAAGCAGAAGTATGTCCTATTTCCTAAAAATATTTCTAGGCCAGTGCTCCAGCCACATTGGCATTAATGATTCTACTTTGTCAGGGCCCTAATTTCAAGCACATAGAGGAATGCTTGAAGGACTGGACCAAGCTAAGGTAAGAGCCAAGAATACGCATAAAGATCAACAGACAGGTGAGGAAGACAGGCAGAACAAAAATATAAGCATGTGGTAAGAGAAAACATCTGTGAGAAGTAAGATGGTTGTGTTTTACTTTTGATTTAATTGAAAAATACCAGATGTAACCTATGGAAAATGTTACAGCTAGCTGAAATAAGAAGTTATTAACAAGAGGCATATTTCTGCTGCAAGTTTTATCAAAAGTTGCTATGAATACTTTGTCTTCCTCTAACATAATTCCTATTTTTATTTTCTAGGATCTTGGCAGATACATGAAGCAAATCACAACCATGCTGGAGCTTTACTCATTCAGGAGACTTCTTACAAAACAGACAACATTAGAGATTCCCTAGCTAAAAGAGAGATGATTCAATAAATGCAGCATGCTTCATTATTTGATGTAGTCCAGACTGAAAAAAAGAGGACCATGATTCTCTATCATTAAAAAAAATAAAAATATATATATATAATCTCAGAATACTTCCAGTAGGAGAAGCTTCTATCTCACTTCTTACCTGTGTTAGAGAAGAATGAATTCAAGATGGAAAGAAAGTCTATTAGAATTATGAGAAAAAGAGAGGTAAACATAATGAAGACCATTCAGAGAGACATTAGGGAAAAAAAAAGTCTGAAAGTTGTTTAAAAAACATTAGGCTGCAGGATATGATCTCAGGAGGGAAGAAAAATTAGTTAAAATATTGGATAAGTAACAGAGGTATTCACTGAAGAGCTCAACCAGGGTTCAAAAGGCAAAACTTCAGCTGCGCCCCCATTGACCTGTTAAAGTGACGTGCAATTGCTTTCTCCTTAAGCAGGTAGTCAAATCAGTATGTTAGAGGCATATTTATTCTCTCTTTAGTACTTTAATGTGAGGTGCAATTAGTGTAATGAGAAGCAGAGTATGGCCCACAGTCTTTTACACCAAAATATTATGGTCTGGTGGCTTCCAAATCATTGCATCCTTTCCCAAGAAGAATCATAGAATCATAGGCTGCATTAGGTTGGAAGGGACACTTAAAGGCCATCTAGTCCAACCCCCTGCAGTAAACATGGACACCTTTAACTAGATCAGGTTGCTCAGAGCTTCATCAAGCCTGACCTTGAATGAGTCCAGGGATGGGGCCACCACCACCTCTCTGGGCAGCCTGTTCCAGTGCCGCCACCCTCATAGTGAAGAACTTCTTCTTCATGTTTAAAGAAGGTGGTAAAATATTTCTGTAGCAAAATATATCCTTTTACACAGCCTTCATCTCCAGTGCAATACAACACTCTTTGGTAAGGCTTGCACTTCTTTAGGGATTCTCTGAGCTGGGTGGTCAATACATTTCCCTTTGTAAGAGGTATATCAAGAGAGACCTGAACCAGAATCTCCCACTTCAGTAACCGAGCTGCCACACACAATCTATTTCTGTCCTCTTTTTTTTTTCATGAGATACTGCCTTTGGCACCTGATCCTGGGAGAGGATGCAGGAGCCTGAAGGGAGCCAGGCACCTTCCTCTTCATCAGGGTAAGGCATCCAGCTCAGCTCTAAAGAAAGCAAAATGCAAGACAGACATCTCAGCTCCCCCCCGCTCCGCACCACCCCCCTCATCATTTTGGTTAGGTAAGCTAGCTGCCTGGCAGAACCAGGCTTATGTGGACCCCTTAGGCATGTACCCCTTTGTCTCCATGGATTACACAGAGAACCTAAGCCTGAACAAACATCTGTATTCTACCTTGTTGACAGCTTCATAATACCAGTGTACAAGATTTAAGAGTACAAGAAGAAAAAGTTGTGACAGATGTTAGTCAAATTTCTTCACTCTCTACTGGAAGGTCCTCAGATGGCAAAGAGTGGAGCCTGGTTAAAAACATTCTGGGTGTTGGTGGTGGAGATCATATAAGGTTTTGGTTTAATGAAGATTCTTGCTTACATAAATCTAGCTGGAAATCTTGCAGTCCAGTTTATAATATTGTACAGAACACATCTTTATTCTATTTTACAATCTTACACTTTCAGTACATATATTTACAGGCTTTAAATTTAATACAAGTGCATCGGTGTCCAGATGACTAGAGGCCAAGATGTTCTGATCTCAGTATAAACTTTTCATTGTTTTGTCACAGCAAACTTGTTAGTCTAAAAAGCAGATACTGAACACAATGCCACTAGCTTAGCCTTGATGCTTTTTTTAGTCATGTCCCATTTTTTCAAAACACAGAGCAAAGTTGTAATAAATTGAAAAGTAGAACCATTAATGAGTCTCAACCAGTATGACAGTTTTATCATTTTTGCTGTGCATCAAATAACTTTTTTTCTATATTTTTTTAGTGTAGCACAGATCCTTAAGGCATCTAATCATAAAAATGTTGTCTCCAGTCAAGGGAAGAGAGTGAAATGTTTAGCCCAAACACAAAACCTATTCAAAACCTATTGAAAAATCTCTGTCAGGAACACAGTCTAATGCAAGATGGTTGCTGGAACTGGTGAGCAGCTAAAAAGAGCATCAAAGGTAAAATTACTAACACTGTAGTTGAAATGGTGTGTGAAAAACTGGAATAAAAAAAGGTAATTAACTTTGAGACTGTTGCCAAAGCAAAAGCAGCATAACAACCACTACAGATTATTCAAAATTGGAAGATTTAGTTTGTTCCTAAAATAGTATGCAGATTACCTTTTGAATGTCTTCTTTTTACAGTCTTGTTTGCGAGTAATCCCATGAGCAGCTGTTTAGCCCAACATTCTGAGCGAAGAGCCCAAATGACTGACCTGATGTAACCTCTTTCCAGCTACTACCCTCATCTAAACAGCGGTCACAGATTGACAGCACTGAACAATGGCTGGAGTAAATGAATAGAGTATTTTCTCTCCCTGTTTTTAGGTCCTTGCTGAAAAAATACCAGGCAATAGCCAAGTAATGCACTATGCCTGAGGTGTGCGAGGTGGCATGGGGAATTAAACACAAAGGACTTTGCTCTGTGGTGTTTCACATCAGCTTGATTCTTACTTTCATGCACATGCTCAAAACCTTTGTATGTTCTGATTTTGTCCTTACAGATAAGCCCATCTTCTGCATATTGGATTGGTTTGGGACAAGGCCATTTTTTGTCTGCAAGTGTACCTTTCAGTCTGTTCCATTGTGCAGACAACTCTCTAATTTAGAGATGGGCATGGTTTCCACAAGTAGTTTCTAGGAAAAGGAGAACATTGCCTAACTGGAACTTTGGCTTCTGTGGATTGACATCCTTTGTATTATTACAACTGAAGTTTCACAAATGTAGAGAGCATAATTTTGCTTCAGGATTTCAGAGCACGGCATCATGTCTGGGTCCTCTTGTGCACTCTTGCTTAATTGCCAAATCTGTAGTAGTAACCCTTTTTTGCTGTAACCAGTATATGCCTTACTACTATGCAGGAAAGACAGAGTTACAATTAATTAAGTTCTAATATTTCTGGAGGAAAGGAAACAGATTTTTTTTTTTCTTCTTTTTCTCATTAGAATCTGGAAGTATTTGGGGACAGGCTTATGGGACGCTTATGGGACACCTTTCTCCTTTGTGGAGCTTCATGTGGAAGCCAACATCTTAGTCAATGTGTTTAGCTGGTGCATTTTGGATTGCATGGGCTAAGAGAATGATTCTGTGCAGTTGTGAAGCAAATTCTGTTTCCATTTACCACCTTTTGGTAATTTCTCAGTATGGTGTAGGTCTTAGAAAGTTTTGAACTGAGAATAAAATAAAAGCACTTGGTCTGAGGGATGAGGCTAAATTTAATCTGAATCAAATTCCTTGTCAGAGTAGGCTGCTCCACAAGGAAAGGCAAGCTGAGGATGATAGTGCAATGATCCTGAAGAAGAGCAGCTCAGCTGACAATGATCCCCCAAACTTTCTGTAATGAAGATTCAGATCTCAGGTCAAGCCTCAGCTGAAATGCAGCTGCTGAGCATAGAGTGCAGGCTCTAGACAAAGCTTCTGACAGCCTTCTGTTTTCATGGCAGAATAATACAAGGTGTCACTGTTGCACTATATCTGAGGTGATCCTGAAACACAAGGCACTAAACCCTGTCTAGTGAGGGAAGATGTTGCAGATCCTGTTGGTGCACTCATGGCCAATTTAGCCCAGGACTTGTAAGTTCTTCCAAACAGGGGAAGCTTTACAAACTAAGCAGGAGCTGGGGTTAGTGAACTGTGAGACAGCGATGCAAAGAACATCCACTGTGGTAAGGCTGGTGTTTGAGGGGGATGCTACTGCGCTATTCTCACAAAATGCCAGTAATTCCACAGCAACTTCCCCAACCCCCACAAAAGCAGAAAGCATCCAGTACCTTTGAAAATCAAGCTCCTTACTTTAGGACCTAATGCCAGGCATGCAAGCTTCAGTAAAGCTTATCTTTCAGTGCTGAAATCAGAGGATGATAAAGGGGTAGAGGAGAGAAGCACAGGAGAATGATAATGTGTAGAGACCTGACAGCTGTTAGGCACAAATAGAAAAAAGAGGAAAGAACTGTGAAATGGGCTTTGAAAGAGGTTTGGAGGAATGATTTGAAAGTCACAGCCCCTCTTTCAAGCAAGTTGTCCCAGCTGGATTTCACAAATTTTATAGAGATACCCCAAATTCTTTAGGTTTGTATTCCTTGTTACAGATCTATTGGAAGGAAAAACATCAGGAAGCATTTCCAGTATTCCCAACTAATCTGACTGTCTTGGGAAATTTTACCAACAGAGTGCCAGGTAGTTTAGATTTCCAACTCTATCCTAAAGCTATTTGTCCAAAACCCAGCAGACAGAGGTGTTTAAATGCAGTAATTTGATGAACAAGGATAGAAAATCTTTTATTATGGGTGGAACTTTCAACCTAAAGACTGCATTGTATATAGCTGAATAGAGAGGATGATAAATAGGCAGAATTCTGGTTTTATAGTGCAAGTCAAGCAGGTGAATTTGAGAGCTCTTCTACTGTTTGTATTATCACTACACACCATAATTAGGTTCATTGATGTCAAGATGTAGCAATAAATTCAGGCCTCTAAGAAGAAGCAAGTTTTACTATTTATGATGCAGGTAGGGACTTTTGAAGGGTTCCAGTTTCTGCCACGAAGGGAAACAGGGTAAAAAGGAAAAAACATACATTCCCTAGTAAGTAGAACTTTTTGAGAAGGACCTGCGATCTTAGCAGCAGAAGGTATATATATAGCTGCTCAGTAGACATCAACAGTTAGTTTTGTAAAGCAACAGCTCCCTCAGAATCCTCCTCAGCTTCTGTGTGTGTTTGAACTCAGCTGTGAGTCATTGCTGCACGGTCTGGTTTTTGTATCTGGGAAGGCAGTCCACTTCTATTCCGTGGCAGGCATAGGCTACTGAGAGTGTAGTGGGCTTTCCCCTGACATGCGAAGGCCAACATGCCAATGACACCCCACTAGGTAATACTGCAGGGACTGGGAAATAGTTATTCTGGTGTTGCAGTTATTTGACCTTCTGCCTTCTCTTCTCTGTGAGTGTGTGTGAGCATGTGTGTGTGCCTGTGGTTTTAAGGAACTTACAAACAGCTCCATTTGTGCTGAAGGCTTGATGCATGAAACAGGTTTCTGAATTAGCCCAGGCTAAGAATGAGCAGATGAAAGCAGAGTGGGTGGAAGAGAACGGTTGTGAAATCCTCCTTTTCCTCCATTGACTAAAGGATGGGTAATGGCTTCCCAATCCGTTCCTCAGCCATTTGATGGAGCTACTCTGATGGCTTACTTTTAGTTAATCAGTAATTGTTATATTAACATAAACTGCAGTTTTTTGAAATGTAGTGAAAAAACTCAGTGTGTCCATGTGTTAAAAAAAAGATGCTAAAGCACTCCATGAGTCTGAAGCTTCAGTTATTCGCTTATTTACATGACATAGTACTCTTAGGTGAGACCTGACAAACAAAAATAATACCATAGACTAGTGTGGCTCACACAGTGTAACAATGTCAATGGTATAACCACATTCTCACATTAAGTACACATTGTCCTAGTAACATTCACAGTTTCTTTAAAAAACCCCAAACATAGTGTCGTATCAGAGAAGGAACTGCAGAGTAATTACTATGTTGTTTTGCCTCCGTAATCCAAATGGGTTTTGTTTTCATCCTTGCCCATTTATTTAGAAAATGCACATGGATATTTGATAATTCACAAATACTTGAATTATGCTATTTTGCAAGATATCATTAGTTCAGACATTTCATACTCTGCACGTGCATGAGGTTGAAGGAAAAGACACATTTATGCTAGAAGAACAAATCAGATATTATAAGTTTCTAGAATCATAAAAGGGCAAAGTTGAAGTGCTCTCTAAGCTACAAGAATATATTTTATAGCTGAAGCAATACTTTAAAGCTAAAACTATTATTTTATAGTGACATTTTTTTCTCTCCTGATAAGAATTATTTTGCATGAATAGTTTAGCATAGGAGATAACGGCCAGTTCAACAGCATCGGTGCTGACTCCACTTCCCTTATTTGAGATGAAATAAGTCACTGAGCCCTGACCAAGCCTGCCTGCACTCTCAGGACTCCAAAGGATGAAATATGCTATTTGCTGCAGTAGCCCTTAGCATTTACAGGTTTTGCAATCAACAAAGGCTGCTGCTGCCAAAAAGATTACTTTCCATAACCTCGCTAATGCCTGGGAGGCTGTGTAGAACAATCTGCATCCTGCAGAACCACACATCATGACTACAATAACCAAGAGAAACCCTCTAGCACCCATGACTTAGTGAAATCTTGTTTCAAGCTAATCTGCAACCAGAATGCAATCATCATCTTCACTCTCGGCTGCCCTGTTTCTGATAGAGAGTGCCAGGGACCATAAGTGCACATCTGAGGCAGCTTCAGGCCAATGCGCAAAATTTTCTCCTACAGAAAATCCCTGTAATGGGAACTTAGTGACTTGCTGGACTTTCTGCTTGGAGGGATATTATCCATGTTTCCTCTTGAAAGAATTAAATCCTCCCAGTTGAGACTCTAAAGCCTCTATGATGCAGTAATCATCGCTGCTGTAAGTGATAGTGACAGATAGCCTCAGATGCTGTGACCCTAAAAAGGAATATATCAGTGAACAGGTCTTAAATATAAGGCTTAGAAAGTGATAATTTTCTGTCATGGTTTAACCCCAGCTGGTAACTGAGCATCATGCAGCTGCTCGCTCACCCCTCCCCTTCAAGGGGATGGGGAAGATAATGGAACAAAACCTCATGTGTTGAGATAAAGACAGTTTAATAAGATAAGATCAATAACAATATTATTATTAATAAAGTAATGCACAAAAGCAATTGCTCACCACCCATGGAAAAAACCAACAATACACAGCCTGTTTTCGAGCAGCAAATCTGCCTCCTGGCTTGCTTCCCCAGTTCTATCCGTAGCGTGATGCTGCATGGCAGGGAATATCCCTCTGGCCAGCCTGGGCTGATTGTCCTGGTTGTGCTCTCCCAGCTTCTAGTGCACCTGGCAGGGCATGAGAAGTTGAGAAGTCTCTGGCTTAGTGTAGGCACTGCAACTACCCAGCAACAACTAATACATCAGTGTGCTATCAACATTGTTCCCATACTACATCCAAAACACAGCACTATTCCAGACACTAGAAAGAAAATTCAGTCTATCCCAGCTGAAACTGGGACATCTGCCACTGAGTTTCTTGGTCTATTTGCTATATTTTCCAGAGGTTTCAACATAGAAGTTCCTAATCAAAAAAGCCTTCCTAAACAATAAATTCTACCTGATAATGATTGAAGAACTGCCTTGCGCTTCTAGAAGCTACAGTATTTGAGGAGGCTCTGCCCAGCACAGGGTCTTCTGAGCATATCAGTCTGCAGAACTGAAGCTTTTCTGAGCTGCCACTGAAGGGAAAGATTTGAAGAGCCATGCAAATAATATCAGGAAGATCTGGTGTGCTTTGCTAAGGTACCAAGGGTTTAATTTTGTGCTCATTCCTTACAGGCTGCATTTTTAGGTACTCAGCTGCCTGGATTTTGACTTGCTACAAAAATCTTTGCTCACAGACTTGTGATATTCCTCTTGGAGAAAATCTCTGCCCAGCAAAAAGCCATCAATCTCTTGTTGCAAATAAACAGTGACTTCATGTCCTTGTAGTTACAGTTTTATTTAGTATACATATATATCTAAAGATATCTAAGAAGCTTGAAAGTAAAAAGAAAAAAAAAAAAGAAACCTAAGAGAATGTGTGAGGACTATCACATCAGAGAAATCACAGAGTGGAAGAAAAGGATGTATTTTTAATCTTTCCACCACTAAACTCATTATTTTTTGTATGCCTCAATCACGAAATACTTTGTGTGTGGAGTTGGCCATCTTCCTAACCTTTCTCCAAACTTTTCAAAATCAACAGGGAAGAAGATACATGAGTATATGGCACCCTTTTGGGGTACAACAGCCTCCATGAAGATGCTGTAGAATAGCACATAACTAAAGTCCTATGGTGGCTATGGCCCTAGGCAGAGTAGTTATCTGCCTTCTGATTAAAGGCATGAGGAAGCAAAATGTTCATGGGGTGAGAGCGGAGGAGGATGCCTATTTTGCCAATGCTCTAAAAAGCCTGACCCTAAAAAGTCAGGCTGGCTGCTTCTGCTACCCCAGAGGTGCCAGGTTCTCCATGAGATGGAGAACTTCCAAAAGTCATGGTTGCCACCTCCCTGCCTTCCTGTTCCCAAGCAGAACTATGAGTAGCCAGCCCAACTCCTGGGGCTTCTTTTAATGACAAGGTGTTGGTGTTGGTCTGTCATCCTTAGGTGAGAAAAATTTGATTTTACATATGTTTATGCATGTATCAGCTGATAAATATGATTTTCAATTTGGAGGATATCTAATTCATAAATAGGATATCAGATATGCAAATCAAAGTAATGCTTCCCTATATCTTCCCACAATCAGAGTATGCTGAAGTGAACTTCAGCTTCCTGAGGGTTGTTAGCCTTCAAAAGCTTCGCAATGAAAGTCCCTGCATTTCATATGCATATGCCAGTCATCGCCAGTTGTGGTGTTGTGAAAAGGAAAAATCAGGCAGGGGTGATCATAAACAGAGCATTGCCTGAAACATTTAGAGGGAGCTGGTTGGTATGGAGTGATGAAGAATTAGGAGCTGAAGTTCCGTGTGTACTGCAATGATACCTTATACCACAGAGTATCAAGATGGCACTATCAGATCTTTTCTTGTGGTCAGTAAATCAGAAGTGTAGCTAAAAGCTAAATTCAGGTTACACCACAAGCTATAAGGTTATGCTGTTAAAAATGAAGATACCTCAGGGCAAGAAACAGAAATAAAAGGCCTTTTTTACAAGTCTTCACCTCACCACCATACCCTTGCAGGCCAAGTTCCTTCTCAAAGTCTTTCTACTTGCTAACTCCTGGTTGTGCAAAGACCTATTGCCATCTCCTCTGGCTCTGTAAGAAACATTCTCTTGCCGTTACCTGTCCATCTGCTTTTTGCTTTTTCCAGAGGCCTCCTTGGCCGCTCTCGAGGCTTCTCGCTGCCTGACTGCCTGCTCCCTGTGTCCCTTCTGCTGGGCCCATCCCATCCCATCCCATCCCATCCCATCCCATCCCATCCCATCCCATCCCATCCCATCCCATCCCATCCCTCCACATTTCCCCTGGCCATGCTCAGTGGTTCCCAGGGGAAGCATAGCCTTCTGCTCCATCCAGAGCTCCCTCCTGACTCAGGCTGCCACAGCCAGGACAAACTGTGGAACAAGGCAATGCAAATCAATGCAGTAAACCGCAAGCGCGGCAGATGCCAACTGCCAAAGCCGCTCACTTCCTTCAGCTGTCTCCGCTGGTTTTGTGGGTCTGTGTGCAAGGAACAGCATGTGGTGATACTAACTGTGGCTGCTAGAGATACTGCTGCTGTGAACAAAGGCTCTGATGGATGCTTTTGCTGACACAGAGGGAGCTGAGAGACTTCACTTACAAAAGGAATCGCACAAACTGCACACAAGCATCTAGAACACAATGAGATGAGGTGGCACATCCAACAACGACTTGGCAGAATCACAGAATCACAAGGTGGGAAAATACCTTTAAGATCATCAAGTCCAACCGTTCCCATCCTACCTATGCTAAACCAAATCCCTAAGTACCTCATCTACCCATTTTTTAAACACAAGTTTAACCCAGACAGGTTTTATTTTATGCCAGAATTTGCAGGTCTTGTGTATATGATAGAAGCATCACCTTTCATATAACTTGACTTTAGAAGGACGTTGGCTTCCATTGCTGTCTATAAGTAAGTTAAAGAAACACAGACTACTACAAGAATTATTTTTATACAGGGGAAAAGCTGTCTAGAAAATGAGAGGCTGTCGTAACGACAATTTGCTATCAAATTAGGAGAAAATATGTAAGCAGTGTTCCACTAAGGGTTGATCGGTGTGCAGAGTTTTTTAACATTTTCATGAATGATCTGGATCAAGAAATTTGGGAACAGAAAGTGTGGCAGCAGAAGCAATGGAAGGGAAAGTCAAACTAGGAAGGACCTTAAAGGAAATCCAGGATTCCGGATAACTTTATTGATTTAGAGGAATATTCTGCAAAGAAGACAGTACCATTCAGTAGTGAGAACTAAAACATTTAGGCAGGAACAATCCTTTATGTAAACAGAGGAGGAGCACACACTGGTAGGAAATTAAATTGGAGGGAAGAAAACATTTTACAGTGAAAAACATGTCAGCAGTGTCATGCTATTGCTAAAAAAAAATGTTAAAAAAAGCTGTAAACCCATTATACTGAGAGATATTTTCTATTCTTATATCTCTCTATATAGGTAGAGAAAGAAGGATTTATAGCTTAAAAGACCAAATTCCACTGCAGTCAGCATCGTCAGGGCCTCAGCAGGAGTACTACGTCCACTTTTTTGTGACATGCTTTAAAAAGAATGTGCAAAAAAGCATTTCAGGGAGAACAATGAGAGCACTGGAAAACATCACCTACAGGGAAAAGTTAAGTCAGTTGAGGTTATTTAATCTAGAGAAGAAAATGTCAAGGAGAGGTGTAATAACAGTCTTTGGATGTGTAAAGATGTTGCTGCAAAAAGCAAGTGAATAAGCTCTTCTCTATGTCTGTAATAGGCAGGGGATAAAGTAATAGGTTTAAACTCAGGAGGAAAGATTCAGGTTAGACATCTGGATATCAGACATACTACATGTTCCCACAGAAAGGAGAAAATTTAAGTCAATTGAGGTTGATTTATCTCAGCAAGGGGACTACACATAATGGGGACTCGGGGAATGATCAAAACTTTCCTGACAATTACTGAATTTGATGCTTCTCTATTGATGCCAAGGAATGAAAGAAATGGAGGAAATAATATAAGTTGTGATGTGGAGAGAGGAAAGATTTGGAGTACAGTGTAAATAACATCACAGAAGAAAGATTAAAGAGAAGTAGGAGGCCGTAGGTGAGAGGAACCAACAGGGAATAAATTAACGTGGTGAGGTGGAAGGAAGAATACACCTAGAAGATGAAAAGGTGAGGATGGGTGTGAGAAAGATCTGGCACAGAAGATCCAACCCTGGTTAGATCCCTTAAGAGGATCTGGGGTATAGACACAGAAAGATGGTCAGAAAGACTTATTGTCTCCCAGACATTTGCAGACCACACTCCTTTCCAGATGCTTCCACAAAGTCCTCTGTTTGCATTTTGAGTTAAAAAATTACCATGAATCTGACTGGCAAAGAGTTTCACCACTTTATTCTTCCTTTTTGTCTCACAGCGGTTCATCACACGGTTGCAAAATTTCTTAGTCACTGTTTTCAGAGAACAACACTTCAGCAAACCTGGCCCTTTCTGTGCTTGGGTTTGGGTACCGAGGAACTAATTGCTCTGGAAAGTTTAATCATGAGTATCACATAGGAATTCTCCAGCAGGAAGTTGGGTGCCATTTCTCCATGGCACCATTCTACTGGCTCATCCTTTCTTTTTCTTCCTTCAGGCTCCTGCTTTACTAACCACATACTTACCAACAGCTACAACATGGGAATCAGGGGTGCTACAGGAAACAATGTACTTCGACGCTTGACTGCCTCATCAGCCTGCACCCAGCCTGCTCTCATTTCAGGCACTGCACAACAACCACGGCCCAGGAGTTAGATAGCCAAGTAATACTGTTGAGCATCCAGCAACAGCATGCTGTATCTTTTACTGCAACTGTAGCATAAATATAAAATAATCAGTGTAAATTTGCATTTTTAATTGAAGGAAGGATGTATAGGAAGTGTACTGCGCTGGTGCAGCCTCACCTTCAGTGCTGCATGCAGTTTTGGGTGCCCCACTACCAGAGGGGCACAAAAATATTGAAGATTGTCCAAAAGAGTGCAACAAGGATGGTGAAGGGTCTGGAGGGGAAGCCTTACAATAAGAGGCTTAAGTCCCTTGATTTGTTCACCCTGGAGATGGCTGAGGGGAGACCTCATCCCAGTCCTTGGCTTTCTGATGAGGGGAAGTGAAGGGGCAGGCACCCATCTCCTCTCTTTGGTGACCAGCAATAGAACCCAAGGGAACAGCATGAAGCAGCGACAAGGGAGGTTTAGGTTGGATATTAGGAAGAAGCTCTTTATAGAGAGATGGTCGGCCACTGGAACAGGGTCCCCAGGGAAGGGGTCACAGCACTGAGCTTGGCTGAGTTCAAGAAGTGTCTGGATGATGCACTCAGTTACAGGCTCTGACTTGGCTGGCCCTGTGTGGAACCAGGAGTTGGACTCAATGATCCTTGTGGATCCCTTCCCACTCAGGTTATTCTGTGGTTCTATAAATAACACAGAGATGTATTACCCCTTTTAGGTAATTAGTTACATGCTCCCACTTTTTCTGTGGGAGTGGAGAAGAATCACCAGCCATGAAGATTTCTTTGTGCAATACTTGCATCAGTGGCAAAATGACAGGGACAAGAACCATCAAATGGCATGCAAGAGGGAAAAATGTCTGATCAATTTGCTTCCCGTCACTCTAAGTGTAGTGTTGTTTCTCTGGACTGCCATTTTACTGCTAAGATAATGCAGGCAAGCCATCTAGAGTTTGTTGCAAAAAATCCAAGTTCTTCTTATATGTTTGCCCATTAATGTTTTCAGCCACGTGTCTTATTCATTTATCAGCTAATTCTCTGCAGGTGCATTGTCTTGGAAGTACAACTTTTTCCCCCTTCAGCAACACTGTTTAATGTGATGAACAATGTTGTCATGATGAGCTTCAGTAATTTTCCTCTAGCCAATAATTTGTTGAATCACAGCCAGACTCGAGAAACTTTATGGAGTTAGAAACTGAGTCTCCAACAAACCCTCTTGTGGGAAAAGGAACAAAACACTCTGGTGCTTTATTGCCTGGGAAAGGAGTAAGAAGACCGACACCAATTTAAAGAATCCAAAAGCCCAGGCCTGCTAAGGTTATTTGGGGGTGGAGGGATATTACTCTAAGCCTATGTTTTTCACCATCCTTGGAAAAAAATTATACAGAAGCCTATGGTTTTTATGAAGCCCTGTTCCATATACATTTTTTCCCTTTAGGGAACACTTTCTAGCTGGCTTATCATTAACATCAGTATACGTTTTCAATGCAAGTTGTTTAGCTTGGTACCCAAATTCAGAGGAAAAAATCCTGGTAATGGACATTAAGTTCTGTAAGGCTGAAGAGAAAGTCATGAACACCAGCAAAGCAAGGTAAAAAGGGCAAACACACAGCCTCCAAATCTTGTGTGCAATAAAGCTCTCAGAGGCTGAACACAAAGCCCTACTTCTCTCATTCTGCCCTTTTTGGCCTCTGGTAGCCTCACTTTTAAAGACTATTTCCTAATCACAAGGGAAGGAAAAATGAAACTGGACAACCCTGAGGTCCCAGAAACCACACAGTTCCTCTCCCCACATCGTGGACTGACACAGAAGAGCATCCCTAGTGTACAAAGAAAATGTGCTAATGAGCTTATTTTGTCCCCACCTCAGACATAAAAGAGCTTTCCTGAAAGGGAGTTGCTGTTAGAAGGTGCCATTGAAGTAAAGCAGCAGCAGGCAGCAGGTTGCCATCATTTTGGGATTTCACTGAGACCAGAGGAAATTATTTTCTTGTTTTGAACAGCAGATAAAGATCTGCATTTGAAAACAGAATTCAAAAGTCTTACAATATAAATCTACCCCCTGCTTTCACCTTGTTTTACAGGTTCTCTCCCTTTTCTTTTCCCTGCTAGTGAAAATGCACCCGTCCAGTAAGATTCTTCTCACACAGGGAGAGATTATGGAATCTCAGCTCACAGTCTTCCCCAGAATTTGAGAACCATGTTTCACAACTAGAGACAACCAAGATACTCAAAGCTATTGCACACAGGTCAAAAGGGCAGCTTTTGAAATCCCCTCAACATGCTACTACTTGTTTAGTCAGTCAGATTTTTATATAGTGGATTGCCCATGAAGAAATAAATGTAAGTAACAGTACAGGAGGCACCATATTCTGGCAAGGGTGGCTAAAGTGAGCTGTCCTGCATAACTGGCTATTTGAAGATGGGAAGGATTGGTACTGGACACCAGAGTCCAATGCTTCTATGTGTCAAAGTGAAGAGAAAAGCAGGGGGTGGATACAGTGACCTGGCGCGCTGTGCCCTATTTGCCTCGGTGGTGCAGTACTGACAGAGGCTTCATGGGGTGAACAGCTTCCAAGGACACCACTCCTTCATTTCTCCCGTGTGTACTCTAAGCTGGTGACAAGGATGTACCCTCAGTCTTGCCCTCAGTCTAGTTTCACCATCCCTGCAGCGCGCACTGGGGCCCGTGGTTCCTGTGACTTGATCAGAGCACTGGAAATTATATGCTTGCAGCCAACGAGAAGGAGCTTTCTGAAGCATGAAGGTGTGTGTTGCTTAGGCACTGCCTTGGGGCGGTAGGCCAGCTGGTACTCTACATGCTCCCCTTTAGGGATGAGAAAAGTCATGTTGCCCCCATGGCGTTAAAGATCTAAACTAAATGGTCTCTCTAATTGAATCCCTTTGGCCACCCCAGACAAAGATCAGACAGTCAAAAGATCAGAAGACAGCTTTTTCCAGGGAACTGATCATCACATGCCTGTCTGGAAACAGAGGAGATGCCGTGCGACGAGGACCTCTCACAATAAATACACCGACAGACACGGTTCAGAGGGTGACCTGTGAAAATTTACAAAGGTAACACATGTGGAGCTGCAAGGCAGCAAATCTAAAGCACACCGAAAAAACAGTTTTACAGCTGCAGTATACTGTCAATTACTGCAGATGGCTTGTGAAAAACGTGAAAATACTGCAGAAACAGCAGATATTGTGATCTGGCGTGCCATAGACTTCAACCTAAACTACATGAAGTACGTGAAGATGTGTTTGTGCTGAGCAGGAGTAGAACCAATGTCTGTTGCAGATGGAAGGAAGCGTATTGTTAAGGTATATCAGTATGGCTCCAGACCACTAAACCAATGTTGGAATTGACTCAGTCATTTCTGTACGTATTTGAACCCATTATCCCACCGTTCTTTCGGAGTTTATCACTTTTTAAACCTGTATTATGTGGTTGGTTGCCTGCATGCAAATATGTCTTTTTATATGTATTATGTAGATGCTGGATCCTTTATAATGCATAGCCATACTGCTGTACTATGTGGAGATTTGCTTGTTGCACTTAATATGCAAATAGCAAATGATGCACTGTTTCAATGCTACCAAACCCATTAAAATGCAAACTGCAGATTCAGGAGACAATACTGTGAAGCTGCTTGGTTGGGGAAAAAAAAAAAAGAAATCACTCAAATTTTGTGTGAGAGAGCCTATGCCACAGAACCTTAAAAAACTCAAGCTGTTTTCTGGTTGGTTGGGGTTTTTTGTTTGCTTTTCTCACCTGGGTTTCACTAGGAGATCTGCTCACGAATTCAGCAGAATCAAATAGAGCTGTGGTGCTGGCAGGTTTCACTGTCCAGGACATTCAGCACCCTACATTTAGTGGGGTGCTAGGCTTCTTCAGTCTGGAAGAGAAGAAAATGAAAGGCCGTGAACTGGCAGCCCACAGTTACTACAGGGGAAGTCACAGAGACTCTGCACAGCAGCCTCAGGCGATACGGCAAGGCACAACAGCCCCGCAGTGTGTCTTGGGAGGTTCGGGTGGATTTGGGACAAGCTTCACAAAGAGGTCAGTGCAGGACAGGAAGAGCTCACCTGAGAATGGTGGAAACTTTGAAGATTTTTCAAGAGCTGGCTTGGCGAAGCTGTGGCTGACCTGATACTGTGTCGGTGATGTTTTTGCTTTTGAGTGGCATGTAGGGCCAGATGGGCTTCAGAGTTCCTTTCCCACCAATGTGAAACGATTCTTTGGTCTGTGCACCAGACTGTAGCACAAAGAAGAGGGGGGGTTTTACCCTCTGCAGTCACAAAGCCATTATAGATCATCTACCCACAGGGGCTACATGCACGATATTAATTTCCTAGAAGAACTGTATTATGTTTCTCCTGATCAGGACTATTCCAACAGTTCACTTTTCAATTTTGCCTTCTACTTGAAGCGCTTTAGGCACAGGGTGTTCAAAATAAGGGTGTTTTCCTGAAATAAGGCCATATACAATAACATTTCTGCCTTCTTCGAACAGAAGGGTTAGTATAGGCCTTCCAATGATTGCTGTTACATCGAACAAGGTTGGCTGAACACCGGTGGGTTTCCGTATAATGACAACATTTAGCAGTGCCAGAAGCTCTGTCACTGATGTGTCTGCTGCCACCCATAGAAAGGCGAGTCATTGCTGTAATGAATGGGCAGCCAAAGGCAGACAGAGACTGGAAGAAAGAGAGTATATATAGTGGAACACTGAGATAGGGACACATGCCCACATGCCGTGATTCACTAAAGACTGCTTGGAACGAGAAAAGAGGAGCCATTAGGTAAATGCTGTTCTCCTAAGGTCTAGCTCAGTGCTGCCACAACATCGCTATCTTCCAATCATTGTTCAAACTGGCGGGGAATTTTTCCTGATAATGAATAGAGCAGAGCTTTCAGTAAAATCCTATTCTTCAGCTGCCCAGGGAAAATAGACATCTTCATAATGCTTTTGATGAAGTGTCCTGGGTCTCTGCCCCTGCTGCTTGCTGCCCAGGCAGAGAGGGTCCACAAGATTGTTTCATAAAGAACTCCACAGAAGTTTTGGTGGCATCTGCCTTTCACTCACTGCCTTTAAAGTGTATTGCCCAGGGCAGAGGCACAACTTGGTGGCAAATTACTGAAACCACAATTTGTGTTTGGATATTCTAACAAGAGAGTCATGCCCAACTGATTTTCAAGGGAAGAGAAAGTGTCCTTCCAAAGCCAGCCTGTGGATGAAAAGCTATGGCTTGCAGCGTACAAACACAGGGGGGTCCCCAGTGAGCCTGGAGCATGTTTGTTTCTTTGGTTCAGCTGATCTGACAGATTTTTGTTGTGCTGCCCTGTGCTTTCCATAAACCAAGGCTGACCACCAAGGTCAGATGTCTCAAACATTGTTTCCTCCTTCAGGAATTCTAGATTCTGTTCAAAGCCCACCTCCTGTCTCCTGTGTCTGGAGGTGATGTGCTGCCTACAAGAAGGGTAACTGAGTGCACTTCAGCTTCCAGCATAGCTACATTATGAAACCAAAATCAGCCATTCCACATGGCTGGATAACAGCATAAATAATGCTTTTTTTTGGACACTAAAAAGATGTTGGTGTGGATACTGTCATGATATGCACAGTCATATGTCCTCACACATCTTGACAATTATGGGGAAGTTTCTGCAAAGCTTAATGAGTTTATGGGAATTTCCATTTTGCTGTAATGTAAAGCAGAGCAGGATTACACAAAGCACACTCCCTAAAGCCCTGTTTTTTTGTGAGATCACATATGATGTATGCCCAACCTTGCAAGTGGGGTGACCTGTGTGGTTTAAAAAGTGGCTGGACAAAATCGTGGTAGAAACACCCCATTCACAGCTACCAACTATAGTTCTGGTTTGGGAAGTCCCTAGAGGGATGGCAATTTGCTGGAAGCTGTTTACACTCAGAATCTATTTACACTCAAAACCTTGTTATTGGCAGAAGGGAACACTGTTTAGCATCAGCCCTATTAATGTTTTAACAGCCTAATAGTCCAAATTGCTGGTGCATTTGCAGTAACGTGCACTCTGAGCTCCAAATTAATATAGAGAAGGCTTGTTAGTAATACAGTTAAACTGTTTTACAAGAAGACTTATTGACATCTCCTCCTTTTCTCTGATGCTGTAAGAAATCTTCCAAGCTCCCTTTAGGTGCTAAGGTCAAAGACCCCAGTCTTCCTCATGAAAGTGTGGTTGCAACAAGTCTCCACTGTCCTAAGGTGGGGGAGGTTCATGATTGGGGTCCCTTCCTCCTCAGCACTGGGATATTTTTATGTAGTGTCTTACCACAGCCTGCCTCCTCCTCCCTGCTTCCCAGGTGAAGTCTGGAAGTCACAGGCGGTGCTCCTCCGGCCCTGTTACACTGGATGGGCTGCCTTTTCCCCAGTGACTGGGTGAGGGTGCCAGCCCCCTGCCTGGGTGATCCCAGAGCAAAGCCAGTGCAGGGAGGACACAGGCATGTGGCCACCAGGCAACTGCTGTTGTGGCTAAAGCCTACATGGCCTTTTACTTTTTATTGTCAAAGATCATATTTACAGGGCTGTAGCTAGGAGAAAACTTTAAAAAAATATTGCCCTTGTTGTACATTATTTTAGAGACCTTTCCATCTACATATGCTGTTGGCTGCTGCTGGTCTCAGGATCCTGCCCTAGACAGATGTTTGGCTTGACCCACTGCATGTCTCTGTAAAAACAGATGGAGCCAAGATCCAGTATCCTGTCAGCTATACATGATGCCATTGCTTCTTCTTGGCCTTCTGTGTGTATAAAACCACCATCTAAAAAGCACATCTTTAGGAGGAAAGCATTCCAGTTTCTGCTTTGTTTTTGTCTGAGGGTTTGGTGAAACAATGGCTACTGCTGGGTCTGAAGGAAGTAGAGTCTTAGTGAGAATTGTGAGAATGTGTGAGAGAGTCTGCAGAGCTGTGGGAATTTTGTGGTTAAGGAGCATGGTATGGATGCTGAACACATGACAGCAGGCCAGGGAGGGTGAGGTCAGCACGGAGAATATGGGGGAGAGTTGAGAAGGTGGTGATTCCTCATGTAAACACAACCTTATATCAAGAGGAGGTTCCCTACAGGTTTTAGAAAAGTCTTTAATGTATGCCTGACTGGGTACCAAACAGGAGTTTATGCCTCTCAGCTGAAGTGTGGTAAATGCAACCCCCAAATTATGCAATATGGAAATGAAAATCATAACCTGGGGGAAAAAAAAAGGTTCTATTGTATCCTAGCTGGGTTCTATTTTTGTGCCTGCTGAAACATGAAGGTTTTTCATATAGCAGCATGAATCATTCTGATGTGAACATACAAGTGACAGCTTTCCTTCATTAGAGTCACCTTTCCCATACTAATTGTAGTGTGCTTTTAAAGCATACCTTTTAGTAGAAGAGATTGATTTTCATGTTGCAGAGTACTTTTCCTATTCTGTAGTGCACTCCCATGTTTAGAGATACATCCATCACAGGAAAGAACCAGAGTAGCTCCAGTGACTCAGATTTTGTAAATTAGTATTAATCGTTCCCACACTGACTTTTTGATAAATTGTGTATTAAAATTGTGTATTGAATCCAAACATATTTTTTTTCATAAATCAACATGATAAGAAACTTCTGTCTGAGCGCTTTTTTGGAATATGCTTTTTTTGGAACTTGTTATTAGGGACTTGTTGAAGCTATTGATCCAAAAAGAATAAGGTAATAGGTCTGCATTTTTAAATACTGCATGTTGCCTTCAGAAGCCAATTGATCTAAACAATCTGCCTCATGCTGAAGCATGACTCTTGCGGTGTAAGCTGTTACTTTACCTCTGTTATTAAATTACTTTCTAAATGAGATATATATGACTAAATCATTTTAAAGATCAAACAAACAAGTCCAGATTTGATTAATTTGCTATTAATGAGTCACACTGAAGTCAGAAGAGACTTTGTTTAGCTGCAAATTGATATAAAACAATGCAAGTTCATTCTCATACTTTATCACAAAGAACCCGATAGAGACTATGCCTTACTTAAATAGTTTCTGTTTAAATAATTTTTCTCCAAGCCATGAAGATGATCAGAGGGCTGAGGGCTAGAGCACTTCTCCTACAAAGACAGGTTGACAGAATTGGTCTTGTTCAGCCTGGAGAAGAGAAGGATCCAGGGACACCTTTCAGCAGCCTTCCAGTACCTAAAAGGGCCTACAGAAAAGCTGGAGAGGGCCTGTTTACCAAGGGGCATAGAGGTAGGACAAGGGGTAATGGGTTTAAACTAAAAGAGGGTAGATTTAGATTAGGTACAAGGAAGAAATTCCTCCCTGTGAGGACAGTGAGGCCCTGGCACAGGCTGCCCAGAGAAGCTGTGCCCATGGCAGGTGGTTTAGAACTAGATGATCTTTGAGGTCCCTTTCAATTCAAACCAGTCTGTGATTGTATAAAGAATAATTATTCACTTTTATCAGTTTCTCCTTGTCTGTACTGTAAAAAGTTGGGGATATTTACACTGGGTTCATTGTGGTTGCTGAGATATAAAACTTGTAGTCAAAGAAAAAAGCCTGTACTCCTGATAATGTTAAGTGTCTCCACATTTTTTTAAAGAAAGATGAATATGACTACAGTGTAATTATGTTCATGTATGTTACCATGAGAGAAGGCTTGGGCCTTGACACTCCTGAGTCTAACGAGAAGCAGCAGTGAAGGCTGTCACCTGTCATGTTTTTCTCTGTTTTTTCTTACTTTTTTCTGCCCTCTGAAGTCTTATTTTAAGAGCCTCCACTCCTGTAGTGGGAAGACTATAATAAGGTTTTACCTTTCTTCTTAGGACAATTTCTAGTCTTGGAGACTGTTAGACATTGAGGGTCGCCTGTTGTGTCAGTTTTATTTGTCGTTAACACTACAGACAACAACCCCCACAAACATAACATCTTTAACCTCCCAGATGGAGGAAAGGAGAACCAGCTCATGTGGCTGCCTCCACTCAGTGATGCTTTCTTAAATACCTTCTTGTTTGCTAGATATTTGTCATCAGCTTGTCCTTTTCTTCCTGTGTGAATTTAGCACAATTTCTGTTTAAAATTTTTTTATCTAGCATAAGTATTATCCTTTATTAATCCTGTAGGGTTGTGACTAGTGACTATACTGAGAGCAGCTATCACTAAGTATAATCATGGAATTTATGCTTTATCATCCTAAAAGACAGATCCTTGTTTTAAGGATGGTCATGTAATCTCCCTCCATAATTAACAGAAAAGAAAATAGGCATCTCCAGGGGACAATTCATCCAAAAGTGAGATGAATTCCTCCTTATTACATAGGAAGCCTAAATAACTAGCTTAAACTATGTGTCTTGCAAATGGCTGCAGTTTGATGAGATGTGTCTCACCCCTGTGTCTGAGGAAGAGAAAGAGCTTCAACCTCTACAGACTGAAATTCAACATGGTGCATAATATTCTTAATGGGGAATACTTGAAAATTCATCACTGATAACTCACCCAGAATTGCAACAACAGGTCACTGAATTGCTATTTATAGTGAAGCTTATTATAATTTATCCTATTCAGGTTGAGTGACCTTGGAATTTTTGCTCATCAGACCCTTGAAATTTCATTTATTGCCTAGTCTCTGGCAAGGGAAGGAGTCCAGCTACATGCTCTGATTGTTAATGCAAGCACTATTCACTACAGTGCTCTAGCTCTTCATTTGGGCTTTTTACCATTGTTCAGTGTTGACAGCAAGGTGTTTCAGACAGCCCCACTTTCTAAAGAATGGAGGACCTACTGCGTTTCATCCTAGCACAGCTGCATCTGTCTAAAGTTTCGTCTGCTCCCATCCCACACCCTGACCTCCCCCTCCCCCCTCGCCTCAGCCCCCCCCCTTTTTTAATTCTTCTGATCATTTTCCATCATAGGCCCCATGGACAAATCTTTCAAGGCAGGATGTCACAATCCAGAGTACAGATATGCAGATATACATGTAGAAAACATAGGAGACACCTCCTTTCATTGTGACCAAATAAGCATTAACTTTCCCCTGTATTCCAGGTAGACAAACTTTTGTTGTCTTCTATCCAGTTATGGTGGTTTGACCCTGGCTTGAGGCCAGACTCCCTCCAAAGCCGCTCTACCACTCCCCTTTTTTGAGCTGGACAGGGGAGAAAATATCTGTTGAGAAGCTTAGGAGTTGAGATAAGGACAGGGAGAGATCATTCCACAATCAGCATCACAGGTACAACAGACTCAGCACAGAATAAAGGAAAGAAAACTCTCCAATTCATTACACAGCACTGCACTGTGAGACCAGAGTTGGGTAATGAGAAGTGTGGCCAGATTTTAAAACACCTCCCCCACCCCTTCCTTCTTCACCCCCAGGGTGGCATGGGGTGTGTGGGGGGGTGGAAGTGGGGGTTTTGGTCAGTTCTGTCTTAGTGGAGGGGCAGGAGGGGCATTCCTCACGCCCTTCCCATGCTCCAGTGTTGGGTCCTACCCGCAGGAGATAGTCCTCCACAAACTTCTCCAAGATGAGTACTTCACCAAAGCAAGTCTTTTCCCACAGGGATTCAGCTCTTCACCATCTGCCCCAGCGTGGGTCACTTCTATGGGGTGCAGTCATAAATCATAGAACATCTCTCAGTCTCTCAGGCCCAGACTGCTCCAGTCTGGTCCTCCATGGGGTCACAAGTACCCCCAGCAAACCTGCACCAGTGTGGAGGTAGAAGGACACGTAGAAGGGTTTGATTGCTACTGATGCCAAGAAAGGATTTAGTGCTTGTGATTAAAACCTGGGTCTAAAAGCAAGGCTTTATTTACAAAGAGGTAGTGTTGGTTCTCAGAAGTGATTGCTCTCCTCAGCAGCATGTGAAGCTTTGTTGAGGAAGCACTAAAAGAGCTGGATGCAAAAAAAGGCATGGTTTGTTCCTTGAGTTTGTCTGTTTTAAATGTACCTGGCTTGTACACTCCTAAGGAGAACGGTCACTTCTGGGAATGAAGGACAACCTAAAAGGCTGTATTTGTTTTTCACAAAACTTTCTCTAGGACCCTCAGCAGAAGACCCTAATGTTCCACAAAAAAGGAAGAAGCTCTCAATATGATTCCCACCTGGCTGTTGGGCATGTGAACCTCAACACTCCAGAGGGATTACCTGAAAATGATGCTTGCTGTGAAAGGCCACTGTGGTCTTACTGAGCTGTCCTATAGCCCTGATGTCAGGGTATCTGAAAGGACAACACTGCACAGGCTCCCTCCAGACAGACCATGTACATCATGGTCCCCTTTCAGAGAAAATAAATCTGTCCATCATCTGGTGTCTCCTGTCTCTAAAGTCAGCTCTCTTAATACCACCAAAATATGTTTTCCTTACACCATTAATATTCCTCGGAAATTATGTTGATATATAACTTGCCATTTCCACTACTCTTCACACAAATACACAGGTTAGCACACCAGAAGCATTAGTCAAATAATAACCAGCCTCTTTTCAGTGGTCTGTGAGGACAGGACAAGGGGCAATGGCCTCAAGTTGGAGCACAGGAAGTTCCGCACCAACATGCAGAAGAACTTTTTCAGGGTGAGGGTGACAGAGCCCTGGCACAGGCTGCCCAGGGGGGTGGTGGAGTCTCTCCTCTGGAGATATTCAAGACCCGTCTGAATGCCTGTCTGTGCAACCTGTCCTAGGACCCCCTGCAGGGGGTTTGGAATCAATGATCTCTGGAGGTCCCTTCCAACCCCTATGATTCTGTGATTCTGTGAATACCGAGTTTTAAGTTTTACAAGGGCATTTACTCTTTTTCATCTTACACACCATTCATTTAATTCCTCAAAATTTTTCCCTTTTTCTTCTTCTCTCTTCAGCAATTTGGAATAAGTAGTATAAAAGCAAAGTAAGTTCCTGACTTTTTCATATCGTGTCTCTGCACTTTCCTTCCTTGTTTTAAATGGTATCCATTTGTTTATCTTATGCACTGTGTAATATGCAGTCCCTGTGGACCCTGCAAATAATTTTCTGTAATGTCTACCAAAAGGTAAACTACTGAAAGTGCAGCAAAATCTCTTCAAGCCTGACTCCTTAATTTCTAAAAAGACAACCAAATGGTGTGCCACATGGGGCCTATTTATAACCTAATCAGGCAGTTTCAAATTTGAAACACATTATTCCAAAAGCAGCTTATATAGGTAGTTGCTCATCATTAACCAAATAGATATTCCGTTTGATGTCTGCATATTATGCTGTCTACATCCTCTTTGCTTTGTGGATCAATGGAGCATTTGTGACTCCAGGCTCTTCTTTCTCCTCCTGTACAGTTTAAGCAGGTCTTTGTTAGGTGCTTGTAGGCTATATTGAGAGAATGAAATCTTCAGATGTTTGAGTTTCTGTGTGTTCAGAAGGAAGTCCTCCTACTTACCACCTCTCAGGAGATCCTTTCAGGACCTGGGTAGCTTACTTCTTACAAACAAGTGGAATCAGGCAGGCAACAAAGATTTCCGTATCTCTGAATGTTCTTTGGGTATATTTTATTTCATTTCATTCTTTTGATCGTTATTTTGAAGACAGATGGTTTCCAAACACCCTGCAGTTATGCTTTTCTGCATCTGCAAATATGTTTCATAACAACTTCAAGTACCCAGTCACATTGGGAAGAAACAGTGACCCTATACTGTTCTCTGTTTTCCAGTGTACTATAGAATCATAGACTCATCATGGTTGGAAAGGACCTTTAAGATCGTCAAGCCCAATCATTAACCCAGCATTGTTAAGTCCAACCATTTAACCGTGCCCCTAAGCACCATATCTACATGTCTTTTAACTACCTTCGGGGTGAGGACTCAACCATTTCCCTGGGCAGCCTGCTCCAGTGCTTGACGACACTTTCACAGATTCACAGATTTGTAGGGTTTTTCCTAATGTCCTATCTAAACATCCCCCAGCACAATTCCAAGTCCATGCTAGTTACTTT
Source organism: Laterallus jamaicensis coturniculus (assembly GCA_022605575.1). Lineage (NCBI taxonomy): Eukaryota > Metazoa > Chordata > Aves > Gruiformes > Rallidae > Laterallus > Laterallus jamaicensis. The sequence goes on from JAKCOX010000120.1 coordinate 180,676, forward strand.
GGAGAAGAGACCAACACCTACCTCCTTTCAGGTGTTTGTAGAGAGTCATAAGGTCTCCCCTCAGCCTCCTTTCCTTCAGACTAATCAACCTCAGTTCCTGCAGCCACTCCTCATAAGACACGTGCTCTAGACCCTTTACCAGCTTCGCTGCCTTTCTCTGGACCTGCTCCAGCACCTCAATGTCTTTCTTGTAGTGAAGGGCTCAAAACTGAACACAGTACTTGAGATGCAGCCTCACTAGTACAGGGGGGTGATGACTTCCCTAATCCTGCTGGCCACACTAGTCCTGATATAAGCCAGGATGCTGTTGGTCTTCTTGGCCACCTGGGCACACTGCTGGCTCATATTCAGCTGGTTAGCCACTAATAAGTCCAGGTTCTTTTTCACCAGACAGATTTCCATCAATCTGTAGCATTGCATGGGGCCGTTGTAACCCAGGGACAGAATGCAGCACATGTCCTTGTTGAACCTCATGCAATTGGCTTTGGCCCATCAGTCCACTCTATCTAGATCCCTCTGTAGACCAGTCCACCCTATCTGAATCCCTCAAGCAAATCACCAACCCTGCTCAGCTTGGTGACAACTGCAAAGTTATTTAGGATGGTTTCTAACCCATCAATAATGTTTGTCTTTGCTGTCTCATGGCTTTCCATCTCCGACCTTCATTGTGTTGCATTTCGCTTTTTCACTAGGCAGGCTGTTTGCTTGGTCATTGCAACTACTGAACTGTATAGGCTTATAGTTTTGAATTTCAATTTCCAAACAAGATGATTATGCTCCAAGCAGATATGGAAGACAAGATCCCAGATTAAAAAAAAACAAAAAAAAACCCAAACCCAAACCAAACCAAACTAACCAACCAAAAAAAAACCCAACCAAACTCAAGGAAAAGAAAAAGATATAAAAGGAATCCTGAGACATGAGCCTGGAGGGTTTCAAAATTTATTGTTCTATTAATTAGTGCCTGCGCTCTGTTAATTTCTACTTTGCATTAGTGCTAAAAGGTAGGCATTTTCTTGCAAAACAGGCTATTTAGAAAGGGTTTGATGACTTTAATATCCTTTTTAGCATTACGGAACTAAATATGATTTGCACTGCCAAAAGCCATTTTTTATTCGTTTTTCTCAGGAGCACAGAAAGGTGCTGTCTTTCTAACAAGTAGGCCTGCAACCTACAACCACTTCAAAGAGAAAATATGCTAAACATCACCCAGGCAGAACGCTTAGCACTAATGACATTAGCTTACCAGCAGCCTGCAAAAACATTCCCAGATAACAATCTGTCCAGAGATCACAAAACAATGACATTTCACTTGAAAGTCGACCTGAAACTGTATCCTTTCAACAGCAAATATGTTCATCATCATTCAGGAAGACTGATCAGACTTAAAGTCAGTAAACTTACAGACTAACTTAACTGGTTTTCCTGTCCACCAATCTGTTGCTCCATATGTCCAAATCTACAGCAGAGAAGTGTCTCAAGAGACAGCAGCACATTTTGTGCTCTGAGGCATCCGTCACAGCTGGGGATGAGCTCTGCTCCCTGAATTGCTTACACCACTGCCTGCAACTGTGTTCCTCATAGGTGGCATCCAAAGGAGCCTGCCTAACTGAGTTATTCAGCTACCCCCGGTGATGGGAAACTGTGGAGTGGTAGTCCAAGGTCTTAAAAATTGCAAGCCTTCCTTTGAAGCCAGTCAGTTGCCAGTCAGATGATGGAAGTCACGCAGCCCAGTAGCCAGCCTGTAGAAGCTATTAGAAAGCGTCTAATGGCACAGGAGCTGTTGCACTGTCAACAAACATCATATGCAATGCCTTGGTTTATTCTCTAAGAATGAAGACGTGATAAATGTACAGAAGAGCACTGAGACACAGCAGTGCCATTTGCCTTGCTTTCTCACAGCACTGAATGAAAGTCTAGACAAACAACTTCCTTGGAAGTGAATAGAAGGTGCAGTTACATGCATTCACTTAGCTGTCAACAGTGCTGATTTGTGTGCCCCTTCGGTCGGTGGCTAGGAGGCCTATACTTGACTCGAATAGAGATAGTACTTTGCTTCTTCCCAAGAAAACTGATTTAAAAAAAGAATGCTTCCTAAAATTGTCTAAAATGTCAATGAAAACACCTTCTGCTCATTTAATAGGGCAGGCAGTCTTTCTTCTTAAGAGACAGTGGGGCTTAAGGCCAATCCCCAGTATGCTCCATGATGCGACCGCTTTAATGCAACAGATGTTTGAAGGTGCCACAGGCAAGCTGAGGAAGGGAGGCCAACTGCTAATCAAAGAGCAGCCCCAGATCAAAAGAAAAGTCCAGCTGGCAACTCAGTTCAGAGGCGGGGGTTTTTTTGGCAGTTGCTGCTTAGGGAGGGCATGGCTAGCAGTATTGCCTCCACTCAGAGACTCCTTTATGCAGAAAGGCAGCTGATGAGTGGAAGTCAACTTTAGAGAAAAATCTTGTGATGTGGAATGGCTAACAAAGATAAGATTTACCTCATTAGGGTTTGTAAGGAAAACAGAACATCATGTTGGTGTACTGGATGTTGTTTCAGTATTGGCAAGAAATGGGTGTCAGGGAGCCTGCAAAGGTGTGAATTTCAACCATAGTCACAAGTATCTTCATGACTGTATTTGGTTAAATTGAATGGAGGGGACGTGAAGCTGATTATCTTAATCAAAATGGCCTTTAGTGTCTTCATCTTTGTACTTGGTTGAACTGCCCTTCTCATATATTTTTCTCCTGAAGTAGATAGAAAAATCCCTCTTGCTTAGCACCTCTTGCAAGAGTGTAATCGAAAGGAGAAGTATTTTATGAACTCTATATTACACACATGTAATTAGGAATATATGCGAATGCTGAGTTATATTTATGTATGTCGCAGTTTTGCAAGGTTGGGTGCTGGAAAAGACAGGGGGTATAGAAAATAGCTGCTGTGAGGAGCTGCTGGAATTCTCTGGAGCTCCAAAATGTAAACAATCCAAGGTAAGAATCAATGTTGACCAGGGCCAAGCCAATGAGAGATAGTCATAGCGCCTCTGAGAATCACATATAGGAGAAAACAACCTGGAAGCAGCTGCATTTTGCCACTGGAGAAGGTGAGAAGATGTAACGAGCTGTGCAGACCCCAAGGCTGGGGAGGGCGGAGGAGGAGGTACCCCATGTGCTAGAGAGAAAGATGCCCCGGCATCCCATGGAGAAACCCCATGGAAAAACCCCATGGAAAAGGCCAAGACCCCACCTGCAGCCCATGGAGGGGCTCCATGGTGGATGGAACAGGTGGAGACATAGAGAAGACACTGTGACCCTTATGTTGAAGCAAGCAGCTGCCGGCACTTGCAGCCTACAGAGATGAGCGAGAGAGAGAATTGCGCCAGAACAGGTTTGCTGGGGGGGGGGGGTGTGGTGACCCCGTGGAGGATTGGGACTGATAGACATTGTAATTTATTGCTGCCCGCCATAGCAGGGATCCAGGCAGAGCAGCTGATGAAGAGATAAAGCCCTGGGGGAAGAAACTCATGTTGGCGAAAGTTCATGGAGGACTGTCTCTTGTGGGTGGGATCCCACGGCGCAGCAGGGGGAGGGTGTGTGGGATGAATGCCCCCCTCCCGGCCGAGAAGGAAGCCAACTTGCAAGGAACTGACCGAAGCCCCCATATCCTGGTCCCTGCCCCCCTGTGCTGCGATTGGGAGGAAGAAGGGAGTGAAATCATGACTAGAGTGAGGTCTGCTAAGAAGGGAGCAGGGTAGGGGGGGAGGTAAAGGTGTTTTAAGATCTGGAAAAGGAAAACAGCTTATGAAGAAGTAACCGAGAACCCCATTATTTTTCTTAGTCCCTGCCCCTTCCTGTACTGTGAGGGGGAAGGGAGTAAAATGATGGCTAAAGGGAAGTCTGCTTAGAATGGAGGGGGTGGGGGGAAGGTGCTACTGAGAACCCCATTCTCCCCAGTCCCGGCCCCACCTGTACTGCAAACGGGAGGGAAGAAGGGAGCGAAGAAGGAGCAAGATTCTGATTAACGTCTGCTAAGAGGGGAGCGGTGGGGGGAACGTGCTTTAAGATCTGGTTGCATTTGTTTTAAATTTTGGTTGCACTCCCAACTCTGTTATTTTCTCTGTTCTTTATAGTGTAGTGTAATAAATTAGAATAGTTCTTTCCTGCACTGTCTTGAGTCTGTTTTCGCCCATATCGTTGCCGATAAGATGATCTCTCCTTGTCCTTATCTTGACTCCTGAGCCTCTTAATATCTATTTTCTTCCCTGTCCAAATTAAGGGGAGTAATAGACTGGCTTTGGTGGGCATCTGGCCTCCAGCCAGGGTTAAACCACCACAATGTAAATATGTAATATACAATATATAGTGTATAAATACAGGATATAATCTATGTATGATAAGAAATCACAAAGCTTTACAGAAAAATAAAAGAAAACCAGTGAAAAGACACTTTGATTTGCTTTTCAGTTTATCTATTATCAGCACTTTTATTGCTTTCAACATTCCTTGGAAAACCATCATGTCTCAGACTCAAACGAATTCTTTTCTTCCTCCTGGCAATATTCTGTGTTCTTTCATTACCCCTTTTCACTTCCATCTTCTAAAAATGGCTATGGCTCCCTAGCCTTTAAAAATTGTTTCTTAATTATTTAGATTTAAAAAATCTTTCTAGTCACACTTTCCATCCTTTCTTTGTGAATCACTTTTGTATATTCCTACTGTGTCACAATATACACTGTGTAGCTGGGACAGACAGCAACCTCTTTGGGGCAATATTTCTTGAAGCCTACTGATAGCCATCATGCACTTGTTCCAGATCCTGAGTCTTTGAAAGGATAAGTGTTGTGATAAGTGGCGTAGTGTTTGCAAGAATCTCTAGCATGAACAAAATCATTTCCACAGATAAAGAACAAGGTAGAAATCCATGGACATGTATACAGATCACAGAATCACAGAATCACAGAATCTTAGGGGTTGGAAGGGACCTCAAGAGATCATCGGGTCCAACCCCCCTGCCAAAGCAGGCACCCTATCTCATATTACATAGATAGGCATCCAGACGAGACTTGAATATCTCCAGAGAAGGAGACTCCACCACCTCCCTGGGCAGCCTATTCCACTGCACCGTCACCCTCACTGTGAAAAAGTTCTTCCTCATGTTGGTGCGAAACTTCCTGTGCTCCAGCTTACAGCCATTGCCCCTAGTCCTGTCCCCACTGACCACTGAAAAGGGGCTGACCAATTCCCCCTACAACCCATGTCTAAGATATTTATAAACACTAATTAGGTCCCCCCTAAGTCTTCTTTTTTCCAGGCTGAACAGACCCAGCTCACTCAGCCTTTCCTCATAGGGGAGATGTTCCAGACCCCTAATCAACTTTGTCGCCCTTCTCTGGACTCTCTCCAGAAGGTCTCTGTCTTTTTTATACCAGGGAGCCCAGAACTGGACACAGTATTCCAGGTGGGGCCTGACCAACGCAGAGTAGAGGGGGAGGATCACTTCCTTCGACCTGCTGGACACACTCTTCCTGATGCACCCCAGGATCCCATTGGCTCTCTTAGCCACCAGGGCACACTGTGGCTCATAGCCAACCTGTCATTAACCAGGACCCCCAGGTCCTTCTCCACAGAGCTCTTTTCCAACAGGTCATCCCCCAGCCTGTACTGATACAGTTGGTTATTCCTCCCCAGGTGCAAGACTTTACACTTGCTTTTGTTGAATTTCATTAGGTTTCTCCCTGCCCAGCTTCCAGCCTGTCGAGGTCTTGCTGGATGGCAGCACAGTGTTCCTGTGTGTCAGCCGCTCCTCCCAGCTTTGTATCATGGGGGTACTTGCTGAGTGCGGACGCTATTCCCTCATCAAGGTCGTCAATGAAGATATTAAACAGGACTTGATCCAACACCGAGCCCTGGGGAACACCACTAGTCACAGGCCTCCATTCAGATTCTACTCCACTGATCACGACCCTCTGAGCCCGGTCTGACAGCCAGTTCTCAACCCACCTCGCTGTCCACTCATCTATCCATTGTTTCCTCAGGATGTTGTGGCAGACAGTATCGAAAGCTTTGCTGAAGTCAAGGTAGATGACATCCACTGCTCTCCCTCCATCCACCCAGTTGGTAATGACATCATAGAAGGCTATGAGACTGGTCGAGCAGATGGTCCAAATATACCTGGTTGAGGTCTTGATTGGTTTAGAAGAGGAATGGAAATGAGAAAGAGAGTACAATATGTTGTTCTGTGTTTTAGCAGTGCTTGTGAAGAGCTTCAAACTCTAGAAAAATTTATCATTTGGTAGCATCCAAAGAAGATGATGCTCCATCATTTCTGGATATGCCAAGATTTCCAACTATAAAATGAAGAAGCTACTTAAGGCATACTCTGTATGTCAAGCAACACATAGTTTCTATACCAAATAAAATTTCTGATGCAAGGAAAAATCAACAGTGGAATGTAAAAATATTTCAGAAATGCCACATGTCTTGGTCACCTTGCCTGGGGTAGTCCAATCAGACTTCATTGCTTCATTTCAAAAGCAACCTATGTGATATGGAAGCAGTGGGCTTGAGAAGGGCAACAGGATATTAAGAGAAGATATGATAAGCGAACAAAATATTGTTGTGACTCCAGACAGATAGATACAACTCAGGGAAGTGTTCATGGAGCCATTGCTGACTGTTTTCCAAAATCAGTGACCTGACAGCAGCCAGAAAAATCATCAAGGCTCTTGGCATCATCTGGAAAAGTATTTGGAATGCCACATTTTAAGGACATGTGGTATTACAGAACATACAGAGTAGTGAAACTGCCACAATCAAAGTGATGCTGGGGCTGCTTCATAAGGAGGGACAAAAGAGGCTTCAGCTCTTCAGTAAGCACAGGAGGAGACAAATAGGGGCTAGAACTGAGCTTTGCAAAATCACAAAGGCAGCAGGTGGAGCAAATGCAGAACTAGGTTGTTAATCAGATCACATGAAGTACTGGCACTGGGGATGCTCGAGGAAACTCTCTCATGGTGACCATCTGGGGTTTGTAGCTGTGGGATGCTGTGGAAGCAGACACTGTCAGCAGGTCCAAAGGGGAGAGGGGAGTAGTCAAATTCAGGGTAAGTAGGTCCATGCACACATTAAAGGGAACAAGCAGGCTTGTGTAGCCTCTAACATCTCTTACACACAGTCCTGAATGCTGGAGAGGTACAACAAGGATGGTCTGCAAACAGTAGCAATGATTTGTCACCTCTAAGACATGAACTGTTATTCCAAGCCCATCAGGTGTTTCACACATTCTTAATACAGACTACAGTAAAGGTAATTGGGAGTTCTCATCACCATCAGTCTATAAAAGGTAAGCAAGAGGACACATTACTTATTCCATAATCAGCAAAATGTAACAAAAAAAATTAGAAATAGTTTTGCATATTCCAAATTCATGGAAATCATTGTGAATGGCATGGAGTGAAGTAGGTCATCCAGCCCAGACATGAGCCTATCCACCAATTAGGGCGACATCAAGACGAGTATTTGTTAGCTAATCCCTGAAGACAGGAAGAGATTCTTTCTGTGTATAATTTGTTAATCACAGTATGACTTGGGTTGGTTGGTTTGTTTTCTGGCACACTTATTCCCTTGCCTGTGTGGAAGAAGGGAATTAATTTGCAGTGTCTTGCTGTCACTTTCCACAAGGGCAAAGACTTTAAAGGGCAGGCGGTGGAAGGTAACTTCCCTAAATGCAAATGCATTTACTTCTGCTTCCTTAACTGTGACTATTATGAATTCAGGACAGGTTGCTGTCTTCAGTTCCTTCAGAGCAATTTTTGGCTCACAAAAGAAAGCTGATGGACTTCATTAAGCAGGCATATTTGTAAGCTTCCTACATGTAATGTTTTCTTGACTCTATCTCTCCAATGGTCACATCAGCCAACTTTTTCTGTTTCTTATTGTCTCCCATGCTATGGAATCATTTTACTTTTGCTTCTATAACAAAGCAGCTTGAGGACCTGTACTGCCAGAGTTGAGCTGCGTGCTACTGAGAGACAATGAACCATGACCAGTAAAATCTCCAGTAGCACAAGCGAAGTCCTCAATCTAATGGTTGGAAAACATGCTATAATTACAAACTGGAAATGAAACCCTAGGTTGTGACAATGTACATGGTTTTGTATGAATACACAAATTTTTACAACTTTCCACCCTGACAGAAAAGCCAGGCTTTCAGCAGCCAGGCTAATAGAAGTTACAGAGGGTTATGGCTATTTCCTCTCTAATTCGGGATTGCATCTACTCTTGTATTTAACAACGTAAGTTCTAAGACAGCCCTTCTAGCCACTGCATGAAAGAGGCTTTCATTTTTTAAAAAACTTTGAGTTTCTAGTTTAATAAAGTCTCGAAGATTTAGACATGTTTTGCTGTTCTGGTTTTCCTCCTCTCTGTGACCCTCTTATTAAGCATGGATAGTATACTATGAAGCACTATTGACATGGGTCTTTAAGATACTGCACAATAGTGTTGCCAAGAGTTATTCCTACTGCTGAATCTCTAAATTAAAAGGGAATGATTGAAAACTCACCTACCATATTACTTCCATGCAAAGTCACGACTATAAGAAATGTTTTGCTGGGGCTTTGATTTAGAGAGACTTTAATTGCTACTGATGTTTCTGGAAGACATGTAATTGTTTCCCCTGTAGCCTCAACAAACTCGTACTGTTTCTGCAAAATCTGAGCAGTCTGAACAAAACTAAGCAAATTCAGAAACTGTTTTATGTTCTGCTAGGGGAAAATGCATTACAAAATCTGCTAAATTTTAAATGCTTTATGTTATAAACCTACTCTCCTACCCTAGTCAGCATCCAAAGTTCCTGGGCAATCTGACATCCTTTTCTGTCAGTTCATACATAGATAATGCAACAAGACAGTCCACACGTCCTCGTGGCTCTTTGTAAAGAGCAGCTACCTTGCATGACAGGATATATGGCATCTGCAACATTCCTGGTTTTCTCTATCCATGCCAGGACCTGACACCAGTAAGGGTGCAGTTAAAATTTCAGAAGAATTGGCTTGCATTCCTATTTAGAAAATGGGGGGAAATGAAATTTAACTGACAGTTGCTCAGTGAACTAACCCTCCTTACTTCGGAACAATGGATTAACTGGTTTAAAAGAGTACAGAATAAAGGAAGAACAGTAGAAATATCCCCAGAGATACATTAAAACATGACACGCTTCATAGATCTGTTTTATTAATCTCTTCTCTCCATCAGATGTCAAGAGGAGAAGCTATTCTATTTTTTTAAGCATGAGCCACTTCGACCTCCTGTGCTACAGCAGAATGTGTCTGCTTTGACAAGAAAGAAGACTGTAGATACAAATGTAAAGAAAGGGAGCAGTAGTGCTTTCTTTAAGTGAAAATGAATGGGGTTTCTCTGGAAGGGTCGTGGAGATTTTGTATGTGACATACTACAAAAGTTGTTCAAGCTGGAAAAAAAGGGACAAAACCCAAACCAAACCAAAGCAAAACAAGACCAACAAAAAAAAAAAAAAGGCAAAAAAAGGAAAAAGTAGCATGTTTTTCAAGTAAAAAGACTTTCCTGAAAGTTGTTCTGTGTATTTGCAGTATCAAAAAAAATAAAAAATCCCACTGTATCAGTGAAAATAACAATCCCAGCAGCAGGGTAGTAAGTGCTAAGCATGCCTGGCACTGGTACCAGTAGGTCATTCCTCTGCATAGTGCTCAGGTGCAGTTCACACTTCAGGCAGCTCAACTCTGTCAGATCTCTCCAATGATCACCAAAACTGGTGTGCAACTAGAGAAAACAAAACACAACAAAACCACAGCAACAACAAAAAACCCACCTAGAGAAATGGCCTGGAAAACATGAAGCAGTACTTGGAATCTCCAGGAAAGCTGAACCTCTCCAGAAGTCAGGAGGACACCTAGGGGACTGAAAGCAGCCCCTTGCTCAGGGTCTGCAAACAGAAGCTGCCAAAATGAGTGACATAGAGGGTGCAGAGGGTGCCTTCAGTGTTTAATTCTGATGGTTTTACTAGTTTTTTCTGTGTTTACAGGATGTACCAAAGAAGGTGAAACCAAAATAATTTGTGACTGACTTAAGGCTAAGGAACATATATTTCAATGTTGGTGATAAAACCAAACAGCAAAAAAAAAAAGTTTATCTTGGCAACCTAGTTGCTGTCATCACCCCAAAAAAGCAAGAGAGCAAACAGGTAGCATAAGTGTTATAGGGTTCATCCTACATGCAGATGAGAGACTCATGTCAGACTTATCCAGTCTGCAAACTCACAAGCAATGTTCTGGGCTCCCCAATTCCACAGAGAAAGGGAAATACTGGAGAGAGTCCAATGAAGGGCTGCAAGCATGATTAAGGTAATGGAGCATCACTCTTATGAATAAAGGCAGAGAGACCTGGGTCTGTTCAGTCTGGAGAAGAGAAGGCTGAGAGGAGATCTGATCAATGTATACAAATACTCAAAGGGTGGCTGCCCAGAAGAAGGGGCCAGTCTCTTTTTACTGATGCCAAGTGATAGGATTCTGTGATTCTGTGAATGTCGCCTCCAAATTTAAAAACAAAAAAAAAAAGAGCAAAGGTTTTGCCTGATGAGATCTTAGTAACAGCTGTAGTTTTGAAATTAGAAGTCTAGGACCCAGTCAGAGCAGTTCACTAGAGGCTACTGCACAGGTTAGCCATCAGGACAATGTTTTATGCTTAACTGCTGCTCTTGGATTTGTTTCTGAGGAAAAAAAAAGGATGGTTATGTCATGAGCTAGTTGGAATGGGCCATTGAGTTTTGGGAATGCTGGTGATTTGTGTGCAATGCTGTGAAAGAGAGCTAATGCACTCCTTGGTTACCCTTTGATGAGAGCACAAGGTCGGGGAAGAGGGTGGGCTGGAGACCTCCAGATATGTTTCTTGGAAGCAATGCTGCCCAGAGACACTTAAAGAGCAAGGACATGTAAATCGAAGTCTAATGGGACAAAGGCCCTTCAGCATTTACCACCTTATGCTCAAAACTGCATGTGACAGGACTCCAGATGGTGTACAAATGTGAGGAGGATTTGCCTGGACCTTTTCCTGCAGAGAATTCCCCAAGCAGCTTTTAAACTCAGAAAAGCCCAGGTTCATTACAACACAAATCTCCACTGCTTACATTTGCAAATGGGGACAGCACAAAGGTACTGAGGGGGTTGTGTCACCTGAAAGGGGGCAACCAAGGAGATACTGAGATGGGTAAAGATTCAGCAGGAATAGTGAGAATTCAGTCAATTTTGTGACTTTTTTCCAAATACCTACAAGATTTTGTCTGTCATTAAATTGAGTTGGAAATATTCCCCAGCTACTTCTCAGTGTCTCAGTAGCAGGGTTGGTTTTTTTTGAGAGAACAGTTTCTTTTTTTTTTAAATTAAGCTCAAAATGATGGTTTCATGGCTGGTTTTCAACTCCTGTCTTCCTTCCAGACTGCCTTTCTAAAGAGATCTTCCTCTAAGCAGCCTCACAATATCTTCATCTTCATGTTGTAAGACTGTAGTAATTAGTTGGAGCTTTGCTGAGTTTGCAGAGATATTGTGGGTGAAGTCATTATAATAGAGTCTAGTGTTTCAGCCTCTTGCTTTTATTTGCAAGATTATTGGTTTGATGAAAGAAACAGATTTTGACAATGTGATGGCTGTAGATGCTTAAAAAATTGTCTCCAAGTTGTTTTCTTAGTTAAGTGCACAGTACAGTCCCTCATTTAAGGACCACAGTGATACTGCGGTAGGAAGTCCAGGGATATGGTGACAAGTAGGTACTCTTCATACCACATGATAATGCACACATTGTCATCAATTCAGTCATCAGGCCTGAGCTGTGGCTAAACTCATATATTTGCATCGTGTTACCACTTTTCGTGTGCTCAGATTTGCCTCTAGTTGTATTTTTGTTTTGCTTGTGGGTTTGAGGTTTTTTTAAGTATCTGCCTTTATTCTATTCAGTAGCGATTCAGACAAGGTAACGTAAGTTGTGAATTTCAAAACCAAAGAAATTAAGTATTTTTAATAAAACCACAAACTTAAAGGTCTCTAGAAATGTCCTCAGCTTCCTTCTATGAAAAGTGCAATCTCAGAATGATAAATCCATCCCAGGCAAATTGGGCATCTGCCAATGCAGCTGTCTGCCTGGACTATTTCAAGTAAAATGCTTTGATAGAGTAAGTAATAAACTGGTGTTGGAAGGGGCACAATGAGAACGAAAAAAAAAAGTGGATACGTTTGTAATGAAAGCCTTCTGATGGGGAAGCTAAGCAAGAGTTGAGTGACTTATAGTCTGGCTGAGGGGTATACCGGGTGCTAAAGATTTTTGAACTAAAAAGTATTAAAAAGTCAGGCCAGGATAGGGTTTTACTTCCACCTTAAACATCAGCTGATGTAAAAAGAAAGACAATGAATTATCAGCTCGGAGTCAGTACTGGAACAGGAATTAAAAATTAATATGTTTTAATTTCCAATAGTGATGTCCAAAGAGATGAAATAGTGTTTAAATAAGAACGTGTGTAGATCAGGCTGGTTCATCTGTCTTGATAAGAAGGTTAATGGTGGGATCCAAAGACAATTTATCAGCATATCTTGTAAAACCTGTTTATTTCACATAGGAATTGATTTCAGACTTGAAAGTCTTGGAGTCCTTATGGCTAAATAAAATAACGCGGTGCAACAAGTGAAGTATACAAATGATTTTATGACAATTGGAGCTCTTTTTCTTTCAGCAAACTATTTGCCAACAGGCTATGAATTTTGAATTTGTTCCAAAACCAATTTCAACATAATTTTAGCATCATTTTTGTCAGCTTGCCATGATGAGTATTCATTGTTTATTTGTGCCATATGAATATTCATTCAAATTTGCAATTATGTTTCTCTCTACTGATTTGGCAACAGTCATATAAGTGAATAATTCATGGAATATGTGTAATTTTTAAATATATCTTTAGTCTGAATTTACCAAGAACGTTGCAGCACTGAGTAAGTTTGTCAACCAGGAGGTCTCAATAGTATTTGTGTTAATGCGTTTGATGTTTGACTCTTGATAAACCTTCATGAAACCAAACCATTATCCTCAACTTACCACCTCAGTGCTACAGCACACGGCCCAGTCACTAATTTAGTATGGTTTATTCATACTGATTTAACAGTTTATTCATAGACCTATACAGAATTTAAGATTTGGTAAACTATCTTGTGTTGACTGTAGGCCTGACTGTGTTAAGTGTTATGCGCTTATGCAGGATGCAAGTTTTCAATTAAAGCTCTTAAAGGAAAGGTTAGGAAGGGGATTTCAAATTAATATAGCATAATGAGAACTATGTGATGGCAATGATTTTGATTCAATTATCCAATTTCCTGATAGGAAGAAAAAAGTGAAAATGGATTTTCAAATGGAAATGGATTTCAGTAACAAGATCTTTTTTTGTTTTTTCATTGCCTCCTATCTTCCTACTATACTTACATGCTTAATTTTATATTTTTAAACAAGGGGAAAACTAACTAACAGTACATTTGTGTGCAATACTTCTGACTTTGAATTGGTTATAACACTCACAGACTCAGTCTCATGGCAGCATTTTCAAGAACATTTTCCATTGGAAACAATTATTGATAAAAAGATAGTAAAAGAGATTCACAGATGTTGTAAAGGGTTAGTGAGGTTCAAGTATTTCTTTGATAAAATTTTCAGGCAGTATACTGTGAAATTCTCGGCAGTGATTCATTCTAGGGCTATTTTTCCAGTTTACAATTTCCATAATGTTTTGAATAGAATAAAGCCTGGTGTTGAGGTTTTGGAGGAGGGCAGGGCTGCAAGGGTGGCTTCTGCAAGAAGCAGCCAGAAGCTCTCTGCAGGCCCCAGAGAGTAAACACCAGCCGGCTCAAGGCCGGAGTCATTGCTGACCAAGGCTGAGCCCGTCAGTGGCAGTCACAGAGCCTGAAAAGGGGAGTGGTAGAGTGGCCTTAGTGGGTGTCTGGCCTCCACCCTACCTGGGAACAGAATAAAAATAAAGGAATGGTAAAACTTCTTCAACTTGAGTTATATTTAGTTTTTGGCAGATTGAGAAATTTATCATACAGTTGGAATTATGAGTTTCTGTTTCCATAATTTTTCTCTGTGTGGTAAGGAATTTCTAAAACACAACATTTTGGATGCAAAAGAAGTCTGTTACAATTACTGTTTTATATATACCTTTGGTTCACTTCACTGTCCGTTTGGTAAAAGGGAAAAACATTAAGCCTTATGGCCAGTTTCACTGCTATACTCTGCAGGTAGAAAGGAACAGTAAGCATGGCTTGACTGTTTAACGTGATTTACCTTTTATTTGGAGTAACAGAGCATACTGCTTAATCTCCTGCCCAGTATTCCACCTCATTCTTAAAGTGGGTGGCCACTGATACTCAAAGCAGGCATCAGGTCAGGAGCTGACAATCAGACATCTGCAATGCATGGAACTGAATGTGTGACTATACATACATACATACAAAAAATAGAATTTAAAATTTGTATGCATATATATGTGTGCACATGCATGTAGAAGCAAATATGCATGCATATTCTAGATCTTCAAACAAAATCTCAAAATAACCAGCTAATGCGTTCTGCTTTTTCAGAGTTTTCTCTGATTTCAGAGTTTTCTCTGATTTAACTTTTTTTTTGTTTTGAAAATAAGCAAGCAATTTCCCATCTGAACCTCCCCCACATTATCTTGCCAGTCAAGACACAGTTTATCTATCTGCTTTATTTTCTATTTCATATTCTTTCTCAAAGAAGCACCTCTGTCTCTTTCTCCAAAATTGCAGTGCTCTGACAGCTGTGAACTTGGAACTGTTTTTTTTAAAAAATTATTTTCTTTTTTTCTGGAACTACAGCATTCCTGTCAGCCCAACAGCCTGTACTGTGGCTGCTTCGTACCTTTAAATTCTTCTCCACCCTCCAGACCCATTCCTCAAATTCTTTTCCTGTGGTGGATCTTTCTAAGTTTATCTTGGGCACCATGATGAATTTTCCTCGTGCTGGTTAATGATGTACTCACAGAGTCAAGTCGTAAAACTAAGTTAGGTATGCACTAAGAGCAATGATAGAGAGGTGCAATTGCACCTGCCTTCTAGCGATGTGTACACAGACTTCAAATCATGCCCTCCTCCGACTTGGACTCTCCAATTCTCAGGCAGCTCAGTATTTGATTTGAAAAATAGCTTGTAAGGGCTTGAATTTCTCACAGTTACTCTCCTATCAGTATATCACTGTCATATCTGTATGGCACTACTATAAAGCCACCTGTGAAGCCATATGTATTTAATATTTCGCAGCATGGAAATTGGCCTTAAGACAGCATCTCAAAAGCATTATATTGACCTACACAATTAGCAGGGTGCTTGCAGTATAAACTTCAAGTTAAATAGCTTTGTTAGAAATCCCAACGATGTTCCTCCTTTCAATAAAGAAAAATGCCTTGGAGGGAAGTCTTTCATCTGCTTTTCAACAGAATTAATGAATATTTGGACAATATTTTATGTATTATTGTATGTGAATTGATTGTAAAATCTGAGTAAAACCTGTCAGAACCTGTGGCCTCCCACTTCTTTACCGTCAGGTACAATGTCAATAAGCAAAAGCATGACTGCACTCCTAAACTTAATTTAGCCAACATGCCCAATGTGATGCCCAAACTCTTTCCTCCTCTGAAGAGAAATTGAAAAAACCCATGCATTTGAAGTGGTTTGAGGCAATTCGCTAAGGGTGGGCAGTGAGTGACTTCTCCCAGTTCTCTCACATGGGCTGCATGTTTTGAGGGCCAGTTCAGATGGATCTTTCAATTAAAAACCACCAGGGTTTTTTTCTGGAAATTAAAATTGTTCATGTGTGCAGAGTTGTTAATTCTTCAAAGCATGTGTTCAGAGAGTTTAATAAAATCTATTTTTGTCCAAATTATGTGAGACTTTAGCCAACTGCTGAAAAAATATCTAAGTACAAAAGGAGGCTGAGGACTCTGTCTTCTCACAATTATACCAGAGCCTCCAGGACCTCATTCACTTAATTACTGTCATGAACTCTTTGAACAGTTGTGAGTTTAGGCTCGAAACTGCAGATGATAATTGCCTTGGTTGGAGTGTGATACTTTGCCACAGTCAGGATTTTAAAATCATGGCGTATAAGTGAGCAAGAGAAGTTGAGGGTGCTTATCTCATAGGCAAAGATGCTTCCTGGGACACCCTGCTTCCTGACTCTTCTTACTGCTTCCAACAGGCATTGTTCAGAATCCCATGGATTTTCTCTGCCTTTGTGCATGCTTCTTGTTTTGTAAGGACACCAGGATGTTGAAGCATCTTCCTGCTATGAAACAGGGATGTGACCCTGGGGAGCAGGACTGGGGCATAACACAGGGCTGGCCCATTAGACTGAGAGCTGTGACCATGGTTTTCTTGTTCTAGTACTGGTCTTCATAGTATCAACATTCCATATTTCTGTCTGGGATGTTACCGTGAATCTGTGGGTAGTGTGCATAAAGATCTAATTGCATTAGATCATTAACAGCATCAGATTTGTGCTAAGCCAGCTGCTGAAATAAATACATCTGTACCACATATGCATGTATATATACACATGTAAAAACATAGTAAATTATATCTACTCATATATAAAATATATCTATGAATGACAAGGCAGAGTTATTTAATAACACTGTGAAAGAGATCAGAACTTTATTTTGACTTTGTCACTGAACATCATCTTTGACCTTGGATTTCAATGTTTTGGCTTTTCTTATTTAAAAAAAACCCACAGCTTTTTTCTTTTCATTAGAATGGGAAATTTTGCTTTGAACGTGAGGTTATTATTTATAGATTCCAAGCTGAGTGCTGTAAATAGACATTAGGATGATATGGTGTAAAATGGAAATAAAGTTGGAAAGAGTAGGAACTTTCTGAGCACTAGAAACTAAATCTTTAAGCTATTTCGAAGTTTATTATTTTGTAACAGTAAACAAAGCTGTACACCTGTATGTTGGTCGCATGGTCAAGTAATTTCTCCCTTATGAAATTTGGAAATGACTGTAACCCAGTCAAGTGCAATGAACCATTCCAGCTACACAAGAGACCACAATATCTCTGCTGAGGGAGAGGTTCCTTTAATGGAGCATGTTGAGTGATGCCAAATATACACCACTTACCCAAATGACTACCTTAACAGCAAAAAAACATCTTCAGGTAACTGGGGACCATCGTTTCCTTTCCTGCAAGTTCCTTATGGCTTTGGTTGGGTGGTTTTCAGGTTTTCAGTTGGGAAAGAAATGTTTTCCCACCTGAGCCAGCTAAAGCAACACTCAGACCAAGTCCCTGTTTGACGTGTTTCCAGTTCCCTGCAAATATTTTCAGCAGTGAAGGTACTTCTGACCTGGGCTGTCACTCCTAATCTCTGGACCAGCATTTGGACTTATGCAAAGCACATCACCTATAGGAGATGTGAGCTGGCAGTGTGTAGGTACAACACCTCTCCTCGGTGACCAAACAAGAAGTGAAGGCTCTGTCACATGGACCTTTTGCAGGAGCCTGAAAACAGTGATGGTTGCTGGACCCAGGAGAGGCCATTTCCTTGGATGTCTTTGCAGCATATATTGCATGCTTCTTGCAAAGAAGTATGATTTGTTTATCAAATTTGATATAAAAGAAAACCTGAATATGGATGCTAGCCTACAACGCAGTGTTTCCATACTGAAATAGTATCCTCCACTAGAAGAGGCGTTGCTTGCCATGTCAGGTGCTTTATGACTAACGTGCTAACCTCTGACAGAGGTTATCTTTTGGAAAAGCCAGCAGACACCCACGCAGATCTGAGCAAGGTCATTTCTATAGTACACAGAAAACAGGAATGTCCCTTGGGGCCAAACTGGACAAGACTCATAAATAGTGAGTGATTCGAAGCGAAATATTTTCTTAAGCTCAACATAAAGAATTCCTATCCCGTGGTCAAATCTGTGAGAAGTTCAAACTTTCAGACAAGAACAAGTTGTGCCGAGAGGATGTTACCTGTTGTCAGTATAATACACTTCAGATGTCAGAGAAAGGACTGCTTGGTGAGCCCGAAAGCTATAAAAGTCTCAATGGAGAAATTACAAGTTGCTTTACTGAAGCGGTGTTTAATATTACAGCTGAGGTACCATAAAAGTAACAGAGGAAAACCCTCCCATAGCAGTATGCACCCAGCGGAGCTGTAGTGCCCAGAAATGTTGCACCTCAGATTTTCCATCTTTCTTTCATTTTTCTCTCAAGCTCGCTATCATTCAAAAGAACATTATGAAACTGGAATATCATAAAGATTTTTTTTTAGGTTTTAAATATGTCCATTCGGATTCTGGGCACTGAACACAATCAGATCAACATAAGGGGGAAAAAAATTAAATCGTTTTAAACAGAAATTCCATTGATTTGGCTGGAACTGATGTACAAAAGGAAGCAGTGGGCTGTGTTCACCTTTAGGTTATGGAGGCATGTTTTGCACCTCATAAACAGAGTCAGAAGTTAGGACACTAATCATAGAAATAGTTCACAGCGCTGTGCAACTTAACACCTACAGATGGTCCTGCTAAGCTGTGGGTCTCTCCATGTAGTATTCACCTGCAGAAATATCTGCAGGATCCAGCCCAAATCATTGGTGGCAGTCCCAGGTAGAGTATCTGTAATTCACATTTTCTCAGGGATAGTTGTAACCACCAGAAGGCGGGATGAAAAAGAGCAAGCCTGCTGTCGCAATTATACAATAAATCATGTTATTAATTACTATATAATTGTTTAAATTAAAAAAAATTAAGCAGATTTACACAGAACAGATTTTTCTCTTTTTGGGGGATGAGGGGGGTTTTACCTTAAACACATCTTATTTAATTTTTTTCCTCTCTGAGCCTGAAAGTCGCTTCATTTTCATGTTTTCCCAGGTCCCCACAGCCTTTTGGAGAGAAATAACCATTCTCAGATTGGGAAGGCTCGGTCAGTTCCTATTTGCCGACTAAAACTGGAAAAGGTCAACCTTGACTAAAAATTAAGCTCTTACACATTTCTGTTGGTTTTGTTGTTGTTGTTGTTCTAAGTATGCCTCCAAAATCTCATGAAAAGTGAAACTAACAGCTGGTGCAGGAACTTCCATGCCAACATGCAGCCTCACGGCAATGCATGTTTTAGCCCGAATTTTACAGCAAAATGAAAAGGCAGAGGGGAGAGATATGCTTCAAGACCTGTCAGGTTACGCTTACCTGTCAGGTTTCTTTCTATCATCTGCCAACTCATTAAGGTAACCTTGCCAAAGAATTAAATTAACATTCAAGGGAAACGACAGTGCTTTAGATGTTCTAGTTAGAGGTTATCCCGTTTCCCTCTCCTTGGCTGCAAGTGGCTGTTGCACGCGTGCTTTCTGCTGCCCCACTGAAATGATTTTCCACTGCAGCACCGAGCCATTGCAGAGATGATTAATCCTTCCTCCTCTTCAGAAAGCCAATTTTTTCTTTCC
Organism: Laterallus jamaicensis coturniculus; assembly: GCA_022605575.1. Classification (NCBI taxonomy): domain Eukaryota; kingdom Metazoa; phylum Chordata; class Aves; order Gruiformes; family Rallidae; genus Laterallus; species Laterallus jamaicensis. The sequence continues at coordinate 200,197 of JAKCOX010000120.1, forward strand.
CCTCCGCTATCCTGTTGAATTATATGTGCAGTAACCAGACAAAACATGGGTTGTATGGCAGAGGATTTTGGGTGGGAAAACCACAACAGAGTGAGTCAGGATATGGTGCCCAGTTTCTCTGGCTTTGCTACAAGCACGCTGTTCAGCCATCAGTGGTTTGGTAGGAAATGTATTTCATGAAAAAAGATCAGGGATCAGGCTTTCAAAGGGAACTTGTGTTTGCTAATGAGATCTGGGGTAAAAAAAATAAAGATCTGTCCATTAACATTATATATAAAGTTTTAAAGCTCCGGGAATTTCATATAATTTGTTAGCTGCTTGTTAGCTTTTTCTGTGTGCTCTGCATTATCTTGATTCTTCATCCATGTTACAGTGTTTTGCTGCTTACAGTCACTGGGGCAAAGGGATTCATTGCCACCTGGAATACCATTGCAACCCGAGAAAAATCACTGTGGCCAGAACACACCCCATTGTGTTCATGTAGCCTCCCCTTTTCCAGGTGATACTGACATGACCTCTGAGATCAGTTTAAGGTAAATTAAGGTAAATGGGACAGCCTACAAACTGTGCATTTCCTCCAATGCTCCTCCCCCCCCCCCTCCAACCCCACTAGTGTTGGAGCTGAACTGGATAATAAAATAGACTTGTTTACAAAAAGCTCAAGTAAAAATATCTGTTGATTTGAAAAGAGAGGGGACAATCACTTGAACAGTGAGAATATGACAAGAGAAAAAGAAGACAAAGAAGCAGTGTCAGCTAAAAGTGGAGCTAGCAGTGAATTTTACAGGTCTCCAGGGAGGGGAAGACTCAAGACATAGGAAAAAAAAAAATCATCATTTACAAGCTCATCCAGGCAAGAGAACACATGATAAGGGGTACAAACACACTCACTTATGTTAGAGGTAAATAAGGTATATTGGAATTGAATGCTGAATTAATTAGCAATGCTTGGAGTGATTATTTTGCAAGAGTACCACATAAAGGGAATGCAAGATAGGAATTAAATCATGTAAATCCAACCGGGATGAGGTTGGCTGTACTTAGAAGTAGCAAGTCATAAAAGCAGGTAGGGAAACGAAAGTGGGGAGAGTCTCTTGATGAAGTGCCAATGCATTTGCTGAAGTGACTTGTTATGGAAGGCATGTTTGATTGCTTTCCTAAGTCAGAGAAAGTACTAAAGCAATGTTGTAAAAGCTTTGAAGAGTATATATTTAAATGTGGAGAAGTATTAAGCTCAGCACAAATCATCCAAGTGAAATGGTGCTGCAGAATATGAAGCCTTGGCATAGATTACTGAAAGCATCTGTAAAGAACCCAAAATTTAGAGGGGTTAGACAGTTTCATGGTAGGAAAGAGCAGAGCCAGTGGAAGGCGTGCTGTATGTATTTTCTTGAAACTTAGAGAAAAGAAAGTGCTACCTGTATGGTCGGTGCAGAAATGGAAAAGTACTTGCTCATGTAGTGAGTACGAGCAAGTTGGTTTGGAGAACTTTTTGTGTGCCACCTCTCACAAAAAAGTGAGCATCAGAAGGTGCTCAAAAGTGAGAAAATATGAAGGGAAATACCACAGAGGATGCTGTTACTTAAGGAGACATGCAAAGCCGTGTTATGTCATGGTAGCTACATGTTCATGATGGCAACGCTTCTTTATGTAGGCATGAGTTAGAGTAAGATTGATGGTAAGACTGAAGCCTTCATAGGTGGTGAAAGGCATCCTCCACATACAGAAGGGAAGGACAAGACCTGAGAGGAAGCAGTCTTACTGCTTCTTTCTGGTTGCTTTTTCACTGCACCTTGGCTCTGTGGTCTAAGTGCAGCTCAGATTGACAGGGAAAATGGATTTGGGTCCTCAAACACAGGCAAATGACATGTATCATGGACATGTTTGGTTTCCTCACCTTTCAATAGGAAAAGTGCAACCTGTATGTATGCAAAGCATATGTATAGACAGGTAGTAAAGTGTCTCCTTGGGTCTCCCACCTATCTTTTGAAGCAATCAGCTTTGTTACACCACCTTCAACACTCACGTATATGACCACGTCAATCTGATTATGACCATCAGTCAGGCATCATATTAAATCCTTCATAAGGCAGACATCATAGCGTCCACTTCAGCACTTTAACTGTGAGGCAATAGGGGCTGAAAGCTGGGTCTAAAAGCTGATCTTTTTGTTTGAAGGGCCCACAGCACTTACCCAACCCTTGATTTGTTCTGCATACGGCTACCAAATATTGGCTTTAGGATGCTTGTTTTTTTGTGATGTGGTTCTCTCTGTGTGTAATCCGTGCCCTCCTGGCTCAGCTCTGCACATACAGCGTGGTATTTGGGTATTAGGTATTCTCACGGCAACTTTGTTTTTCAGATATCCATCAGCAGATAAAAGCCTTTGAAACAGAACTGTCTCTTCAAGCTGTTAACCCTCTGACGAGCTACTGCCATGTTAGTTCTCTAGTAAGTTATATATTATTTTAGGCTCTGTAATTATTTTCTCTAGCATTAATCTAGCTTACAGTTGGCATCAAAAGCAATGGATTTCGCTCACACTGTTCTTTCTGCAAGAAGAAACAATTCTTTAATATGCAGATCAGCTCGACAAAGTTGGGTGAATTTAGTCAGCACGCCCTTGAAGGAGAGAAAGGCTTTTATGAAAAATTCAAGGTTAGAGTTATGTTCCCAAGCATGATGAAAAAGCTACTTAACCCTTTAGAACAGATACATAGGGAGATCATTTACTCATGAAAAAGAAATTATTCTTGTCTTGGATATTAGCAAAAAACTGGGAGCTAAATTAGTGGGAGGGATGATATGCAGGAACTGAATGGTGGTTTTCAGAAATCATTCTTATTGTTCTTATTTCCTTGGACAAAATGCACATTCACAATCTAGTCCACATCATAAAACAACCTGTCCTCACAGGCACATTGTAGGAATCTCTCTGGAGAATATACTGACAAAACAAGACTCCCTGTGCTAACAGGTGTTAGAACCGGCAAATACAATTTGCTCCTGTTGCATCGCTATGAAAGGATTGGGGACCGTGGGCTGTGAAGCCTGACATGGGGGGCTGCCATACAGATTCTTCACAGTTTGCAATGCAGACTTGGGCAAGGAATGAAGATGTTCCTAATGATTACTGATTCCCTTCAGGACTGAAAACCAATACTGACTTTCTGAAACTTATAAAAGCTCTCTTTAACAAGTTTCTGTGCCCATGCTTTTCGCAAAACACATATCTAGCCCAAAAGCTCAATTCAGATGGATGTCTGTCCTAACTCAGAACTTAGTCCTCCAGCTTTCATGACTTCTGGGGAATCCAAAACAAGAGATGATCCCTGCAACACAAAGTGTTTATTGGCTTTAATTAATTGGATGACCAAGTGAATTCTATAAACAAGTTTTACCCAGGATGAAAACCTCTAGGCATCCTTTGATGTAAAACCAGTTTTAGGATCTCATTTTTACTTATGTGAAGATCATTAAAACAGTTTAAGAAAGAACAGAACTCCAGTGTCTATTGAACTTTATGAATTGATCACAATTCATCCTTGATGCTTCCTGAAAGCAACAGAAAGCCAGTTACACATTACTTCATTATCACTGTAAAGCATAAAAGTGTTCAGCGTAGAAATTGCAGACAAATAACTTGGTTCCAGAAAAACCTATATAATCCATATTGTACTACTTAGCTCTATCAACATTAAGGAAATTAAACAAGTAAATAATGCAAATAAATTATTAAACACATAAAAACCCTTTAATCATCCTTTCAGGGTGCAATAACAACCTCATAAAGAGCACAAAAGAGAAAAACAGTATTTGATCTCATCTGTCTAGACTAAATTCTGCCTATATTTCAAAACATCTGTCCTAAATTGAGTCAGCTTCAGCAGAGGCAACAGGCCCTCTCATTCTGCTTTTAGAAAACAGAGGTCAAGAATAAATGCTGAATATAGGAAAATCTCCACCTGATGAAGTATGATACTTTCCTTGCTTCATGGAGATTCCTCTAGCTTGAACTAGCCTTCAACAGGGCTTTTGCTCTACAGACTACTGACTCTTTTCCAATCATATTCCAGCATGAAGGAACACCATGCTGCATCTTCCCCGCCTGAAAGCTTTTGATTTCATTGAAGTTTGACCCTGCATTAGCAGTTACGCTGAAGGAATTTTTAATTCCTTGGAAAGCACGTGGCAAATGCACTCCCAGCTTAGCAGGCAGCTGTCCAGTGCTGAGCAAAGACCTGACAGACTCATTGCCTACTCTCCTGTAAGCCCGATGGCCTTCCTTGTTGCCCCACGGGAGGTCATGCAGTGCTTAGGGGAGCTCTCTCCAGAGGGCAATTTAAACCCTCCTGGTACCTTTGCCTTACAAATCTCTTCCATTGCATCAAATTGGTTTGACTTCATTAAGCTTGAGCCTTCAGCTTTCCCTGGCAGTAGTTCTTACCTTAGGTATTGACCCAGGTACAATGACTACTCAAGTCTGCTTGGACGTGATGGGCAGTAGCTGGAGCAGGGCATATTTAAGGAGGCTGCTAAGAAAACGCTGTCTTTGGCACCTTTCAGAGGTATGGGGAAAAAATTAAGCTGAAAATTCTTTTTTTGCATTCAACAAGCTAAGTTTCTCACTTTTCCGTGGTGCACCCATTGCCTTAAAATATTTTACTGTAGGGGAGTAAAATGAGAACCTAATGAGGAGATGGTGGTGGCATGCAATTGTGCCCTGTGCTGGGCTGGTTGACTTCTAAAAGTCATAAGCCAACAAATTAGTTTTGATCATTTTTCTTTTTTAGTGTGAAACTTTTGCATCCCAGGACTGGTGTTATTGCTTTACCTTAGAGCAATTACTCACCCCAGGCACCTACCTGGCCCAGCCACCCAGCCACCAGCCACCCAGCCACCCAGCCACCTACAGTTACAGACCCTTCTCTGGTCTTCAGCGTGCCTTTCAAACACGGGGAAATGACAAATAGCGCCTATACCTGTTACAGGGCAGCCCACTGGTCACTCCAGTAACCAGCAAGCTTTCCATCCCTCCATCCCACGTTCATAGAGCACTTAGCATTCCTTACTAAGCACCCTTTCCCCTCCAGAGTAATTTTCCATGTGGAGATGCTTTTAGGCTTTTAGGCAATCCAGGTCTGTCCAGATGGCACCGAAGAGCGAGTAGCATCTGTCACGTTGCAGCTACCAATATGTGAGTTACCCCATGTTTCCAGTGAGTTTGTCTAAGCTGAAACTGCCCCAAAGTGCTCCTTCTGTAAAAAAATAATTATTCTTATATTGCCTTTCAGCCAAAATCACATAATGAAACTGTACTGGAGCCCATGCACCAAGCCCCCCTAGAGCTAAGGTATCTTTAAACAGCTTTATATGCTCCTAGTTCCAGGCAGTGATTTATTTCATACAGCGGGTTAAGGTGCTCACATCCCCTTTCTCCTCTCCCACCCTTCCAGCCCTGTGTGGGATGGATGAAGGTCTTGGCCGAAGGATCAGGATTCTGGTTGTAGCAAGACACAGCCCTGCTGTTTTGTTTCCCAAGCACACACCTCTGTGCCGAGCGCTCGGGGAAATACAGCCGGCCATTCTGCGGGGCTGCGCCGGTGCCTTGACAGATGGCCCTGCGAGAGGCTGGAAGCGCCACTGGCAGGGCGCAGAGTAAATCCCTGCATGTAAAAGAGACCCGGTCGTTCTGGGATAATTCACGATTTCTGGACGTGGTATTGGAAACACAATAAAAGTTTATATGGGTAATTTCCTACTTTTTTTTTTGGGGATGCCTTAGCTCAGCAGAGCAGGCTGCGCTGTGACGGGAGTGGTTCTGGTTTATAAACCTGCTTTTATTTTTTTAAATTAAAGTTAATACAGCAGACAAACACTGCACTTGAGCTGTGCCATGGCAGAGACAAGACAAATGACAGCCATCATTTGCCACTTTAGGAAGCAGTTCCAAAATCCTCCTGTCTTTTAACACCTGCTTAACCTTAATTTTGCTGATTTGCGGAGTCATTAATTAACTATGGATAATATACACAGCTACCCTGATAGATCTGGAATTTCACAGGCTATTAGAGTATATAATTTGCCTTACATTGCAGTGTTGTTAAACCAAATCATTATCTTAACCTGCACGTACACATCAAATTTTAGGGGGGCAAAATATCTTGTCTCCAATTAAATTTTGATTCTATATATTAATGTTAATAGATATAATTTTTCTTTCTCCTTAGTCAAAACACATCCCACAGATAGCTGCATCAAAAATGCTATTGACCTAAACTAATTATTGAAAGTGAAAAAAACCTGCAACAAACCAAGCCAAACTCCCTCAAACTACAGACCTTAGCTGTGGGGAGGGTAGCTCCCACTTTCCCCTGTGTTAAGAATTGTGTCTTTAAATCTCCTGGTTTCTAGTTTCCTACTTTACATTCACTTCTTGCTAACTTAAAAGACATGTAGTATGCTGGCACGGAGCCCTCCTCCTTGGCAGAGACTGTGCAGTAACCTGTGAGCAGAACATCCCCTGCTCAGGCTGTCTGTAGCCTCCTGCTCAAAGACCTTCTCCCTGTCTGCCCAGAACTAAGCCTAGCTCAGGGCCGTGAGCTCCTGCCCATGCTCCAAATAGCCAGCAAATAAGACAGATTTAAAGCTTCCTTTTTAAAAAAAAAAACAACCTGTATTTGAGCAGATTGCAAATTTTGTTTGGGACACTGAATTATTGGTCTCAATGAACTGAGATTTATTTTTTCCTCTTTCTCCATCACAGACAAGCTATTGCTGCAAGAGCAGAAGGAGCTACTGACACACAAGCGTCGGCTCTGCACCTGGGCTTTGGTAACCAGTGTGGCTCCTCACAACTCTTATGTTATTAGAAAGGAACAGGGATGGAGGTGGAGAAAGCCCAACAAATGGAATCACAGAATTGCAGGAGTTGGAAGGGACCTCCAGAGATCGTCGAGTCCACCCCCTGCCAAAGCAGGTTCCTAAGGATGACTTAAGCTAAATGAGACAAAGCAGAGGACAAGCTGCTGCACAGCAGTCCCCCAGGCAGCCCTGAGCACTGCCAGGGCACCCCAAAATCTGTGAGTCTTTTCTGATCAGCTTTCATCCAGGTCATTTGTCTGACTCCTGTCGGAGCACTGGAGGAGCAAGGAGGCTCTTGCTTCGAAAGCACCAACCACTCTTTTTCATGCCTTCCCCGTGGTGCTGAGCCTGCACTGGTGGGCAGAGTAGCACAAGCAGTGTTTTTCACATTATCTTTTCCTAATGTGGATGTCATTCTGCATGGTTTGATTTGCTTAATGCTCAATGCTCAGTGCTCTTACTCACAACCACAGACCTGGGGCAAAAACACTACGACAGCATTGTTCAAGTATAGCATATAAAGCAAATTCTTGTCCTCTCCTGCACCCCAATAAAAAGTCAAACCCAGGGTAGCTTAGAGGAAAAGGTTTGGCTTCTTTTTTTTTTCTTTTTTTTTTTTGAGGGAAAAGGTGTAAGTCTTTTTTGAAAGAGACATTTGGTATGGGAGATGCCAGGTTTCACACAGTAGATGCTCTTCTTTTTTTCTCTATCAGGTGATGTTGAACATAGGTAATAATTGATTGTAGTCTGGATTCTCTGCCACCCATTTTCTCTTCAGCCTTGATGCATGAGTTACTGTCTTGATGTGTTTAGTTATCAACATTTCCTGCCTATATAATGTTCCTGTAAATTATGCAACAATCAACCCCTGTAGCCACTGGGCTATGTATAAATGGAAAAGCTTATGTGAATTTGTACATTAATTGGATTTTTGAAAAATAGTGAATCAGCAAACTAACCACTGCTATTTTGTTTTCCTAGATTTAGTGGCGTTTTGCCTGTCTGGAAAAGAAAGGTTTTTTCAGTGTCTGAAACTACTCATCTGACTACTGAAATTAACTGCAACAATCAGTCACTGCCAGCACTTTTTATCTAAGTCACTCTCTTAAAGCAGTGAAAATAAAATTACAGAGAGCTGTAGGCTCCATAGTAAATTTTGACAGACAGGTACTAGAAATTAAGTAGCTTTTTTTTTTTCTTCTCCTTTTAGCTGTTAGAAGGTTGCAGCCTTTGGTGTGCTGGCAGCTGCCCATTCTTGGAGAAGGTTGCATCAGCTTTTTTGCCTGTTCTCACTTTGGGCCTGACCCATGGCTTGATGAAGCTGAGGGAAGTCTTTCCAGGGAGCTCTGCTGGTTTTACAATTAGGTGCGAGCTAAAGGATTTGCAAGAGTTTAGTGTGAAAGCGTTTAGTGTGCTGGTGAAGCCCACACAGGAAGGAAACAGCATTAAAAGTGAAAAGTGAGTTTGTTTGGAAATTAGGTTTAAGACTAATGCATTGGCATGGTGTCTTGCCAGAGTACTGTGTCTGGCTGGCACCAGTGCCCATGATGGTGCCTTCCTTTGCCCGCTTTGGCGGGGGGGGTTGGATCCGATGATCTCTTGAGGTCCCTTCCAACCCCTTCAATTCTGTGATTCTGTGTAATTCCTGGTCCCGCAGGGGATTACAGCATGATCATCTTTTCATCAATGCAACCCATTTGAGATGCTGCAAAACCCCTCTGGGGGGCACTGGTCAGAAAGATCTGGAAGAGACTGTGTTAGATGGAGCTGTTGGCCTTGTCCCTCAGAAGGGTGGAGCAAGAGTTAGGAACCAGTGGTCCTAGCCCAGGTGTATTAAGAGGTGCCTGAGTCTCAGCTTTTCTCTCTTGTTTATCCAGTTAGGCTGGAAGGTGAGGATGCACCCTCTCTACAGGTATCAGCTGGAGGCTTCAATCCCCATATATGCCTGGGGATGAACCTTCAATCTCTGGCTTTCATCCTGAATGTCTGAAGCTGTCTTTGGGTCACTGCTGAAAAGTGGGCTAGTCTTCCAGAGAAGACCTGGCTCTGCACAGTCCTTTCACAGATGCCAGTGTCCAGCTGGCCTCCATGGAGAACACCAGGCTTCAAACTGCAAGTGGCTGGAGCTGCTTCTTGGCCAGCCCAGCCCCAGCACCGGCAGCGTCGGGATGCTCAGCCAAATACCTGTACTGTCTGGCTGACAGTGCAGGGCCTCTGCAAGCTGGGTCCTTGTGGGCATGCCCCCCCCATGTGCACTGTGTCTGTGTACTCACTGGGCAGACCACCCTCTGCCATTGAGGATGGCAGGGTGGAGAGGAAGGGGAGTTTGCTAAAAGGTGCATCTATTTTAGCTGCATAATGTCTTTTTGACCTAGCCTTGAAGTCTTGAACTTCATCTTAAAGGCTTTCATTGCCACCCCCTCTTCTCTCCAGTCACTGCCCTCATGCCCAACATCTCCTGCTGTCTGAAGCTGGATGTGGCCATCGGTGCCCTGCGGTTGCCTTCTCTAGCATGAAACTTCGCAGATGTTGTGCTGTTGCTATTAAGCATTCATTGCCTTAGCTTCTTACTACAGTTTGGTGATTTCAGTGCATCAGATCTGCTGGGCCCATTCCACTGTGAGTAATTATGGGCGTGTATCTGTCTTGACACACAAGCTCTGAGTGTTTTTAGGGCTCTTGTTTTTTTTTTCCTCCCACTCCTCTCACTATTCCCCTTGATACAAGTAATAGCACCCAACTCAGAGCTCTTCCTGCCTGCTGGAGAGGATGAGTAAGAGGGGCAGGGGGAGCGACAAAAGCCTCCCCTGCAGCACACTGGCTTATGTACAGCCTGTGCTGTGCCAAGGTATTAAAAACGCTCAGCATTTTGGATTTTAGTTGCAAGTCACCCTTGGCAAGATGCTTCTGTAGGCTAAGGCAGCCCCATCCCAGGAATCAATTATCCCCCTTCCCCTACATGCAACGGCACGCCAGGACTCCCAGTGACACAGCAGTAAATTATCAGCTGAGGTTAAACCACCACAAATGGTTCGCTCACCACTTCTTGACTGCAGCCTATGTAACATTAGGGCCAAGATCATATTTTTTAGACCACATTCCTAGATAAACTATCTCTCTGTGAGCAGAGATCTTGGAGCTGGAATTTGAGGCGAACTGGGTGATGCCACTCTTCTCAAAAATACCTTTTCCCCCTTTGCTTGCTGCTGTAGAATAGGTTGTGGTCACAAACCTAATTGAGAGGGAGGTGGGGGTGGGGGATCTGGGGTGGAAGCAAATGACTTGAGAGCTGTAAGTTAGCTATCCAATTAACATTTATAGGAAAAAAACAAGGGTTTGTTGACTCTGTGAAGTTAGGCAGCAGTCTATGGGGTCAACTTCTGAGTTTAAACATATTGCACTATGACCAGCGATTCTCCACAATACAGTAGGATTTATTAATAGAAAATATGTCAATATGAGTTTGTCTTTGTACATGTTAGCAACATGTACAGTGAAACACATTTTTTTTTCTCAATCTATATTGTTATAGTTCTTTTGTGTTATCTGACATAACCATTTATATTTTGGGCTTAAATATGTTATTTGTCAAAATGTACTTTCAGTGTTAATATACCTTTAAAATCATAGTTTATCTTTTAAATATTGAATTAATATTAATTTTTTTTTCAAATCAATATTGCTCATGTTAGTGCAAATTTGTTAATCTTGAGATAGGTTAACCATTCCTTCCAGACCATAAACAGCATTTAATAAAACAGTGAGATTTATATAGCTCTACACAGCTGAACAAGATTCTAATACGAAGCTTGTTAAAAAAAAAAAAAGAAAAAAAAAGAAAAAATCTGACATTTTACAGTACATCAATTGCATTTTATACAATTTTCTTTTTTTTGGAACAGTTTTGTTTCTTCTCTATTTCTTTGTGTGACCTAGTACAAGAATGAAGGGAACAGCAATAGGTAATGATACTGTCCTCAGTAGTAAAAAGAATGCATCATACATATCTTGCTCAGCATGGCAGCAGTGTTGGATTTCCAAGCCTGGAAAAGAAGCCCGGCAATTCAACACCTTCTCAGAACTCAGTACAGCAAGAGTGAACGTTATCAGTCGGAGGAGCACTTGCCACTACAGAAGGATGGAAACAGAACAACACAAACTATAGACAAAAGGTATCTTATGCCACGCCATCGATCCAGAATCTCTCACTCGAGCAATGGTCAACACTTGACTCCTAAGTAATTCCTAAGAGGAGCTGAAAGGGGGCAACGTGGGCGCTTCAGTAGTTTGAAGAACAGAAATAAATCCAACTTACAAAAACCTCCTGTCCTAAGAACTTCAAACAGAATGACGGATCCCCTCGGCCTGTCGGCAGTCCCGCGCCTGGAGATCTGCGCCAGCCTGGTGGTTTTCAGGCAGTCAAGAAGAACTTCAAATTGCGAGTGACATTCTTTATTTAAAAAAAAGCTTTTATACTGAAAACGTGCTTTGTTCAAAAGAGCACTGCAAATGTCACTTATCTTATTAAAATCAATGTAATAAATAAAATATAAACAACCTGTGTCCAAAACTATGAATAATATTTTATCTACCTCACTATACATCTGGCCCACTGTGCCCCTCCCACCCACCCTTTCTTAAATTTGTTAAAAATTTTTTTGCATGCGATTTTTTTTCCCCCTGTTTACTACAAAGAGCAGATAAGGTTACATATCGTACACTGGGAAAAGCTGCCAAAAAAGATTAAACTATAGTCCTAGATTACCGATAAACCAATTCTACGTCACAATGACCGCCTGCGTGAACTACTCGGGCTGCGGCCTATAGAGCAGGCGATGACTCGCGAGAGACTTCTCCCCCCATGCACAGCCAGAAGTGTGCTGGGTGATGGTAAGACTACTACAATGACTAACCACAGAAATGTTTGCAACCTAAATCAAATTCCTTAACTGTAATTTGAGCAATTTACAACTACGCTACTTGTGGCGGGTCTTACGCTGTGAAAACTGCGACGGGTTGCCTGGATCAAAGAAATCAAGGAATGCTAGATTCTTTATTTCACTTCCAGAATTCCAAGAGCTAAGATGAATATGCCAGCTCTTCTGGTCTCACAGCCTAGCTTCTTTTTTGATTCTCTAACTAAAAAACCAAAGTAAAAATGATAATAATAAAACAAATCTCTGTCCCTTACATTATTTTTTTTTTCCAGAGTTTTACTTTAAATGCACGGAAATGGTCAGTATCTTATTTGAGGAATGTGTTTTGCGTGCTGGGTTTTCTTTTTGGTATGGGTTAAAAGAAATGATTGTCCTAATGGTTCAGGAGTTGGACCCTTCCATAGCCCCAAGAGTTCGGAGGCTCCAGACTTAAGTCTGTCTGGTCTTTTGTTTCCCATTCCCTCGGGGAGATGGCGAGATCAAACTCTGCCTTCCTTGAGCAGTTGCTGGTTGGTGGCTGGAGAGTAATGATGTTTCCTCAAGAGAAGATCAAGAGACGCTATTTTAAAGGAAATGGCACCTAAGGGTGAAGGAGTCAGCGAAAAAAAACCAACCCCGAAAACCCCTTCCGTTGTGAGTATGAGGCCTAACGGCTTTGAATTGCTATTGATGGATAAGGAAGTGAGTAAGAGAAAGCACATACTGGAGTTTCCACTGTTTAAAAAAACTGAAAATCAAACAAAAAAATTGAAGCTTGAACAAGGAAAAACACTGGATGAAAAGAAGTCTTACGCCACACAAATGCACACGCTCAAACACATACACGCACACACACACAGACTACTATGCATACGTGGACACACAGAAGTAAGAATGTGTATTTGTATGGTAGGTTCTTGGAAATAGACATTCTTAGCAAATATGGATGACAGATCAATTGTAATTTATTTTCTTTTAACACTGTATCATCATAAAGAAAACTGGTATAAATGAAAAAAAATCTATTTCAAATATCTACATCTAAAATTTTAGGCAGTGAAAAAGCACTTTGTTGACAAGGAGTGTGGAATGATGAATGTTAATTGTCAGAAACTGCTGAATGCCTTTTTTTTTTTTAGTTGCCACAAACAAATTCACATATCAGAACGAACAATACTGCTAAATATTCCTTTTTTGTTTTTTTGATTTTTTTTGATTTTTTTTTTGTTAAAACGCACCGGGGAAAAGAAAACAAAAAACTGGAAATTCATACATCTTTCAAAATTTGAAATTGAAGCAATATTTAGAACCATAGATGAAGAAACACTGTGGCATTGGTGTAATATACACAATGCACTTGTTTTTTTTTTTTATCTGTAATGTACATCAAATACTTTACAACAATGCATTAACAAAAGGCAAGAAACATCTTGCTGTACAGAGGAAACCCCAAATGCAACTTGAAGCCTAGATTCACAATGAATGAGGATATTAAACAAAGTGTGAGAAGCTGTTCCCCATAAAGTATGTACGCTGCTCGGTTACTTGTGCTTAACTCTTGACCCACATCCACTGTCATGTTCTCCCTCCTTCCTTCAGCCACATTCAGTATACAGCACCAAACTTTAGACTCTACGGGCCAACAGTAAAGTTGCCCCACACTGTAAAATATATATGTGTATATATATTTCTTTCTAATTACTCCCAGGCTTAGCTTTCGCATCTTTTAGCCTTCTAAAAAAAATCTCTTAGTTTTTTTTCCATACTGGTTATCTGGGCCTTCCTATGGAACAGGCTTTAACAAACTAAATTTGCAGGAAAAAAAATGTCTTGTGGTATGCATGCACATGCACAGTTCCTGGAGCTTTTGTATCTGCCCAAGTCTCACACCCAGGAGTCGGGAGAGGCTGGATAGTGGCTTGTTTCATAGTTAAGTTCACTATAGGGACGAGCAGCTGAATAGAAATCGACGTAGTTGCCAGTTGACTTTAGTCCCAGGTGCATGTTGTATTCGCTTGCAGGTGGACGATGATGCACTTGGTCCTCAAAGAAGGACTCATCATAGTTTCTTGTTGAGTTCTGAAACGGCTGATATGGTTCGTAATCTTTTCTGCTGGGCTCCTGTGGAACTGGCTGTGTTGAAACCTGAAAGATAGCAATGCCCACAGCTTGTTAGATAGAACTTCATGTGGGCAGTGAGAGGTAAGAAGGAGCAAGTCTAGCTGTGGTTACCACTCTGGAAATACGAAGTTTATTTTTGTAATCTTAACATCTGCTCAAGCCATTGCTTGGTAGTGAAATAATTCCACAGCTTCGCCTTGTCATTGCATTTCTTGATTTTAATTTTTTACTAAAGACATCTATTATTTATTGTTACTGTTCCTAACAGATGCTAGATTACTTATAAAAGAATTTAAATCTGGATCAGCAGAGTGTGGCCTTCCAGCTACTTCCATACCTATGGCCTGTGTATAACTTTCTAGCTATTTGCAGCTATCTAATGCAGACAATGGTGGCCACAACTCAGCCTTGAGGCACCTGAATGGAAGCGATACACATTCCAAAGATACTTAACATTTTCCAGGTGCCTTTGCCACAGGTGAGGTTTGGAGTGACACCCCATCTTTAAGAACCATTCATAATTTTTAGGGCACTGACAGGAGAAAATTTCAAGCCAAGTGCCCTGAAATGTGTTCTTCTGCTGCTGTTGAGCCAAACCACCTTCTTTCCACCTCCTCAACACTTCATGTTGTCAATCTTGTGTTGATGCTGCACTCTGGGAAGTTACCTTGAAGCTGAAACACTTATGCAGTAAAAAATCTCTTATGGTCCTGTAACCTCTGTTTGCAGTAAAGTTTTTTTGTAGGCGGCCCCAGCAAGTCTGTTTTTATGGCTGGGACTTAATTAAAATCTGAAATTTATAGAAATACCCTAAGTAACTCTAGTGGAACTCTACCTTTCACTCTATGCCACCTCTGTGAGTTGGGGCAGACTTTGTGCCTGCATTCGTTCAATCCTCAAACGGTCACCACTGGGAATAACTCAGATGCTGGTGTTAGAAGACTTTCCAGATCCTGCTGGCTCTGCAAGAGTTAGCAACGTTCCTTCAAGAAGAGAGGAACAGTTGCAGTGCTATATCTCAAACCATGACACTCTCTCAAAGCAGGTCTGTGTAGGACTCTGCGTAGACTGCAAAAAGCAGCCTGTGTCCTTCAATAATCCTACAAGTGACCTCACAATACATGGCCCAGTATTAGAACAGCACAAAGGTGCACAACTGCTCTAGCTTCTGTTTCTAGGACTACTGTCAAGGTGTACAGGACGTTGAGCACCTTGTTTCACTTCATATATTGAAACACAAGCGTTTAGTTATGGATACAGGAGAAAAAATTGATAATAAGCAACCTGTTTATATGCCAAAAAGCTAGAGACAGTCAATTTTTGAGTAGAAAATAGGTGACTAAAGTAGTATTTCAAAGTTTGTTCTAGCTAAGAACACTACTCTGATATGACAATCATAAACCTGACATTTCACTGAGTGGGAAAAGGTGGAAAATTGGTTTTGTTTTTTGGTGGTTTTTTGTTTGTTTTGTTTTCGCTCAAACTCTCACCCCAAAAATCAAATTAGTTGATTCATGACTGCACTTAGAGTACACCTGCTGTTACAATGCTCTTATTTACTCTAAATACTGTGTTAATTGGAAGGGCTTCATCTCTTTAAATGCAATAAAAGCAGAACACCTTCATGTGCAGAACTGGCTCACACAAAGAAGGAACATGGTGCACCACAGGAAATACTGGCTGCTTAAAAAGCAAAACCAATAAGAGAAACAAGGGCACGGAATATCAGTAACTCTCTGATCTGTTTTGTTGGTTAAAAGTGAAATACCACTCTCTTAAACTTAAATTTCAGGTAATCTAGTAAAAATTTTCAGAGAAAAACTTTTACCTGTCCAATACTCCTAATGATTTTCAATGCCTTCCTTAAGTTTTTTCCCCTCTCCTTTCTATAACTGAAAAATGCTGTAGCTTTGGTGAATTACATATAGAAGTTATGATAATTAAATATAGAGTAGCATTACTTATAATGAGGAAACAAAAGGGGCATGTATGAAACTGTAAGGGCTTGTAGTGATAGGACAAGGGGTAAAGGCATCAATCTGAAAGGGGGCAGGGTTAGATTTCGTATTGGAACTTCCCTGTGAGGCTGGTGAGGCCCTGGCACAGGCTGCCCAGAGAAGCTGTGGCTGCCCCCTCCCTGGCAGTGTTCAAGGCCAGGCTGGATGGGGCTTTGGGCATCCTGGTCTAGTGGAGGGTGTCCCTGCCCATGGCAGCGGGGTTGGAACAGGATGGTCTTTAAGCTCCCTTCCAATCCAAACCAATCTGTGATTCTAAGAAAAGCCTATGGGTGCAGACAATGTTTCCCAGGGATCTGAGGAAACACTATGCTGGACATACCTGCTATATGAATGCCACACGCGTCAATACTGCCGCTTTTGGAGTGCGCTAGCTTGGCACCCCTGCTGCCAATTGCTCTCTTGTAATGCCCACCTTATCCAGGCAGGTTTACTGCTTGCTTTCTGGTTTTCAGCGACAGCACAGTTTTAAAATAGTCCCAAAGTTCTAGACCTAATAGTTTGGATGGGAAAGTGGGAAAACTGGATGGGACACATGGGAAAGTGTCCTTGCCAGTGAAATGCTAGATTTTCTTTTGCCCATGCCCTGATACACACATTAAAAACCGGCCAAACAAAAAGACATGTTGTAACCATGCTTGATCATGTGGGTGACTAAAGAGCAAATCTGAGGGTTTTTGCTACAGCATCAGCAGTGTGTTGAATTTTAAAATGGTTATACTCAAGTAACACAATGTGACCGGGCTTAAACCAATTAATTGGCAAAGGTCATCATGACATACCAGAGACAGTAGAAGTGCCCGATGACTAGCTTGGCTTTTGCAGTCCATGTCACCCCCAAAGCCCTCTGGATTTCATTCAGAGTTACAGTCTTAAACACTATAGATAATTTCTGTGCATATTCTGTCATAACCTGTTGGATGCTTTTTGAAACTTGGGCTGAAATTACTCATCAGCATAAAGAACATACCTTGCTTGAAGCTAGTGGAACTGCACAAGCAGATGACTCAGTCCCTCCAATTTAGATTTATCCATCTTTGTGGCATTTTTCTTAGTTTCCATACAAGATGTCATACTGCCATCCAGAACAGTAACACTTTAGTCACCTTGCTTACCTGGTTATGTTTGATATCTTCAGCAGGTGCACCATACGAATTCCTGTACAATGTTGAGATTCCAGTGTTCTGAGCTGGAGAGAGAAAAAAGGAAGGAAAAAGAAGGTTTACCAATCGTATCTCTTTGGCATCACAATGAATTCTGAAGGCTTCATTAAATACATGATACAGCACCTGTTTCCCCACCACAAAAATCTTTAAAAGCCTCTGCTTCTATTTTATCTTCTTCCCACTAAACAGTCATAGTCTTTGCTTCGATATACATGCATGTACATGGTGTATGCTTAATGGTAACAGGCACTATGTCACGTTTGTACCAACCTTGTGCATTTCATATATCTATATACATATTCATATACAGTTAGCATTCAGTAGTATATTTCAAGTTGTGAATGGCTATGTTGCATCACGTACTCTAGAAAGGTAACAGTTGTAGATATTAAGAAACATTTCCTTCATTTTGCTTCAGTTGGATGTTGTTACACCAAATCCTGGATTATTTTTTCCCACAGTGCTTTTGCTGTACAGTGAAATTATTCATGGGAGAAGAGATTAAACACAACTGCAAAATGAGTTATGCAAAGAAATAATATACAACTATACTGAAGAGGTCTGGCCAAAATAGTCTCAAATCCATGAACTACTGTCATTTTTTCTCTAAAATTCATGGACAAAACTGAGCTATGAGTTTGAAATCACAAGTAAATCTAAAGACAAGGATTACATCATACAGTTTTACAAAAGTTTATTTCTCACCATGCCCCTCATCCCCCCATTCCCCTCAACACATAAAAGGCTTAGGATATTCCCCACAAGGCTGACATCACTAATCCTTTTGGTTTGGCTGTCTGGCTGAAGCTCAGTTTTCTGGCAGAGCTAGAAAAATTGCTTTTATTTCTCATATTTGAAAGAGTATGAGGGCAATGTTTTGGGTGGCTGCTGCACACTGGTTCTTACTGGGCATGCATTATTAACTTTCCAGACAGTATAACAAATGATTCAATGCTGTCTCAAAGACTCTCATTATAAAAGCATGTGCCTGAAAGTAAAAGTTGAGTGGTAGTGAATCAGACTCATCAGTGGAACTGAAACATCTTGGTCATGCGATTCTGCTTGGGTCTCTGTGCAATGGTACAAAACCTGGAGGCACCAAAAATTGCTTTTAATACCTTCATAACTCAAAACCTTTGAGGGTGAAGACTGAGCATCAGTGCTGAATGCTGAGTATGGGATCCATGCTAGTCAAATCACTAAGAAGAACCACAGTTACTGAAGAAGTAACCACTCTTTCTTCCCTTGGTAACCTCCTAGCATGGACCCCAGCATTTGCACCTGCTTCTATCTCTACTGCCACCACAACCTCTCTGGAAAATGAAACGGTATGGTCTTCAGGCAAAGTTGATTGTAACATGCCAATTCAGATATTCATATCTGCCATAGGTTTCACACTGGGGTTAGAAGTTTGTCAGAGTTTGGTGCACTGCTCCATGTTGCTGCTTTAGACATCTTTGTAGGTGTTCTTGAAGGTCTCCAGTGTGTTCTTGAAACAGCATAAAAACAGGCCTTATGGTGGGGTGATGAGACCTTGCAGCTGGAAGAAGAGTTTTCACTTCATAACCATTAACTAATAGGGGTGAAAACCATCTTGTTTCTTGAAGATCTGGAAGCAGTTATTAAGACAGTGCATAGTTATTGAAACAGTAGGAGATGAAGAGCTCTGGAGGTCTCCAAGGACTGCAGCAGGATGCTTGCTTTGAAGGTGGGAAGAATACAAATTCTATTAACAGATGGAAATGATGATTGCTTCAGTAGTTTGCCTTTGGTCATAGATGTTAGTGCCAAAGGGTCGAGCTGCAATTTCTCTCTGTTCAGGCTGCTTTTTGTCACCTAAATTGAGTGATGCATGTGACTTGACTGTTATTTCAGTGGATTTTTATATTCCATCTGCATCCTCTGCTTTAGTGTTTGAAAACCTCTCTCCTGATGACAGTCTCTGGTATTAGAAGACTCTGCATCAGCATTGCTATTTGCAGTGTATCTCATGATGAGATGATTCTCAGCAGTATGACTGCCAGATCTTTTCTTGATACCACCTTTCTTCATGCTCTTTTTTCTGGGTTTTTTGCTTGTCCCACCAAGTGCTAAAAGAAGCTGGGTTCACAGAGATTCCTCTTCTCATGATCAAAAGATACTGAGAGTTAAGTGTTTCAGCTATGCGTTTTGTGAGGTGCTACTTCTTGGAAAAAAGTGAAAGTGACATACATTGCGTTGGACTCTCATAAACAGAGGCAGAACTTCTTGTAACTATTTTGTTTTCATGTGCAGAAATGGCAAGATGAGTGGGTTTGAAGTTTTCAGTCAGACTGAACATCCTCGGTCCAGACAGGACAGTACCATTCATGGTAGTTTGATGTCAAGAATAAAGGTTGGTGCAAGGCGCCACATCGGAGGGTTTTATGAAGAATCAGATGAAAAACAACAAGATAATTTATATGTTGTTCCTGCAGACAACCAGAGACACCTTAAGGAGGCTCACAACCCATCCATCTTTTTACACACAGCACATACGTGCCACTAAGAGCCATGACTATTAAAACCCCAGAAACAGTCCAGAGCTGGTGCACAGCTGTCCAATGCACGACTGTGAAATTTGCACTGATGTGCTCAGAATTGTCAGATGCCAGATTGAAGACTTACAGTCTCCCAGATCACATATTCTGCGATGGAAAAATGGATAATTTCAGCTTATGGAAATAGCTGCAAGGTCTGCACTGCTGCTTTGACTGCAGGGATGGGGATACAAACACACAAGGTTAAAATGCAAAAAAAAAAAAAAAAGAAAAAAAGGGTAAAAAAAAAAAAAAGGGTAATATTTTTTTCTTAATGTAATAAAAAGAAACACAACGACACATCTGATGTTTGGAAATGAATGCCAAGGGTTCAAGAACAAGGAAACTTGGCTTAATCTAGCCGGGAGGCTGAGCTAGCTCTGTCTCTGGAGGAAATGGAAGTCAAGCAATGTAGCTGCTAGCAACGCATGCAGCCCCGCTCCAGTACCTGCTTCTGAACACACAGGCAGCATCCCTGGGAACTCCATTCCTGCTCTGCCATGCTTCAGTGAGCAGTTGACTCTTGCTGTCCAAAAGCAGAGGGCAAATATAAAAGAAAGAAGGGAGAGAATGAGCTAGATGAATGGACAGGTACTGTGTGGTTAGTATCCGATTTATTCTTTTTTTTTTTCTGTTAATATTGTACAAGTTCCATCATAATATAATTATTGGAGAGGTTAATGAAACTTTTTTATTTTTTAAAAATATGGCAGAAGAGAAAGGGGTACAAAAAACAAGAGATAAAGGTTTTCCAGCAGCTACACTTCCTTATAGAGATGTGAGAATTGTAGCTGCAGATGAAATGATTTGAGGAGTGTCAAGTGTGCGTGGGTATGTCTGTATTTTATGCACTACCTAAACAGCAGCACAAGATAGTACTGAGAGGTACATTTTACTAGGTTAAATCATGAAGGTTCTAAAATGAGTGCTATCATCAACCTGATGTACTTTGTGGTTGCACTGCATGAAGAACACTACAGAAAAATACCATTTTTCCCCCCTGTTCAGTTATCAAGGTGATCTTGGTTTAAAATAAATAAATAAAATGATATAGTTCCCCACAGCAGTTTTCTGCAAAGCTGACAACAGCTTTGAAACTTGTTTCACTCGATGGTTTATGTGACAAAGGTATCACTGACCAAAGCTGACTCCATATATCCCAGGTACTTGATTCATCATTTAACATTCAGCTTTCAGTTCTTCTAAGTACTTATTTGGAACACACTTACAGACACGCTGAAATAACAAGGTGCTAGCCTTTTGCCCTCACAAATACAGACTGTTATAAGCAAGGAAAGCTCAGCTGGACAGGTAGTCATCCTCATCTGCTATCACATCACCTGCTTTTTCTGCTGTAAGTAGCAGGACTCCATTTTCTAAAATTTAGTTCACAACAGTATGGGAAAGTGCTTCTGTGCCTCACAAATCTCAGATAACAGAAATCATTACCTGTCACTACCACTGCCACCTTCCTGCACAGTGAATGATGAGGTAAGGGCATAAGAGAAGATTTCAGTGTGTTATGGTTTCTTAAAAGTAACAATAAGTTCAAGTAGCCTGTGTCTCTGAAGCTATTGTAACAGAATGCGGTGGTCGGTTGTGTTCTGAATGTGGAGGGATTTCCAAGTAAGTTTAAATCACAAAAGCATGGAAGATTGATTTCTGACAGACACAAGACAATAAATTAGTCAGAAGGGGTTTCTGCTGGTGGAAGAGAAGATACAGGGTGCAGGTGGTGGGGTAGGTAGTCACTCAGTGAAGGAGCTAGCAAAGTAAAAGAAAGTTAAGAGTGGGAGTCCCATGGCAGTATGCAGCAATCTTATCTTCCCTGTTCTGAAGGAAAACACCACGGCATAAATAACGTTATAACATGCACTTATAGTTCCTCTGGGTTTTTTAAAGGAACGTAATAGTTTTTGCCTTAAAAATATACTTCAGGTGATAACATTTTATTATTGGTTATTATTTTCTACAGAGAAGAGAAGATGGATAGTAAATATACAAGGCGTCATAAACCTGTGAAGGGAAGAGGGCAATGAGAACTTTGATATTGTTCCTCTATTTTTTAGCTGTCCTTGTGAAATCAATATAAGTTATCATCTTCAGCCGAACTGTTTACTTCACAGATTCTCCATTTTTCCCAGAGGTTTCCTGACAACTCCCCACAATGGCAGGTAGCCAACATTTCTACTTCGAAAATCCATCAAACCCCCTTCATTTCACTCCCAGCCAAGAGGTCATAAAATTTTTGAACTATAAACTGAGAAGAGCTTTGGAGAAGAGCATGGAGACAGTCATGGATAAATTAGGACTACAGCTGTGGCTCTACATTCTGTGTAAATCCGTAAGTCAAAGAAAGCTTTGTGTAATACATCAGCTTGACACAAAAAACCAAGAGCAGCTCAAAATGTGTATATGCCAGGTGGAAACTGGAAAAACATTTATCTCAGTCCTGGCAGTTGTGTGAATGCATTAGTTGCAATGCACAGTCTGACGCAGCAAATGAAATATAGGCATTGCAAGGAACTCGCTGCATGAACCTGTATTAGACCATCCAAGTAAAGCCCAACTGTCTCACAATTAAAATCACAAATGCTGATATTATATTGTTCTTTAATGAAAGATTTATTATTTAATGAGCTACAAATATATTACACAAGTGTCATGGTGAATGTTGACAAGCAAGCCTCCTCCTGTCATTTTCTTTGATGCTTAATTTGAGTTTAGACCAAATGATCCCGAGATCTGGTGATCTGAAAGACAGAGAAAGTGATTTGTTAATTCCATACTCATTTGTACAGCGGTCACAGAATTACAAACTGGTTTGGGTTGGAAGGGACCCCAAAGATCATCCAGTTCTAAACCCCCTGCCATGGGCAGGGACACCCTCCCCTAGACCAGGATGCCCAAAGCCCCATCCAGCCTGGCCTTGGACACTGCCAGGGAGGGGGTAGCCACAGCTTCTCTGGGCAGCCTGTGCCAGGGCCTTACCTCCCTCACAGGGAAGAATTACTGCCTAATACCTAACCTATATCTGCCCTCCTTCAGTTTAAACTCATTGCTCATTGTTCTATCACTGCCTGCCCTTGTGAAAAGTCCTTTTCCAGCTTTCTTTTCCTGTAAGATTGTGAAACATTGTTACAATTTTCAATTTGATTTTGGTTTTGATTTTTCTCACTGAGATCAGTGGCTGGAAAAATAATTGGTAACTGAGCATTATGTTCAAAGTTTCCTTACTAAAAGCTCACCCAAAAGATCAAGAACAGACAAAATACAAGCAGATTTGAAAGGAAAAGGATGCAAAAATCAAAGTTGAGTAAAGGTTGCTGGGGAAGTGCAGATCTCAGGCTCTGAAAATTATATTGAAAGAGAAAGGAAACATGGGAAGAAGGAAAGAGAGAAGAAAAACACTACACCAAGAGACAGAATGGAAGACGGTGGGTTGGTGGGAAAACCCACCCAATTTTTTAAAAGTGTGGAGAGAGACAAGGAATATTCTGCAACTACCTGCAAGGAAACACAGATTTTCCACAAGGAAAACCTTCTTTGGTGAACATTCTGATATGATCTGGTGGTCTAAATTTGCAGATACAAATATAACAAAATACTGATGTTTCTGTCTTTTCACCCCGCTGTTCTTACTCCTGAGACTCTCTCTCTATACATTCTGACAAAGTGCTGAAAAAAATCACGGTCCTGTCCTTCAGAACAACCCACGGAAGGACCACTGAAGCGTTTCAGAGAACCACCTTGTGCAGTGACTATGAAACATCCCAAATATTACAGATACATTAAATCAGTACCTTGACTGAACCCGCAGCAATCTCACGCAGTAGGCTGCAGATGCCGTTCTGAACACTTCTCACTCATGTGGTTTCCAGTGCTCTTCACTGCCACTCCTCTTCTTCAGATTTTCACTTTCATCCTAATTAGTTTTTTGAATTGTGTTTCCACACAAAGTCAGAGGCTGGGTGTTATTACACAATGGCATAAAGAACAGTAGGTGTAGGAGGAGTATCACCATATCCTGAATATGCTCGTGAAAGCTACTATGGATGGCTTGACACTGAGTCAGCATGTTCTGGTGTCCCCAGTGAGCTGAGGAACACAAAGACAATCCGTTCTGGCAGCCTCTGAGCAAGACCTCTACAGAGGGCATGGGAAAAGGTAACTGACATTCAGAAAGCACAGAGTGACTCCTCACTGCGATTTTTTTACTTGCCCCGAGGTACGATTTGGAGGAGAGGACATCATGATGCTCAGCAGTGTATGAATGGAAGAAAACGTTCAACAGAGGGTATATAAACCCGTGCAATGGTGATAGAGACCAACATGTGTTTTGCAAGAGAATTAAGAGAGAGGTGCAGTACTAGGCAAAGCACTCGAGATTTTATAATTACTGAAAAGTTAACAGGTTAATGAGCTCACTGGGGAAAGGAGGCCTTCATGAAACTTGCAATAGATGCTGTAAAATACACAAGAAAGATTTTGCATTTAAATCTGCTGAGCTGAGAATGTAACAGGGACAGCCCCTGCAAACCACCACTGAAATCGCTGGCAATGACTGATGTGCAAAATAAGCCAACTGGTCACGGAAAGCCCTTCCCTGCAAAAGGCAGATTTAGGGATCACTGCTCATGATCAACCATTGTCATGCCTGCCAAAACAACATGAGTTAATTCAAAGTGAACTACCGACTCCCTTCTGAAATGGAAACAAACTTGGAACATAAAATTGTGTTTAGAGCCTTTCTTCTGTGAAGAAACGGTCTTCATAAATCATTTTCACACAGCACTGTATTTATGATGATAAAATATTTCTTCATTTGTATTTTGCAAGGTGGTTAAGCCTTTGGAATAGAGAAAAGCAGGCTGGCTCTTCTCTGTAGTACACTAAACTCAGCCAAACCCATAAAGTCAGTGCTCTATCACAGCTGTTTTCTACCTATGCCAAGTAAGCACAGTCTCACCTGTCATGGTGTCTTTCCTAGAAGTGTGTTCTCCCTTACTTCCATGGTAAGTGGCGTTTGTTCCAGTTGATTCATAGTCTGTTTTTCTTTCTTTTAGGCTGATCATTTCCCGAGGTGAGGCTGGGGCACTTGCTAGATCACAAAAATGGATTTATTTTTTCTCACCACATATCACTGAACACAGCAACTAACTCTAGAGTAAACATTGCAGTACAGTTTGCATTTGTTAGCATGCTACGTTAAGCTGTTTGAAAAAACAAGACCACATTATGCAAGAAAAGAACAATGGAAGAAAAGAACAATCAACTCCAAACATCTTTTTCTCTCTGAACATTTTACTTTTTTCACTTACACCCAACATCTAGGATGACCGTTAAGAAAAAAAAGTGCAATACTAATTTTCCCCCCTTTCACTTTTTAATTCCTTTAGCTTGTCAAAGCAATCTGGTATAGGCATTTCCATTTTTTTCCTCAAAATGGTTAATTTTTTTGTGTTGAAAAGACCAGTAACTTTAAACTGTGTGGAAAAACCCTTATGAAATGGTTTCTTCCCTTCTCTGTTGAAAACAAACAAGTCCATTAAATGATTCTAATGGGGACAGGAAAAAAAATAGGTGTTTTTCATAGAAAACATATGGCAAAGAATGCCTTACACTTAAAGGTAACTGTCTTTAAATATCTATGCAAGAACAACTGCTATTAAAAAAAAAACAACAACCGCCTCTTTAGGCTGTTATTACAACTTATTTCTTCATCAGCAACACCTGGGGTATGGCTAAAAGGAGTAAAGTCGGAGGTGACCAGGAGGAGAACTGATTTCATGCTTGATTGTCAAGCACTGGAGAAAGTGAGGGTGATCACTAGCACTGATCATGAAGACTTAGGGCTTGTGATGCTTTGGAAAAGGGTAAGATCAGAGGAAACTGTAATGGCTTTCAAGTTCTTCTGTGTTCCACGGTGCAAGGAAACTGACTTCAATACGTTTAGGTGTTGGTAGATACAATGAACTTTCCTTGCTGTGGAGGGCAGGGGAAGGAGTACAAAGGTGAGTGGCAGAGCACCCCGGAGTGTTATGAAGGCACAATGGCACAAAAGTAAATAAATTGCTGATGCTCAGTTCCACTGCATCCCTTCCTTCACACAGATAATCAAAAGAACATCAAAAGCGTTAGCGATGTCCTTGCTTTAAAAAAAAAGGGGAAAAAATTAAAAATGTAAGACGAGCTCATTTGTTAAGATTGATTGTGGGTTCTGTCTTTCAGCATCTCTAAACTATGTTACATGTTTTAGTTAAGGAATAGGGAACCACTTACAGTAATTAAGGAGTGAGGAAGCAAAGTGACTTCTGCCTAGATTGGTTCTGCTGGCCCCGGCCTCTGATTTTACAAAGCAAATGTGGGACAGATGTTTTTTTCTTATGAAGCCATTAGAATTGGGGATTGCTTTTAAATTGCTTGTCAATATTGATGTAATTCTAAAGCTGGTAATCCAGCAGATATAAAGAAACATGCCATTAGGTTACCAAATCAGCTAATGGCAACTTGAAGTCTAACAGGAAACAAAACAGGATGCAAACCTTAAAAATGTTGCCAGTATAGGGATGCATTTTGTTTCACATACTCTGGTAAGGCTTTTAAGCACTCTGGTGTTTTGAATAAAACTTGATTAATAAAGACAAAACCCATCACCCTCTGTTCCCCGTGGGAATTGTCTCTTTCCTCCTGTGTGAGAACAACTGCTTTCTGGCAAGTGTTGAAATCCAGAAGTACTCTCTTTTGGGGATTTTACTGGAAGCAGACATAAAACCATTGGTTGACATTAGACTGAAAAGTGATAGCAAGGTTTTCTTCTCTTGTTCTTTAGGAACACAGAAAGGAAAACAGAGAGCAGTTCACACTAGTTAAAACACCTTATCACCAAATCACTGTGGATGGGAACCGTGAGTTCCTTTACTTCAACTCTTTACCACAAGGTTGAATCTGGTATACCAAAATAATTCTTGACAGATTTTAATCTAAAACTGAAGATCTCTAATGACAGAGACCATGTAACTGCTCCAAGCAGTCTGTTCCAGTGCTTTGTTTCACCACTGTTAGGAAATGTTCCCTGATGTCTAGCCTGGCTCCTTGCTGCTCATTATTTTCATTTTCCTGCTATGAAAGTAACGAAAGTTCACGCTGTTCCTCTTCACAGCTGGCTGTTACGTGCTTGAATACTTGGTGTGTACCTTTTCTCATTGCTCCCATCTCGTGTCTCTCTTGTTTGAGTTAATCTCAGTCTGTTCAGTGGCTTCTCCTATCCTGATGTCTCCATCTCCTGATTCATGGGTGCAACTGACAGAAATCTCTAAATCAATTCTAAGGAACTTCTGACTAACCAGACATTCTCCTTATAATTTATTTCTGAAGGATTGGACCTTTCTTCCCACCCTTTGAACAGTACCTCCAATTTCTCAGGGTCACTCAATTCTAATAGTGCCCTTCAAGGCACATGAGCCTCTCCCAGGTTTATGTCACCCGCAATAGGCGTCCTTTCTATATTATTTGTGTCATTAATGAAACCCCTGAAGAGTATTGGGCCCGAAGCAACCCCCTCAAGCCAAGCCTCCTCTCTTCTATTCTGGCAATAAGCAGTAGCCATTCTTTGTGAATGGTTTTCAGTCAGTTTTGTACTTCCCACATGTGACACTTTCTGGACTGTTTTCTAGCTTGTCCATAAAATCCTTGTGTAAATCAGTTTCACTGATTACAGTAGATTTCACTTTTATGCTACAAGATAGTTGTAGCAGGAATTCCACTGGATTTTGTAAGAACAAATCATATCAATGTTTGGATTTGATATGGATACTACCGGATGGACAGTAACTTGTACTGCTATGTAAAAATACTTCTAGAGGCAAGCAGTATCTTATGTTCCTATTATCTTTGAGACGCTCTGAGTGGTATTCTTTGTTGCAGCAATTATTTGTTCCAGCAGTTTTTGAGAATGAAATGGATCCAACTGGTCTGGCTCCCTTTCCTTCAGAAACAGCCATTATATTTGTCCTTTTCCAGTCTTACAGTAACTGGTGATGGCAGAAAGATTTCACCCCAAATTTCCTTAAGCATGCTTTTCAAGCAGTCGAATAACAGAAGTAAAGAGACAGTTCTGGCCAAAGACAGCACTGATATCTCAGGGCCAGACATTTCAAGTGCCTTACACTTACAGTCCAAACAAGATTTTGGAGAAGAAAAAAACCAAACAAGAGCCCTCTACTGACTTGTGCAATGACAGAGTTTGAAAACTTAATAGCAGCTCTCCCTGTATTTCTGGATAAACTTTTGAAATTCCTGGGTGATTGTTCTGTGGGAGTAAGATGCAGCTTCTGGAGAGTTAAAACAATTTTTCTAGAAACAAAACTATGGCACAATGTTGTTGGTGATAATACTTTTAGCCAATTTTAACCCTATACTCTTCGTATATCTATGGAGTGGCAGTGTTTGATTGAACAAGTAGTATAAAGCATACAGAAAGGCTGATTGCTTTATTTTGTTTATCTGAATAGATTTTCAGTGGGAATGGTTTTATCAACCAAAGTATGTTCTAGCTTAGAGAAAAAAAAATGCCCTGATTTCTGAATAGAAAAATTAAGACACATGCTTACATTAATGTTTATGTTAATTCATTCTATGGATCATACAGAATTAATGATAGCAGGTGTAAATATGCCATCAATGGTCCAGGAAAACATGTAGTCAACCTTCTGGGAAACTTACACATGCATGTGTATGCACACATGCACGCATGTTCTGAATAAAAGCTGACCAAAAAGTAAAGTGGATTCTTCAGCTTCTGCTAAGTGTGCAGTCGTCACAAACAGCTTGGCAGTCTTCATGACTAACAGAGCAAGTAAAAGAATCTCCTCCTGCTACAAGTGGCCACCATTACCCTGAGATCTATTCATAATGAAAAAAAGCTATGGAATATTCTTTCTCCTCTACAACTTTACAAGAAAACATAGGTTCTGCTTAAATCAGGTAACTCATGTAAGAATGAAGAATATATTTTGTGCCCTTCTACCACAAGTCCATATGTCAGTGACATTGCTGGGGGAAGGAAAAAGGGAGTGATGGATTGCCTCTGTCTTTACTTCAGTCCCCACATCCTGGTCTTACCTGAGCGGTTGTTAGGAGACATGCGCACGGGAGAGATGGAGGGCGTGCGTGATGAAGAGTACGGTCTTTGCCGATCCCTTTCTATTGTTGAAGATGAAGCTACAAAGTGATACTGTGACCATCCATCCTGCAAGAACAAACATTGTGACAGCGGTGAGTGAAAAGGCCATACAGGTCCTCACTTTAAGCACAGTGTTTTCCTCCGGAGGTTTCACCACGGATACAGAATTAGGCTACTGACTTTTTCCTGCCACTGGGTGGCAAATATTCCCAGTGGTGCCGGCGGCGATGTGGCTGTACTGACACACCCGGAGAGGAAAGTTAAAATGCAGAAAGTTCTGTAAAACGACACAGATGTGAAAACTCTGAGCAACTTTTTGGGCTATTTGTTTACCAGTTCTGTCTGTTTCTGTGCCTCTATTTTCACATTGCAAATGGCGTTCAGGCTATGAAAATACTTCCAAATCGTAAGACCACTTGTTTTCATGGTGAAAATCAGCTTAATTTAAACTTTAAATAATTTCTAAGGACATTTTGGAGTAAGTAGATGGGGAAGCCTCAGGATTATCAAAATCCTTGTAACTGTTTGGGTGTCTGTAGTCTCGTTATATTAACTGTCTTTTGTTCACACATGAGAGACAAAGAATCAACACTTTTTCCTTGTTGCAATTTTCTCCAAGATGCACAGAAAGAAATTCAGTGGCTTCTTTTTAGAGCTATGGTAATGATGATGCACGTAAAAAAAAATAAACAAACATTGGAAGCAGCTAGTACAGAAATAAAAGGAGAGTTTAAATTGTTCATATTTCGTTCCTGTACCATAATATAATGTAATAATGCAAAATAATGCACTTTACATTTTTAGAGGATATTAAAAATACTTCGAAAGTATCACGAGAAAATAAATTGACTTGTGGTTATTATGATCTTCATGGTGTTTTCCAAGAGCATTAGGATCAGTTCCCAGACTTCACACTATTTCAGAGCCCTAATACTTTTAAGTCATCTACCTTTAGCTCTCTTCTGCCGCAAGGAACGGGCTTCTTTACTTGGAAAGGTAAACAGTTTGTAACAAATTCATTAAAACTATCCCCATCAACAATTCCAAAAGCTATTAGTGTTAAATATTGAAACTAATTTTTAAGAGCCTAAAGGGAGTATTTTCAATTTAATGCCGAGATAAATACCACCTGACATGATGGCTGCTTCCATTAGTTTGTTTCAGCTCTAGTGCCTGTAATGAAATTTAATTAAATTGATTTGGGTACTTAAAGGTACAGTATAGAGCAGTGTCCTGCAGAGAAGAAAGCTAACTCAAAAGTGAAGTGTGTGAGACAGCGTTTCAGAAACCAATTTACCAGCCGCAAATATGATCTAGGAGAGGAAGACAAAAAGATTTGGTAAACTGGAAAGAAATTCAATGCTATTCTTTTACAGAATGGATGCATTTGTTAACTGGCAGTAATTAATTAATAGGTGGCAACCGCATACTGCAGGATGGCACAGAACAACCCAAGCACGGAAATACCATAATACTCCTGTATTGTCTCTTCCAAGGCATCTTCTACTGAGCTTTTCTCTGTATTTTGACTAAAATGAATGTATGTATTCTCCCCCAGTTATGTTCCAAAAAGTCCTAACACTAAAGCTTGATTGGCAGTGACATGTTTCTGATGGTACATTCTTGGGAAAGCTGCGGGGATTAGATTTGGGGCAGGGTTTGGATAACCAGTGTAGAAAACAAAGGCGATACTGTAGTCTCACTGATCACCTTTTCTGGGGTTTAAGGAGCGAACAGGTCCTTTGTCTCCTGTTCAACTGTAAGTAATTCTGAAAAGAAATAATTTTCTTCAGAAAATAATTTTTCTTCTTCAATGGTAAATAATTATTTTATCAGGGTGACTAAACATACTGTGCCAAAACCCTACTGCATAGGTATCTTATGAAAAAATAATTTGTGTTTTCCACATGATTCTTTTTGTGTTTAAAACTTCGGGGGAAAGAGAAAGCAGATTTCTATTGTTTTTGCAAGAAATTTAATTTTTCAGAACTCTCTGGTAGCGGAGTTCTTGACTTGAGGAGATGTTTATGGAGGCGGGTGATACCAGACACACCATTATCTTACTTGTATAATGGTAACACTATGAAGACTAAAAGAAATTCGGCCCTGATGAGAACTGACAACTTGTGGACACAACGGAAACCAGAGCTCCTGCCTCAGGAATTCACAAAAGGAGAGGAGACCGGATACAGCCAAGTGGCCAAGCAATGTGTGGTGGAGTTGGGAAGGAGCACCGACATTGCTAGCCTCTGTGCGGTGCCCACCCTGGATGACCTCATGTCATCTGTTCAGAAAGAAACCCCACGCAGGCCAGCTCAGGCGCTTACAGCCACACAGCAAAAACCAGAACAAGCCCTACCCTCCAAGTGACTGCGCTGATCAGCTGCTGAGAAGACACCGACTTAAGAGGCTTTGAGTGGTTTAGAAAAACGATTGTGGCTGCATGCACCAGTATCTCTCCATGCTGAAAAGCATTGTCTGCCTGACTCCCGGCCACTGATGTCCTACCTTTTCAGAAGCAGAGAAATCCCACTAGGGAAAAAAAACCCTAAAAAATATGCAACAAATCCAATAATGGAGAGCTAAAGGCTGGAGAAACTACAGAGGATGTTGTGCTCTGCCTGCCTCAGTTTTACAAACTCTCCAGCCTGCTACTCGCTTCAGGCCCGGTCCTCTTGTGACTTAATAACTTAATAGACATTTTTCCAAATGACTTGCACACAGCACCAGACTTGTTTTGTCATCTATTGGTAGTAAGCTGTAGAAATATGAAGTTCTGAGAGGCAACCACGTGCAGGAACTGGCAACTAGACCCACCGTGTTAGAAACAGGTGATACAGCAACAAGGCAAAGTGCCTGTAAGTATGCAGTGTAAGATCTGCTCGCTTTGAAACTCAGCCAGACCCTGTTCTGAGTTGCTGGTGTTGCATCTTTCAGAAGCTGAAGCACGGCTGTCAGGTTAAATGAAACATCCTGACTGGTGTGCACCAGTGTGACACTGTCTAGAGTAAAAGATAAATCTGATGTGAATTAAGTCAAGGCTCATCAGACTTACACAGGTCTGGGCAATTCTTCACTGGGAATTTGTTGTCACAACACTAATAAGACATAACAGAAATTAGAACTGGATCAAATTATCTACATACATTGACATATGAAAGTTATGCACGTGACTTGACTGCAGTGAGAAAAATAAAATGGTAACGAGGTTGGGGTAATCCACACATGTATCTCATGGAGCTCTTAAATGGGATTTTTGAAATAAGGTGGTTTAAATGTCCACCAACCTCCACATATAGGCTTGGGATAAGGCCCTGTTCACAAGGGCAAGTAGCAACAGGACAAGGGGTAATGGTTTAAAACTAGAAAACTAGAGTTAGGTTGGATATTAGGAAAAAGTTCTTCAATATGAGGGAAGTAGATCACTGGAACAGTGCCCAAAGAGGTAGTCGAGGCCCTATTCAGCCCTGGATATATTCAAGGTCAGGCTTGATGTGGTTCTGAGCAACTTCATCTAGTGAAAAAATCCCTGCTTACTTGTTGGGGGGTTGGAATAAATGACCTTTGAAGATCCCTTCCAACCTAACACATTCTGTGATTGATTTTATGATCATATTGTTTTCTTTTAACACAAGAAGAAGAATAAATACATTTCCCCATCACAGCTTACACACCAGTAATTGCTCTTTGGGGTTAATCCTTCAAACTAATTCTGCATTAAATCTGCACGAAGAAATCTGGAGTAATTTCAGAGGCTTCAAAAGACAAAGGGCTGCTAACTCCAATTGTCCTGCTTCCCCTCGTCTCCCAAAGTGCTTTAAGTCAGGCCCTCAAAATCAACAGATACAAAGAGAAGACACGGATCATTGAACCTCATCATAATTTGAGGAGTTTATTATTGTTCATAGCCTTATTTCCACACCTTAGGAAAACCAGAAAACAACTTAAAGCAGAGATATTATTCAAGTTTGGGGGATTTGAAACTACTGTAATAATTTGGATGAAAGTGCTGGAGATGCTCACAGTATGACCACTTAGCTGAAGTGGTTAAAGGAAAATAAAGCTTGTCTCCCATACCTTCTGATGATGATACCAGTTACTTACTGGCTACAGGTTATATTGGGACTACAACACCTGCTGCTGCACGAGCCTGGGATGAAGACCACTTCCTCCTCCCTTGCACAGACATAACTGAGAGGACTGAGACCCCGCTGAATGCACCAGGGGAGGAATGCCATCACTTCAGCCAAGGCAAAGAGCAGTGGTGGCTGAGCTGGCAGGGAAGGACTAAGCCAGCTGTGTGGCAAGGCTGCAATGGG
Organism: Laterallus jamaicensis coturniculus; assembly: GCA_022605575.1. Taxonomy (NCBI): domain Eukaryota; kingdom Metazoa; phylum Chordata; class Aves; order Gruiformes; family Rallidae; genus Laterallus; species Laterallus jamaicensis. Next base: position 233,340 of record JAKCOX010000120.1, read on the forward strand.
AGCAGATGCCTCTCCCAGGGGCTCTCAGCCCCTGCCTCAGTGCCTGATGCTGGGAGTGGACTGCCTCGCCACTCTCCGTCTGGCTTGGCTGTGAGGTACACATATGCACTACTTCAGCCTCCTCTCTTATGATAAGCACTGGGCTTTACCTCAGCACTTCTCTCCTTTTTACTCTTAATTTCAGTGTGCAAACAGCTTTTCCTTATAAGTGACTGTTCCTGCATCCCAGGCACAGCAGAAGTTCAATTGCTTAAGAAGTGGAAAGAGAAATACATATTTTAGGGAAGCATGAGGCTTAAAGAAGGGCTCCTAGTTAAACTATCATTATCCACAGCAAAACTGTCTGGCATTGAATGAGGATTATTAAGTTTGCTGTAGGCTCTTTAAAGCAAGATTTTCAGAATCAGTTGTTAAACTCATTCTTTTCAAAACAAGATGTGTACCTCCCAGCCTCCATCTCAGCTTCTCTGAAAGAAAACCCATTTCTCTCTTATTGTCAGCATCCCACCCCAAAACCATCTGGAACACTTTCTCTTCCTGTTTTTCTCTTGCCATCACAGAGCCCCAGGTACTACATTCTTCAGAGAGTATCACCCAATTTTTTTCTGTCCAAGTGCCACAGGCAGCCTTGGCCAGTTTTCTCTTTTTCAAACCCTCTTTTGGTGTGTGGTGTTATCATTTTCCAAACATGTACCTTCTACTGTAATTTTACATCTCATCCCTCGATTTTAGCCATGAAGAGACACACGGTAAGAGAGAGATACGTTAATTACTTGCCAAATCTAACCGAGTGAGAAACAGCTTGGTAACATATCCCTGGTTGTTTTATATAGTGTGACTCTGGGATGTTTCAGGGAATCACTGAGGCATTGCTTTACCTGTCCATAATTAATTATCGATTTCCTGTTGTGCAAGTTGCAAAGATGACAAGACCTAATCTGATGAATAAAATAGCTGTAAGAAAAGGGAATCGTATGTGAGGCAAAGCATGAAGGACAAGACTTCAGATACGGAACAGTTCATTATTCATTTTGCTGAGGTTATATGCAGCTAAATAATAAACCTTTCAAAACACTGCAATAAAATGAAATAAATTCATTTTTCAAAGCATCACTTTCCCCCTTAAACAGAAATAATTTTAAAAAATGTATTTTAGAAGAAAAGAAGGCAGTATTTGGCCTTTCAGCTAAAATTTCTAATCTTTTCTAATTTCTCCTTGTATGAGGTATATAAGCTATAATTTAAATTGTTAGAATTGCAAAGATTTATTTTTCCTTGTATCTTGCATGCACAAAAAGTCTTGCATCCAAGAAAGTGTTTACTGTAAGTTTTGACTTCTGTTGTCATTTTCAATCCAGTTTCACCCATCTTAACATGTTTATGCCCTAGAAATGCACACTCTGGCACCTGACCACAAAGTCTCGGGGGTAGGACAAACACTATGCCCAGGGTCTGTCCTTATAAAGACTAGAAACCTATCAACACCTCTTACTCTTACTTTGCATGCATTAAATCATAAAGTCAACCAAATACAACTTTTCAGTTATATCTGTGAACGTAAGACATGAAAAAATACTTCTCCGAATAAGATTTGCACTGTTGTCTCTTACGGTGAAGAACGTGGTAGAACTGATGATGCTGACTGTGGTCAAGAGCTGTGAGGACTTTGCATTTCCTGAAGAGTGGCACTACAGCTGAAAACTGAGGATCATTTTATTCAAACATGTAGCTGCCTGACTGAGCTGGCTGAGGAATCAGCCTCCATTTGGAAAAATCATTAGATAAACTCATGCTGACCTTGGTGGTAGGTCAAAAGTTCTTGTATAAATGCACTTAAACTAGAGACCTCAAGATCCCAGTGCTTATTGCTAAGCTATATGAGATTTACAGACAGATCACTTGGAATATGTAGTTTACCAACAGCTTTAGACATTAATATTGAGAAATGTGTATTCTTTTTCTCTGTAAGTTTTTTATTCAGTAAAGAAACTCTAGTATTTCTAATTCCAAAAGGAACGCACTACTGCACCAAAGCCTACAACTTGCATTTTAGAGGAACCACAACTTTCTCTAGGAATATATATATATATAAAAAAAAATTTAGAGAGTGTCAGTAAAACTTTTCTACTCTCTGTGGGAAGAAGCTACAGCTCTGTAGCTCTGAACTGTATCCGCTAGAAAATGAAGCAAACTAATTGAGGACAAAGCACACATACTACAAAGGGGATTCCTTCAAAAAAGGAGGTTTCTTTCTTTGTGTCTGGCCTGGCAGACATATTTAGGGCATTTTTGTAGCAGTTTTAGAAAGTGAAGAGGGAAGAAATGAGGACTTCCCAGCATTTTTCCACCACTCATTATTAGATCACATGAGATAATCAAAGAACTGAAAGTAGAATAGTGATGCACCGGCTTAATAATTCATTGAACCTTGTTCAAATTGACATGTACTGGCCATGTTAAACAAACACTTTGAATCCCAGAAGAACGAGGATGATGGCGTAAGTAGAGCACCACACAAGAGCACCAACAGGAGACGCCCAGCATTATGCGCCAGATCACCACAGTTAAGACTATTCACCTCTGAAAAGAAAACATGTTTTGATCACCAAAACAATAAATCTCATTTCATTTCTATCCCCTCTGTGCTTCTTGAGTATGCTATTTCTACTAGCAAAAGTTCTTCTGATTTGATTAATTTGCAAAGCCATAAGCTGCCATCCAACATATCAATTCAAGTTTGCTGGGAGAAACCAAGCTTCTCACCTCAACTCTTTACTATGTATATGCTTTTACCTGTGTCTGAACCTTGATATGCAAACATCAAGTATACAAGTTAATTAAAATGAATATTTAGTTCTGAATGGTAAAGATCATGTTCCTTGAATGAATTTTGGAGGAAAATACTGACAAGAATGAAAAATGGTTTCTCTTAGCATGTATCTTTAAAAGACATGTGAAAGTCTTTAGAAAGTCTTTTAAGTTCTTCTCAGTCTTGCACATCTGAATCCAGCTAAGCTTTGTTTGCTTTTAATTAATGTTATTTATATCTGCTTTAAAACTTTTAATACATTATTTAAGTGGAAGAAAAATGTTCCCTGTCCCAAAAGACATGAAGATAATATTCTTAGGTATCTTCTTTGTATTCAACTATTAAAATCCAGTCTTATTCTGAGGAACTGTACTTTTGAGCAGAAAATTTCTGTAGATGTGACCTTCCACTTATGTATAACCCTACAGATTCTGGATGCCTACTCGTATCTCTACCCTAAGGATATTTCAGAAACTTCAGTTATACAATTCCCTTCAGAGAGAAGGCTGTAAGTCAAAGATACTGACTCCTGGACTGCATTTTAAATTTTCTTCAAAGAAGTTCAAAAGGTGGAATACTTTAGAGACAGACTTTACACAGCTGTGAGATTAAATTTCTCATCTAAATCTGTACTCAGTGACCTTAAAATGGACTTGGGTTTTGGAATCAAAAATACCCAGTGGTTCCCACACAAGTCAGCTAGAACTTACCATGAGACTCACTGTACCAATGCTAAGGATGCTTTAGCATCATATATATGTATGGCTTATTCTAGAGACTGTTTGGACAAACTTCAATGCTTCTCTTATTTGTTTAGCACCTCTTGAGTCTAGTAGGTTTTGCATAAGCACGGTGTCAGCTTCCACACGCCTCTTACTGATGTTTCAGAAGAATTACTACTAAGTCTGGTTGCTGAATTACATCTAGCCACAATGCTGAATGTTAAAGGAAAGCACTACCACGCCTTAAGGCCCTCATGGGGAAGGAACTGTCAAGCATAGCAGCAGATATTTTCTAAGCTTATAGCTTAAACAATTAAGGTTTACTCCTTTAGACATTCCTGGGCTCTCCTTGTTCAGACATCATGTTTAAAGGCAGCGTCTTCAAGGTCCATGCAGTGTCATGAGTACATATTACATACACACACTTATTCATGTATATGTATATATGTATATAAATATATAAGTATATAAATATATATGCATGTTTACCAGAAAAAAAGACTATATATGATCACACAGACATATAGGTATTTGCAAGGAGTGGGTTGAATACTTTGGCTTTAATTGGGTTTAGTCATCACATTTGATCTTTTTGGATATCATTCAGTAAAAAAGTCCACACAAAAGTAGTGTAAGGACAGACAAGGTCTCACTCCAGCTACACAGGCCTGCTCTCAGGAAAATATTACCATCAGTACTGAATATTCAATCCAGCACAGGTTGTGTTTTAGAGACCTGCTAATATTTTAAATACAACAGCAAACACAGAAAAAGTTTTAGAAAGAAACATATAGGTACTGAAATAGCTGAAACATGACTAAAGGAATTGTAGGTGATACTGCACAGTAAATAAACCTTTGCTGAGAGTATCACAAAGTATTTAACTATGCAAAATGCACAATGATTAAAATAAATGAAGGCTAGTATAGAGTAAACACAACAGGATTCAGAAGCATAACACATTTGAAAACATCTCCCTCTAACAACTCAGGCACAAACATGAATTCTGATACTACATTGTGTTGTCACTGTCATATAGAAAGTGACAGATGTCATCTACCTGGACTTGTGCAAAGCATTTGACACTGTCCCACGTGACATCCTTGTCTCTAAATTGGAAAGACATGGATCTGACAGATGGACCACTTGGTGGATAAGGAAATGGCTGGATGGTTGCACTCAGTTGTGATCAATGGCTCACTGTCCACATTGAGACCAGTGGCAAGAGGACTTCCTCAGGGGTCAGTACTAGGATGGGCACTGTTTACATCTTTGTCAGACACATTGACACTGGGATTGAGTGTACACTCAGCAAGTTTTCTGATGACACCAAGCTGTGTGATCCAGTCAACACGCTGAAGGGAAGGGATGCCATCCAAAGGGCCCTTGACAGTCTGGAGAGATGGGATCATGCAAACCTTATGATGTTCAACAAGGCCAAATGCAATGTCCTGGACATGGGTTTGCACAATTCCCAGCACAACTACAGGCTGGACGGAAAATGGATTGAGAACAGCCCTGAGGAGGAGGACTTGGTAGTGATGACTTCTGTAAAGCTCATCAGTAGCTGGCAATGTATCCTTCCAGGCCAGAAAGCCAACCATATCCTGGGCTGCAGGATATGTGACCAGCAGGTCAAGGGACATGATTCTGACCCTGTACTCTGCTCTTCTGAGAACCCACCTGGAGTACTGATCTGACTTGGATGTGGAGCCAGGAGTTAGACTCTATGATCCTTATGGGTCCCTTCCAATTCAGGATATTCCATGATCCTATGAAACTGTGTTCAGCTCTGGGGTCCCCAGTACAAGAAAGATACTGAGCTGCTGGAGCGACTCCAGAGGAGGGCCACCAAGGTGGATCAGAGGGATGGAGACGCCTCCTACAGAGACAGGCTGACAGAGTTGGGATTATTCAGCCTGGAGAAGAAAAAGCTCCAGGGAAACCTTATTGCAGCCTTTTGGTACCTGGAAGGGGCCTAGAGGAAAGCTGCAGAGGGACTCCTCTTTATCAGTGATAGGACATGGGGTAATGGATTGAAACGAAAGGAGGGTAGATTTGTATTAGATACTAGGAAGAATTTTTTTATGATGAGGGTGGTGAGGCCCTGGCACAGGCTGCCCAGAGAAGTTGTGGCTGCCCTCTTCCTGGCAGTGTCCAAGGCCACGTTGGATGGGGCTTTGGGCAACCTGGTCTAGGGGAGGGTGTGGCACTGGGTTGGAACTAGATAATCTTTGAGGCCTTTTCCAAACCAAACCATTCTATGGTTCTATAGGTAAGAACATTAATATTTTGGATTAAAAATATTTTCTATCCTCTTTAGGCCATGCAAAAGATATATACAAAAATGAAAAACATAATGACAATCCCTTATCTTTCTAGTATTTTTGGTACTGTTAATAAACTCAAAGGGTTATAGAAGGAACTTGAAAAAATATTACTTGATATGACAGATTCGCTAAGAAAATCAGAATATGATCTACTTGACTGCACAAGTGCAGTGATAATTGTATTAAAATAAAATTGAAGTAAGATTGTTTGAAGATATTTTGTAATATTTCAGATATAAATATTATCTTTTTTCCTGAAGTTTTCTTAAAACTAGCTAAATGATTTAGAGTGATAATACAGCTAGTTGAAAACTAGCTGTATTTATAACAAATGCTGAGAATCTCTCTCTCCCCCTTTTTTTTTGTTAAATATAATTTTAACAGTTTATACACCATTCCATTTCCCATGTCAATATACTTCTGAACACTTCTGCACATGCCAAAGTTTTTTACACGTGTAGCTCAGCAAAATTTATTTGCACAATGTCCTCTTTAGGCTTCATGATTTTGCTCATAATATGTACATTCCTATTGTATAGGCAAACAGGATATTATTTAAGAAGGGAACTGGCAATGAAGAAGCCACAAATGCTAAAATTTACTTGACAAAGTTTTGAATGATTCTTAAAAAAACATATCCCTGGGAAGGCATATGCAAAGAAAGGTTACTTAAATAATAATTTTTTAACATACAGTGATGCAGCCTAATGCTAACTATGTTGAAAAAAGCAGCATGAAGTTAAAAAGGAAAACAAAATTCTAGATTAATGTATCAATCCTCATTGAAGAAGCTCTCTGAGAAAGAACATAAAGATATTAACAGATTATTCTTTGGTTCGCAGTTACTACCTATTATTTCCCATTATATGCCTTTATTTTAATGAAGAAATACTTCAAATTTGCATGTGCATTGGGAAAGGGAAATCTATATTGCATGAACACTAGAAACTAATATATAGCATGAAATGTAGGGCTAATAATTGAACACACACACACACACACAAATCAGTAACACAACCTTTTTCTCTGGTAATCAATCAAATGACAATTTTATGATTAAGTATTTAACAGAATTGCCATTTTATAAAAAAGCCACATTTAAACTACTCACTTAAATGTGAATAACATGTTTTTAGGCAATAAAAACTGAAAAAGAAAGAACAGAGAGAAAGTATACATTTGAAGACTATGATTTTTTTTTTTGCTATATTGGTTGTGGAATATCTTCCAACATGATACTTTAAAAAGGCTTAAATATGTTCATTCCATAGAAAATTTCCACATGTCCTTTATTTAAAATCAATTTTCTATAAAATAAATTTGCTTAATTCCCACTTATTTATCAGATGACTAAATGCTAGGCCTTTTAAATATCATATTCCTGTTAGCTAGAGATTAAAAGGATTTAACCTAACCTTGACAAATACTTATGTCTAGAGCATTTAAACAAGATCTTCTCTGCTGTCTTCTCTCTTCCAGCAAAATTAAGTAGAAAAAGAAAATAAACTGAAAGAAATGGCATAACTACTGTGTCCTGTGTCAGCAGTAAAAAAAGTAAATTCCTGTTTTCTCTACACATTTAATCAGAAATAATAGAGGCACGTATATATTTGTATATGTAAATGCTTCTACATGGATTTACTTTAATGCTGTGCTTATGTGGAAGCTATTTTGTTTTAGCAACAACAGAGTCACATGAAAAAATATATTAGGAGGAAAACGAAAAATATATTAGGAGGAAAACAAAGGACTACACTTGCTTCAGGAAATGTAATTTTAGTACCTAAAATTAAATAGTACCTTGAATTAAAAAAATGTCCAGTCATGCTAATTCTCTTCAACTGTACTTCTGTCTGACAAAATTTCTGCTGTCCTCAGTAATACGGATTTTGAGAATTAGCATTTTAAGAATTTAAATAACTGCTGGACAGAATGACTTCTTCTAGAGACATCCTAGTTTACCTGGGGGTCCTCTTACTCAATTACACTGCTGTAGCGTTTGTCTTTTTTTTGAGAAATGCCATTGGGCCAGAAAAGAAAGCAAAGTGCTTGATAAATTTAATCTGCTATTGGGACACAATGCTTATCAATAACCACCTTGCAGTTTGAAAGGTTCGAACAGTCAACAAAGAGACTGCAGAGATGCTGGAAAGCTTGTCAGAACTGAATGGAACACACTTGCCCCTCTCTCTGGCATACGCTGTCCTCAGAGAGAGGACAGCTCTGTGTACCTTCCTCATGCAGCTGAAATGAACCGGGGCTGCTCTCCCAAGTAAAGTGGGATGCTTTACGTCTAGAACCTGCAGCGCTCCGTAAAGGAAACTATTAATTTTGAAATGTATACTCTAGGAAGGCTTTGTTACTTTTGATTCAAAGGTCTCCTGTAGCACTCTTTTGGGTACAAATCTCAGTAGGCATGAAACATAACAATGCAACACTGGTCAGCTGACAGCCAGAATACCTGGGTTGGGGAATAGATTCTGGTTTCTTGGCTCTGGGAGAGAGTATGCTGAGCGTGCCATGACCCAGACTGGTGGGTTGGTGAAAATCCTCTGTCATCAGTCACACTGAAGCTTGGGGCCGCCCACTGCCATAAATCAATCAATCAGTCAATCATTTATTAATCAGGTACTTGCATTTTCATAGTTAATATAATAAAAATGGGCTCTAGACAATGCCTTTTCTATAATGACAATCTAGTTTTATATTACGGTTGGGGGGGGGTTACCTTAAATTAATCCACCTTCTTTCTAAAAGGTTGACATATTAATCTGAAAAAGGCCTTGCCTTTTGTAGAAATAAATTAAGCCCTGCTTAAAGTTCAGCACTGCAAAATGCATATGCTTATGAACAATCTGAGCACATGAATAGTTCCTTTAAGTCAAGCCACTTTTTTGAGGAACTATTATTTCTCTGGATTTGGAATTTTGATCCTTAATGTAGGATTTAAGTTCTGCACAGACTTTTTCACTAGACAAATTTAACCTAAAGACAGCATCTTTCGGGGGTATGTCTGGCTGATGATAACCTTTCCAGAAGAAAATCGAAATTATGTCTTCCAAGTCTACATGATAGCACGATGTAATTAACATTTTAAAAGGGTGGGTAGGTATATTTTACCTAAGAAAGGAGTTTAGATTCTGAAACTCCTTGACTAGGGTTTTGAAGTTTATTGCTGGCAATTTTCATGGAACATTTAGCAATAAAGGACCTTCTCACAAAGTCATCATTTTATTCTTCTGAAAGTCACATGAAAAGAGAGTCCTCTTCTAGATCCTGACTGACTTAACTGCTTCTAAAGCTTTGGGCAACTCTAAGTATCTTTTCCAGCCAATGACAGGCAAGGCCATCTTCTGAGCATCTACTCTGACTTCATTAAATGCATGTCACAATAGTAACCCTGTTGTAAATGGCACACTACGCACTGAAGGATGACTGCCTTTAACAGCCTCCCTGGTTTCAAATAACTGGCTGTGTTTTTATTCATATGGGAGGTGAAGAGGATAAACATTTCTATTATTCTGTGCAGAACAGAAATCTACAACAACAAACAGAAAAGAAAAATAATTTCTACAAATTCATTGTGATCTCTACTTTTATACTGGAAGACAGAATAAGTGTAAACATAATGATAGAATGTCAACATATTTTGCTGGAGCCTAAATGGTTAGGCAAAGCAAACCAATTAATAGAAAACATATTATTCCTGACAGTTCCTCCAGCTCTTTAATATTACACACATTTAATGCTAATTGAAGCTTGGGTTTAGCTAATAAATTTTCTTTCATGTTAACATTTTGCACAAGCCCTTTGCTCAAATTTCCTCATGTAATTTAACAAGCTATCTGTGTTTAAGAGTAGTTGGTTATTTTCTTGAATATTGAGACCAAGTTTACCAGCTAATGGAATTCTGCTCTCTTACAGTTACACCTGTGTACTTCAAGGTGTCCCCAAATCTTCAACCATTTAATACCCTAGAAACTGGAGTGGGGTCTAGTGTTCATCACTTGAAAACAGGTGTTTTAGAATTACCTTGGTAGCTGCTTTCACCTGGCTTAGGTGGCTGGAGAAAGTAAGTGAAATTTAACACTCTCACTCACTGTATGGGTAACCAAGGAACCTGAACAAGTGTGGGATACAGTGAGTCTGAAGCACAGGGATCAGTGGGACAGCTCCCTTACCTGTTTTTCATAAGTGCTGAACCACTGACCCACCCACCACAGGACTATTAAGAACTTTTGAAAAGCAGATTTTAAGTATTTTGGAATGGACTCCCAAAATCAGAGGCAGATAAATGATTATTTGTGGAAATCTAAGTAGGAAGAGGCTCTCTACTGAGAGGGAGGTCAGGCACTGGAACAGGCTCCCCAGGGAAAGGGTCACAGCACCGAGCTTGGCTGAGTTCAAGAAGTGTCTGGACGATGAACTCAGTCACATGCTCTGACTTGGCTGGGCCTGTGTGGAGCCAGGAGTTGGACTCGATGATCCTTATGGACCCCTTCATAGAACACCCACTCAGGGTACTCTGTGATTCTATGATTCTGCAAGTCTTACTATGTAGAGAACAATAAAGTTAGAAAATGACATGACATTGAAGTCACTCTTTGGGAGACAATATTTCATCTACTGGTGAAAAATTGTGATGATCACTTCTTTCCTACTTGGTAAGCTTTAGCAATATTTAGAAACTAATTGCACTAAATCATCTAAATATTGTTTATATGGGGCTGAACCTGAACCTTGATTTCATCTTGGTAGGAAGTTTTCAGATTAGATTTCTGTTTCAGCCACTGCTCTTCATATAAAACAGTATTCCCTGTGAAGTACCTGCAAGTTAAACTCCTGGGATGACTAATTTCATTGCTTCTGCTTGGACTGTCAAAGTTTGGTGGGTTTTTTTCTCTCTATAATTTTAGGACTGGAAACATTTATGCTTTTTATAAGCTTTCTCCAAAGCACAAGCCTATAAAGGACAGTAATCACTGTCACCTCACTCACATACTGGAACACTGACTTTCAATGCCTTTTCCATGCCAGCTCTGTCAGGTCTATGTGTTCCACTAAACCCACAACACAGCTATGAACTGGAAATCCTACTGTACTAGATAGTACCCATAGTGGAATGTACAGAGAGTGACATCACTCCACAAAAGGAGTGTATAAGGTATTGTGGACTTTACAGAGCTCTCCAAGTGGAAACTGAGCCAACAAAGCCAATTCTCCCCTCCTCCTTCTTTAGTTTGCAGCTCAAACTCTAGGAAGTCAGAAATCTACCCATCATTCTTTCACACCAGGAAAGCTAGTGTACACCTAAGCATGCTTTCTAGACAATAAAAAGCTATTTGAGAGACCAAGAGTTCAAAGAGTGCAACTCCTGTTGCATTAGCTATTAATAAATAATGTTCCTGCTCCAGCAAACTGAACAAAAGCAATAAGAAAACATTACTTTTTATAGGATCTTGGGAGTCCTGGGACACACTGGATGCTGCAGACTGCTTAGCCAGTCTGTCCAGTAAAGTTCAATTTGCTGCAAAAGTTTCAGCTCTTGCTTTTGAGGCCCTACAGAAAGGACCTATGAAATCAGTATTCCCTTCTCATTGCTTTCATTGGGTGGAGGATCAGCCCACTGTGGAGAAAGTCCTGGGTGCCAGAACTCTGAGCTCTGGACTGTCAGCTACAGTGCTTGCAGGGTCTGTTCTGTCCATCTCTTCTACCTTTCTTTTTAAGCACAACACATGGGCTAGCCTGAAACTTTTCCAGAAACACCTGTATCTCCAGCTTAACTTGGCTTACCAGATTTAATTTTCTATGCTTCTTACCTCACTGACTTGTGGAATACTTTTGCATTTTTCAGGATAAAAGAAGATGGAAAGGACCTTAAATTTTTGTGTTAAATGACAGGTACACTATGACCTTGAGACAGGGTATGTTGCTTGATTTGGTCAATGAAGTTAACTGAAATGTTGGAGTTGCTGCTGTACTTTTTGGCTTTGAATGGACCAAAGAAATAGGCAATTATCTCTCAGACACTGCAATCTGTGCACACTACTATTGTTTTAAGGAACATAGCTGAAGCTAGCGCCCTGAAATCTGTTAAATTTGGGCTATTGTTTATTCAACAGTTGATTTTGACAGTGTCCTTAGAGGCTGCTTAATTTAGGTTTCACTACACAGGTTTGTTAATGCTATAGCCTTGGTTAAAGCTGGAGAGCATCCTCATCCATGATGGAATTGGAGCAGGCAGGTACTATTGCATCGCTTAGGGCAGCCCTGCTACTGGCAGGAGGTGGGAGGCTAGTTTCTGACTCCTGCACTTCCCTCTGCTTCGCAGTTTATTGGAGAGTGCTGCAAGTGCCATACTGGTGACTAAGCACTTCTTGGATTTTGGTCCTTCCCTGGTGTAGCAAGTCATTACGTGGCCACACCAATCCCCAAGTCTAGATGGGCTTTCTGTCAGTGCAGGTTGTATTTTGCCAGCTAAGGGATGATTCCTGTAATGTCAAGCAAAATTAGAAAAACAAAGGAGGTTTTCACATTTTTGCTGATGCAATCATATTTGGAATGAAATTACTACTGCTCTACCAGTAGTAAACTTATTTTGCCTTCTTTCCCCATTAATCCAAGGGCTAATAATTCTTTTTCTCTCTCCTTACTTACTTTACTGTAAACAAATTATACCACATTATACCACAATTCAAGCTCTTTGGTTATGCTGTTCCTCAAACAGTAAGTGCTGCTACTTTTTCTTAAATATCATGCAATGCCTATAATTCCCTTGTATTACAATACAAAATTGTGCCTCCCTGTAGGCCTCCAATTCTTTGGAAGCAATTGTGTAGGTACTTCAGTACCTGGGAAGAAATTGCTGATGGTTATGCAATGGGATTGACCTGCACTTTAACAAAAGGCCATGCAAATGCAAGATACTGCAAAGCGTGGATCCTTTTGCACTATCAACTGTGTGTTCACTTGTTTTTATGAGCACATGCATTTTAATGGGACACAAGAAAGGCTTCATTCACCCAGTATCTTTATATTACATAATTAGCTGTTTATTATTATAATGCAAACTTTTCCAATTTTCTTATAATACAAAGATTATTTCCCCAACAGTGGTGAAACTCAGGCAGCGTAACAACCAGCCTACTCTCTGCAAGTTTAATAAATATTATGGATTTTATAAAGATTAATGCATGTCTTTTAACAAAGGGGAGTATCTTAAATTAACTATCTGAACATTCTGGTGAAAAGAAACGTTATTTATACAATGCTCAGCAGCATAGGTAATGGCATATAAAGAATATACGGATAAGTAGTAGAGACTGACCTTCATTTTAAGACTTTGTGAAGCCTGTAGGAATTAGCCAATATAGAGATTAATTAAATGCCTCCTAAGAATATAGATGATCTGTTTGCTCTGAGTGTCCTGGAAGCTACCTCAAAGGCTAGCTAGCCTGCCCTATTTTCTATACCACAAGTATGTATTTGTGGCTGCAGAGAATATTCTTTTGAGCATGCAAGGTACTTAGTACCCAAGCATGCTTAGGATGCAAGAACATTAGCAGACACTCGCATTGGCAGCCAACAGAATGTCCTTTCCATAGCAGTACACTCAGTAGCCGTGCAGCACATAGATTACCTCACGCATGGAGCAACCCCAGAAACTACTTTTCCATCACAGCTTATATACACAGACAGAAGGTTGGAAACGAGCCAGAAATTGTAAAAACCTCTAAGAGATTATGGTTCAATAAAGTTCAGCCTCTACAGTGCAGCCACCCACGTGCACAGAAGTCAGGCTGTGCACACTTCCAGTGTATGTGACTTCCTCATGTCAAAAAAAGCCTACTCTAGCTCATGTTTGTTCCCACCTCTTAATGGGACAGTTGAGTACCAGCTCGTTACTTGGAACATCTTCGCATATGGTATCCCTAGGGCTGCCAAGGTTGATTGAAAAGACTGTAAGTGAACAATGGGAGAGACTCAATAACCATCTTCCTTACTCCTCAGACATGACACAAGCCGGGATGAGGCAGGCAAAAGAACAGCATTTCAAACAGAAGGTCAGCTTCTGCCAATTAGAGATTTGGTGCATACGTTTCGTGCAGCTAAGTTCTTTTCTTGTGCAAAATGCATACAGCACAGACAATGTTGCTGTGAACCTTCCCTACTTCACAGTTCTTATGCCTCAGTCTCAACTAAGACCTGAACTTTGGTGCCACATCAAGTCTTAGCTGTCTTTGTTGATATTGCAAATACAAATATCAATTAGATCAGCTGTGAAATTCCATGTAGCAAGAAGAACTTTGAGAACTAAATCTGCAAGGTATTACTCACACGGAGTACAATTCAGTTTGGAAATATGCAGCAAGAATGACTTTAAACGTTGCCATTTACTAAGTATACACTTATATTTTATAAGCTATACTGGATATTATATCACAGGATATTGCAATTCATTGTTAAGAGATTAACAGGCCTGTGGGCATGGTATGGTACAGACTCCACACACTGTCTGAAAACCAAGTATATGTATATATACTACTGTATGCCAGCCGAATAGAAGTGAAGCTATCAAGTCTCAGCTGAGCTCTACATTTAACTGGTCCCTGAGCACCACTCCTTCAGATACTCTTGTTTGCAATCTCATGAGGAAATTTGGGAGCTGACATGCTGGAAATCTGGTAACCTCCTTAGGACAGGGTAGGGAGGTGTAAGAAGGAAAGGTACAGTAGGAGAGTTTGTATAAGTTTGTTTATGAACAGAGGACTCCAGGGATGTCAGATCCAGCACTTTCTGTATGATGTCTTTCAAAAATCTAACTCACATCCCCTTTTCACCACCACATGTATTTTCAAAAGTTATTTCTGTTAGAAGTAGAGACAAGGGCAAAACTCATATCTCCAAGTATCTGAAATTTTAAACTAGATGAATTTCCAGTTCACATAAATGTTTTGGTATAAATTTTCTCAACCCCCAAATTTGTGTAACCATATAAAAGATCTAGAAAAAAAAGCAAGCCTTACCTTCTTGTAGAGACTTCTCAGGTCTCTGTACTGCCACATGCTATTGAGGACCTGAGATGCTGCTTTCACCACTTTTGGCGAATGCCTGTTACATACATATATTAGAAAGGGAGAGAGAGAAAAAAAGAGTGAGAAAGAGACTGTTAAATACAAGACTCCTTTCATCCTAATTTTCATATGCATTGCTATGGATTTAAACCCACAATTAAAGTGTGTTTCAGATCACCTTTGTTTTAAGATCAATGTGTTTATAAACAAGGATAATACATTCCATTTCTATAGTACTAATTATTTAGCGAGGACGAAAATATGTGTTCATTAGCACACTGAGAACAAGGATTCATGCTGAGAGCAAAATAAGAGGAGTGGGAGAGGCAGCGATCAGCAAAACTGTTGAGGACCCAACTGGTATTATGTACATTTAAGAAGATATCCTGGCTACAACTTTTGGCACAAAGGACAAGAAGTTAGAGCCAGAGTTTCATTCTCTATAAGCTGCCAAACTGCAACTCATGACAGCATGCTCAATGCAGTAAGTGCCTCTTAGCAGTGGCCAAAAGAAACATTCTAGATGGGTAATGAGAACTGTTTTTACAGTGCAAAGCCAAGATGCTGAAATACAACTGATTATAAAATGTCATGGCAAATTTCATTAGGAATCCAAATGAGGACTTGCATCTTGCTCACACAATTACCTTTTAGTGACAGCAATGTAATGTTGTGTTGAAAACCATATCTAACTTCACATGGACTTTCTCTTCAGAAAGATTTTGCAAGAAGCTCTAAACAGCTGTTATAATCAGTTGGAGAAATCTATTCCTCTTGGGATAGGTAACTTTAAAAAAAAAATAATCAGAGAGTATTCAGCTCACTGTAGAAGGGTCAAATAGAAAAGGACCAGGAAGGTAACCCGGCCCACTGAGGAAGAATACGCTGTGCAGTTAAGCCCTTCTGCTGTACCAATAATATACATAATTCTGCTGTACCAATAATATACATAAAGCAGCAGAGTGTTAGAAAACCTTGCAAAGGACAAAGTCTGGACAGAGGGTTGTTAGAGTTTGGGGAAGTCACTGAGGTGATTCACAGTTTACTCAAAAAGGCACATGGATTGCGAAACCAAAGAGAAATCAGAAAAACAGCAGCATATGTTACTGGTTTGGGCTGGAAGTCTTCTCAAGAGTCAGGCTCTATTGCATCCTGAGACCTCTGAGAAGGACTATTGGGAGGCTGACACTCAAGCTGTTAAAACAGTGTTCATGACAGAACTGATTCAATTAACTTATACGCTATTTTCCTAGTCATTTGTTTGGTGGGTTTTTTCCTTTTTTCTCCTCCCCCCACCCCCACCTCTCACCCTGGCACAGCAGCAGGTGGGTAACTGGTGAGTAAACAGGTATTTGATAAATGCTCTCAAGCAGTATTCTTTTCATTATACTCCCAGCTGTAGGGGTGGGGTGTTGGTAACACAGAGTCACCAGAAAAGTAACCGCACCAACCGTACTGAGAGTACTGAGGAGAAACAGGAGTGAAGTGAAGCCAGTATAGGCTTGGACAATACAACCATATGAACACCAGTTCTCTTGTGTTGTCATACAGGGAAAGTGCTCAAGCCCTGGCCAAAGGCTAGCTTGGCCAGCCCCATGCCCCTGGCACTGCTTTATAGCAGGATGCATGGCCAAGCTAGTAACCTGCACTTGCAGAAGCATATGTTTCATATTGGACAAGATAAATTCATACTGAAATGCTTTACTGTATTAATCTGAGTATGCTGGAATTTCTTATCTGCTCACCAACCAGCCATTCTGATTTTTAAATAATGGATTACCTATAAGAAACCAAACCAAAGCAATGGTGCAGAATTCTAACGTTTCTGGAAGTTGAAAAATGAAACTTTCACTTAAGATGGGCATTTGTAGCACTGCGAGTTGACAGGTTTTCTTGTTCTAGAACTGCATAACTTGCAGCAGTAATAACACAGAATTGCAACTCAGAGTACTGGAGAGGAGGGATACGTTATCATGGTTTGGGAGGGCGTTTTGGAATTACTCAATGCTACCTGGGACAAATACTTACATTCAACATAGATATGTCTTTCACAGTTATGAGGGATACTTATACAGGGAATTATGCCCTTGGGTACTGCTAAAACTGCCTGTGACATTTAGAAAATTCCAAACTCAACAGGTACTTGTAACCTCTAACAGATAATGAACAGGTAGAAAAATGCATTATTCTGAGGGAAGACACATTCAACTTAAGAGAAATGGATATAAACCAGGTCGCAGTATCAGTACATCTGATCTAGGAAATATAACTCAGAATTTACATAGATTTAATAATAATAAAAATGCAAATGTAAATAAATTGGCAGAGCATGGAGAGTTCCAACAACTACAGTCGCACTGTTATGCTACTATTTCTTATCCTTTACAATTAGAACGTGAGAATGTTTCAAAAATGAATTTGATATGAAAAGAAAATGGTGACAAATAGAGGAAAAGATGAGACTAAATTACATTGGCAATGCTCAGATCACATAGGTGAGCATGAGTTCTCATATCAAATGTAGGATGCATACATCTTTCCCTCAAGTGGTGGCCTGGCTTTGTGGGGCTCTTTTAGAGCTCTGATGCTGCAGTAGGCTGTATGATGACAGCTTCGAGTAGGTAGACTGTTGGGTTTAGTACACCAAATTCAAACTGCCATAGTCCCATTGCACTATACTTCTGCTGGTTGACAAATATGAGAACCAGGCTATCTGTTTTAGGCAGAAGAAGGATAGAGAGTGAACTCTTCATGAAGAGTGTGTACATAGGAAAACAGACAAGATGAAACCATAGCTGCTCTGCAAATGTCACAGTCGTGTGTACATTTTTTGCATGTTTTGGTGCCTCACAAAGTAGCCTGCAGGTATCCTAATGCTCTCTCAGAAGCAAGGTAATGGGAAAATCCACGGACCCATGTTCCTACTATGCTCCACCTTACCAGCAAGCTGGTGGCAAAGAAAAGGGTGCTGTGAAGAGGGACACTGACTTTACATTCTTCGTTCTCAGAGCACTAACAGAACTGCACTGAGGTCCCTTCCTTTTACAGGATCCCTCCACCTGCATGTCACCCTTTCTGCAGGGTTTAGTCCAACAGCTCTGGTCCCTAATGTTTTTCACGATCTTCTGGAAGGGCTTAGAGGTAGTGGTTACTGTAGATAATCACTCTTCCTTACACTGCACATGCAGTGCACTCCATGCACTGCTGATGGTATGTCAAAAATAAACCACAGCAGAAACTTTTGATATTGCTATTTGTCTGTTTCTTGTCATCGTTCACACCGGGCATATGATTTCTGTTGGAACTAAAGTATTCAACTCAGGACAGCACAGAGGAGGCAAACACATTCAGGACTAGTAATAACTACTGGAGATGTTAAAAAAAGGTGCAAGGTGATTTGCAAAACATACTTGTCTCCTTTACTCTTAGATATGCCAACCAGTTTCTCAATGCCGCCTGCGTCTCGTAAGGCCTTGGCATTCTCCATGTTTTTAGTGATGACTTCATGCAGAGTGCAGCAAATGGCAGTAACGGTGTCATCAGACATGGCCTTGCTTGCTGAGCTGTTGCTGTTGTTAGCGCCTGGCAGTCGGTGGACCAGATCCCTCATGGCATACTTGCCTTTGTTGAAAGAAAATGAAGGGAGAATTCAGAAGACAGAGCAATAAAGGGTGGTGGAGAAGTACAGGGAAAACACGCAAGGCTATTAGCACTATTTGCATCATTGCATGTAATCTAATTGGCTACTGATACTATTTTGGATCAAGGCACATTTATACGATTGCATGTTCAAACATTTCACACATTAGGGACTCTGTTAGTATTCTCATTTTACATTACTTGGAGACTTCCAGTGTGGGCTACATCATGCCCTTAGAAGAATTAAATGTGATAATAAAGGCCAAGTATATGTATGAAGATAATGTAAATACCACCACTTACAGAGCTTGGCTTGGCTCCCATCACACAACTCATAACTCAAGCTACCATAAACACAATGCGGATCAGCTGTTAGAAATACTACAGTGAAGGCAAAGCCAATGACAATGTTATTTGGGAAAAAGTGTGCTCTGAAGAACCAGTTTCACCAAACAAGATTAATTTTATACTACATGCAGTAATGTAACTAGGCTTATTAGGCTTTCCATGACTTCACTGCTTATTCAGTACTCAAAGTTGACACTGCGCTGCATCCTTAGTTGTATGCACAGCACTGACCAGAAAGCAAGCCTTTCTGACATCTATTTCTGCCTGACAATTTGTAAGGACTTATTTTATATATTGCTAATTTCCAGAAATTAAAATCTCCTAAATCGAAAGGTGCAATGGATTTTTTTAATGGTCACATTAAACTGAAGACATGAAAAAGAAATTTTGTTGATTATTACCTTTTTCATGATTTAATGAAAAAAGATTATTTAAAAATTGCACCTGAAAGTCATTTAGGGCTTAAAAAATGTAAAGAAAAAATTGTAATTACAGTTATATGAGAAGCCTCACACCAGTTCTAGATGGACACTATTATGGTAAAATGGCAGCTCAGTCCTTCAACAAGATGCAGACAAGATCAGAGAGAGTGAGGGCCTGATGAAGTTGTTGCTAAGGTCAGTGAAGGAACATCAAATGACCTTCAGTGCAGCTGTGCTAGGAATTTGCATACAGCAATCACCATGAGAGTGTATCATGCAGGACAGGAAAATTGGGAAAAATAAATATAATTAGTAATCTAATCTACATTACATTTTATGAATGAAATAATCAGGTATGATTATTGTATATGATATGATAATTTAATCAGATTTTCTGATAACTTAAATTCTGATCAATTAGTATTTATGAGTACTTATTAAAAATATTATTTCTGAATTCATAAATTTAGTTGTGCGTATCCATGTCTGAAAGCAGAGGTAAGAGGAAAATCACATCTTAACTATCAAATGTTCCATTATTTTTATTTCTCACTATTTGCCTGCTGTGGTAGAAAAACAGCCAGCCATTTGGAACTGAATATTCTTAGTAGAGATAAAAAAATACAGTCTCTGTACTGGAATGTTAAACTTAAAGGTTATCAAAGAGATTTTGTGGTAATATTAGATCTTTAAAACTCTGTATGATATAAACCCACTTCTGATTTATAAAAAGCATTAACAACAAAATGTGTACAGCAGTATTTGAATCTTACTAGTGTGCTGCAATTCAGATACAAATCTTGTCCTCAAACATCTTCACTTCTTTGAACTTAACATGTAATTGGCCTTTTGTATTATTGGCTTTTCAGGAATCGTAGTAATATCAGGTGTAGTATGGAAGTTAACATCACTCTCTCTTTTAGAAATGTTTTTTTTGAGCAAACTGAAATTCTTGTTTTTTCCCCTACAAATGCTTGACACACCGTTCAGGAACAGCTTGAAATGCAATTTATATTTGCATCTGTTCATTGTATGTAATATGAACACATTAATAGTTGCTTATCACTTACAGTGCTTACTTCAGGCTGTAGCATATAGTAAATTAAGCTCATGTATATTAAAAAAGAAACCCAAACCAAGTCATCACTTGCTGCAGCTTTTACTTGTGCTTGCCACTGGTCAAGAGCATGTACGAGTAGATCAGTCAGGTCACTGAGACTTTCTGCTTTACTCTGTACACACATTCAGAACAGACCAATGTCCCTCATTTCCTTGGTATCTCTCTTTAAGTGCAAAGGAGCATCTCACTGGTCATCTGGTGGAACCAGATGACAATGATCATTCATTCCATTAGCAGCCAAAGACCTTGTGCCTTGTCTCTGGGTATAAAGGAATTCTGACAGCTGTCTCAAGCCGAGTCCTTTCCTGGAACTGTCCTAACACTCCAGGCAACACTATTCCTGCCAGTACACATGCCAAGACACACAAGATGCTTCTCATGGTAAGTTAAAGCTCTGAAGGAAAACTAAAATAAGCAGTCAAACCAGGTATAAGCATTCTGGACATGTTAATGCTCAGAAGCTCTAGCATTTCTGCTGTGCACACTCTTAGGCATGAGAAGTGCAAATCAGGAAACCAGGCTTGTTGTAGGTAACATGTAACAGTGGGGTAGTGGAGCACCCCTTATTCAGAGCAACTCTAGTAATTCTAGCTTAACACTACTAGGCAATTCTTCATTAGTTGCATATTTAAACAAAAATGTATTCTGAGTGTTTTTAGGTTTTCTCCTACAAACTGCATCAAATTTAGCCTTAGGATACAAGGTGCCAGCAGAATCACAGTGCACATTTTGTAGACCTAAAATCTAGCGAGCGTACTGTACTACAGCTGTGGCAGCTGTGCAAACCAGTGTCCGGTTTGGAGACCCCTGCCTCTCAGAACCTGTAATGACAATGCCAGGGCAGGTGCTGTCTGTGGGGGAGACGGGCTTCTTCCTCTTGGGCATGTCCCCGGGGTTCAGCGAAAGCCAGAACTGCCACCTTCAACCACACTGCTCACATGTGCCCTGCACAGACAGGCATCACGGCTCATACTCTCCTTCCAGAGGCTGACCCAAAGGTGGCACATCAGCTGGAAGAAGAGGGGAGTGGCTGGGCTGTAGAGTTGTTCTAAGCTACCACTTACATGGTCTTAAAAATCTATTAACAAGTGGAACTGTTAACCTATTTTTCTGTGGTTTCCGTACTTTGAACACTTTGCTACAAATTTGAAAGTATATTTGGGATGAGAAAAAACCTTACCTTAGCAAAAAAAATGTGTCATTACTTCAACTTAATTCAAAACATACGTACTTATATTGAAAAAGCAGTACATTTGCTTTAATATAGAGTTAAATGGAAGTTAAAAGTTAAGGAGTATTTTTTACACTGCAGAAAACTTTCCACAGTAACTTGTTTGCATTCCAAATGTCCTTTTTAAAACTGTACCTATACTGAGTTAATAAATTACTGTACTACATTCACAGCAAAAGAACCAGTTATCCATTAACTTCTCTTATCCCAATTGTGTTCCCACTGCTTTACAACAGACATGAAGAGTAGTCACATTTCCTAACATTAGCTATAGCAGAAAGCCTGCTCTAGTTTAGAGTGGTGTAACTGGTAATGCCAACAAAAGCCCAGCTGCTGCTACATCAGCCTGAGACAGCTGACAACACATGTGATCCTTGACTTCTGCATTACAACCTGCAGAGCATTTGCATTTAGAATGAATTTTTCAACATTAAGAACCTCCTCTGGAAGCAGACTGAAACTTATAATATAATGGAAACTAGTCTTGTATTGTCAGCATTTTTACCTAGCACTACTAGTAGGAAGGGTGGGGAATTCAACTTATAGCTCAAGAAGCCTCCTTAAAGTGAAGCAGTGAGAACTGATGAGGGTTCTGGGAAGAGAGGAGTACGTGTGTGGTAATGAAAATAAAATAAATAGCATTGTTAATTTTCAATGGGGTTCATACTGTTTCGATCTACAAATAAGCTGATTTTTTATTTGAGCAATATTACACATTGTAAGACCCAAAACTGATTTGATGCTTTTAGAGAGGATTTACATAATATGATTAAACATAACTACCAGCTTGACAAGGAAAAATCCTGGTTTTTTGTTCAATTTCACTCATAAATTAAGAAAGACATTACATAGCCACAATTTGTGGGCAGCATCACAGAAAAGGGGTTGTCTTGTAGGTGTTTGGGATGCATTTTTCTGCGTTTAAAATTTATTTTTCTAAGATAAGTCTTCCATCACTTTTTTATTGAGATCAGGAATCATCTATCAGCATAGACTAATTCTTTGTAAGATGGTAACATTTGCTTACTAAACATTTCAACAACATAGACTTAACGTTTTTCCCTTTGCCTGATAAAGTCTCATTAACACCTCAGTACCTGCCTCCCTTGCTTAATTCAGGAGACTTTTCCCTTTGTAGGATCAAACTAATAGCTGTCTTAAGAAAGATTCTGCCTTCAGAGCAAAACCGTAGAGCAAACTATTCTTCTGGTAGATTTAACAAGACCAAAATCATCACAGATAAGGTTCCACTTCTGGAAATACTTCCCTACCATTGCCTTGAGCCAAACTCACTGCTGATGTAACCCCATTGACTTCATTTCCATTTTCACTCATCTCTGAAAAATGACTCTGACACATTGGCACATTTATTAAGTAGTTTTGACATGGTTCCTAGTTTGAGAGAACAAGACTAGGAAATTTAACCGACTGAAAACACATGAAATCTCAAACAGGTTTTAATTCCAACTACAAACCCTGTCCTACAGGTAGGGCTTGCTCTAATAATAGTAACACATCACCTTTCCCCCCTGCGCCCCAAAGACACCAAATAATTCACATCATCTAGCAGGATAATATAAAACCAACAAAATGCCACCATACTTTGCTGCAGTGCTACAGATACCTATTCCAGAATTACTGGTGTCTGTTACCTCACAATGAATGTGAATTCTGTTCTCTTTGTTCTAACATGTGTGCCCCACTTAAATTTACAGACCTGTGGGGTTTTTGTGGTTTTTCATCATCCTTGTGTCTTTAGTACCATTCAGCTTTAGTATTTCACTATCTTCATGGAAGTAGTACTGCAGGGAGAGCTTTTATTATTACTTTCAATCATTACTTAATAAATATGCCAAAACTGTCTACTTAATTCAGATGGAACAAATTTTGATCATGAGTCAGTGTATTCAACTGATAGTCTAATAAATTAGTGTGCATTCATCACATGATAGCAGTGGCAGAAATACCACCACCGTATTTGATAAATAGTTCATTTGTGCAGCACACTTTCTCTTGTGAGGTACCCTTGTTTTAAGGTGTAACATTCACTACTGGCAGCAGTGTAGCACCTGAAAGTGCCCCTCAGGGTCCGTCTGTCTCTGTTCCAGAGGAACCCTGTCCCTCTTCTGAACACTGGAAATCTTCTTGTACTTACTGAGGTGCAAGAGGAGGTGTAAGAGCCCACAACTCGCCCCCTCCCCCAAAAAAAACTCCACCTTAGTACCATATGTGAATCTGTGTGAATCTGTAGCAAACTCTGGACTCAGACTGCCTAGGCAAAAAGATACTTTGTAGGCATCAGAGTAGCAGTGAATCCCATATGATTTAAGAGGGTTAAACTTTGATAGTTTCCACAGGAAGGTTTCCTTCTGCCACTGAAACACTGGAGCTGGAAAAACTACCCTGAATTTTAAAGGAAAAATAGGTTGAGGTAAGAAATGCTGTTAGACCAGGTCACTTTTTGTGGGAAAGAGGAGGCAGCAAACCCAAGAAGATGAAGCAGGGTAATGCCAGAGCTGTTGTGTCAGCAGCAAAGGCAGTGGATGCAAGGAGACAAAGCTGTATTTTTGAATGCAAGAAAGGCTGCAGTACTGAAGTTGAGAGATACTCATCCTGATTACTCCTCAGACTTTGGGGAGCACCAGGGAAGATGTAGGTGAGTCAAGACCAAGAAAAAATCTGATGTGGCATTGTTGGTTTATAGAGGAGAACCCCCATTTCAGAAGACATAGCAGGACAAACTGAAATAAGGGTCATTCACCATCACAAAGTTTAATGCCCTCTCAGTCAGCCCTGAATGACATGACTGCCTCCGGACAGGCTTTTCACTGTAGTCACTCAGCCAAATACTTTGCTGTTGACCCCACTCTGTAACATATTGTCTGTAGCACCACTGGCTACAGTGCACATTGCATGGGAAAGAACAGTATGTCACAAGGGTTGGTATGCAGCAACTCTCCCTTCCCTCTGTCTGGTGACTTTCTGGTTTGACACAACGTAAGCTGTTGACATAGGAGATTTATGTAACTCAAAGGCATTGGGTACTGTCAAGCCCACATCACCTGGCCAGTGCTAGCTAATGGTCTGTGATGCTGCTCATCACAACAGGTTGGTTTCTGGTTGCTTGTACCTAAGACCACTATGCATGAGGTAGCACTGGAAGAAGAAAGTGGAAAAACACCCTGAGTGGTAGGACTGCCCAAAAAATGCATTGGCCCCACCACTTCTAGAGAGTGCCAGAGAACGGAGGATTTTGGATCAGTTTGGGATTTAGGTATGAAAGGAAAGACTAAACCACTTATAGGGATGTAGGGGGCAACTCGTGTCCAAACACAGGGGACTAGCAGACTTCCAAATTCCCTCAGAATCCTGAGATATCTGCACAGTTAGGAGATCTGTAAAAGCAGATGGAAAAAACAGAGGATACTCTATGGTCTTCAATGCTTATCCTTAGGCACCCGAATCTCAATGTTTGGCCAAAAATGTTCTTTAGGTACCCAAGTCCTTTTATTTTTTATGTTGGGGGTGTGCACAAACATTTGTAATCTCTGGCACTTCAGAGTAAATATATATGAAGATATTTCACTACATGTTAATTGTCTACAGTATTGCAATTATCCCTATCCAAAAAAATTATCACCTCAGCTCAATCACTTGTAAGGAAACGAGTGGTGAGTTAACTTAGACTGCTTTAAGTAAGCACCTCACAACTTATGGGCTGGAGCTGCTGCTTTAGCTGCTTCACATTAAGCCTAGCCTCACAATTAAGTTGGAATAATGAGTGCTTTGAGCTAAAGAACAATGCTGTATTTCACCTCCTTTACAGGCTTATTTGAACTTAAATTTTAAGGCTCTGTGGAAATAAATTATTTGAGAAAAGACAGAATAAAAGCCGTAACACACACATGCCCTCCTGTGACCCCACACACCCAGGTGCACTTGCTCATGGCTGGTGAGACAGAACAAAAGATCATGTGGAAGCCTCAGATTCCCTCTTCCCCTCAGAAGAGTGATACACTCTTTTCACTTTTCCACCACCTCTGATGACAGGCAGCCAGATTTCAAGATATAAGATTGGTATTTGGTGCAGACAAGGACAAAAAGGAACAGTATCTTCCCCGATGCATTGTATGTTATGTGCCATTCATTGGTTTTCTTTTTTAAAAATCCTTTTTATCAAGAATAAATTCAGCCACGGTTAGTGCAGCATATAAAGCCCTACAGGGAGCAGGAAGAGTCGTCTTTTCCAGTTTCAGGGAAGAAACCCTCAAACTTTCATAGAGTGATGAAAGTATGTGAGCCACCAGTATCTGTGTTGGCAATGTCAATTGAGACTGACTTGTAAAAGAATCAAAAAGGATAACCAATATAGAAGCTTTTACTATTATGTTTTTTTAAAACATGAAAGATGCAGGTTCTGTATTTTGCAAGAGAAAGGTATGGCATGAGGGGAATGACAAGGGCACAGCCATAACAGGGGTGGAAGAGCACTATATAAAGTTGCTAGCAGCACTGGACAAAGACAAGAGAGAAGCATTTTGGTATTTTCACCCTGAAGATGCCATGGGAAGTCACAACTGGGTGCGATGCAATCACTGCTTTCTCAGATCTGTGATTCTTCCAGATTTTCTTTCCTCTAGACACATTTTAACCCAGCCACCTTCCTCTTTCAGCTTCTCTGCTTCTAGAAACGTAACTTTTCCATTTCACATATTTCCTGCCTTCTTCTGGCCAATCATTTTTCTTACTTTCAACTCACCTTCTCAGGGCTGCCTCCTCTCCCTCTGTTACATGACAGATACTTCTTCTTCCTTGAGGTGTACTCCCTCAGCTACTTGGGTCTTAACTGCTGACTTCTCATGTTCTTTCTCCATCTCTTGCACATCTGGTATTTAAGCATATATCTCTGGCTCTGCCTTACCTGCCAAGCTTTTCCATTCTCTCCTATTGGTGTAAACACCTTCAGTTTGATGCTCAGTTTGTTCTTGTTTTTGTCACTGCCCGTGATGCCCTCCCCAGCTCCTGCTTTTTAATGTTCTGCACTAAAGGAAATTTTAGCTAGCTTACAAGTGTAGATTTTAGACTTGAAGATACCAGTGCTACTGTTGTCTGTTCTGTGTATCCCAATTCCACAGTCAACTATCTATTTAATCTGCTGTTACCTCTTGTACTGATTTTACTCCTATCTCAGTTGAATACCTTCATATTGTGCATTTCTCTCAAATTGCAAGACTGCAGATACTCAGAGTTTATATTAGTATCTGCCTCAAGACCTAGAGATTAAAGAACTTCCAGGGCTCTTTAGCTGGCCATAAACTGCTAATTCATACAGCATTATCTGTCCCAACATGTACTTTAAAGGCTAGATCCATGTCTACACTTTGAGTGAAGAAGCACTTCAGCTGGCTCCATCAGCACTAATGTCAAAACTAGAGCAGTGTATTGTAACCCTGCTCCATATCTCTGCTTCTCTCACCTTTGCTGTTGTCTTTTTGGCAGTTCTCACAGGATGAATACTGCCACAGAGAAGTGGCAGAAGAAACTAGCTTTCCACGGGAGAGTAGATGTTTGGAGCAGAACAACCAGAAAAGTGGCACAGAAATGGCTTTATGTGTACCATGGCCAAATGGAGTTTCTGTTTCTGAACAGCATCTCTCACCCAGCATAGTGGAGAACTTCTACTTTGAATGTTAATCCACATCTCAGCTGAGCAGTTCCTATCCCCTCTCTCATGCTGGAAAGGCAAACCAACCAACAGATACTCAGGGTGCATTCTCTGACTTGCAGCCTGGTTTTGGAAGATGAATTTGGGAAGAGGGATAAGCATAATTGTCTCACCCACACTGGGACTATAAAAACGAGCCTGTTCAAGCCCAGCTTGATTTACCTAATTATGTGTTGATCAGATACACCAAACAACTCTTGAGTCCATGGGAGGAGAAAAATCTCCACCAAAAAGCTTCTATTCGCCATCCTCAGCAGCAAAAGCAGCAGCATTTTTAAGGTAAACTGCCACAAACCAGAGATACTACCTCTCTTCCATTGTTCCCTCTCCCCTAGCCAGAAAAAAACGTATTTGGGTGGCTCTGGCTGTCCTCTTTGCAGCCTGAGCTTTGGTGGTTGGCTGGAAACAAAAAAGACAGATCCAGGCTTTATTGTTCTTGGATCCAAGGAATTTGACCTTGTGAGTGAACGGTTGGAGTCCACATGGGCAATCACTCAAATAATTTCCTTTGTACTTCATTTTATTTACATTTCCTGCAAGGTATACAAATTGGAAAAGGCATGGAAAGGAGTCATCAGCCTACCTGTGGACCAAGGTAGTCCAAATATAATTAATCATCTCCTTTAGACACGAACAGATTTATTTCTCATTTTGACTGCTCTGTCATCTTCCCTTTTCATCTTCCCACCGGCCCAAGGTAAAAAAGATTCTGCTGAGGGAAGTGATTCCTCAGTATAATTGCTGTAGGCTAAGTTTTCTGATTACTGGAGCTGGTTTTAGTCCCTTGCTATCCTGTTCCTCGCTCCCTGCAGAGAAAAGAGCTTTTGGAAGGCTGAATTTTAAAAAATATAGTAATTTAATTAATGTTAAAATTAATCAGTGTTTCTAAAGTGCTTTGAAGAGGTAAAGTGCTATGTGATTGTTGAGTAGAATTTCAGTTTTATTGTGTATTATTTTCCGAGATAGAATAATATTTTGTTAATAGTCTGACTCAAGGGACTTTAAATTAGACCATAATGAAGAAATAAAATATAATCTATTTTTGGAAAAATAAGTTAAGGCTTCAAGATCTATGTCCTGATCTAACACCCACTGAAATTAATGAGCCTGTCTATGAGCGTCAAAAGGTATTAAATTGGATTCATAAAGAAGGAGCTTTCCTTTTCTTTTACTTTGTTTTTTAGTTAGTGTTCAAAACAGAACAAGATTCTGACAGGAGACTGATGTAGCCAGGGTGAATTGCAACTAGACATTAACCTGCTTTAACCATCCATGAAGCAATTGCTATTTATTTCCTACTATTTTTCTTCTCCTTCATTTGTATTACAATATTGCCTCAAACTCCTGAACAAATTTGTCCCCACTGTATGGTCTGAAGGCCTGATCCTTTTTACATGCCCTTATACGCAGTTACAATAACATGACAGTGAAATGTGCAAAAATTCTGATGTTCAGAGATGTATGTTAAAACTAAAACGGATCCTCATTATATATTGTTATTAACGATAAAATGTACAGATGTAAATGTGTTAGCTCAATAAATACAAATATTGGTAAAGTGGTGTCTTTTGAAAACAACTCTGCCAATAAATACCAAAACCACTCTGAGTCATACTGCAGTGCTCATATAGTCCTTAATTACTGCAATATTCAAACATTTCTTAAGTCATCACCAACATGGAGCAGCTAATTAATCTGTGCGTGATGGTGAAACAACAATACTGAGGATACAGATCAGTATTTCACATTGCTTTACTGTGCCCTATACAAGAAAATAGCTTATACTTAGTAACAAAATCCTGGTTAGTATCTCAGGCTCAGTGAACCCATACACTTAACTTCATGAATGTCAATGTTTGGGAGATGGATGGAAGGGAAAAGGAAAAGAACAAGTAAAACAACAGCAACAGAAAAAAAATGCTGTTTAAAAGTATTTTTAAAAACCTCAAAGACAATTTATCCATAAAAAGATAAGAGTATACTACAGTATTTGCTTTTTTGCTGCAATTTGTAGTTAGTAAAGATCTCATGAAGGCAAGGTTTGGTGTCCATCAGTTGATCTGCTAATGCCTCAGTGTAACTAAAACAGACCATATAATGAGCAGCTGTACTAATGAAGCTGTAGGCACAATTATTAGCAGTCTCTCCCACTGGTCATGCAGAAAAGTGGACAGGGAGTCTGTTTTACTATGTATCTTTTAGAAGTCAATTGATTTTGCAGATAATACTAATGTTCTGACTCAGTTTAATTCCTGTTCTCTGTGTTCTTAGCACCACAGACACCTGAAAAAGAGCAAAGAATACTATAGTTCTGTATTTTCATTCACCTGGAGCTACTACAACTTAAGGCCTGAACACAGTAGGTGTGTAAGCAAGGATACGGTGCAGAGTGAAATTAAGTTTTGTGTTCTCATGGCAAGGGCAAAACGGCATCCAATGACCCTCTTCAACTAACGTATATCATGTTTTGTTTTGACTGCAACATGACTAGTTTTTATATTTCTCATCAAAAACTTCCTCTGCTCTTCTCTGTACAGCTCATTGTTATTTAAAGAAATTGGGACAAATGAATCCTAGTGCTGACTCCTCCATCAGAGTACAGATCTACTCCTGCACATTTCTGTTTGTGCTTCCTCAGGAGGTAGGAGTCGAAGGGTTCACAATCTGACTTTTTTTTTGGGTTATGCTACTTGCTGATCCTGTCAAGGTAACAGTTCCAGGTGGCATCTTCAGGCTAGTAGCTGATCAAATCTTTTCTCTAGTGGTCTTCAAAGAAACCTTGCCCCTGGACATCCATCTGAGCATGCTCAGTGTCACTAAATTACTGCTTTTTTAACCCGAGTCACCGCTGCTCACCTACATCTGAGCGACACAGAACCACAAGGCTGGAAAAGACCTGTAAGATCATTGAGTCCAACCGTTCCTGTCCTATGCTAAACCATGTCTCTAAGTACCTCATCTGCCCGTCTATGCACACGGAGGGAGGATTCTCAGGACAGCACACTCACTGAAGTTCCTTCTCTTACCTCCATGGGGATGCTGAAAACCCACATACTTGACTTGAAAGGCCAAACTTGATCCCCTTCTTGGAGATCAAGATGGACAGAGGAGGTCTGCTTAAGGCAAAGCCCATAACGTCTTAGATCCTTCAAGTTCACTTCTCTCAGACCTCTGCAATGTTGGCTAATCTCTGCTTCTCCCAAAGACAGGGGAAGAACTGGGCAGGTCTTCCAAAAGTCTTCTTCTCTCTTCAGACTTGGGGAAAGGAAGGATCTGCCAGAGACCAGCTGGCTCCCTGGCTCCATATTGTAATGATCAGAGTTCTCTGAAAGACTAGGGTGGAGTAAAGAGTGAAAATTTTATTTTTACTCAGCAGCTCTGCTACTTCTGCGTGACATGGCAGAATATAAACTACACTCTGCATTGCAGGGGAAGGATGGGAGATCAGGTTTGAAATGCTAGAAAAAACCAACAACAACAAAAAAGCAAAGCAGAAA
Organism: Laterallus jamaicensis coturniculus; assembly: GCA_022605575.1. NCBI lineage: Eukaryota > Metazoa > Chordata > Aves > Gruiformes > Rallidae > Laterallus > Laterallus jamaicensis. Next base: position 264,257 of record JAKCOX010000120.1, read on the forward strand.
AAAAATGCTCTCAGTCAAACAGAACAGGTGAGAGGTCAGATACAATGCTGACCTCCTAGTATTCCCAAAGGTAAGCTACTTCTTGATAGACTGCTCCACTGCAAATGAAAAATTAAACTTGCAGAATATCGTGTTCCCTTCTTAAGAGCAACTGTTGTGTCACCTTGAAAAATTCTGCACACAAATATACGACTCATGCTAATAGTATGCATTTTCCTCTAATTAAAATTAGCACTCTGATTATTTGCTAGAATAATCCTGAGTTATGAAATCCAAATAATGTATAAAACATATCACTTTAAGAGCACCCTGAGAAGCACAAAATCTAAGACATCCTGTAACTTTTCTCCTGAGAGGAGTAAGAAATGAGGCAATTTATTTTCCTCATGTTGCCCATTAGATCTACCAAACAGCAGGTGATCTCTGAACACCACCACTGCACATTCTTTTGGTACACAGAGCTGATATACTGCCTTATGCCACAAAATCTGTAAACTTGGGACTAAGAGGTTTTTTTCCTCTTTCTCGGGACTTCTCAGGATTTTGAGAAGTGAATCCAGAGCCTGTGTCTTAAATAAAATGGAAGGACAGCATATATAAACTATCAGGGTCATTCAGGATTATTTAAAAGACTAAGTTCCCTGTGTTAGAAAGACTAGCCCTTCTCTGCTTATGTTCCCCAAAGAGCTACGTGTATAAAACTGAGGTGCAACCATGCAAGGATAAGATGCATAGCTTAGTCTAGTTTGACTATGGACCTTGATATTTCTGGTAACAAAACTGCAACAAAAAATTGATGCAAATAATTTCTTTGTAAATCTGAGAACACCTGAGGTTGTCAGGATCCTCTAGAGATCATCTAGTCCAACCCCTCTGCTTAAAGTAGGGCCAGCTTGGTGTTTTCTTATATTCAGATGGAATTTCCTGAACTTCAGTTTTGCCCAGAACCCCTTGTCCTCACACTGGGCATTACCATACGTCTGGCTTTGATCTCTTCACATGCTCCCATCAGGCCCTTAAGACACAAAGATTCCCCTGAGCCTCTTCTCACATGAGAGATGCTCCAGCCCTTCATCCTTGAGGCCCTTCATTGGGCTTTCTCCATTATGTCTGTGTCTCTCTTGTACTGAGGAGCCCAGAACTTGTCCCATTACCCCAGTGCTGAGCAGAGGGGAATAATCACCTCCCTTAATCTACTGATAACACTCCTAACACAGCCCAGGAGATGGCCAGGACACACTACTGACTCATGATTATTTTCATTTTTTTTGCTCTTGGCAATTAAAGCAAGAGCAATCTAGTCGGTACAGCGAATGTGAGACCACATCTTTTATGCCCTTACTCTAACTCTGGCCACTAACCCTAAATCCTCATAACCTGACTCTTAGCCCTTACCTCAGTACCTCTCTATTCTCTAACACCAAGCCTCATCAGAAAGCCAAAGACCAAAACTCTAATCCTTTACCTTATCCCCACCCTAATCCCTCACCCTGGTTGCTCGCCTTGAGTTGTTGCTCCTAACCCTAGCCCTCACTGATACTTCTGACTCAACCTCCAACCTGCACCTGAATGGCTTATCACAAACTGTTTGCAGAGTCCTCAAGCCTCACCCAAAGCCCCTCTCTGACTTCAATGCCTAATCCCTTTCCCTGAAAGCCAAGTTCAAGCCCCTCTCCCTAACTCCACACAGAAGCTCAAAACCTAAGCCCAACCCCTCCTTTTTCCCCCTGCACCCAGCTCTCAGGCGCATGTGCCTGGGAGGTGAGCAGAGGCCCAGGGTGAGAACCAAGCCATTGAAGCTGAGGTGGGGCCAACAGGCAAGAGCTCTGCAGTCAGCTATGAGGACAGTGTGCTGGCAGCAGCTGACTGGCCAGGGCAGCAAGCAGGCACTGTGAGACAACAGTGTACCTTTGCAGGCAGCCACTGTGAGGGCAGAAGAGAAGCAGGACAGGGGAATGTGGCAGGGGTTTGGGGTATGGGAGGGTCTTTGTGCTTCAGCACTTGTGTAGGCAGGAGCTGGAGGTTATAATTCAGGTGATGGGACATCAATTGTGAGACCACATTTGTTCAGACTTTACATTAACTCTGACCACTAACCCTGAGTCAGGTTCCTAACTCCTACCTTTCCTGTGACTCCCTACCCCAATCTCAGACTCTAATCCCTGACCCCACTACCACACAAAGTCCAAACCCATAACAAAATCCAATAATAGTCGGGCAAAACAAGAAAATAAACTGCCACAAGAAATATTTATAATTGTCAAAAAAGAAACCACATTTTTTTGGCATGATCTTGCTCTCATAAAGCCGAGCAGGAGCAGCGCGGTAAGGCTTCATTTATCACTGTCTCAAGCAAACATTAGTCTTCACTATGTGAGAAAATTAAAGATTTTGCTCCCGTTAGCCATGGTGTGTCTGCAGCACAAGCTGGTTCCCAGCTTATTTGACTTAGCAGAAACACCCAATTAAAATTCCTGCCTATGAATCAAATCCAGTGTAAAGCAGCTGGAGGACAGTGATGGATCTGATGCAATGCACTAGCAAATGGCACTGGTCTTCCCTTTGACAATTATGCTAAATACTCTATTTAAATGGCATCACTAAACTCAATGGATCGTAAATATCATAGCCCTACTTCTCTCAAAAAAAAAATCCACTCAGATAAATGAAACTTTTGTGTAAAAAATAACGGAAGGAAGAGAATATTAGTCTTGGCATATCAGCGTTTGAGTGAGATACAGTTAATAGCAATATGGTGCAGCCACACATTTCTTTAAACATGAGCTCCTTATCTAATACAATCAGCAATATCAAAATATTTGCAGGCCTGTTGGATGTAATTTATAGCAGACAAACCATACAGTAAAGGCTCTTTAAAAATCATTCATTTAAAGCACCCTCTTAGCAATTATGTGATATTCTCTTGGATATTTAGCTTCCAGATTTATTGACAAGCCTATTCTTATATTTGAAAATGTCCGAAATATATCCTCAGTACATATTTATTTCAATATTAAAAGTAAACATCCTGGAGAATATCTTGGAACATGGCCCACTTCCGAGCCATGAAATCCTCTTCTGAAAACAAATTAAAGTAGAAAAATGTATCATTTATGTCCAAGTTCTCTTTGTCCTGGAATTATTTTTCCTTTCAGATACTGAGTCCAATAATGCTCTCCTTATAATTCATAGACATATTTGGGTTTAGATCCACATGAAAAAAAATGCACTAATACCAAGTAAATTTAATAATTACATCTAGAATCAGAATAAATGAGACTAGGAAGGGCATCTGGAGTTTGTCTAGTCCAACCTCCCTACCCAAAGCAAATGCAAAACCAACGCAGTACAAAACCAGAAGATGACTGCATATCAATAGAAGATAATCATTTAAAAATACACATATTCTAATTGCTAGAGTTGCTAAGATACGCTGGATGGTATGCACAGCCCCTTTGCTGCTCTCCGGTTAAAGAGACTACTATTCATAATGAAATAAATATTTAAATATGATGCATATGTCTCTTCATGTGTGCAGAAGTCTATTCAGTCTCTTCTCAGAGTAAAATTTTTAAGCAGAATTTTGCCTACATAAAGACCACAACAGACTGCATTCTTTCTGATATGAACACTTTGTGATATATGAAAGCAGCAGCAATATGCAAGTGGAAAGTTTAGCTAATACACAGGAAATAAATATGTTTATTGATAGACCAGATATGGTTTCTATACATTGCTACATCCACATTCTACTACGCAGATGCATACACCTTTAAAACCCAAATCTTTCTTCAACACGAGCCACTAGTACATTAAGATTTTAAATTAAAACATATTTTAGCTATCTCAAATACCTCTTTTGTCGTGGCAATTAAAACTTGATGCTACTTTTCAAGCATTTTGTAATCTGGAAGAAAAGCAGGCATAAAATTATGCCCCTAGGAGGAATGCACTACTAGAGCAGCTGCAGTTTACTCTCATGATGTTAGCCTTTATTCTTGCAGACATACAGCCTGCAAGACTGAAGAACAATACAGAAAGAACTCAGAAATGAAGAGCAGACTATTCAAAAGCATGACAGGTCCCATGACATGAGGTCCCTTATAATGTTTCAAGAGGGTTGTTTGGGTTTTTTTTGGTAACCTGTTGGTGCTTTGCACCTATTAAAATGCATATGCAGCAGTAAAATATGGTCTATCTGTGCATTTTGCGGTTTAAAGAAAATAACCTGTAGCAAAAGGTCTCATTGGTTAAAGCTTGTTGATCTCACTTATCTTGACACCAGTGAAGCCTACAAGAGCAGTCTCACGTAACACTCTCATGAGAAAGCTAACAGGAACTCCTGTGAATAGGATGAAAGATGTTTGGATGGCACTACTCAGAACAGTTACCAAAGGTTTATCATTGAAACAGAAGCATGTATTGAATTAATTCTATAGAAAATGTATGAAGTAAATTCTGTAGATGATCTCCTAACCTGGGTCTTCTATCCATTCAGTATCACAGTAAGTAGCATGGCTGGTGAAAGGGAGAGGGACAGGCACTGAAAAAGCTCGAGGACTGGCTTAGAATTCAGTTATCTTTATTTAGGAAGATGGAATTCACTAAAGGCAAGCGGATAATATTATACACAGGAAGGAGATTATTAAAACCACCTACTGAGTAACACTTTGCAGAAAAGGATCAGGAAGACCAAGAGAAGCAGGAGACAGGCATGTGTTACAAGATAGGCTGCTGTGAGAAAGACAGCTATAAAGACTCTATTAACAATTATTCCTGGCAAAACATATCGATAATATGCTACTCTGCACAATGCCTATGGAGGAATACCACAGGTATTCTGAATGCTGAACTTGAGGAGATACAGACCAATTAGAATGAATCCAACTGACTGTTATCTCCACTTCAAGAGTGTACTCAATTACTCTAATTATACCTCTTCAATCTGCAAACAAGTTATAATGCTGTCTTCTTTGTGGTACTGTACTGTCTTGGCATCATCCTTAGCAATTGTCTTCATGAATGACTTACATATATGGCAGAGAAGGCTTCTATAGTTGGCTGCAGATATCAAGGCATGACAGAAAAATCAATGTACCTGAACATATGGCCCCATTGCATGTTCAGGATAAAGTCTTCATAGGGCCTATGGCAACAGTTCTTATATGGAACTGGAACAAAGAAAATAATGAGTCAAGTCTCCAAAATCAGAAGATTTTAAAGAAATGGTTCAGCTGGTATTTTTTTGTCATTTCTTAATTTACTTGCAAGCTTCTCTTTCTGGCCTTGGAATACAGTGGTTCATGGTTCAGTTTACATGCATGATCCATCTCGGTTTAACATTATTTACTCAGTCAGCTAACAATATTTGTAAGTAAGTGGTCAGTTAGGACTGAGACAACAGTTTGCTCCAACAAAGTAGTCTGGATCCCCCAGGGAGCGATGGGTTCTGCCAGGGTTTGGGGCCACAACATAGCAGGTGCATCTCCAATGGCTTCAGGAACTTCATCCCATGAGGCCCACACTACCAAGGGGGTAAGAAGCACTTCACCTTTCTCTTTGTCCAAAGGTGGAAGTATTCTGTTGTGTCTACAGAATTTTTAAATAGATTTCTTGCTCTATTCCCCCAGGAATGGCTCCTTGTGGTATAAAAACATTAACTCTAGGCTCTGTAGAGCTTAATACATCACCATTGCTGTTAAATGTGCATCTTGCTGGGGCTGCAACAGTTTGTCTGCTGTCTTCCTTCTCACTCGTCAGTGCTGACGTGTTTAAAGGAATGGCTTTTGGCACAGCATTAACTTTATTTGGTTGCTATTGAGACTTGTTGAACGTGTACAGTGAAGGTATCTCTTCCACTGCTGAACTCAGGAGGCTGCAATGAACTGTGTGCTTTCAAAATTGGTTAATGAGAATCATCAGGTTTTGATGGAAACTGGTTTTGTTGAGCTCCATTGGTCAAGAGGTTATGTTTGGGTCTAAGACTTTGAAACTTCTGCTCCAAGGGCCTTGCACCACTGCTGTAAGGTTTTATTATAAAGCAGTTTGAAGATTTAGAGGATTTGAAAATTGCTGGCTTTTTCTGAAGTGAAGGAGGGTCAGATGCAGAGTTAAGTTCAAAGTTCAGGCTTGTGATGTGCTGGGGGAGACAGGACTATTAACTGACTGAGCTTCTGTATAACATATCGACAGAGCAGGAGGAGGCATTGTAATTGAGGGACTAGCTCACAGTGCTTTTCATTGACAGGCCTATTCATTGATTCAACAGTTAAATTTCCCCTTAGAATAACTGGTGAAATTACAGCTGATATATAACTGGTGAAATTCAGCTGATTCTGCAAATCTGTTGCTTTTGTGGGCTGAGCGCCATGGCTGGCAGGAACCTACACAGACAGCTTATTTTCAAAACTTCTGCGATCAAAGTATCAGAGCTGCTTTTGGTTATACTCTTAGTCTTCCTCAGTATCATAATGATTTGAGACCTTTGTGTGTGGTCTCTGTTGTTCTGAGGCCCTGTAAGTATATGTAGACCAAGTACCCTCTTAGTTTGTGAATGAGTGCAATACACTGGTTGGAAGATAAAGCAACATGATCTTGCAAAAGGAATGAACTTCCCGTTATTTGGAAGAAAGAAAAAACCAAGATGTCCAACAAAAGAAGCAAGTGAGATGAGAGAAAAGACTGATTCAGCAACCTGAGTCACCAGATCTAGGTCTCCAAATCTGTTTTCCTAATATTTTCCAGCCACACAATTCCCAAAGTTCATTTGAATACTACGCTTCTTTTCTTACTCTCCCTGTTGCCTGCTCCCTTTCAGGATCAGGAGAAGCAGAGAGAAGGGATACCTCACCCCCTTCCACTCCTCTTCATAAGACAGAGGTTCTTCTTTCTTTGTCCATTGCCTCCAGGTGACTTGGCAATCCTGGTTTCTGGGTCAGCTGCTGCTACTGCCAGCTGGAGTACATGCCTGCTCTACCCACTGTGCTGAAAGAGTTATGCACACACTGAAGGGCCAGTACTCCAGGGCACTGTCTTTGCAGCAAGATTAGTGTGTGAACAGCTCACCTTGGATGCTTTCTCCTGGGTTCCTATTACAATCTAATCTAAGCTGCGCCCCAGGACTGGTAATAAACCAAGTTTATGTCATCCTAGCTTTCAGATTAGTACTACTGCTTCTGAAAGTGCTTCCATCAATTGTGTAATAACAATTTGCTTCTTATAATGCCTTTTATAGGTGATGATCTCTAGGCATTTTCTGTGCATTAGTTGTCCCTGACACTGACAAAGAGGAAGCCGAGGTAAGACAGGCCAATGACTAACTCAAGAAGTCATCTAAGAGCAAACAGTTTTCCCTATCAGGAATAACTGAACAAATGTAGAAAACAGATTAACTCTTCCAACTCCTAGATGCGATTTTGTTGTGTTTGCCTCCTAAAGTATTTAATTCTCCTTGTTTACTTCAGTGGCAACTCTACCACAAATCTCTTGCCACAGGGCTCCTACATGCAGTGTCTTATTAATACCGCCAGGCTAATAGTTACTGATCTCTTAAGTTTTAAGTAGATTTTAGAATAAAAAGGGTAATGGAAGGGGCAACACTTTATTTCCATAGGAATGTGGAGATGGTTACAATCACGCTAATCTCTGACTCTTAATCAATTTTTGTCTTGTTTGAAGCTTGAACTAAAGGTGCAGTTCTTTTTTCCTTTCTCTTTTCAATAACTTTGGCTCAGCTTTGAAGTCTCTGTAAGCTGAGGATAGCTTATCAGAAAAGTCCCAGAGAATGAAAGATGCTTAAATAGGGCTACAAGTGAATGAGATGAGTTTCAGTCTCCCTAGGAAGAGGCTGAGCTCTTCACTATAAGACATATACATATTCAATCCCAAGGCGGAAGAATGGATTTAACTACAGTGGATAATGCACAAAAATCCATCTTCAGAACCCCTGTCTCAAAGGCTTTGCTTGTGATGTACTTGGTATCTCAGATTGTTAGTGGCACACAAGAGAGGAGGAGACATGCCCTTTTCTTTGGGGCTTGATTTAGACATCGCAGTATAGTATTGTACATCAGAGGATAACACCTTTAACTGCTGAAGATTTAATACCTGCATAGGGAAATTACACACTGGCTTGGCAGCCTATCTGATATCATCGTATTCTGAAGTACACTGCTCTTCTCTGGCTGAGGAATGAAGCTTATCTGGTGTGTTATTCCAATTTTCTAGTGAAGTAATGAATTACCAAAACTGGGGGGGTTTTGGGTGCAGGGAGGAGAGGGGAGAGAGGGTTTGTCGTTACATAACAGTCTACAATGGTGCAGTAATGCTATAGTAGGACTCACAGTGACTGGTTTCTAACAAAATAAAACAACTTTCGGGGTGTGGACAGACATCTGGCATAGAAGTATTCAAGCTTATCAGAATATGACCACATTTTGAGCCTTAGAAGCACTACTGAGCGAGGTCAGAGATTTTAATCCCTCATGCTGGCTGCTCACCTGACTTGTTTCAGCTCATTCTGTTCAACAAAAGTTCATCTGTGACAGGAAAGTGTAATTTTTTGCTCACCCAGCTTATTTTGACCTGTAAGTCAGGGAGTGCTGACTTACACAAGTGGTTTGACTGTAGAAGTGATGTGTTAATGAGAGCCTGGAGGGAGCCTAGGAGCAGAAATATCTTCTGCCACTGACTGCCTCAGGGTGAGTTACAATGTCTAAGGTGAGGGACCCATAATTTCCTAAACACGCTAAATCAATCAATTGAGAACCTGTAATTTTAGAGTTAAAAGAGAAATCCCACTATTTAAAAAATGAACTCTTTTGTATAATATAATATTTTAATAAGAATTTATTTTTAGGAAACACACTTAGAGGGGAAAGTGCAACATTTTCAAAAGACCAAAGTGACTGGACTGGAATCCAACTCTGTTTTTCAAAACAGACTATTAGTCCCTTTAGAACAATTGTTTAGAGCCTATGTCATGACTGAAAGGAGAAATTTAGTTCTTAATTCACCATGAAGCACCTAAAAATATTACCCAGATTTTACTAACATGGTAAAAACCCATTGTACTTTCACTTTTGCTGCTCTCACACTTAACTCCTTGTTTTAAAGTACACCTTGCCATTGTTTGACATTGTTAGGGTGATGAGCACCTATGCAGCCGACTCACTCTACCTCAGTAACGCTGCTTTGTTAATCTGAGTTGAATCCTGCTCCTCAGGCATCTGATGGAAAAATTCCTTTTAGCTTCCATGAGAATAAGGTTAAGCTGACAGCCACCCAATTTTATTCAGGCTGTTGCAACTGTGTGCCATAGCATGTGTTTTTTAAATGAATGGAGTACCTTTCCATACATGTGTGTTCCTCAACGCACTTTCCCTTCCTCTTTGGTGCAGGTAAAGTCAGATTAAATCTACATACATAGAAACACACACATAGATATACTGTGTGTATGCATTAATATATATATATGTATATAAAGATTAATTTAAATGCACTCTTTGTCAATTTAATATGGAGATAATTTTATGGATGATACACAGATGTAAAGTTGAAGCAAGTTACAATAAAGGAGAGAATGAAAATGCCATTGGATCTGAGACTCATTAAACTTCTTACAACGACTAATTTCTTCCCTGTATCTGCAATAATTTAAAATTCATGTTATTGCTGTATAATTGAATTATATATCAGATCAAATCTATTAGTGTACATGTGATTACTAAGATTAGTTTAATAATAGCTTAATAATCACGACTGAATGCTAAGGAAACTACATTTATTTCCACGGATTTTAAAGTAATCAATTCCAAAGACAAAGTTAAAGACATTCCACAGTACTTCCTTTTTAAAATCTGCAAGCAATGTACCTTACTCAAAAAAGAACATTTGGAGCTATTATCACAATTCCCTCTTTGGTAAATAAAGCAACACTGTGTCAAAGTGAATATTGTACCAAGTATCCTTTTATGGCCTTGATTCCACAATAATGTCATTTGATCCTGGTCCTTATGCATTGTGACAATGAAATTGTGGTTTAAGATTTGATGAAACCTGTCCTGAAGTAATTTGAGTATATGCAATGATGTCACTGAGGTTAAACGCATTTACGTTGTGTTTATCCACTTGTAATTTAGGAATTACAGAGTCTACTCTGCATGGCTTGAAATAACAAACAGGTCAGCTTACCCACTTCTTACTACAGCATGCTGACTGAGATTTTGACTACGTAAGTTAACGATATGGTGAGTGGAAAACTGGCTGGACTGCTGGACTCAAGAGGTGGTGATCACCAGTATGGTATCTGATTGGCAGATGGTTACTGATGGTGTACCACAGGTGGTAATACTGGGGGCAATACTGTTAAAAAACTTCATTAACAACCCGAATGATAGAACAGAAAATGTTCTCACAAAAACTGTGGCTAATATGGTCTTGGGAGGAGTAGTCAACATACTGGAGGGCAGGACTGATATTCAGCTGGATAGACAGACATGAACACTGAAGTTCAATGCCATGGTTTAGCCCCAGATGGCAGCTGAGCACCACACATCTGTTCGCTCGCATCTTCCCCATGGGGAGGAACAAAACACTGGGGGGGGGGGGTGGGGGGGTGCGGGGAGGAAAAAATAAAAAGGGAAGACAAAGGCAAACCTCATGTGCTGGGATAAGGATGGTTTACTGGGACAGCAAAGGAAGGAAGAAATAGCCATAACAGGACTTCATAGGAAAATACACAAAACTGGTGATACACGATGCCGTCTCTCACCAAACTGCATAGCTCAGACTGTACCGCTCAGAGCAGTCCCAAAAATGGATCGTTCCCGAATAGTGCATCCTGGAGCCACATGCCCCTCCCTCACCAGCCCCTCTTTATGCTAAGCATGATGGAACTGGTATGAAATACCCTCTTTGGTCAGTTTGGGTCACCTGCCCTGGCTGTGTCCCATCCAGGCTTCCTGGATGCCCCCCAGCTTCTTGTTAACAGGGCAGCATGAAAAGCTGAAAAGTCCCTGACTGCTTAGCAACAGCTAAAACATCGGTGTGTTATCAGCACTGCTCCATCTAAACTCCCAAACAAGCACTACATTGGCAGCTAGCACGAAAATTAAGCTCTATCCTAGCCTAACTCAAGGCATTCAACAAAGGTGAATGTAACGTCCTGCACCCAAGATGAAATAACACCCTACACCAGCACAGGCCAGGAGTCAACCAGTTGGCAAGCAGGTTTTCAAAAAAACTCCAAAACCTACAGGTGCTAGTAGACAAGTTGAGCATGAGTCCACAGTATACCCTTGCAGCAAAGAAGTCCAACCACATCCCAGGCTGTGTTAGATAACCAATCTAGATATTTAACCTTGTTAGATAACCAACTGGTCTAGCCAATCAATCACAGAAATGACTCTTCTCAACTGAAATAATTCTGACAGTAGACTATATCCAATTTTGGTCTCCCCAGTACAAGGAAGACATTGCAATGCTGGAACCAGTTCAGTGGAGTACCACAAAGACAGTCGTGTGGTTGAAACTCCATAGCATACAAGAATTGCATTTTCTGGGCCTCAAGAAAAGGTTAAGGGGAGATCTTACTGTTGTCTTAAACTACTTAATGGGATGGTGTATAGAAGATGGAATAAAGTTCATCTTCAAGTTCCACAGTCTAAGAAAAAGAGGCAAAGCCCACAGGAAATTCCAACTGATAAAAGGAAGAAAATTTTAACTATGAGGGAGGTCAAACAATGTAAACAGGTTGCCCAGGGAGGTTGATCAATCTCCATCCCTTCTTCATCTGGACAAGGTCCTTCTCAACCTGCCCCTACTGAACCTCCATGGAGCAGAAGGTTGGACTAGCTGACCTCTAGAGGGCCTTTCCAAGCCCAAAGGATTTAGTAAGATCAAACTGTATCTTGTTGCCCTGGCAGATTGAAGCTCTCCCTACAAACCGAGAAAGTGAGATTTATTTTTAAATCCATTTTCTTAAGTTACCCAGTTAACTTAATCTTCTAGGTTTACATAGACTAAAAGGGGGTAAACTGGTACCCACATGAGTTTCATAGTATATGTATCACAGACTGTTAATAACTTAACAGTTAAGACTGGCCACCAAGATCTTTGAATTTTGTCAGTGATTCTTTTCCTACATGTTCATCAGGGTTTATAAACCAGCTGCAACAATACAGATTTTATTTCCATTTCTTTCTGTAGGGCAGGGGTCCACAATCTAGTGAAAATTCTCAAAAAAGTCCCCTGGAGATAGTTCTCTGATAAGTTTGTTCAAAATCTTCATTCTGGAGCATAGGCAGGATAGTAGCTAAAATATTCAATTATCTAGTTTCTTTTAAAAAGCGAAATGTCTCCAATTATAAGTTTTAACAAAGTGCTGTATTCTTTTGTCTTATCCTGATCTTCCAATTTGCATTATACATACTACATTTCTACACAAAAAGCACGGATTTAAGCAGTGATGCATATAAATGCTTTCTTAGATCAATTCCTGAAGTCTGATCTATCATTATGAAGTATTATACACATATAAAATTACTAACTCTAGGGGGTAGTCATTGTATCTTTTTCATGTTTGCACAATCCCTTGTGTAACGCAGACACAAGAGGAAGCAAAAGGAAAATGAAAAACACAGTAATACTAAAGATTGTATCAGTATTACTAGATTTCAAATAATTTTATAGAGATGCCATGAGGAGATCAATGGGGCTTTGAAGCTGATTGTAAGGGCCTTCCCTAGGAGAAAACCTAAATTTCTTTATTTTTGTTTAATTGAGTCCATCGAGATATTAAGTATCAGAATCACAGACTTACCTCATGGAATTATGATAATAAGGCCCCTCAGCAAATTGATTATTTCCTCACTTATCTCAGATGATGAGAACTTGTTACCCTTTTAATATTTTGCAACTGCATATCACAAACCTGCTGCCATTCAATTCCAGCAGTTACAAGCATTTGGACTTTTTTTTTCATTTCTTCTAAGTAGGGGTGCAAGCTAATTTAGCCTGACAACTATTCAACTAGTATCCAAAAGAACCACCCCAGAAATAAGCAGAAAGTTAACATGTAGTGACAATGCTTCCACACAGTCCTGGACAATGCATTTAAAAGATACTACATACACCTAAAGGTACAACATCACTGAGGAAACACAAGAATAATTTGTAAAGGCTACAGCAAAATACCATTATTCTGCTTTCGGTAATCAAAAAGATATTTGAAGCTTTAACAATGTTATCTGAATCAAGGGCCTTTAACACTAAAACTCAAAATAACTGATGGAAGCAATTAGTGCATGACTTAGTTCTTACAAGCAAGCAAATCCTGCATCGAAATACTTCCCTAAGAACAATTATTCTGTAAGAAAAGAGCAGCATGGGAAGATGCCATGCAGAAACCATTAACTAGGAACCCAAATTCTCTTTTTAGAATAGTCAAAGTCTAACACTAGGATCACCTGTACTTTGGAACCAGTTTAGAGTGCAAGGATGAAGATGCACAGAGAAAATTGCTATTAATGTCACAGGAAACAACCTACAGAGAGTTTAAACAAACTTAATCAACACTCATTTGTTCCTTTTTTTCTTGCTTTTTTCCTTTCCCAGCTCCAACCCCAACATACTTTGCAATTACAATGCTGTATCCCCAGGGTCTTCACATGTGAGAAGAAATGGATGTTCTATTCCTCTATCAAACGCTAATCCGTCTGCAATGCTCTATACTTTCACTGAGATGTGTCATAAATAGGAGTTCTAGCTTCTTCAAAGAAAAGTGCTTTTAGTAAAAAAGGCCATATATGTAATTTCTATCATTTGAAAATTGTTACATTTGATAAGGATTTCAGGAGAAAAGTTTATTTTGCATCTTACAAGGTGTAAAACTAGCTCACCGTTCCATGAGTTGAAGCCAATACAGAACAGGCTGGGAACGTCTGTTTTGATACACTTCTCTATTAACATAAGGCTGTCAAAGAACTTGGATTTTCAAAACCACTTTGCAGATTTAGGATAATTCCTCAGGGATTTAAAATTACTTTTTGAAATTTCTTTGTCAGTTTGTGACATGTGCAATTCTACCTTTGTATGTTTTATGGAATATATGACTGAATTACATGCACTTTTTAGATCAGAACTCCAAAAGATAAGTAGCACTTCTGAGCATTAACATACTGAGAAAGAGAGATGAAAATTAATATTGAATTGTTTGAAATGTCAATCTTCTGAGGGAGAAAAGTGGATACAGTAACAATTTAATTGCTTTCTACCTTGTGAAGAGCAGAATCAAACAGAAATTATTTATCTCATCTCAAACAAAATCTAAGGTGAGGGTGAGGGCACTTTCTTGTGTGAAATGTGCATCCTTTGGCTGCTTGTTTTTTGGTGTTTAGGCTTTTCTGTGCCACCTTCTCAAGATTTTGCAATTTTTATCACTTCCACTCAGAATTTAATCTCAAGTAATACTGCATGTGAACATAAACTCACAAAACATATAATGAAGGCTTTAAGGTTTTTAAACCTTAAAACATTATATGGCATCACTTCAAATTACTGCTATCATCTAGATAAGATGTTATGGTACAATACTGAAAATGATTCTCTTGAGGTTGGCATTTGAAATAGAAACACAGCCATTTCCCAGGCATTTCCTCACAGGGTATTCCTACTATGAGGAACAGCTGACCTGGCAGGGTTGTGGTTACTATCGTGTGGCACCTAGAACTTATCTTATGGTGATTAAATGTTGCATGACTCTTTGACTTGGCACAACAATGAAAAACAGATCTGTGAAAGTGATGTTCTTTGTTCTTCTGGATCTGGGCCTGAATACAGTTATTTCTGTTGGCTTGAGCAACAGTGAAAAATTCTAATGCCTTTTCACTAACTGCCCTTGCAAAGTCTACTGAGCTAATTAAAGGGCTTTTCCTGTAGTATCTGAATGACTTCTGATGGCATACTACATACTTACCTTCATTCACACAGAAGTTAGCCAGTGTGTCTCTAACTACTTCTCTAGATTCTCACACAGGCCCCATTCCACTGTACGATCCAAGACTTCAAGTGACAGATGTGAGTGGGATGAACAGGTAGAGAGGCTGTTTACTCTCTGCTGTCCATAGCAGCAGCCTACCCGACTAGCTGAACCACTAGTTTTTAAAGATGGTTCATGGCAGAGAAAAATATCCCTCTAAATCCAGATGGCCATACTTAGGCAGTAGGGAAGTTTAAATGAGAAAGACATAATCTAGTCTTGAAAATGCTTGATCTTGACTTTGACACAAAAAAAGAGAATTCAGTTTTACCAGGCTTGTTTTTCCCCCTAAGACGCCTCCCTTGAGAATGTTAGTAAGAAATGACTGAGGAAGGAAACTTTTCTTAACTTCTGTAACTACCAGGTTTGTTTGTCAGAAATCTATTTGCGATAAACTGGGGCAAAAGGCAACACACAAGTGGCTGAAGGCACATCAGCCACGTCAAAATCTCCTTGACACAAGGCCTTTACATTCTAATGGTAAAAATATTTAACATTTAACACTTTAAGTTCTCAGCCAGCTTATGTATACAACACTAGAAACCAAGGAGTCTAGACTTTGCAATATAGATGTTATAAAACATCAAAGCTTAAATATGCATTTACCACCTTAACTAACATGTTTCTCTTCACTGATACAGAGTAAGGAGGACCAGCTATTAATGCATGACCGTATCTTCCACTTCCTAAATCGATTTCTTGATGACAGCCCCTTCTAATTCAAGTATATGTTTATTGTATTATACATTTTGCACAACTCAACTATTAAACACAACAAATGAAGTGCAATAAAAAACTGACACAAATGAAAAAAATTGCAAAAGCCATTCTGGCTTCACCTTCTTCCAAAGAAACATCCATGATTCTTGATTAATGCTTTCTGGCATCTTGTGCATTGCGAATTAATGTCAATTTAACATTTTAGCGACTAAGATACTTTATAAGTCAATTAAAAATTCAATTAAAAGAACACATCAGCATCTTCCAGATCCTTGCAGATCTATGTGTGAGAAATTCAGAAGTGCTCACATTTAAAAAGGAGAGAAAACTGCATGTAGATGCTCTGAGTGGGATGAAAGCTGCATATTTGATTTAATCATTTCCCAACCCTTCTCCATCAATGAATGCTACTAGGACTTAGAATTCTTACAGCTGCTGTTCTTCCAACTACTGCAAATGTGAGAGATGTTATCACTCAGATTTATTACTGATACTGAAACAGTCATGATCTTCAAAAGTGGCCATGTTCTAAGACACATGTATTTGTTTATGCTTCAGAAGAGACACATTCTGCTGTAAGAATACAAATACGTGTTTCTGACATGTTTTCAGCCTAACAGCTGAAAGCAAATCTTTCCAAATATAAATTGATATAATACTTTGAAATAATGTACCTGACCCTGGCTTTGAGTGCAAGGCAGGGCAAGATGACCACCTGAGGTTCTTTCCAACCTGCATTATTCTGTGAACCTCACAATTCATTAGAGTTGTGAACTCCTGATATATATTTCAATCAAACTTTCCCAAGTTTAGCAACAAAACTTTGAAACAAACCCCAGTTATTTCAGGCACCCAAATAGATCCACATTGCTCATGAGATATCAAGACATACACTCAGTGGCAAATTACACACTGCCTATAACGCTTTCATCACTCAACAATAGTGAGAGAGTAATACAGGGTAAGATTCATTTTATCATGTTAGATAAAAGAAATCACTTTCAGGGAGTTTTTCTCTCTCAGTCAGCTAGAAGTACCAATACAGGTATCTTATATGGGACAATGAACTTTTACACACCTAGCAAGATTAAGCAGATTCCAACACACGTTAAGTAACAATTCAATTGACACGTTATCCTTGAATTTTGTGTATACCTTATAACTCCATTATAGACAGATGAGCAGTGAATTTGGAACCATTCTGAACTGACACCTTGCAGCTCCCCAACTCAGGAACAATTATGAAAAAATGACCCCTTCTACAGGCCCTCTTTCAGGGCTTGATCCAAAACCTTGTGAAGGCAGCAGAAATTGTTCCACTAACTTCACTCGTCCGATTCTTGCTTTTACAGCACGAGCCACAGAAAGGATGCCTTAAGAATTGCAGCACTTCAGTTTATCTCATCAAGCTCCCTAAAATCCAAAGCCCTGAATAGACACATGGATTCTCTAAGTATTTGAAAGGAAGAGATACATAAGGATATATATTCTAAATGGAATAAGAAGTCAACAAAAATCTTTAGGTTGAATTTTCCTCCCTTTTTTTTTCAAGGGTGAGAGATCAAAATACTTCTAGTCCCTAAAAACATCTTTTATTTAACCACAAAAATACAGGCCAATAAGCCATGAGAAAGAATGATGCTCTTGAAATACCAGTACAATACCTCTCCCAATCAACAATGACACATAATAGCATTAGAAACCACTGTCAGGATGAGGGAAAACTGACAGAATAAGGGAAAACTGACAGAAGGACCCGAAGCACAGAACTGCATGTGAAAATTTTATAAATTTTGCCTCCAGCTCTGCATTCAAAGCATGTACCCCATGGACTTACTGCTAAACAGTTTGAAATGTAACATTAATACAAGTTCCAAACTGTACTTCAAGAGGGCAAACCCTATATTGTGCAAACTCTGCAGTACACGAATAGTGACAAATTTCTCATCTGGAGATGAGAAAAATCAGCTTAATCCTTCTGAAAGACCACCTACTGCATGTTAAAATGTCACAATGATTGGTATTTAAAATCAAAGGTAAATGGTGTGCATATACAGGAACAATGCAAATGCAAATTTTGGGGACAGAGATTCATCCTTTGAAAATTTCACTGACAGGGACAGTCTGTACCTGCTTGGGCAGGCAGAATAACAAGGCACATAGTTTTCAATTAACTGTACATTTCATAATCTCTTCTGTTAAAGAGGTTGTGAACAGCAGCAGAGAGGAAAACTGCTGGCTGTGTTTCGGATAAAAGAAACACGACACTGGATCGTTCCCCAAGATCAAATGGGGAGTCTCGGTTTGGAAAGCCTTCTCACAGGCAGAGCGGGGAGAGGGACTAGCAAGAAGGGAGGCTGCTCCACCAGCCATGGCTGGGAAACTCCAGGAAGGAAAAGAGATTTTGCCTGAAGTAGGACACAGGTCTACAGTGCAGGCTCAGATGATTCACAGAGAATTTTCTAGAAGCCCAGAGGACTGTGTGGAAGGTGTTTGAAATAGAAAGCCACTGAAGGTTGCCGGAGCAGACTGTGAGGAAACAATTTATTCTGCAAAGATGCTGTTTACAGGAGACTGATTTATTTTTAAGCCTTTCTGTTCCACCCAGAAGATCCAAGATTCCTCTATTTAAAGAAAAAAACCCTATTCTACAATAGTAATTTTTAGACATCTCTCCAACAAAGAACAGCTTTAAAGAATATGTCTGTAGGTGTGCTCACTGAGGAAAAGCAGTTGGACCTCTCTAGTGTGAGGGGCTGGCCTGACTGGCATCCTGCCACGGTGCTGCCAGAAGCAGCAGGTCTGGCAAGTTAAGCCTCAAGTTAAAAATGACATTCCTGGCAGAGAAATGCCATATTCTCAAATTAAGGTGCCTATGTAGCACTGAGGGGCACACAAAGGTGAGTTTATTATTCTACTTCCTCCTCCTCCTTTTTGTTGTGATAGAGAGGGAAAGATAAAGGAAGAAGGAAGGAACAAGGGGATGACATAACCACACAGAGGATAATCAACAAAGGAGGTCCTCTTGGAGGACCTGTGGAACAAAAGTGATTTTCTTTTACCTAAGTGAACAGTCAAAAGTGAAAAAAAAACCCAGATGATTTTTTTGCCAACTCAGATGCATCTAGTGGGGGTGAGGGATGAAGTCAATGGCCCTGTGGAGAAGCTTAGCAGAGACAGAACTTCCTTTGAGGAAGGAAAACAAGCCTTCCAAATGCTTACAGAGAACATGAAAAGCAGCAGGAAGATGCTGGGATACTGGGGGACACAGTGGCGCCGTGCAGCCTAACTGCTGAAACCAAAGATGACTGGAACAGTCAGTCTCAGCAGTGGGTCTTTTCAAGACCCAAAGCACCACTTCCCTCAGCTGTGGCACTTCTGGGAAAGAGGAAAGGCAAATAAACCTTCCCATAGGGTGCACTCTTGAGAAGCGGCATAAGGTGGGTACTATTTCATATAGATGAGGGGCCTGAAAAGCAAGTAGAGAATTACTGTGGGCTGGCTGTGACCAGGAACAGACCTCGGCAGTACACCCCAAGAGGGAAAACCCAGTGCTGGATTACCTAGTGCCAGTACTAAGTAGGCCAGATTTAGCATGTCTTTGAGTGTAATTTAATTTTGGGAAGGAGAAAGATGAGGTGACACATGGTACAATGCAAAAGCAATGGAGGAGGAGGAGAAGAGAGAAGGTCCTTTTAAGGACATGGAATATGCCTGAAATGAAACCCAGAAAGAAGACCACACTATAAATAAAGAAAATGCTGTTACAGGGATGGCTCAGATAAATTACAAGAGAAGCCTGGCACCAACCTTTAGTAATATAACAACACACTTGATAGATCTGTGTGAAAAATAAACCAGACTGGTGAATTCAATGAAATCTAAAAAGAAACTTCCAGCCACTGAACAAAAGGGGGCTCGCTCTTTGTTTTGTAGTTCGGTGCAGGTAAGTCTGGATTTTAGCACACTTTCTATTATATTTGCCAGATGCCTCAACACTGATTTATGGGCTGTTTGGCAGCAGCAGTAGTGAGAAATATTTCACTCTCTGGCACATTTTAGTAAAAATTTGTCAGCTAGTAACGGAACCACAGCACCACTGAAAAGAAAGCTTTATAGATGCATTAAAAACCCCAACCAACTTAATCCTACTTATGTAAATCTACTGTATTAATACAGTGGGAAAATGCACCTTTAAATAGGTTATCCTAAGGGGGAAATTCCCACTCGTGAGATAGAGTTCATCACCACAAGACTATGATGGACAAACAGAAACTGCAAAGAGGAAATATAAACAGGATGTCAGTTCTCCTTAAGCAGAAAGATGCTTGAGCAAATAACCTGAAGAAGCCCCTTTTGAGTCCTCCTTTCCATAACAACAGTTAAGGCATTGTAGAATAAGTGGAACTCTAATATTCACAAAAAAGGACTGCCTACAACGTGAGTTGAAATCCTTGACCACTGGGGATGTTTAGCGTTTCTGAAAACCAGCTCTATGATACACCCTATTTGCTAAAAAATATGCAGGAACAAGAGCCATAATGACCATTATTACTGTTTCTTTGAAGTTGGATGATGAAAGGCAAAGAAATGAACATATAAAGATCACAGTTGAAATGGTTCAGGAATTACAGTCATAACTTCCCTGTCATATTGGCACATTTGGATTCTTAAACTGCATCACATTTGTATTGCAGTCATGAAGTACAATTCCCCAGGATGACCCCATGAATTACTTAAATCTGAGCAGCACTGTCGAGTGATTACAAGCTGGCCACATAAATAAATTTATGAGGTAATTATTTTCAACAGACTTTTCCCACCTTTTAAAAATTCCTCTTTGTTTATATAATGTGTTCTTTGAGAATTTGATAAAACATTAAAATGTTGAGGTTGTGCAAGCTTATCCATCATTTACCTGGTATTTTGAATGGCACATCATATTAAGACAGCTCAGTGCCACATGTATAGCCTTATTTTCCTAACTGAAATGGGCAGATTTGGGAAGGAAATAAAACCTTCAATTAAAAAATAACAATCAGAGTGCAGAAACAGCAAGCATATATAGCTTAATTCACACCATTACAAAACACATTTGTACTCTGTAAATTCAATTGTAAAGAGATTTTTGTTATGTGAATAAGTAGGGATAAGAGATTATAGGAAATAACGCAGTGTGAACGTGGTTTGTGAACCCTATAGAGGAAGTTCCACAAATAAAGGAGTCAGATGTTAAATAGTAGAGACTATGACATGCTGTAGACTGAATGTGTAGGTGGGATGATTAGGGAAAAAGTAAAGGCTGTTATTAATCCAAATTAGATGGCCTGATATACTTGCTTCAGCAGAACTCTCTACTTCAGAATTCCTAGAAAACAAAAAAACCCTCACTAAGGACACATATGCAGCATCCTGCTTCCTGAAAGCTGAAGACAATACATAAACCAAATCTAATTTCATGCCACTTTTATCAACTATAACACGAGCAAACGCTGAACAAGCAAGTAGTCAAAGCACCAGTCTTCAGTCCAACCCCTGGGCCATGACAGCAGGTTTACGTTGTTCACCAACCTCTACCTCTCTTTGCTTTACAAGGTTCTGTCAGTGAAGTCTCTTTAGTTTGTACAACACGTGAGAGGTGTGACTGCCTTGTTTTTACACCTTGCAGAGCACTGCTGCAACAAAGCACTAACCCTGACATAGCACTGGATACAAACAGTAAAACATTATGGTCAAAGTATCTATTTGTGGAGTTCTGTAATCAAAAGCAGAAGAGAAGCATGCTGTAATGATAACAAATTAACAAGTTAGCAAAAATGAATAAAAATATGCTCATAATGTACAGAAGTAGGAGTAATTTTGTCATGACTTGAAATAGTTCAAAATCAAGGAAGTGATTATTTTTCAGACAGGCATGAAAATAAAAGCTCAACAAAATGTTTCAATGAATTTCAGCTCAACCCCCCCCACCAAAAACATAAATAAAATTAAAAAAACCCACAATTATTTAACTGACATCATTTTACTCTTCCCTAACTGCCAACGTGTTTGTGAATCAAGCACCTCTCAGCTCTCTTCCTGAAGCTACCAATCTGACTAGCAAATTATTTTTCTAACAAAATCTTTTTAAATCTTGACCTCAAAATTACTTGCAAAAGATAACCTGAAGATCAGGAGTGGCTGCTTTGCCTAGGTCCTCAATCTGGAAGATGCCAAGTGCTGTTGCCAGCCTAGGAATGAAGTGCTAAAGCAGAATAAAGCCATTGCTTTTATTCTAGAGATTACTGTATGACAGATCATGAAACACTGCATGATGTTTAATTAATTTAACAATTCCTTGCAATACAGCACTAAGCTGTCATAAAATCTGACTATGACACATTAGAGAGAGAATTAAAGAAATTGTGCTAGAAATGTGAGAATAATTGTTTTCATTGTGCTCATTCTGCTGTAAACTGGAAAAAACCCAAACACACCCCAAACTGAAAGCCACAGAATATATAGATTTCTTGGAAAGAACGTACCTATTAACTCCTTATTTCTGACATCTAAGGCCATGTTTCGTAAAGCTGTAGCGACTGCACATACCACCCGGTCATTGTCTATTCGAAGCAGCTCCACCAGGATTGGCAATCCTTTTTCCTTGCGGACAGCAGCACGGATATACACTGACCACTGTAAAGACACATGGGAGAGCGTGAGGAAGAGAGTGAGAAATCCACTACAGAGAGCCAGGCATATAAGGTTATACCAGGTACAGTGTGAGGGGTGCAGAAGCATGTGGATGCAAACTCACGAGAGGGGAAATAATTGCATTTATGATGCTGGGCGACTGCTTGATTCAGAAATCTGCAGTAATTTTTTATGGTGGCAGAGAAATTAAATGATGAATTGACTTTACTCCTAGCACACCTGGTTACATTTTTTATAGCCCAAGTCTGCAGACCACTTGCTTTGTGTTAGCATTTCCTGTGGAGCTCCTAAAGATGCTTCACTGCTACACCAACATTTGTATTACTAAATATATATTACAAAACATTTTCAAAGGTCTGAGTATTTCTTTGCTATTACCATAAGGACTAGTCAGTCTCAATACATGAAAATATCATTACAATTAATCTTGTGATGGTCAACCTTATCAGAAGGAAAAACGAGGACAACTGCATGCCTGGTTTTGGCACCTGCAGTGGTCCTAACAGAAAGACCGCTGTACGTTGATGAGTTAGAGAGTCAAGTAAGAGCTGACCTGAGGCAGGCACAGGCCTGTGCTGTGCTGCATGTATTGCCTGACTGCAGGACAAGCCCCATGGCTGAACGTATTGGAGAAGCCTGTAGACATGTCCCACTTAGCAGCTGGTCATGACACCACTGCCATGCTCTTGTCCTTATCTCAACGCAAAGCATCATGTTGTCATGTGAACATCCTTAGGTTTGACAGCAGAAATGATGAACAGAGTTGTTTACTTCTAAAAAGATCTCCAAGAGCTCCAAAGACTATCATGCTTGTGAAGCTCTCCATGGATGAAATCTGTGCAGCATGCTGTGCCCTGACTAAGAGGTCCATCCAATGCTGCACAACTTGGTGTTCCCAGCATCTGAAGGGATGAAAGGTTAGCTATACTATCTTCCTTTCAATTTTGATGTTAGCTCCAGAAGTAGAGAAAATACAAAAAAGACCAAACCTGTGAAGTGTGGTTTTAAAATCTACAGATTTGAGATGCTCAGAAACCTGCAGGTCTACTTAGCACAGTCTGCTTCAAGGCAAACCATCTACTAGGCATAGTACTACTAGATGCATCGTACTACTTCCCACATCCTGAACTCTCCTCTAATTTTCATAAAGTCCACATTCATGCTCCCTGTAGTGATATTTGAAAGGAATTTACTGAATCAGAGCTTTTCCTTCCTTTCAGTGTTATGGCATGGATGCTTATCCTGCCATCGTATCTGGAAGGTGAACACAAAGTTCTGGAAGCCCTTAGCCTTTGAAATATTTAATGTATTTCAGAAGCCAGAATGATGAGCTTTAGGATTTTCAGACCACGACAATCCTTCTCTTTTGACAAACATTCCTTAAAGAACAGTTACACCACAGCTTACAGAACAGTTACAGTACAATAGCATTTCTCCATAAACAGAAAGGATAAAAACAAATTCCATGGAACAAAGCATTTGAAAATAGTAAACACACACTGACAGCAGACCGTGCTTAACCTCTGCATATGGTCACTACTGACCACAACTGAAGTGCTTCAGTTTAAAAGCTGGCATCTCTTTATGCCTCAGACAGGTGCCCTGAACAGCAAAAGCCAGCATATATTTACTGGTAAGAGCAGGAGATACAGACAACGGCCACAAGGTTGCAATATACAGAATGGAAATTCATCTCAGGAGTTGTCATTCAGGGGACTTGGGGAAAAAGGAAAGTAAACCAGCATTTAGATAGTATTATTTTATTAATTCTCTGGAGTAACAATGCATAATGAAAGCTAGCTGGCTGGACTGCGCTGTAGACACAAGCGGTAGGGTTACAATAAGCTTTCAAGGCCGGGAAGAACAGGACAGGGGGTTCCCAGCGTCACTCAGCACAGTAACAGACTATGTCTAAAGCATAAATGTGCCACCACGCTCTGCAGCAAAGCAAATAGATCTTGGGTGAGAGAAGTGGCAGTGGGATTCTTGACTGGTCTTACTCTGTGATGTCTCCTCTAGAACCAAGGTACAGGATCATCATCAGATACACAGCTAAAAGAAATCTTGTGATTTTAACAGAAAGCCTCTGGTAAAAAATAACGACAACAATTTAATCTTTCTAAGTTTCCTGTTTTAATAAAGATGCATTTACCCAGCAGTTAAACAGTCTCACCTGCAGCTGGGAGTACCCAAAACTACAGCTTTTTGCACTAAAGAGACTCCCATCACTATTTTGTGCACGTCTCCCAGGGGAAGCCTCCATTGTGTTTGCAGTGATTGCAACGTGACTGCCGGAGTGAGAGTTCATGGTAGCAGTGAGACTACTTTGAGAAAGGACTGAGCCTGGCAGTTGAGGTGAAAGTTCAAGATAGCAGACAGTACACTGAAAGATGCTGTCATTCACTGCAAAAGGACATCGCAGATGAAGCACCTCCAATACGGATTACACAGGGAACCAGTGGGAACATTTATTTTTTAAAAATATCTCACTTCTGTTTATTCAATACCAGAGAGAATCTCAAATGATCTTATATTATAAAAACCTCCACATGAAAACCTCAGCAAACAGTTTTCCTTTGTTTTGCTTTTGGTTTTTTTTTTAGTCAGCTACCAAGGGAAAACACAAGCGCTTGTTTTATGAAGCCCAGGTTTAGCACAGCCTTCTTGGGTTGTTGTATTTTCATCATCCATTCCAAAACAAGTCTAAAAGAAACAAATGAAGCAATGGTTCTTTTTTTTTTTTAACCCTAGGGAGAACAGAAGATGTTGGAGAAACATTGAAATAACTCAGTATTAAAAAAAACACCCCAAAAACGTTCTTACTGAATAAATTAACATAAAAGCCTACAGCATCCATAATGAACCAATTAATTTGATCACAATAGCAAAAATTACAGCTCCAATGTTTTCATAGGGGAAAAATTCAGCTATAATGTTTTACAGACGCTCATATGCACACACATACATAAAACAATGAGAGAAAGAGAGAAAAGAATGTACAAATCCTCTCCTCCCCTGCACAATCATTCCCCTCATCTTTCTCTTTCCAGAGAATGCCATCCACTTTGGGAAAAGTTCACAGACTCCTCAGTGTGTGATTTGCTATCATTTCATCTGCATTTTCAAGTTATGCACCTTAGGCAGAGAGACAGAAATGTCTATTAATTGTTTCAACAGTCTCTGGAGAACTTTCAGTGTGGAAAGTGGCAAGAACTGTCTGGGTCTCTTTCCCTTAAGCTGCCAATTAGGACAAGTCTCTGCAAGCAATTACTCTGCGCTGTGTGGATTTCAGGAATGCTCAAATTGAGATGCCTCAAAACAGCTATTTTATTCTCACAGAGAATGGAAAAATTGATTTGCTCTTGCGTATACTGATGATCCTTTTGTTTGCCTAAAGCCATCGTGAAACGCGCCTGCATTTCCACATTACAGGTCAATTGCTAATATGGGCTCAGTGAAGTATAAAAGAGACCAAAAAAATCATAAAAAAACCAGAGAAGAGACAAAGGATTTGTTGCCTATCAGTAGGTAAATGAGGCACTCTGCCAATACATTTAATCATCCTGTTACTCCACAAATCAGTGGCAGTGTCAATGATCAAATAACTATCCAGTTTGTAAAGACAATGGGTTCCTATGAGAGCAGCAAACACCTCAGAGGAAACAGGGTGCCAACAAATAAAATAAATTCATTATTGTTGCATCAGATTGCAGCTAAATTATCAGAGACAAGCGGAGGAGCCACAATCTGTGCATGAATACTCTTTACAGATAATTGAATTCGGGGGGCATAACTACTATGCATCATTTTGAAGGTATCCAGCGTATCTCTGTGTCCACTTTCATTAGTAATTCCCTTTTTATTTTTGTCATGGTAATTAAGTAGAAAAATACAGTAAACTGGAAAATTATTTTTTAGTTTGTCATGGTTATTATTATAAAGGCCTCTTTCCAGAGCTGAATGCCTGCAGGGATTAAGATTACATTAGTCTGAAACTCAACAAAAGAGTAATTAATCTAGATGAAGCTTTTTTATTTTTTCAGAAAAATTGAAAAGCATTTAGCCAGCTCTTTTCTGTGTTTCATACAGTTATATATAATGTTTATTCTTCTCTTTATTCTCTTATGAAGCACCACCACAGAAGACCAAACTAGAAAATGAAGACATTTCCAGCACTAAATGAAAAAGGTAAAAAAAAACCCCACCAAAATAAACTCACCAAAAAACACTGAGGAATACCAATGGTTGTATACACTTGCTAGTTTGAATGGATTCACTCTCCTGCCATTGCCAGCAGTGTTATTGGAGTACCTCCACAATATTTTGCCATCACATACTTCAGTTTTGACTAGACTTTCCACTGTATTGGCACAGGTCAACACTGTGACTCAAAGAGTTGAGGTATCAAATATTAAAGAGAATTTCCAAGAAATAAACTACAAAGCAAAAACCAAATTCAGGCAGCAAGATGACAAAGCAAGCTAAAGTACAAAAAAAACCCCAAGAACACTAGAGAGATTCAGAATTTGCTAGGAGAGGCTTACAAAAGGGGGCTAACAGTAGTGGAACAACAGACTACAGATGAGAACTTAATGTTGAATAATCAAAGATCAACGAGCAATCAAAGAACAATATTCTTGCTTGATCATACACAATGAAGTGCATGCATAAGGAAAAAAAGGTTTTTTACATTCCACTTAGCAAATTACAGATCTACTTTAGTCAAATAACTCGACTGGGATGGCTGTGAGGTCATGCCACCTAACAGAGAGCAAGGGACTGCAAACTCAGTTATCTTTTTGCAGTTTCTGAAGAGTACAAGCACTTTCCACAGACTTTCTGCTGCCTGACTGCAGTGCATTGTTCTCAGAAATGATCCCATCTGATAGGCCACTAGCAAGTTCTCTACACCTCTGTTCTAGGACAAGAGAAAAGTATTAGGTAGGTACTTTCCTCTTGCTCCAAAACCTTCATCAAGCTTAAAAAGAAAGGAAAAAAAATCTGGTGGGTGAAGATATACATTTAATTAAATAAATTAGAGAAAACTGCAATGGTGCTAAACAGAAGATACATTGAATGTTTGAGGAAGGTAAAGCTCAGAAGGAACTGCCCTTGCAGTACATTCTGGCTGTGCAGCCCGAGTATGTACTGTGTATTCAAAATGATCTGGGAGCCCTTTCAATGACTCTTCCAAGAACTGTACATAATACAATTAAAAAAGAGAGGTTTTGAGACAAAAATGGCACATCTCATGGGAAGGCAAAGTGACTGAGTATAGTAAGGAAGAAGCATGAATTCACCATGACCTATTGTACTCCCATTCCACGAACTGATGATGCACATGCTGATCTTCTCCTGATGCCTGTAATACAGGTCTTGCTTCTTGATTATTGTCCTGTTCCTTGGCTCTTGTTTTCCTTCCTACAGAACCAATAAGCTCCTCTGTATTAACTAATGTTGCCTCATCTAATGGGGGATTCCACCTGAGTAAGAATTCCTGGCAGAATAATACACTGGTTATTTTAAAAGTTTGTGTTGATTAGGTCAGGTGTTACAAGTGGTCTTCTCTATTCTGTCACGTAAGGGTTTGTAAAAGTGCTATCTTGAAGATGAATGAAAGCCTTATCACTGCAATCCAAAAGACTTTCTCTTGGAACAGCCCAATGAAATTCCAAAGGGTTAATATGTAAATAACTAGAGTCATCAGAAAGGTCTGTCATGGAACCCACCATATGTCCTTGCCTGATAAGAGGAACCGAGATAACCGAGATGTCTGCTGCTTTAGACAATAATTACTTATTATCTGCAAGTGACTGGATGGTAGGGAGCCTGAAACTGTTTTCATACTACTTTTTGAAGTAGCTGCACTGACCTTGTGACCGAATCAGCCCCTTGAATGTTTTCTGTTTCCTTATCTAATAACTTACTTAATGGAACTCTTGCTCCCATAAGGCTCAGATTTCTCTAGGATGGAATTAAGAAAATAAATGTAGTTACTTGCCTAAGGAACAAAGACTGAGATCTCATTTAGCTATCTCAAGAGATCAAGCCAATGACCCATAAACCCCATTCACATGGGTACTGTACCTCATGGGGATCGAAGGCAGGGGTGTTCAGTTGTCTAATCAAAAAGCCTCATCATTCCCTGCTGAGTATAATCAAACATGGAAGTGAAAGGAAAGGAGGCAGAGCGAACTAGCCAAAGAATTCTATGGCCTCACACAACAGAGCAGCACTTGTTCCTGGTGTTAAGGAGCCCAAGGTACTAACAGACGCTGAGGAAAATAAAGCATATGACAGAAGTTTCTAAAGTCTGAAAAGCACCTTGGACAGAAAACGGCAACACAGAAGGGACTAACAAGGCCCAGGGCACGTGTGCAACCTGTTATAATGTAAGTCATTGCACTCCCAATGGAAATAGAGTAGATCTTCTTCCTTGATTTTAAGTTATGCATTACATATATAAGTAAAAACACATGAGTATATGAATGAAGAAATTATTTTTAAGGGTTTGACAAAATGAAGGCAATCCTTGTGGTGACACCACCTTGTTTTTAACTGCATGCAATAGAAAAGGTAGTAGGGCACAAGGAAATAGGAACAAACACACAGGAGGTTTGCAGAACTCACCAGGAAATGCTTTTTCACTGTGAGGGTGACTGAGGACTGGAAAAGGTTCCCCAGAGAGTCTCCATCCTTGGAGACATTAAAAAACCTGTCTATGTATGGTCCTAGGCAATTGGCTCTAGGTGACCCTGCTGGAGCAGAGGGTTGGACCAGATGGTTTCCAGAGGTCCCTGCCAACCTCAGCCCTTCTGTGATTCTGTGCATTCACAACCACAGTTATTGCAGAAATGTCTCAGACTGACAAACTGACATCACACTAAATTTAGCTAACAGATAGATATAGCTAGAGCAATATGGAGATATCCCAGTATCTCCTTTCTTCCTGACAGGGAAATTTTGTTCAAAAGGGACATAACCTTGGATTCTTGACATTTATAACTCTAGGACACTTTGCATACAACTTTTTACATGTTCAATAGATTTAATGTATTAATAGCCTATTGACCAAGGGGAAAACTAAAAAAAACCCAACCCTTGCCACTTTTAATCCCACCATCCACAAAAAATATTGATGACAGACAATATCTAAAAAGATCTATATAGATTTCCCTTTACAGTATGAATCTTGTAATCTTATACCTCATATTTTTAATTAAATTAATTATTAAGACAAATAACAATATGAGGTTGCAGAAAGGATTTCAGGTTTGAAGTTTCCTGAGAAAGTGTCTTGATAATTCAGCTGAGTTGGCAACCCTATTTTTATTTGTGCAAACCCTGGAAAAACCCAAATTAAATGGGAAAGAAAATTAACAGAGCTGCCAATGACAGTAGATACTTAATGGGAGGTAAAGAGTCTCCACTGCTTCCAAAGGTCTGTCTCAAGCCTTATTTGCTCAGGGAAAACTCCAGCTAAGCTTGATGAGGAATGTATTTGCCTAGATTTTTATTTCACATTACTAAGCAGCTTTAAAATACAAGTTCATGTTAAGTATAATTTAAAAAAAAAAGTTTACTTTTGGAAAAAATATATCTCAAAGTGGCAATGAAAGAAAGCAAACCCAAAAACAATGGCCATCCTTTTTATGTGTTACTCCTTCTACAAGCAGGAAGTTTAGGATACAGTATAATTACCCTGCTTATGATTTGATGGGAGAAAAAATTTTGGAAAGCAATGACTCCCCTCAAACAGAAGCTCACCCAGGTAGCAGCTGAGTTCTGCAGAAGGAGGAGTAGATGTGGGCACATACAGCGTTTACAGCCCCATCAGTAGGCTGTCGGGTTGCCTATGTTCTCAAGAGTGCATACTGCTAGTGGCCACTGACCCCATCAGGAGGGGACATGCAGTGACCAACTGCTACTATCACAGGCCACTGAACAAAGCAGTAGTTGAACCTTAAACAAAAATGGTATCTTGGAAGTGATGTGGAAAACCTAAATTTGTCAAATCCTTCCCAAAAGCATACATATTTGGATGCCTCTCTATATATTATTCCAGAAGAGCCATTCAGATTACACATAGGTACATCAAATAAGTATATAAACAAAAACAGAGACCTGTGACAAGACACTTGTATTCTTCCATGAAAGGAATGAATTAGCTTCCTTCAGATTCCAATCCTACTGTCCTCCCTATGTAATGACATCTTGGTGCAGAAGAGCAAGATAAATGAACTTCTATATTCGCCTGAAACAGCCTCTTCCACAAGGAGTTCCAATTTGTATATAAGCTATCAACCTCTTCTGCAGAACCAGAACATACATCAAAGTCAAGATACACAGATGTTATCCATCCCAACTTAAATTTTTGTATTGAAAATACCCTTCCTCATAACTCAGATCAGTATCCTGTTTTACTGGTAAACTTTCATTTGGACCTGCTTATGTATTTGTCATCAATATGCTCCCTTTTCCATTCGTTAGAGATTTTCTTGGTTCTTATAACAATTGCACAGACCAAATATTGTATTAGTACTTGTAAAAAAACCCACCCACCCCATCCCCCTCCAACAACAAAAAAAATCCCACCCAACTTTGCAGAGGGGTAATACATGGCAAGAGTCTGGTCCAAAGTGGTCATCTTGACATAGAAAAACTATATGCAAATATATGTGCGTCACACTTCTTTCTTTTTTTGTTACTATTTGGCCTTAGAAGGAATTCCTCCAACTGAAACAGTACTAAAATGTCCTACAGATTAAGATTTATTTTGTGCATGTGTTGATTTTATGTGACTGCATCAATGAGAAACTATATTCCCTGAAATAATGAGAACTTTCAGGCTATCTCAGTTTTTAATGATTGAAGCTGTGTACTGCTGCTTTCTTTTTGTGTTTGCAATTTTCAAAAGCAGTCTAGCAGATTTGGACACACATCACCTGCTAATACCAGAAGCAGATATTTATCTAAATTCACTGCACATTTAAAAAAAAAATATTAAAAAAAAAATTCAAGTTTCCTTTTATCTGCTCACTTTCCCATCATAATGGCATTGGTTAGGCAATCAATGCCTGTGTTAAAAGTGTTACCTCTTGGTCACTGAAGAGGATTAGACAGCTTTGTACCAGAGGAATTAAAAGGGTGACATAGCTAGGAAAGAGTTATGCAAGTATATGAACTACACTGGGTTTTTTCTAGATGAGACTGTATCTTCGGAAATGTGTGAGCATGTCCAGCACACTGGCTGCCTCATGTGTTCTGAGATTCTTCTGGCATTAAAGTAATGTTAATTGGGAAAAAAACAACCACAATTGCTATTGCTATTAATAGCAACACTATTTATTTTAATGGAGCTTGCTCTTTTTTCTCACTTTCAGCCCATCATGAATTTTTTCTTGAAAGAGTTCAAGTAAAAAAAAATAAAAATATTTTCCCACACTTTATGCAATTAAAATTTATTTAAAGAATTAAAAACCCCCACAAAACTCCCTTAGGAATTTCCTTTCAGAGTTTTCTATCTTTTATTTTGGTCATTTTATAACCAGTAGTCTGTAGGAGAGGAAAAGAGAGGTCGAAAGGTGGAAACACCAATGCTTCTGTAATCCCCAAAGAGGACTATTCCCCTCTCAAAAATGGCTAGTATGACACATGAAATTAATGCTATTGATTCTGTGTCAGTGTATCATTTGCAATGGAATTGGTGAAACTTTAGAAAAACAGAGCAACCTGAGAACAACTAAGCTCTTCCCATGGTACCAGCATGGATAGTATCAAAGTTCACATCAGTTTTTCTAACTTGATACTAGCCAAAGAGCTCTGCGGAGCCTTCCTCTCCCTGTGCACTTCTGCCAACTAATGGGTGACAGGTATATAAATTTATTAGAAATGGGAGAAGGGCCACCACTTAGATTTTTGCATTCCTACTAGTCCTGGCAAACATGCCTACATTGTTTTCTCATTTGGACCGGGGCTACACCCGTTCCCAGATGGATAAAATACATTTCTGGTGTTTCTGTGCCAGGATTACACAATCTGGTGTGGTCTGCAATATGAGAATAATAAAAGTATAATGATTTTCAGACATGGTGTATATGTAGGAAACAAACAAACAATAAAAATCACTGTGCAGATACTTTTTAACTCATATAATGTCAATGAAATGCAATAGCCCAAGGCATTTTATAGGTTGGAGGAATGCAGTGCTCAAAAAAATCCAACCCCAACCCCCCAAATCACATGCCTCTGAAGATCTATTGAACGTGCCAAGTCAACTTCCAATAAAACTTTATGGATTAAAAAAAAACCAACCACCCAATGTATTAGTGTCATGACTAAAATTTCAAAATAAATGCCTGATTAAACTGGTATTTACATATCACACATGAATGTCCAGATGCTTAAAAACAAACAGGATACCTTCTGAGACGTAACTTTGATAGCTGCATTTGCCATTACATATTTGTTTTCATATAACTATGAAAAATTCCCCCTGAGAGTTAAGATATCAATGCATTATCTTTGTAAAACAGGATGAGATAGTTCGTACTTTCACCCAATCAAACCAGTCTACCCTCAGGGAAGGGATGAAGGAATTGCCCTAAAAAACAAACAAGATTCAACTGTTATCTTGAATTTTATTGATTTGTTTTCATTTAGAAATGTTTTCAAATCTAACATAAATATTTGTCTCAATTCACTGCAAATGATGAGAGAAAAATAGTTTTTCTTACTATAATTGAAAAGTATGATTAGCTGGAATGGAATGCTTATGTTTAATCATATTGTTGACTTATTTTGTTCTTTTAATTTTTTAAAAATTAGATGGTTAGATCACTTGTGTTGGTGTCACGTGGTTTGTATCTTGCTCTGCTCTTGCTTGCTTTTTTCTTAGAGACAGAATGTCAACCAGTTTCTGCACTGACAAAAAAACACGATTTCATTTGATTGTCACTGGCTCTTCTGCTCATTTTTCATTGCTCTGTCACCATGGATTCATAAAGATGCTGCTTCTCCTCATTTTGATACTGGTTTTCAATGGCATTTTTCATACTTGACTTGACCAATGTGATTTTCACTACTGGCTGCTGACTTACTTGTCAATGATAAGACTGGCTGTATCAATTCAGAGGACTATCTCAAATGTGACTGCAGATACTTCTGTGAAAACAGAGGGTTATCCTACTAACAGGAGCATTCAGATACATTTCTATCACCCAGCTGCCATCCTCTGCAGGGGTTTTTCCAAACTGAAAAGAAAGACGCATCAGGTTAATATTCCTACCTTCCAACTCCCAGCAGCCAAGTTCTGCAGTGCCCCTGCTGCCCCTTCCAGCGTGTCTGGATTTGAGCACTCAGAGAGAAGTGTGAGGTAGGGTTTGACTATTGAAGGGTGCCACAGCATCTGGATTCCTTTGGGTGGTTCTGCACAATCTGGGAGAGGTCCTACGCCATCCCACTGTCGGAAAGTACAAATGAGATTGTCAGCAAGGAACAGAAAAACCCTCGAGAACTGCCTGAGCTGAAGCTCTAACAGCTACGTGTGAAGGCATCTGCCCGCAAGCAGCCGCCCTCAATTTTAGTGTATCATGTGAGTTTTCATAGAGAAACCCAATTTGACTACTCAACACTCCTTCCAGAAGAGCTGTAGCCCTGGCAGAAATCACAGTGTTTTAGCTAGCTGACATAACGCAAACAATTTTTCGCTGCATTTATTTTTCTGAGTGGGAAGAGGAGCCCAGTGACCGGGAATGTACCTTAAAGTGGCAAAGCTACAAGTTGCATGTGAAGAGAATTTTTTCCCATACTGCTCAGCTCTCTGCATTCCCTCTTTTCTCAAGAGAGGGGGGAAAAAAACCAAAGTGGAAAACGAAATCATGCAAGGCCGTACGCCCTCCATCCCCTGAAAGGTCCAAGTGTGACAAGTCCTCTCCAACTACTCAATTTCTTCTGGCTTCTCATGGTGCGAGTTCTGGAGGTGTTCAGCCATACAGCCAGCCAGCTGTATGGTCTGAGGCCCTGATGTGGTAGGTACAACCACCTCTCACAAAACAGACGCTTCCTCTCATTGCAAACAGAGTTTTGCTATGAAAATAACCCCAGTTTGATATGCAAAATTGGCAACATTAACACCTGGACAATAGGCAGGTTACTGCATAGAACCTACTTCTGCCAGAAAGAGAAACTTTATTCCAAAACAGAGATTAACCTCTCCAGTGGAATGCACAATACTTGCACGTAAGCTTGAAACATCTTTAAAAAAAATGGTAATTCAAGGAGATTTTTTCCTTTCTTTGAAAACAAAAAAAGAGATGGAGGGCACTTTTAATGGTATTTTCAATGTGATTTTTATCTGTACATGTAATATGTATTTTTCTTTGCATTGGAGAGATAAAAGGATTTAGAAAATTCATAGCCTTTACACCAGTGTTAAAAACAAGCCCCGAATTTGAATACAATCTCTAACACCTCTGAAATGTACATGTGATTACGTAGATTTAAAAACGTGTACCGTAACATTACCCATCTACTAGACGTATAAAAATATAGCATAGGGAAAATGAAGTCCTTGCTTGTATCTGCAACAGTTAATTTTCCTAACTGATTTAATTAGCAATGAGTCAAACAACACAATAATACTTGTATTGGGAAAAGACCTAGATTCTCATTTTCAGGAAGTATAAATCATTATTTTATTTAAGCAAACTTTAAAAGCCTACATATAATTTAAGGGAATAAACAGTCAAGTCTTACCTAAGAACAACTAGCATAACTTAATTACAGGAAGGCTTTGCTAGATATCTACCACATTCTAGAACGCTACTTTTTCTAAATTAAAGCAGAAAACCCACTGAACTGGAAAGTTAGCAGGACCATTTAATACCCATGAGCAGTTACTCAAAACCAGAAAGCTGTTCATATAAGAAAATCACTGCACAGGACAAAAGTTACCATAGTTCAAAAGAACTGGCACAGAAATACCCAGTGGTGGTTGAAAAACTACAGGGCAATTGCCTTCTGGAGGAACAGTCCTTCCCAATGACACTACTACAGGGCTGTGCCTTTGAATTTTTTAAAACACATTTCTGCCTTTAAACCAATAGGCTGATTTTACTCTTTGCAACTCAATTCTCCTTTTTTCTCCATATAAATCACCGCCCTTGCCAGAAAAGACTTCTCATCAGCTCATAAAAAATACATAAAAACCTGCTTCCCATTTTAGCTCTGAACTCAATCATTTGCACGATCAGAATTCTTCTGGAAACAAATGAGAATCACATTTTATGGGTCAAATCCGACCTCACACCAGATTTGGGCTTTGTACCTTAGTAAACCCGCTAATGAATGACTTGTGATGTCCAAGGGCACAAATTCACATCTTCATCCATCTCATTCCAATTTGCACAACTTATGAACACATTATGCAACCAAAGAGTGTTTGCAGAAGGTACCTTTATTATTTTGGGGAATAAGCACATATGATGTAAGAAATGGATCAGACTGACACGATACATTTCTGTAGACGTGTGCACATTTTTTTTAAGACTCCAGCGTTTATAATCCCAAAGACTGATGAAAATCAGATGACATAAAAAGGGTGGTGTACATGCTCATACTATGCTGGTACTTATAAAGCACTAGAAATGATACTTGCATTAATATTTAATGTGTTTTGGCCATTCTGTCTAGTAATGAGAAAACATTGGAAAAAAAACCAACAGTGAGACAAATTACTGCATTTCCCTGCCCTTCTTGCTACTCACTTTCAGCACATGATTGGATTAATTTATCACCAATTGTGGGGGAGGACATTTTTCTCAAGACTTTGTTATGCCTCAGGGTCCTTGTAAAGGTGATGGAAGTCTTTGGTACCACACCTGCATGTACAGTGAAGGTGCCATAAATCCAGTGACAGGGGATAATGTCCTGCACTACTCAGATGTGGTGTGCGTGCCCAGAACTCCTGAGTGGCGTGCATAAGGAGGGTGTTACAGCCAACCACAAGTGACATACATGCTGTGCCTATGGGAGCCTCTTCAAGGTTGTGCCACAAAGGGTGATGGAAAAGATGCTCTTGTGCATGCTTTCTGTGAGGTAGAGGGCACAAGGAATCATGCCCTGTCATGCACTCCCTGCGTCCATGTTTCAGCTCCTCTCTGCTCCTGCATGTGTGATCTCAGCTCACCCTTCACTGAAGGGCTTAATGACTTCAGTCATCTTCTGCATAGCTGAGTGCAGTGCCTGCAGCTGTACAGCTCAACTGTTGCAGGGCATGCAGGACTGACGCAGGTGAGAAAAGAAGCTATTGCAAAGGAGACTTCCCTGATCTTCACCCATTCAGTATTTCATAAACATCAACTGTCTGAGTGGAAAAAAAGATTTTCCCCAAATGATATTAAAGTCCATTTTCTCAAATGGTGGCTGAGGCATGGCTTATGCTAAGGAAGAAGAAAAAAAGTCATAAACAAATATTCTTTCCATGCTTCCCTCCTTCAGCTGAAATTGCCCACATATATTGTGGTTGAAGCTGACACACTGTTCCTTATGTAGGTGAGATACAGATCTCTCATTTCCTGAAACTGGTGCAAAGAAAGGATGAAAGTCAAGAAGAATAAAAACCTGAATATAAAGATCTCTAAGAACAGCAGACTTTAGAGAGTAAGAGTAACCCTTAATAAAGTTTCCAAAGTTTTCACTTTACAAAGGAACTTTGAGAGAAGAAAGATCACTCATCTAGATGCTTCTCCATGCCACACAATAGAACATTTACCAGCTTTTCTCTCATTTTAATGAAAGCAAATCTATGTTTATAGAGCAAACACACTGAACACCAGAAAAGGCTTCAACTCAGAAACAACAATGCAAAATCTGTATTTTGTTTTTTTGCACTAACAGTCTCTAGTTTGTGGGGTTTGTTATTAAGGAGCCTCACATGACAATAGTTGGGGTTTTTTTTCCCTGTGATAGCAAGTGTTTATTTTTATTTATTAAACATGAGTGTTTTGTTTCCCACAGCCTGTGCAAAATATCACTATTAAAAAAAGAAAATCTAGGGGAAGAAAACCCCAAAAAACCCCTCAGCAATGACTAAAACGATCTTGATCACTCCAATTATCAGACTGTCTCAAACAGCCAGCATCATGCTGTAGCTGTGTTCTTTGTATCAGCAATGTAACAGTGCTCACCAAATGCATTTTTTACATTTCAAAGGCTTCTAAAGAAACAGCTCCCACTTCCTCCTGCCCCCAGAAGACAGAGATTTCTCATTCTGCATATCTAGTGGCCATGGAAGTCTATGCCAGCTGTCTTTAGGCATGTCAATCCAAAAATTTCTTATGGGAACCATTGTCCAAGAGACACTGACCAATGCTGTCAAGAGAAGAAATCTGAAGTTAAGCAACAAAATTTCAACAAAATCACAGATCTTGCTTTCAGGGGTGATGGGAATTTGTGCTGCCAATACCAAGGAGGCAGGAATGCCACTATTTAAATTGAGTCAAATTTCATCTTAGACATTCAGGCCTGAAGAATGTGTCTACTTACACAGAAACTATGGGAGTAGCTTGGGAGAGGGAAGAGCTGCTGTAGTCCAGAAACATGTACTGCAAACAAAACTGGGAAATTATTCAAGAAATTTTATTGGATAAGTAACAGTAGCCTCCCCAGTTTGATGCAACAATGTTAACAACTTTGGGAACAGCGTTTGGAATGCTTTCAAAACATTGCAATGTTTGGAATATTTATTACTAAGGTGAATAAATCTAAATTATACTCCAGATTATATATTACATTCTTGAAGTAATTGCCAATGCTTTTTAATATTATGCTTAGCTATGAAAAATAATTTGTTTTGTGTCCTTTATCTTTGCTTAAAACCAGCCCCCTTCCAAAATAAAACAGGATGGAGTTCAGCCCAGGGATAACAATCCTTGAAATCTCACCACATCTCCTCACCCCTCTCTCCTCCATAGGAAGCTGATGCTAATGGGCTTTGCAAAACATTCCACAAATTGACAAATACAAATGATATTTAATAAGCCTGCAATTTTGACTTTGAAAACAATTTGGTTCATACATGATACTGAGAGATTCCCAGGGTGTATGAGATGTTCTTGTGTAGGCAAGCAAGAATTTAGAAATGACTGCTAAGAAGCTCTGCAAGGAGTGGCTCAATAGTTGAGCAAGCTAAGCAACACTTGGCACAATCATGTTGTCCAAGAAAATGAAGCAACAAATGGAAATAATATCCTCCCTGAGCAGAACATACTGGCAACACAGTCTTTCATCCCTAATCTTTGTTTAGATTATTTGCTAAACTCAGGGGCCACCACCATCTGTTTCTGTGCTTATTAATTTGCTGTGGCTGGTAGAGTATGGAAAGATACCTGGTAAAGTCATGGTCTCGCCACATAAAAAGGCATATTTGACAGCTTTATTTTTTATTCTTTTTGAAATGTTATTGCCTTAAACCTTCTATTTCACCTGGATAGAAGAATTTACAGCCCATTTAGCTAGCATGCTAAAGAGCTATGCCAGTCAATTCATAATGATACATATCTTGAAATGTTGCTTGCTATACCTTAAGGCTCCTGACAGAAGGTGAAAGAGAAGGTCAGGCTCATTTCAGAAGTGCCACTTCCAATCATAAACCAGATGTTGGGCTAGACTCTGGGCTGACAAGAATGATCACAGATGGGCAACTCGAAAGGTGCGTGAAGCCAAGGACTCAGCCTGTTTCTTCTTCGTGAAGAAAGGAAAGAAATTATATAGTGCCACATGTGTATATAATGGGCTGCATATCAAGAAATACAGGAAGGATTACTGACAAAACCCTGGCTTTTTAAATGAAATTTGATCATACAAGTTATTTTCCCTAACTGCTTTTTGCCCTAATCCATGGTTTGCATACAGCTGAAAGAACAAACCTGCTGGCAGCAGTGAAAGCACCAACAGAAGCGACAAAACTTTCCAAAGTGGAAAAATTAATTTCCATCTGAAAAGTGACACAATGCAAGGCAGAGAGGTCAATGCCTATGGTGTTCTGATCAGAGATGAAGGCCTTTACAGCTGGGGAGCTTTGTGCTGTGAGGACTCAGTAACAGCTGATCACAGGTAAGCAGCAGAGAGAATCACAGTCCTTGGGATCTGAGGCAGAACCAAAGGCTGATGCATCTCACTTATCTTTCCTGATAATGTTATGGAAGTTTTGCTTTGGGCTCTTCTGCGTGTACCAATGCAGAATCAAACCAATGCTATATCTGGCTTTTCTTGCAAATCTTAAGAAGGTTTGGGCTTCTTTCAGCACTAAACTTGTGTGACAAAGCACACATCTCAGATACCCTCCTGAACCCCAGTCAAGAGCCAGAGAGGAAGGACCGTGGGCTCATTTAACAAAACTCACCTTTATTCTGGAGTGAGAACACTTGTTTCCTGTCATCCTAAGGGAACTCCTTAAGTAAAGTCATTTGAAAGGTGACATTAGTCTTAACTATGAGCTGAACAAAGAAACCTCTCTTATCTGATTTCAGGATGTATGAGAGTTGCCATTAGTATCACTAGCAGTGTCATAAATGAAAACCATACTCCAATTAGTTCTTAAAAGGCCTTTCAAAGAATGGCACATGATATTACCACTGATTTCTGTTCTTCTCAAAAGAAATTATGTGGAAATACCACATAACAAGAGTGATAATAGTTTCTTAAGTCATAAAATAAAGAAATTAGCTTCTATTTTCCTTATAGAGAATACTAGTGAGAAAGTGACTTTAATGTTACAGGTTTCTCCTGTTTTATAGTTTAAGAAACAAACTCTAGCTTTATATCAAATTTCTTTTTAAGTACAGAAAACTGCAACTTAATGCACATCTGCTCTCCAAAATCATAGAATGCATTAGGTTGGAAAGGAACCTTTAAAGGCCATCTAGTC
Source organism: Laterallus jamaicensis coturniculus (assembly GCA_022605575.1). Taxonomy (NCBI): domain Eukaryota; kingdom Metazoa; phylum Chordata; class Aves; order Gruiformes; family Rallidae; genus Laterallus; species Laterallus jamaicensis. The sequence continues at coordinate 304,636 of JAKCOX010000120.1, forward strand.
CTGCAGTAAGCAGGGACACCTTCAACTCAATCAGGTTGCTCAGAGCTTCATCAAGCCTGACCTTCAATATCTCCAGGAATGGGTCCTCCAGCTCCTCTCTGGGCAGCCTGTTCCTGTGTCTCACCACCCTCACAGTGAAGAGCTTCTTCCTAATGTCTAATCTACACCTACACTGCTCCAAAATGATACAAGTATCCAAAATGATACATATTATTGCCCAATTACAGCAGTTTTGTTACTAGTAGCTTTTAGGTAAGTGGAATGCTTTCAATTTAAAAATTAAATACCACCCCATAAACGTCCTTATTGGACACCTGAGGAGGAGTTCAAGAAAATGCACACCTGAGAAAGTAAATTAAGGCCTGAAGAAGTATACCTTAAAAGGAAGGTTTGACAATGACATTCACTAAAATATGAGTATTTTCTTCCCCACGCTGTTCTGCAAACCTTATCTTCTTCTGAGGAAGATTGGAACAGTCAATTTTATTATACAAGAGTCCCAGAATGATACTTATACTCTCAACACATAAACATAGCAGGCTGCAGAACTGGAACCTTCTTTGTATCAAGGTGTCACAATTCCTAGAGATGTGTTTGAGCCCTGCATTTCACTTGATAGGACAGGCAAAACATGAATCAAGTATTAGAGGAATCACACCAGTAAGTGACTAGAGTTTTCATACAAGGTTAAACTCCACTTTCTGTATCAGCAAATGACAGTAATAAGGAGCCTAAAGAAATATTTATTTTTTTAACACATTTGAGAGAACTTCTCTGGTAGGTAACTAGGTTTGTATTTTCTAGGATGTACAATTATCAAAACCAGCCTGAATTTCAATGCTGCCTCTTCACCGGGCATGCAGGTTACTGGCAACTTTTATACCTTTCTTGTCTTCTGCTTCTTTTAGGTTTCCTTCCCCAGGTTCCAAATCCATGGTGGTGGGCAGTGTTTTCAGTGTATCAGATGCTTTAAATCATTGCATCTTACAAAGATTCCAAAGGTATGCCTTTGTTTATTTACCCATAAAAACACTGTCCATCATGAGCATGATCTTCAGAACTGTATTGTAAGGTATTTCTGAGGATAAATGCTTCCCTGCTGAGGCACTTAAAGGAATGAGCACTCTAAAAATAGCAACCCAAGGAGAGCATGAGATCTGTTCTGACGGACTGAGCAAGCAGCAGGTAGCAGCTTAACCACTGCAATTGAAAAGAGATTATGAAAGGCATTACCTAGAAAAATTTAAAAGCCCTGCTGAAAAATGATGAGATTACCATAAAAGAGTATGTACACGTGGAATATACAGGGCAGCAGTCAGCACACAGAGAGACAATGTATAGTGGGAAGGACACGTGAAAACATACTCCTGCAAGCCTCAGAAAAAGTGCACGAGTTTAGTTTAGATGGCATGAATTCTAACTAACCTGAGGAACACCAGATGTCTGGTTGTTAAAGACTCCTGCCTGGAAAAAGACACAGACCCAAAAAAACCACACAAGAACATTGCATCTTCTTGAGACACATACAGAAAAAATAAACAGAAAAAACCCCTGAGTATTTCTGAAGAGTATTCCAGAAGAACAAGATCTAGGTTTTCACTGAATCCTACCTTTTAGTAGTACTGGCATCAAGACAATGACAGAGCCAAAGAAGCAGAAAGAAATTGTTTGTTTGGATTTTCTTTTGTTTTTTTTTTTTTTTTTGGGTGGGGGAATGGAAGGTGGGTTTTTTTGTTCTTTAAACATAATTGGACTGGGTGGTTTCCAGAAAGAAGACGAACTGAATATAATTGTGTGCTCATTTTCACAAAATAACTGGACAAAAGTATTACCTTGAATCTGACCCCACTTTGAGTTGGGGGTCTAGCTCAATGCTACTAATATAAATGCACAGCAGTTACATGCAAAACATTCTTCTGCTTTTCTTTTCCACTTACAAGAGCAACTTGGAAGAGTTGTTTCTGGCATGAAGGTCTTGCTGACAAACCTCCATTTCAGCAGCATACTAGTTAACTTGACAGCATATTTTAAAGCATCTAGTACCCCCAGCAACACTAAAGAAACACAGGGTGAGAATAACGCCTTGTGGAAGGCTGGCACTCCTGAACTGAGTAATCACCACAGGTGAGAACTGCTATGTGGCAACATGGGGTAGGCTGTCCAGATTTAAAGGAAATAAGATAAAGAAGAAATAATTAGGAAAATATTTCTAAAGTTTCTAAGGCACAGCGGTCCTGCACACCATAAAATTAGTTCTGGAAGGAGTAATTTTATTTCCTTGCTGCGGAAAAGCCTAGTAAACATAAATGTGAAAATATGCAGATAGTTTCACTTCCCTTTGAATTAAAAAAAATTAGATTACACCCTTCCATTAGACGAACAGAGGCAGATCTAGAGAGATGTTTAACATGCTGCATGCTGATAAACGAACGTTTATATGTATCTAAAAACAGGCAGAAGCACATGTACAGGAAAGGAAATCACTCAGAAGAGATTAGCTCTTTGGCCTGGAGGAGGAGAAATCTTTAACAAGGAACCTTTAAAGTGCAGAGAAGCCCGACAGAAACAATGAAAGAGTCAGTGGTACCGGGTTACAAGTATGACCCCGATATTCAGAGAGTTAAAAAGACTTCATATAGTGTTCAGGAGTGCACATGGATGTGTGTTAGTAAACAGAGCATCAAATGAGAAAGGCGAGCTGCAGTATGACCCACTCACACCCAGCCACGCTGATTTTGTTCCTGCACTTTGAATGACTGCAAGCACAGTGTGTGGGAACTGTTAATTCAGGAACGGGGATGGTGACTGCTTTATGGAGTAAAATTAATTTGCTTTGGGCTACAGTGAGATGCTAAGTGCCAATATAGGAATCCCAACAAAAGGTCATAATAAATTCAAGCTATCTGATGACTGCAGTGTTTAATTAGAAGAGTAGGTGAAATTAAAGTCTTGCTAGGTATGAGTGCTGAGGCTTTCAGTACCTGAATCTTCTTAATGTTCCTATAACTTTTACACATTAACACAATTTACATTTATGAACTCAGGGATATTATCAGTACCAGTTTATTTCATTTATTTAAATATCCTGTGCTTACTCAAGCTATTATTTTCTTTGAGCAATCTGACACGGAAAGAAAGGACATGGAAAAGCCTAAGTCTAGGAAGAGATACAGAACTACCTGCTGCCAGCACAGATCATTTGGAAAAGTTCATGAACCAGTAGCTGCATTCATCACTGTGTGTACTGACAGAACAGTGTCTTTCTCCATAATATCATTTGTCAGCATTCCCCACATTTTAAGTTGTTAATGGCAAAACAAGGAGCTAAAAGCACTTTTAAGGTCAACTCACCTAGAATAAAAACTGACAGCATCTCAAGTAACTTGAGGAAACTATCAAGACTGTACTTCTTAATCTTTTTTTTTTTTTGGTAATGATATTAAATATCAAAATATGATTTTTTTTTAGCAATCACTCATATTGCCTGATCCCATCCTGTACAGTCTTCTTTCAACACACAGAAGGAGAGTACAAGACTAACTTTGAAGCAACTGAGTATGCAAACAGAAGCCTGATGTTTGCTTGCATCAAGACCTCTTTACACACACAACTGTGGAAGCACAGTGTAAAGTATATGCACGCTACACCTGAAAGGTAAGACTTCTCATAACGAATGGCTTCCTTTAACAGACCGAGCAGTTTACAGTATCTATGGCACTCACAATGCACCTGTGACTAGTGTCCAGGTGCCATCATGTCATGTGCAACTTTCTCATGCAAACATATTTCATCACTCCAGAGCCATACTCTGCTTTAAGCTCTCAGCAAATTAACAAACACAACAGTTTCATATATTATGCATTATGTACTATATCTCTAAAGCATTATATTCTAAATGATGGGCACTTGAACTCCTTGCAATGCAGCTGCAAGTAACTTTCATTACCTGATCCTGTGATTTCTTTTTCTTCTTTTTCTTCCCCCAGCACCCTGAACTCTCTGCGTCTTTTCCATTGGCATCACCACAGAGTAATCCATCAAGTTCATCTGTTCCCATCTGCTGTCCCTGAGATGTTTCTGCAGCTAGCCTGTATGAGAGGTTCCTCAAAATACACACACAGTTTTCAACGGTCTGGAAAGTTTGACCAAAAAAAAAAAACCAAACCAGAAAACAAAACAAGAAAAAAGTTAAAAATCATCCCTTGCTCACTGTGTACACAGCAGAAAAACACATACATTTTCCCAGCACAATTCTCACCTACTGATTTCTGAGTAGTCCCCATCAAAAAACACAGTTTAAGAGATTTAGAAATTTTATGGAAATAAATCAGTACTCTGTGTAATATTTTCCTGTGAATTTTTAAATTTTCATTCTGAATTTCATGCTGAAGCCCCATGAGAATCAGAAGCTGAGGTAAAATGTGATCAAGAGAACCTGAACACACACCAAATGTCAGCAAACTTCCACCTTAGTGCATAGAAATTGCTACAAATAGAAAGTTATGATAGGTTGTGGTCTCTGTGGTTTTGTTTGGGTTTTTTTGGATTTTTGGGGGTTTTTTTAAACCAAAACAAATTTTTCTTACATCAATTCTATACCAATTACCAGAAGAATGGGATCCAAGTTCCATTTCACAAGCACTTGTGGGCAGCCTTTCCCTTTCCTGCACTTGTCCCCCTAATAGGCTGTGTCTTCTGCAGATGCTTGCGGGAATCCAGAAATGCACTGAGACCCACTGGCTGAAAAAATCACTGATAATGCAACAGAATTTCTGCAGGTCTTAAAGAAGTTTGGTTAAGATTTGCTCGAAGACTACTCATGTAATTGCTTCAATCTCGTTTGATTACAAGAAGGATATGAGCTAGTGTCTGTCTTTGTTTCAACTGCTCCTAATGCTCCGTAAAGACAAGTGATAGTCACTGCAACCCAGCTCTGCTGCTCCATGAGCTCAGAATGGAAGGACTGTGAGGCTTTTGGCCCCGTCTTACTCGGCCATATTCACCAGTGAGGGAAACAGATGAGCAGTTGTTTACTTTCATATACTCTATGAGTTTATGCTGGGTATGAATTTGGCACACAGTTTTTGTGATGGCATTTAAATTCCAGAGATGATACTGAATTCAGCCTCATCTAGACAGGACTATTTATTTACTTTTCAACATACATGAAGTTTCACATTACACTTGTACTAATTTGAAATCTCCAGACAAATACATCAAGAGATGTAGAAATATATGTGTGTGTTAGAAAGTGCCCTTGGTGCATTTTTCATACTTGAAATACTTGCAGACCTCATAGTGACCACAATTTTTTAAAAAAACCTTTGCTGCCTCTTATACTTTTCTTTAACATTTCCACAAGTTAATTTTATTCACTACTGCTAATATTTACTTCTGCACACCCATAGTGCACTGAAGGAGAAGTTTTGCATTTGTTGATTACTGTTCTAAGTTTTATTTCCCCTTTTTAGTAATAATAAGTTTTGCATTTAAAATTCTCATTACGTCAAAACCAAATAAGCCGAGCCCACCACAAGGACAAGGTTACCTCAAATTAAAAACTGACAAACTTCCAAGGCTCAAATGCAAACATCTACTTCATCAAGGCAAACTTCAACAAACCAAATTAACTGGTTCTAGTCTCACAGTTGGACCAACTTCACTCTTTCTTAACTTGTAGATGTGAACTTTTCAAGGGTCCTTGCAATCCTTAGTCCTACAGTTTTCAGTCTCATCAGATAGGGACTAAATATCAGTTCAGTACTCTTTAACAGATCAAACTAAAATGACAAACAGTAACTTTGTCAAATAGCCATGTCCAAATAACTCATTTTTAACACTAACTTGAATTAGCATAGCTTTTTCTTATTAAACTCATGGAAAACTATTTGTAAAAGCTCATTCAGAAGCACAAACCCAGGGGGCTTTACAACCTTGCTGCATAAAAGGCTGCTGTCCTGCAACAATTAAGGGTTTGCAAATGGACCAAGGTTGCCCTAGAGCAGCAACTGTAATTAATTTATCACCATATACCAAAAGCAAAAGTATTCAAAGCCAGACTTTTTCTTCTTCAGAATACTTTAATGTATTACAGATCTTCAATTTATAAATGCTTGAGGTCTTATTAAATAGGCAGTGCCTTTCACCTTTGGAGAAGTATGTTCATATTCGAGCACTTTCAAAGAAGTAAATACAAAAATGTACCTTAAAACACTTGTCACTGAAAGCATTCACTGATCCTCTTCAAAGAGGAAATAATGTTGGTAGTACTGCAAAGCTGCCTATTAATTGCCCTTTTTGTTTGTCTTATGAGCCTACCTCACTGTTATCAGCTCTGTCTCATACTGGATACTGAAAATCAATTTTAAGGTAAACCTGGCTGAGCAATGTAAGAAAGTTTACATGAAATATAACATATTTGATATTCTTCAACCAGCATCACGTTTTCTCCCTTAATAATCCAAGCAAGAGGATGACATGCTTACCTGTACACACTAAACAGATATGCACAAATCTGACACTTAGCACACAAAAATACAAAGCTCAACAGAAGGGAAAGAAAAGATGGGCTGAATTATGCTTTGCTAAGGCATCCTTCGTGGTGCATTTTTCTTTTATTTAGGAGAAAAACTTGTCACTTTATAGTCCTGATGTACCCCAAATACCTGCATTTCTTGCTCCTGAAAAGACAAAGATAACAAACCTTACTATCAATTTCACTGCTCCCCAGAGCAGACTGGATCACGTACAGCAATGCGTCCGTCAGGCCATCACACTCCCTCATTCTTCTGCGGGCCTCCTCTCCAGCAGAGCTGACATTCCTGCAAGGCAACAGCAAAGGTTAGCACCTCCCCTCCTGAAACCTCCTCAACAATAACATAGAGATTAAAAAAAACACTTGGATTTATTTATTTTATTTTCTCTCTCTCTCCTTTCATCAATTCTGACCTGAGAATAATGAAGACAGCTGTGAATGAGCTCAGGAAATCTAACAAGGACAGGAACAAATGGAAGTCATTAGGGCCTCCACAAGAAGGGGCTGAGAGGCCAAGCACCACACGCTTACCTGGGCTGGGCCTACTAAAATTTGAAGAAGGCCTGATAAGTTTTGTTTTGTTTTTAAAGTAGATTTTGTAATTGTGAGAAAGTGTTTTTAAAATATGCATATGTACTATATAAATCGGGCTTTGAAAAATCTAGATGCTTTGCCAAAGAACTCTCCTAGGATTTGAAGAGACCAGTAGTTAGGGCTCTTAACCTGAGAGAAAAACATTATGAAAGCATAACAAAAACCACCTGGTACTGCTTGTGTCTCAAGTTCACAAGTGTTTCCTTTTCTCTCCTACTTTGAGAGAACATCAATACCTCAATCTTCTCTTTACATAGTTACTCACAACTTGGTTTACATTGCAAAATTTAAAACCTCAGCTTATTATAATGATTATATTCTTCAGACAGTGCCAAAGAGCCTTATGAACACATTTATAAAAACATAAAATTTACTAAAAAGCGCTGTTTGTCATAAAGCTCAAAATATTGATATATAAAGAAACAAATAGGTATGAATGAGCACATAGAAACAGAATCTATACTGATTATCATCAAGCCTCCCTGAGAATAAAATTACATTCAAATTTGCACTGCAGTTAGGATTAGGACTTGAGGTGAAGTATCAATCTCAGGAACAGGGGAAAACTTTTCACAAAGTGTCCTTCTGTAAGGGAAGACAAGGCTCTGCTCAGGTGGCTCCTCGACAGCTACTCTGTGTCCCTGCTCCTAAAATTTATACAAAGGAAGAACAGAAAAGAGCACATGATGTACTTCATTCCAACATATGGAAAGAGAGGAAAAGCCACTGGGCCTTTCACTTCCGAAGAATGCAAGGCACTTTCTTCCTCTTATGCCTTTCAATTGCCTTTGCATTAAAGATGGAAAAAGGACAAGAATCCTGGGAAGGGGGGATGAATTCTAGACGAAGGAAGGTGAGAGGACTTAAGGATAGCTTTCTTTTCACTCTTTCTTTGCTCTACCTACTTCATCCTAGTCTGCCAGTCACCTAAAAAAAAAATAATTAAAAAAAAGATTTCTATTTCCTTAAAGCACCAGTGTTTTCCTAATCTTTCAACCGGACAATCTCCTAGTCCCCTCCAATGCAAGTTCCTAATTGATTCTGCTCCCTAAGCACATACGATTGTGCATCTACAGTTGCATTCCCACGCTGTCCTAATTAGTTCTACCCTCCCACACATAAGCTGCCCCAATTAATTCGATACTGTTTCCTTCACCTCTGCAGAGAGTCCAACATAAAACACATGGTCCAGTAGCACTAGAATGAATTCCTTTATCTGCCTAGCAAAAATTCACCCTTTCCATTCTCCTTGTGACTCTCTCAGTATACCCCAACACTGCATGTTGGAAGTGTGCCCTCTTTAATGGCTTGCAAGTTTTGTGTTGTCTTGTTCTTCTTCTGGTCCATGAACTCTGTACCTCTTCCCTTCTCTCCCTTCCTATCTCTCCAGGAAGAGAGAGTTGTATCCAGTCCTGAAAGGATAACTGCACAAATTGCAATAGAAGGACGCTGATGAAATTTTCTCACCACACTAGCTTTCATTGCATCACTATATATATTTTTTAAAAATAAATAAAATGAAATATTTCTGGATCATTTTGAACAGAACTAGACTTAATAATCTGTATTAACATAATGTGTCTAGGCTCCTTCATTTTCTGCATATTGAGCGCATATTGAGTGCAAGTTTTCAAAATACATAGACGTCAATAGAAATGGAGAGATACATTCTCACTTATATTTTCATCGAGGTGATTTCTCCTCTCTAGCATGGCCAAATGCATGTCACCTTGACTCTCCAGAGCCTGCAGAGACTGGCAGCCTCTCAGCTCCTCTCAAAGTTCACCAGAAACTCCTCCTCACCAAGTCAGCAACGCAGACAACCGTACAGTCCCTGAGCTGCGAGCTGTCTGCCTCATTCATTTCCAGCTAAACAAAGAAATGGAGGCCTTTGTATAAAGTAGTACAGACACACTAGGGGCACATCTTGCATAGACAATGCCCCGTGTGCAGGAGCTGTCGAGTTCAGTTCTTCTGGTGATCATCCTTTGCCATTATGCTCCAGTTGCTTCTGTATTCAAGAGGTGGATGCACCAAATTCCTGCGACTGCTTTTCCTTTTCTTTTAAAAGTCTCTGTCTAGTTTCTGCACTGACTCATACCTATTGCACTCCTCTCCAGATGTTGAGTTCTTTATTTACATGGGAAATAGCTTGACAGCCAAACCAAATCCAAACCTTGCATGAACATTTTGGCAGAAATCATAATTTTATTATTTCACAAGAAATACATCCCATGACCTAACTATTCCCATTTCACCTCTATTGAAGGAATGAGAAGCAAGTTCCAGATTGATGTCAAGGAAATCTTAAGTTTTTATTTCTCATTGTTAACTTAAACATGCTGTAGCTGTCAGTGTGACAGGGAGTAAGAAATGATTCATCATTTGTGAATTTACAGGTCACTGTGCAAACCTTAAACTGGAGCATTAGTAGCCTCTACTGTTGGTGAAATGTCCCACTAAGTAAGCAGACATTTACCCACTGTTAGTCTCCAGCAGGTGAAACCATCTTTTCTGGATTTTTGAAAAGACATGGAGATACAGTGCACAGGTATTCTGGAAAAAATGTGTCTTTTCCATTATAAAGGTAGCCCAGCAGAACCTTAATTGCCCGGTAAATTTGATTTTTTGTGGAAACTCTACTCACAGGGTATATGTGAGGCTGGCATTTTGAATTGAGCAGGACAAGGAGTCCCTTAGACCTCCATAAAGCAGTAAAACAAATTTCAAATGGAATCCACTCACACAGGAATACCAGTAACACAGAGTGTTGAAGAATAACTTCGAGTTTAGTCAGAAGGTCCCACTCAGACCTCTACAATCCAGCTAATGTTAAAATCCTCAAGTTTATGGTAGGATGTGTTACAGCTATCAATGTCATCACCTTCTAACTAACACAGGCATGATCCCATAAACATACATAAGGAGCGTCCATCCAATGCTCTATGGATATGAAGTTTGCAGTATAAAGGAACGCACTGTGCAACACATGCCCAGTCCCTGTCAAACCTGGCACTTATTTCAGTTATTCTATACAGGTGGTGGGATTTGAGGTAGGGGAAGATGGGTGTTGCCAAGCAATTTCTTTCTCATTTAGTGTCATTTTCCATACACGTATACAAACTGTGGGAGGCTCTGAGCAATATCCTTATGACTCTCGGATAACTAAGTTCACTTGCCTTATCCAGGGGAGGGACACTGAGCACTCTGGAAAGATCATCCAGGCATCACCAGTCTGGTGAAGTGCATGCCCTCTTGACAGGGGAATATTTAGCAAGCCACTGACATTACTTCCAGTGGCAATTCTACAAATCTCGAAGGCAAAAATAAAGCAACTGCACTCTTTAAGGGTGCTCAGATCACATCAAGAAGCATCACCCTTCCCGTGCCAGCTACAGGTCTGCAGATCTCACTGCAGTCATGTAGGACAAATAACTTGTATTTACCAAAAATCAAACTGAGATGGGTCTTTCTCAAAGATCCATGATAAAAACCCAAAGTATATTTAATATCAGGTATATGTAACATTTTTTGCTATGGACTGATGCAATATAAGGAAGGACAATGTCCTAAATAAGGTAGAGTGCAGAAGTTATCTTTGGTATGAAACTTCAGACATATCCAAAGTATACCTTTATTCCCAAAGGTTTTGTGCATGAAGGACTAATAATCACAGCCTCAACCTTTTCATCTTTCTACTTATTCTAATAGCCACCAGATCGAGAAAGGAGGAAAAGTTTATATAAACTGAGAATTTAAAAAAAAAAAAAAAGTTTGAATGTTTTAGGAACCATGTTTATGTTTTCCAGAGCACACCTTGCAAATGGAAAGCCCTGGGGAGAATGCTAAATAACTGAGTTGCAAGTGATGTGCGACACACTGATTTTTAGAAGACATACATTAAACCAAAATTAAAAATTGCTGACACTGGCCTCCCCTACATATGCTCTCTGAGATTATGCTTATTTTTATTTCTGTCTGATTGGCTAAGCATTCCCCTTTTGGGGACACAGCCTTGCCTTGGTGGCAAGCTGGCATCTCTAGTCCCATCACAGGTTGCAGTGAATGGTGATGAATGTCTCTGCTGTAGCAGATGATCAGGTACGAGCTATTAATATTTCCATGTACCTCCAGCTGTTTCTGTAGGCATTCAGGCTCTTCGCTGCAAGGATCTAATACAGGAATAGTGACAGTAAAAAAAGAAGCAACCAGGACCACACTTATCTAGCAAGTGTGATCACAGTCAGCAGCAGCCCGTTGCCAATGGTACGACTTTAAGGGCTGTTTATAATGGAGCAGACCTTGAGTCACAGTGCCTTATTTGTAAATATTCATGGAAGACTCTGGATATATATCAAATAGATTAGTTGTAGTTGTTATGGTTACTACTGTAACATTTAGACAAATTTTAAGTTTTTTATGATTATTTGTACAGTAACACTTTTTCCCCTTACTGCTGAAAACTAAACTAGCTGATAAGAATAGCTATTTCTCAGAAAACATACAAATTTAAACAAGGCAGTGAGGCAAAAAATAAGAAAGCACAAGATGGTTCATCTTCATTATTAAGTTTTTAATTGTTAGGCTTTTAATGACTACAAAATCAGCCTATTGTTTGAAAGGAATAATAAACTAAAATAGATTTTTTGGTCACTGCCACAGATCGCCAATGCAACTTTGCCCAATTTGACCAACAGTTCAATGCAGTTTTAGCAAGATTTTCTCTTGCTATATGTTCTTGGTACTAGTGATAGCCTTCTTAACTATTAGTCGGTCTTCAGAGGAGTAATAGTTTATCGATCCTTCATGTAGATTAAGAATAATACATGTTTTCTGGCAAATTTTCTCTTCTCAATTAGAATAGCTCAACTGTAATTAAGAAAGCAAGATCATTTTATATCATCAAGGAATTTGTCCCCAGATTTTTCTCTCTCAGGTATTCACTTCACTTTAAAGACATACTTTGCAATTAGACAAACAACTGACAGTGTAATGTGGACACAGTCTTGGTTATTAACCTTTCTATCAAATGCTATGACAATGTGATTTAGCTTTGATTATTCAGCCATACCTTTAATTTTCAAAACATCAGAGCAATTAGCCTATCGAGTCAAGCACTCAACAGGTTCCTTTTACTGATGTGCTTCTGCATGTCCAATCCTCAGGCTAAATACACTGGGGTTTAATGACTGCCCTCTCTGTGATCTGCGAAGCAATCTACTTCTAAGGTATTTTTTGGATATTTTGACATGTTTTTAAGAGATATTTGGTAGAAAAGAACATGACCAGCAATAAACATATTGAAAGAAATTGTCTCTCTAAAATACCAACAAAATTTTATGGCATAAAATATTTTTTGTAAGGGTTCATGGTATAATGAACCATAGCCTCACCTGAAAGAAACAAAAAGTATTTCTAACTCCCACCCTCTCCCATTTTGCTAAGTGGTTTCATTTGCAGTGCAACTTCTATTTACATACATGTAATTGCATATAGTCCATTCAGTAAATGTTTCAAACTATGGTTATGCAGTAAATTTCTGATTTGATATTTTACCTCCCTGACTAGCAGTATCTGGTTCTACAAAAATCACTGCATTCGTTAATACTCAGCTGTTTATACCTACACAGCGTCTAACACTCTACCTGCAGGAGGTGAAAGTCAGTCTGACCAGTGCTCATTCAGTTTGCAACATCTGAAATATTGTCCTACTTACTGCCCTTGGGAAGAAGCTGAAGTTTAAAGATGTCAATGTGAAGTCATTTTTCTTCATTTGGAATCACAACATTTCCAACTTGGTTCTTTCCCAGAATTTAATCAGCTGCTTTGAACACCAGTAGAGCTCTACATCTGTTAAAGTCCTATTGCACACAAGGGTGGTGTGGTGGCCCTGGCAGCAGCAGCCAAGCACCACAGAAATCTCCTTATCTGAGAGAGCGCAACAAACTGGCCAATCCTAAGACCTTCAAATGGCTCCCCTTTCCACTGAAAAGCAAAAGATTGTATGAGTTTAAACAAGAACAAAATAAACTATAATAATAAACCATAATAAAATACAGAAGTAGTGGATGTAGGAATAAACGAGAGATGCTAGTTGGAGTCAAAAGGGTTGATTCACAATCCTAGCTTTGGGCTTTGCAGATGAAATGCATAAGCAATAAGTGTGCTAGATAAGTGGCAGATCGGTTGATAGTATTTATTTCCCTTTTCAAAAGACTTTTGACAAGTTCTCTAGCAAATGCACTTCAGTGAGAATAAGCAACCATGAGAAGATGGATAGATAAGTGTTAAAATACAGGAAATGAATGGTCACTTCTCACAACAGAGGGTGGTCACCAGTGGAGTGATTTATTTATAATGTATCAGGAACAGCAGATGAACAATGAAATCAAGGTTTGTAGAAGAGACTCTTTTTTCAGATTAATAAGCTAAGTTCTACTGCAGAAGTACTGCAGGAATTTAAGATTAATGTAAGAGAAAAAAAATCCCATATATTCCTGTTTACTTCACAGCATGTTGGGTTCCAAACTGACCCCTGACACCTCAGAATTAGAACAAACATCCATGGGGAGACAGCTCAATACTCAACAGCAGCCAAATGGACAAAATGGGCGGTAAGGCATGTAAACCAGTGCATGGCAGGCACCGTCCTTCTTTTGGTGTGCAGTTCTGATGCCCACATCTAAAAAATGATATAGCAGAAGTAAAAAAGATTTGGAGGAGGGGTACACACTTCCACCTCAGGAAGAATTTAGCATGTTGAAAGACACAGAGAGAGCAGGAGAATACACGACTTTATAAAGTCAGTCTGGTCACGGGGAAGGTGGATAGAAATGAACTCTTAATTTCAGTTGAAAACTGTGTGTCACCAGATGGAATCAGAAAAAAAAGGCTTAAAAAAAAAAAAGAAAAAAAAAAAGTGTTGATTGAAGCTGAGCTGTAGATGTCCTGCCCAAAAGAAGCTGTGGCTGATAAAAGTGTATAGGGGCTCGAAGATAAACAAGTTCACGGAAGAGAAATCTATTGAGCATTACCAAAACCAAGGAAAACACATCTGTTTCAAGAAGACTGATCCAGCAAGGGGTTAGTGGGGCAAAGAGGGAAAGCAAACCTGAAAAGGCCCCAGCCTTATAAATTCAGAATCCTGCATTTAACCCTGATAACTATTTTGGGTCTCTTCTTCTGATCTCAGGTACAAATGAAACACTGAGGTGGCATTCAGTTTCCCAGAGAGAAGAGGCAATCTGAATAGCTGACCAACAATTGGAGAAGCAGATGTACAATGATTTAGCAATAGCTTCTGAGTCGTAATTCAGTATTCAGAGCTGATGGTCTGAGACACATATACTTCCTACCTTTTCCTAAATGATATTGTTCTGTATGGCAATAAGCACAACTGAGTATGGAAGGAGAAAGGGTATGGACAATCCAGAGGGGTTCCTGGTCCCTCACTGCTAGTACTAGGAGAAATGGAGGTGCACCTGCAAGTCAGATTAGAGCAGCCCATGAAGAAGCAGAAGCTGGCACTAAGGAAGCTACCAGACTACGCTGCTGGGTCTCTCACCAGCTTCTCATTGACCGCTTCTCCACACGGCCGACCAACTTAGCACAAACACTGGTGCAGCCACGTTGTTCCTTGCACCTGAGCTCACTGTTCTGACACGAGTTCAGGTGCTTCTGTCCTACAGAATTTCTTGCCAGAGGGTACTGCAGCTTTTAACATTTGCATGAACCCAAGGACAACAGGACAAATTCTGGGGAATTAGCTGGGGAAGAACTGTTTATGAGGGCATGCAGAAAAAGGTAATGGTGTTAAACTTGAAAAGAGGAGATTTAAGTTGGATATTAGGAAAAAGTTCTTCCATATGAGGGGTGGTAGATCACTGGAACAGGTTGCCCAGAGATGTAGTGGAGGCCCCAACCCTAGAAACATTCAAGGTCAGGCTTGATGGGGCTCTGAGTGACCTGATCTTGTTAAAGGTGTCCTGCATACTGCAGGGGGTTGGACTAGATGATGGCCTTTAAAGGTCCCTTCCAACCTAACACATTCTATGATTCTATGAAATTCGTGTAGTAGGATGCCACTGGGGCTACTGACTGCTGGCATCATGTCCCCATACCAGCACCCAGAGAAACACCTGGCTTGTGGGAGCATAGCCTGAGGGAGTATTTCTGGCCAAATTTCTTCTTCCCTGGTCATCCACTCTGGTCACTGTGAAAACTCAAAAATAGTGTCAGATGCTTCAGTACAGTAAAGTATTCTCACCTTTTTTTTAATTTTCCTGCTCAACTTACCTTACCCAGAACAAAGCCATTGATCAGAGATAAATGCTTTTCAATTAGTCTTATTCTGCCTACAATTTAACAGATTGTTTTCTTAAAGTACTTAAAAATTGGTTTATTTTCATGTTCTTACTCTACATTTACTGTTCAAGCAATTTCTAAAGTATTAAAATTCAGGTTATTTGTTCATCCTTTCTATGTCTCCTTTTCTCTACCACTAAAAGATGAATTCTGTATTTGTCCTGTTTAGTTCTGTGGGAAAGTCTCTGTCTTGCACGAGCTGCAC
The DNA here is from genome assembly GCA_022605575.1 of Laterallus jamaicensis coturniculus. Lineage (NCBI taxonomy): Eukaryota > Metazoa > Chordata > Aves > Gruiformes > Rallidae > Laterallus > Laterallus jamaicensis. The sequence goes on from JAKCOX010000120.1 coordinate 320,334, forward strand.
TAGCAAAAATACTTCCAGAAGAAGAAAAATATTCCCCTTTTCATTTTTTGTAGGCTTCTCATGAAAAACTCAGCATTACATCTGCATTCATAAGAACAACTGAGAAGAAGCAGGCAAAATGCTTTAGAGTTCAGAATAAGCACCAGAGAAATACACTATCTATAAAATCCAGTAATTCACTAAATGTTTAAAAATTTTATTCTGACTGTATTTATCAACATGTCTGACACTACTGAGATCACTTCATAAACCCCTTTGAATGCTATTTCTCTAGTACAATTTCAATCTTGTAAAGGAAATTCACTCTCCTTCAGCCAAAACTTTAGCATATATAACAGCTGGGGAAAAGGATTTTGTTTCATACCTGAAACTTGTGAAAAGGAATTTTGCCAACTTCACATAGTGTGTGAAATTTCTTGCCATCCTCTGATGTTTTTGACCTTGCTTAAGAACAACTAGTACTAACAAACGAAAACAAAAACTCTTGGGTTTGACAGTTCTTTCCCTTTGGCTTATTCCCAGTGTAGCTCATGTGCTTTTCAAAGATACACACAAGCCTCTCTCCTATACACACAGAAATATTTTGAATGCCTGAGCTGATTAGGATAAAAGTGCAACTTCAGAATCCAACATGGGGACAAAGCGCATTCCTGACCTGCTTCCAGGTTTCACCCTGAGTTGTTCACTTCTAGCAGGCATGTCCTAGCTATGGGAGATATATTTATCTCTAGAGTAATAGGAAAGGACCAGACTATCACATAAAATTAACAGTGAAAAATAAGCATTATGTTTTTCCAAATGGAGCAGTTTGCTTATTTAATAAAACTCCAAAACCAAAGAACCTGGGATAAAGTTTCACAGGTAGTTTTTGTAATTTGAAAACTACCAGCAAACCCCACGTAAAACAAACTTTGGTTTATGCTTTTAAAATATTTTTTACCTGTCTTGCTTTCTCAAAGGACTAATTTGTGTATCCTTTCTTCCATCTGTCAATAAATTATGAACCCAATAAGTCCTGAGAGTCTGTGCTCTCTGGAGATACCTTCTGCTCCTTTTTAATAAGGCACTCAGAAGCTGCTCTGCAGCATGCTCAGCACAGGTCTTTGCTGAAGAAATATGGCTGTGCTACTCCACAGAAGCAAAAGGGAAAGTGATTTGGTGTCTAATATCTGCATTCTCAGTCATTTGACTGTCCTGGATTCCAGCTAGTCTCAATTGCTGTCCACACATTCTCCTAATTGTCCGCTATAAAATAAAGAAGTTTTTAAATTAGTAAGTTACAGGTCCCTATCTCATTGATGTTATTACCTAGGTCTCTTGTTCACACATAGAAATGAAGCAGCTAGGAGTCAGTCAGTCTCCCAGACAAAACAGGCAGTTTACATGTCCAGTGAACAGCATGCTACATTGAAGAAAGTCCGTGTGCCAAACAGACCCACTGGCCATATATTTGAGGGACCTCCTAATGTTTTAGTCACACAAATTCAGTTGAGGGCAAGCAAGCTTGTGCAGTAAAAACTCCTTCTACCAGATGACACAAAAAGACAAATCTGTGATTCAGGTATCAACCCAGGAATTTTACAGTCAACAGGGCAATTACTTTCCCAAACAAGTAGACACTTTGAAATGAAGGCAAGGTAAAATGAGGTCTCCTAGTTCAACGATATACATAGATGTGTGTGTCTATGCAAAAAATAAAAGCTCTCCTTGAGAGTAGCCCTGCTGAGAAAGACCTGGGGATTCTGGTGGATGAGAAACTTAACATGAGCCAGCAGTGTGCTTTCACAGCTCGCAAGGCCAATGGGATCCTGGGCTCCATCAGAAGAGGGGTGGCCAGCAGGGACAGGGAGGGGATTGTCCCTCTCTTCTCTGACCTCATGAGGCCCCACCTGGAGTACTGTGTCCAGATCTGGGCCCCCAATACAAGAAAGATGTGGAACTGTTGGAGAGGGTTCAGAGGAGGCCACAAAGATGATTAGAGGGCAAATAGAGTCTGAGGAAGCTGGGCTTGTTCAGCCTGGAGAAGAGAAGGCTGCAGGGGAATCTCATTGCAGCCTTCCAGTACCTAAAGGGACCATACAAACAGGAGGGGAATCAACTTTTTAAAAGGGCAGATAATGGTAGGACAAGGGGGAATGGTTTAAAGCTGAAGGAGGGAAGGTTTAGATTGGATATTAGGGGGAAGTTTTTTACAGAGAGAGTGGTGAGGTCCTGGAACAGGCTGCCCAGAGAGGTGGTGGATGCCCCGTCCAACCCACGTCATTCTATAATTCTATGATCTCAAATAGAGAAAGAATAACAGAGTTTATTTTATACATATTAACTCTGAATAGCATCTGTATGAGGGCAAACTAGTTTAAATCTTGGGACAAGATCTCATGACACTGTCTCTTTGGTTTCTCACTCTCTGTTAGACAAGCATTCTGCTTGGGCTAGAGGACAATTCAGATGTGTCTTACTAGTTGTACAATACCAATACTGCCATTATGGATGCATTCTGGGACCCATTTTGACAAAACATCCTACTTTTTATGTTCTAATTTTCACTTATCCATTTGTTATGCTGCTTTTAATATTGTTGCTGTTGTCACTAAAACAAGCCAAAGAGTTTTGGATCAGGTATTATAACATTGCATATTCTTCTCATTCAGGTAGGCACCTGAGCTGAGTAATTCTGTTTGCTGGTGCCCTTTCAAACATTAAAAAAGCTTTATTAGTAATGCTCTTCTTCTCAGGTCTCATAAAGCAAAATATTGGAAAGTTATAAAGTTCTTTTGCTTTGGTTTTTAGAATCAAGTGAAAAAGATCACTACCAAAATCAGACGGTACACAAAGTAAATAGTTATATTTAGCAGAGTTGCCACTCTGAAAATCCTATGAATAAAGATTAGGTTCCAGAAAAAAATACATGACTACCAATAAGCAATCCTATCAACCTGGAGGAACAAACAAATAGGATCGTGATTGCTTAAGTAGGGTGATTCCCCCAACCTACAAAGCAATCTCCCTGTCACATCTGAGTTTCAAGTGCCTTCCTGCATCTATTTAGCAGCCTTGCAAAAACATTATCAGTGCAGAGCCCGGAGAAGAAAGGACGGTAAATCAGCTTTGGTTGTTGACTAATCAGATGTGCACAATTAATTAAAACACCAATCAGTTCATTAGATTATTAGGTTCATCTCTTTCTGATCAGCTGCTTAGAAATTTTAATACAGAGGATAAGAAGTCACAAAGCAGAACGCTCATTAGAGTATCAGCAAGTACGAAACACTGCTCAGAATGGAACAAATCAAGTTACCACAGAGCACAGAAAAGAAGGTGGTAAATGCTTTTCAACTGTGTGTATACTGGTACTCCCAGTGAAGTGACTGCTGTGGGTACTTCTCCAGCTGCAGTCTCTGCCCAAACCTGAAGGGCGTCTTTCTCCTCAACCAAACTGAAATTCCTTAGAAATGCTGCCTTCCATCTCATTTGTCTCCGTTCCTAGTCTAAAGAAGTTACTAGTCATTAGTTCTACCTTTTGTTTTTCTGTCATTACCCACATGGTCTGTACTACCAGCACTTCCTTCCTTTCAGTGAAGCATCTCAAAATTCATTTATTTTCTTTGCTCATGTTATTTCTTTCTAGTCACACAATTCGTTATTATGATACTGTTCCTGTGAAATTGCATTTTGCTGGTTCTAGAACAATCTCTCCCCTCATTTTTCATATATTTTTGCTTTAACTCCATTAAAAATATCAAGGTGTCTATGCCATTTCCCACTAATAACAACTCACAGCTTTATGATTTCTTAAGCTAAACACCTGTAAAAAAAAAAGTCTCATTATCATAAATTGCCTAATTGTAAAGAAAAAAAAAGTGTGATGCATAATAAATCGTAATTCCTATGCTTTGGCTAAATGTGCCCTCACCATAAGAAATAAATCTATATGTTCATGTCCTATTTTCATGACAGTCAACCTGAAATTGCCAGAGTATGTATCCTACCTCAGATTATGTCACTTCGTCCTATCTCCAAAAGGCTTTATGTGCATACTGAGAGATGATGAAAGAACTGACCCTCTAGCGTGCCCTTCAGCCTAATGAGTCATTGTGCATCACTGCTGCTTGAAATAACCTGTAAAACAAGAAGGGAATCACTCTACCACAACCCTACTTATCCCCACCCAGTCCATGCTGTGTAAAACGATGACAAGAACTCTCTGCTACTAGCACTATTGCCAATGCTGTCTACCCCTCTGGCTTATACCCCAGGGATGGTGTACTGACAACTTGGCTCTTCCGCTAAAATAAACCTCCTACAAAGCCCTTCGCTGCCCCATCTTGGTGCCAGACTCTGTTGTATGTCACAACAATTGCTGAGGCAGAGATTGCTTACTGCTAGAGATTTCACTTTTTACTTTCCACTTTAACACACCCCCTTTGAGACAATTCACTGGTTACTGTTAACAAAATTCAACACCAAATTCAACCTTCCCATCGGTGCCTTAGAAGATGCTCATGAAACTCTTGCGTGAATAGGCAGGATTTGGCTGGGATGGAGTTAATTTTCTTCATAGTAGCTGGGATGGGGTTGTGTTTTAGATTGATGCTGGAAACAGCATTGATGATATAGAGATGGTCTTGCTATTGTTGAGCAGCGCTCACACCAGTGAGGAGGCTGGAGGTGCACAAGGATTTGGAAGGGACACTGCTGGGACATCTGACCCCAACTGACCAATAGGATATTCCATACCCTGTGATGTCATGCACAGCAACAAAAAGGTGGGGGAAGAAGGAGGATGGGAAGATGTAAGGAGTGATGGTGCTTGTCTTCCAAAATTACTCTTAGGTGTGATGGAGCCCTGCTTTCCTGGGGATGGCTGAACACCTGCCTGCCCATGGGGATTGGGGAATTAATTCCTTGGTCTGCTTTGCTTCTGTGTGCGACTTTTGCTTTATCTGTCAGATTGTCAGTAATTCAGCCCATGAGTTTTCTCACTTTTACTCTTTTGACTCTCTCCCTGATCCTGCAGAAGAAAGTGAGCAAATAGTTGTGTGGGGCTTAGTTGTTGGCTGGGGTTAAGCAATGACACAGGCTGTCTTCTTCCACTTTGCCATTTGCTTTGCCATGAACTGCACCATTATGCTTGCCTTCAGGTATTTTACCCCACCCCCATTTGCAAATGTATGCATTTACCATGTTACTGCATTTGCTCCATCCTGATTCTTCCTATAAATTGAATCAAAATGCTTGCATGCAGTGAAGAAAAGAAAGGAAGCCTCCCACCCCAACCCTTCCCTGCAAATAAAAAAGAAAAGACTTTGCAGGAGCTGTGTGCATCTAACTGAGCAAAGGCTTCTGCAGGACTGCTCTGTGTTCTATATCTCATGATCACTTGTGTGCATCTTATTTCCATCACGTCTCACCTTACATAAGGGCTTTACTATATGTTCTTTGGGACAAGAGACAGAGTATTTGTGTACTAAAGTCCCACAAAGGGACAGAGAACACAAAAGGAGTCCGGGGGTGATAAAGCTGAGAGCTGTTTTCAAGTACAAAGTTACTGATGCCGTGGCAACCTTCAGCCCCAGCCTCTCAGAAACTAAGCCTACAGGAGGCAATTGCTGATGCTGTGATTATTCTTTAGCTGCCAGGGAGGCATTCCCAGACTGACAGACACTTGATACATTCAGACTTCCTCCTGTGTGACCTGCTTTTACAACACACGGAGTGTACCAACCTCACCTCCAGCACAGAGCTTTGACTGTAATGGTGTTACACCTGCGAAGTTTCATCCTTTGTATGCTTTGTGTGCCAGTCAGAGACCAAATTAGCAAAAAGATAATTACAGCTTATAAAGGTGTCTGTTCTTTTATGAACAAACACTCATTCTAATTTCGTAATTATTATTTTACCCTTCTCAGTTAATTGTCAGTTACTTAACAACATAGCTTCCTCCAGCACAGCGCAAACACGATTCTCAGAATAACAGTAAAGTTTCCTATATTAGGCATAAAAGAGTGCAAATTATTGAATACAACTCAGTGCTTATTCCCCACCTCAGAGCTGATTTCCATTGCCAAATCTTGCTGAAATAAATATGTTAATACCAAATACCAGTGGATTTTTTTTTTCTTTCTTCCCTGAACAGGTGGCTCTGGTAAAATGACACTCCATCAAAATGATAACCACATGAATCAAGTATTGCAGTGTTCCAGTTCCTTGTGCTTGAGTTATCTTTCTGCCTGGAGCAGGAGGGCTACAGAAGGCTCACGTGATCGGAACTGATAAACTACCTGTCTGTTTTGTGCGAGGTGATTCATTTACGGACACTGCACCCAGAAAGGCAGAATTACCCTGCAATTTATTAATTATGATTAAAGCCATTCCTAACACTTTTGTAGTATTTGATTTACCTAGGTTTTTTACTTACCTACTTACCCACCTGCCAGCTTCACACACCAGCACCCACAGCTCAGGACCCCTCTGCAGCCAAGCTCAAGAGTCCTGTCCCAGTGATGCTGCAGCAGTGCTGGACCCCATCCCTGTTTCTGGTTTTCTTGCCTTGACCTTGGGCCTGACTTGATCTCCTGCTTGTTTCCTGATGCACCCTAGAGGGCCAACAGGACCCGTGGCTGTCCTCAGCTCTGATTCTATTGGTGAGGGCATGCCCTCTCCATGTTCCAGCCAGCCTCAGCTCCTGGCTTGCTGACCCTAGGGAGCAGCCCTGCTCCCGCCATTCCCTGATACAATTTATTAGGTAGCTGACTCAGTTTTGCTACTGGCCTTGATATTCTTTCTCTTTCCACTCTTAAAGCCACTGAAGACTGACTAGTGCTTTTGGTTAAAGGTCTCGTAATCTGAACACCCTTAGACCTGCATACTTAACTGGACAAGGCTGAAATTCATTGGCCTCTGCAAATGTAAAGAATGAAGTGTCCATCTGAGATCCACTAAATCTCAGTTCCTCAATAAACCATGAGCCATAACTATGTCATGTTACAAATCAGCTGTTCATACAGGTTTTAATTTTAGGCATAGATTGGAAAGTAATATCAGTCCCATATTTTACTGTCCATCCTATGGATTTTGTTCTATGGGCTGTTAGGGTACTGAAGGCCCTACACTCTGCCATACCATGTGGGGTACACATACTGGAGGTGTCTCAGCCAAGACTGAGCCTCTATTACCCACCGTAATCAGGATGAGATGATCACTTGGGCTTTGCCAGGTACAACCGCCCCTCCCTACACCCCTGGATGCCAACAGCAGCTAAGTATCCCTCTGAGCACAGCTCGGGGAACAGATTTCTAGAGAAATTTCTAGAGAAAAGAAGACTAAGGGGAGACCTAATTGGTGTTTATAATTATCTTAAGCATGGGATGCAGGGGGAATTAGCCAGCCCCTTTTCAGTGGTCTGTGGAGACAGGACAAGGGGCAATGGCTGCAAGTTGGAGCACAGGAAGTTCCGCACCAACATGAGGAGGAACTTTTTCCCAGTGAGGGTGACAGAGCCCTGGCACAGGCTGCCCAGGGAGGTGGTGGAGTCTCCTTCTCTGGAGATATTCAAGACCTGTCTGGACGCCTGTCTGTGCAGTATGAGCTAGGGAGCTGCTTTGGCAGGGGGGTTGGACCCGATGATCTCTCGAGGTCCCTTCCAACACCTGCAATTCTGTGATTCTGTGATTTCTTCTTAGCAGAATGAAACCACACCAGCATTTAAATGAAGGGAGGGGCCTGTACACATGCACTCTGGAAACACCCCCTGGCACTGATGCGTGCCACCAAACCCAACAGGAACATGCAGCCTGTTCCTGGACTCTTCTGCAGGAGGAAGGTTATGGAAAAGTTATTTCAGTTTCATATACTGCATTTATCCTGCACTGACTTCCTCTGGGGACATGTGATCTACCCTGAGAGTATTTACAGGGAGAATTACTGAGAAACAACCATTCTGCAGTTCTTTGCTTTCTGTTCATAAACAAGTCCCTGTGACAAAACTCTTGGTATTAACACAGGTTTAGCCCAGCCACAATAAGTCAAATTAATCTATACCCAGCTCTAATTTAGACTTTAAGCCTACTTCTCACCAATCATATTTGCACTATTGCATTACCATTTTACCTATAATACTGCCCTCAGCATCATGGTATCAAGCCATGCAACATCACTGCCATGAATTTCATCCACTCTCTTAGAATCTCCATGGAAACCAGCACCTTGGCAGGTGGAAAACAGGAACTTTGGTATCTACCCACATTTTTCTGGCTGTGCTGGGCTGCTCCAACTACTGGTTCCACCAGCCAGCGGTGCTGCTGTGATGGCTCAGCCAAAGCCACTCGAGTGCATGTCGGTCAACATTGAAATTTCAATCTGCACAATAAAATCTTTCCTCAGAACATGCCTAATTACACTGAGCTGTTTAACACTGAGAATTCAGAAGGCAAAATCTCATAGAATTGCATTTGCTGTTATCTCTTATGAGAATCATTTCACAACAACCAGCATGCTTCTCTCCCTCTTTCCCCAGTAAGTTGCTTTAGACCACTTAGGTCTCCAGTATACACATTTATAACCTAAATCCCATTCAAAAAGTGGTACTACGACCTGCCCCAGAAGATTCAGGCAGCCTGTTGGGCTGAAAACTTACTTTAGAAACCTACCCTGTTAATTGAACGAAGTGTGACAGCATGGGTGGTGCCAAAGGAGTTGATTGTTACTATTAATACCCAGAAAGAACAGCAGTAACAAGCATAAACTCTGAAACTACTTCAGAGATCAAGTGCAACCACTGCTGTTTACTTAGCCCAATGATGAAGTCACTCTGAAATAAACAACAGAGAGTTCTGGAAATATTTCAGTATGCAAGTCCAGAGAACTACAGAAAAATATGGAAGCATCAGAGACATTAAAAATAAACCAAAACTAAACTAAATGTTCTAAAGCTGTATTAGTTAGGAAAATGGACTAAAGAAAAATCCACCGAGTTTCCCTTACCTCCATTTCTTAAAAAAAATGGTGATTTAAATATTTTTGCATAGAATTTTGAAGTCTTATCTCAATTTTCAGGGGATTTAATTGATTTGAGAGACTTGCAAATGGCACTTTTGACACTCTGCATGTAATGGTCAATACTTTCTCTGACTGCTACTTCATCATCTTCATGTAAAAAAACTATGAATAGCAGCTTATAAGTGAAATTCTGAGATTGTTCGTGCTCTTCTCATCATAAACATGTATTTGAAAAAGTAGTAGTTACTGACAAACACCCTAAGCCTTTTTCTTCCAGAAAAATTGTTTCATCAATGTCTTTCTGATCTGTTTTTTTAACCTCACTTCTCTCTTTTCCATTGTCACACTACATTTTGTACTTCCACAGTGTGACAGCCAGCAAAGAATGAATTTTAATTAAAAGAAAAATACATATTGCTTATGGGATGAATAAAAAAAGTTCATTCACCAAGGCAATGCACTGGCACACAAACAAGTTGAGAACATCGTTCCACAAAGAGTGCACCCTCCCAAATTGAAGAGCAGCTCACTCCATGAGCAGCCTGGCCCCGCTCCTCTGCCATCAGTGAGGGGGGTCTCCCTGGGGCCTTGGCAGCAGGACCCCCTCTCTAGCTTGGCAGTTGATACCACAGAGTAGGCAGTTTTGCCACTAACGTCAAGCAGCAGATACTATAATACACAAACAGTAGACTTCTGAATTCATTTCCAGAGAGTTTTCAACCATCCCACAGCCAGTTTCATTGTTTTCTAGAGTGATCCCTTTGCATTTACGCAACGATATTTATGTGAAGATCAACGAGCTCCTCTTCCTGTACGTCTGAAAGGACTTGGTAAACTTTGAGAACTAAATGCCACTTAAGTACCTTGTGTTCAAAGTGTCTGCTTAGTGCTTCAAGTCATGGTGATTATTTAATTCTGCAGTGTGTGGAACAGAGACTATTTAAATAAACATCTTATTACTTATGTCCAATGTCATACCTACGCATTTCAATTTAAAATCCCATCAAAATGCCACTTACTAATTCACAGAACTTTATTTACTTCATAAACTATTCTGTGATTTAAAATTAGTCCTAACAAAAAGGAAGGGAAACAAAATGAACACTCACTAACCTACACTACTGTAATTAAAAAAGATGTTTGAATTACAAATCTTTCTCTAGCTGTTTGGCTGACGTCTGAAAGTAATTATACTTGCAATTGTTAATCAGTTCATCATTATGAATTGCAACATACTTTACAGAACAGTACGGTTAGAAAGTCAAGCACTGAAAACTTAAGTAATACCCAAATTAAGTTGTCCTCTGCTGCTGTAATTCAACCCCCTTTTACAGAATGATGGCGATATGTTGTCTATGGTGTTACTCTGATGGACTCATTTGATGTGAATCAAGAATTACACTGTAGAAAGAGTTGTTTTCCATTAACCTGCTCAACTCTGTCAGCACGTACTCCATGACCAATATTAGGGATGAGTAATACTGGCCCCGAGAAGGGAAAGGAAGTAAAGAAGTTTTGTCCACTTCCAGATGTTGTTTCAGAGGTTGCAGTTCCCCTAGACTTCATTGTCTTGAGTCCTGTCTTGAAACTCTGGAGTCACTCACAGAATCTCAGAAATGGTGGTTGGGAGGAATGTGTGGGGAGTCCTCCAAGCCCAGCCTGCTGCCTGAGGAAGCACTATTGACAACACAAGACAAGGTCAGTGGTTTTGTTAGAGAGCCTTGAAGACATCCAAGAATGGACATCCCACCACCTCTCTGTTCCAGTGTTACACTACCTTCCTGGTAAAGCACAATGTCCAGTTTGAACTTTCCAAGCCTGTGCCCTCTTCCCTGCACCCTCTCCAGTTTCTGAACACTTTTGGTGAACTGGGTGGGCACAAAGCTGGACACAGCATTGCAGACGAGGCCACACCATTATCGTGTAAAGAGGGAAAACCTTCTGTGGACCTGCTAGCCACAGAGGTACACTTTAGTCAGTCTGACTTACTCATGACGAGACGGAATTTTTGGTGCTTGTTTGGGTGCTCTCTATAAACCCTGGGTTCTTTTCAAAAGGGGTGCTGCTCAACAGAGAGTTTCTGGTCTGCACTGATAAAACACTTAATGAAGGGATAGGAATATTGCATCAGTGCTCTCCATTCATCCATGTGGCCAGACACTCATGGAAACCAATCAGACTCATTAAGCATGATTTGTGACTGGTAAATCCATGCTGACTGTTCTTCTTTCACATGTCTGAAAATGGCCTTCCAAAAACTCGTGTTCTATGTTTTTTCCAGGGTTTGAGGCAAAAGTAAAGCCCAGGATTTTGTTCTTCTCAAAAACAGATATATTTTTAGCCTCTCTCTAGCCCTCAGGCACCTCCCCCAGACACCAGCATGATAGGTGCCTCACAACTGCATCGACCAGCTTCTCTTGCTGTACCCTTGGGTAAATACCATCCAGTTTCATGGATCTGAATGTATCTATTTCTCCAGTTAGTGCTTAACTTGTTTCTTGCCATTTTCTGGCTTCTCCTCCATCCTAAAACATGCTGAAATGTCCAGGAGTCCAGGAGCAGGATCCACCTGTTAAGACTGAGGCACAAAAGGTGTTGAGGTCTTCAGTCCTTTTGCTCATCACTAATTTGACTTCCCCACGCATCAGTGGATTCACATTCCCCTCCAGCTTCTGCTTTCAGCATACATATGCCTGTAAAATCCCCTGCTGTGACCCTTTATGTTCCTAGCCAGCTCCAGCTGGGCTTTGATATTCCTCATTTCATGCCCAAGTGCAGAACCAAGGCTTTTCCTACTCCTTTGTTCTGGTTTACACTCCTCTGTCTCTTCTGGTGCTTCAGAAAGCTTCCTGTTTACCCAAGTGAGCATTCTGCCATAATTTCCAGCCTTCCTGTACAGCAGATGGTTACCACCCAAATTTTCATGGAGTTGTAATAAATAATAAATAAATAAGCACCTTTCCCCTCTGAAGCAGCTCCACAGAGGCTTGAAAAAAGATCTATTGAATTTGTAACTGCCATGGATACCTCAGTGCTGCTGTCAGGATGAATGATCAAAGCAAAGGTGGGTATGGTTAACAACCAAAGTTAAAGTGGGAAGTATGACCCTAGAGTTCAGAACAACAATCAGAATACAGGTACAATCAGGGTTCGTGGGAGGTTTTGCCAAATGCAACACTGTGCTGCCGACTGAACAAGCCGACGCCAAGCTGCTGCGGGGGCACCTACCTGGTGATGCAAGGCAGCCTTCCACTTCTGCTGCCAAAGTCATTCCCATTTCCTGCTTGGGTTCCAAGCCCTGACAGCAGCAGGGATTGCTTTGAGTGAGACAGGAACAGGAATTGCACACAAATGATGAAAAGAGCAGAGTAAACTCCAAGCTGGCCTCTGCTGGAAACTGTTCTGTTTCTCACTGCAGATTTTGAGCATGAGCAAATATTTATTATTGATAACACAGGCTGACCATTTATTTTTTTACTGAACACATGAGCTTCACAAAATAAACTGCACAAGGACAGACCTCCAACAGAGAGGACTGTGAAATGATTAAGCAGGAAAAGAATGAAGAAGCTTAGATGGGTGCCAAGCATCACGTTCCCAAAACCGCTGCGTGCCTGCACCAAGTAAAACTCCAGCTATTCAGATGCCATTCTAAACACGATCAATCTCCTTCTTTTTTACTTTTTATAAGAATGAGAAAGAAGGTACTACTGATATTTATTATTGGAAACCAGGAAGAAAACTGGTGGGTAGTTTCACCATTACCCTTGCAATACATCCTGCACTTGATTTAGGAATGGGAGGTCAACTTGGCTATGAAGGTGCTATGGAACTCAATTACTTTTACTGCGTGGCAGCTACATCTAAGACTTCTGCTAGATGAAAGCCAGTACCTGACAGTAATGAAATTATACCAAAAACATTCCAGTTCCTGCATATTGGATTTTACCTTTTATTTCAGACAGTACATGATGTGATCTGTGTTAGCACCCCCAAACTCTCTAATTAGTGTACTAACTAGAAAATAATCTGAGTATCCTTAAACAAAGTAAGATATATTTACTTTGCTAAAGCACAACCTACTGAACTTAACACATACTTGTAGGAGAGGAAACAAAAATTTCTATCTGTGGATTATGATAAAATCTAAGTCTTTAGAGTTTACAGTATAAAGACAATTTACAATAATGATGTACTCGAGCCCTTGAAGAATGGCTGACTACATAACACATCCACTAGCAATAAAACATAATGATAGGGCTCATGCTATGAAAAACTAACATTTGTTTACATAAATTAGCCCCCATTTAGTAATTACACTGTATGTCTGCCATAAGGCCAAGCAAAATGTAACCCTGGCAGAAGCAATGCTGCATGCATTATAGTCTAGACAGAGATATGTTGGAGAATTATGGGGGATAATTAATCATTAAATGCTTTCCATGTGTTTCATGATGTGTGGAGCCACGATTCTAGAATGAAATGTCTGTGCTAATGCGGTCACTTTCTGCTTTCTTAAAAGAAATACTACCAACTCCTGCTATTCAGGTCAAAGAGTACTGGAAAAAGAAAGGATATAGCTACATAAACACATACAAATCTCCACACAGATGCACGTCTGTCTTTCTGGCTTACTAGCTAGTAATGATATGTATTCTGGCTTACTAGCAAGTAATGATATATTTTCATGATGGACAGTAACAATCTCAAAAGTATTTGAAGTACCCAAACATGTGGATGAGCAAATGGTAAAACAAACTGATTATTTACAGGTCACCTGTGCACACACAAATGTGCCATATGGCAGTGGTACACCTCCAAACAACCAGCACTTCATTCAGATGCCCAATTAAGCAAGCCACCTAAAACAAGTCATAAATTACTTCTATAACCAAAGAAAGGTGATTGATATGCTTGAAGTCCTCCAAGGTGGAGATACTGACTACCTAACTTTGGGTACCTCAGTTTTCCTAATTAAACCCCAAACAAACCAACCTCAATCAAAAAACACCCAACCAAACAAACCAAAACAGTTCTGAGAAACCAGGGATTATTTCAGTGTCCAAAGGCTCTTTCAGTCCACTTCTCTACAATCTAACTATCTAACTGATGGCAAACCCAAAATTATCAGTCCTCTCAAAAGTAAACCCAAAACAAAACAGAAAAGCAAACACATTGTTCCTGTGAAAACAATGTAGAATCCCCACATCATTCCTGTAAATCACATAAAAAATTTCAGCTCAGAAAAGTGCACCATGCATATGAATTTCCCTTTTCCCCCATTTCAGCACTGGTGATGCCAGCCATGATCCAGCAGGTTTTGCTGGTGGACCTTGTGCCTGTGTGTGGATTAGCTACTGAGCTGTTGTCCTCCGAAACTTCTGCACCTCATGACAGTGAAGGGTGACATGACTATGCCAGGGAATCAGCTAAAGAGGACTACACTCTTTTCAAGACAGATGTCTAGCATGGAAGACAACAGTGCAGTTACATCACTGTCCTTGATGTGAAGTCCATAAAGCTGCATCTTCCTTCTTTTATCTCCCTGGTGACAAGTGACAGGACAAGAGGAAACCACATCAAGTTATGCCAGGGAAGGTTTAGACTGTATATTAGGAAAGACTTCTTCACAGAGAGGGTTGTTAGGCATTGGAATGGGCTCCCCAGGGAACTGGTGGAGTCTCTATCCTTGGAGGCATTTAAAAGATGGTTAGATGTAGACATGGTTTAGTGGTGGTTGGCAGGTTAGGGTGATGATCTAAAGGTTCTCATCCAACCAAGACAATTCTACAATTCTATGATTCTTAAAATTGTCCCAGTTGACCTTTCTCTCACACACAGCAAATACTCAAACTCATGAACATCTGTTCCTGCGACTTGGGCATGCTGTAGGTGAATGTAAACAGTCATCACTCTCTGCTGTGCTCCCTACACCCACCCAGTTTTGTTAGCTAAATATGAGATTTCCCTTGTTTCTGTGGGGTTAAAAAACTTAATTCTGAAGTCACAAGCTGTTGCCAAGGCCAGGCAGCCTTAGGTTTGTTTACCCATTGACTGCAAGGGCTCACCTGTGCAGCCTCAAGTGCAAACAGACTGTGAGCACAAGCAGCACTGTAGCAGAACTGTAGCAGAACTGTAGCACATAAATAACTACCAAAAGTACAGAAGATACTGTGCATCTTCTCATCTTCATGCAGATGAGAAGACCCTCCTTCTTAGCATGAAGTCTGGCAACCAAAGACAGCAGGCATAAATCAAAAATCTGTCAACTTGACCATTTGAGGAAAAATGTCCTCAACACATTAATTATATAAAGTGAACCCAGTGAATTAAATTAATTTTTTTTTTAAATAATTTTTTTCTCCATTTTATTATGTATTTTTACTTCATTAGGTGAATAAAAAACCAACAACCCACTCATATTTTATATGCACAACAATTACATCATGCCCTTTTTCATGCCTATCTTTTTTTGAAACACTTTCCAAGTATTGTACTTCTGTGCATAGTAAATCAGATACAAAGATGGATGAATGACAGGAGGGGAAGAGGAGGAGGTATTTCACAATGCTACTGTCCTTCAAGAGAAAAAGCTGAAGCTGTAACCAACTAACTATAATAAATGAGTACCTGACAAAAAGAAATGAGCTGTGAAAGTAAAAAAGCTACACTAGGATGAATACTTCAGAAGTACTTTGTCACGGAAATCCTCTGTATGTAGCGTGCAATCCTAGCTAAAGATACTATCAGGCAGCTGTTAAATGTTTTCATATAGTACATGCAGATGCAGTTAAATTACAGGATTATTATGGCTTAAAAAAAGAAAAAAAAAAGAGAAAATAATGTTTTAATTCTTTCCAAAGGAAATTTTCTCAATCATAGAGAAAATCATAGATTTAGAAGCATGATTCTAATATTATACAATCACAGAAGAACCTGAGTGGGAAGGGACCCAAAAGGATTGAGTCCAACTCCTGGCTCCACACAGGGCCAGCCAAGTCTGTGACTGAGCTCATTGTCCAGATGCTTCTTGAACTCAGCCAAGCTGGGTGCTGTGACCCCGTCCCTGAGGAGCCTGTTCCAGTGCCTAACCACTCTCCGTACAGAACCTCTTCCTAATGTCCAACCTAAACCTCCCCTGGCTCAGCTTCATGCTGTTCCCTTGGGTTCTATCACTGGTCACCAAGGAGAGGAGATTGGTGCTTGCCACTTTGCTCCCCCTCATCAGGAAGCCATAGACCACGATGAGGTCTCCCCTCACTCCCCTCAGTCTCCTCCAGGGTGAACAGACCAAGGGACTTCAACCTCTCCTCATAAGACCTCCCCTCCAGACCCTTTGCCATCCTCATTGCTCTCCTCTGGACACTCTCCAATGTTTTTATCTCACTCTTGTACTGTGATGCCCAAAACTGCACACAGCACTTGAGGTGAGGCCCCACCCGCGCAGTGTAGAGCGGGGCAGTCACCTCCCTGGGCTGTCTGGCAATGCCGTGCTTGCTGCACCCCAGGATGTGGTTGGCAATTTGAAGCTCATTTAGGGAAGGCAATAGGAAGGAAACCCTAAACACCCAAACCTTAAGCAGTATCTTTGCTCAGCACTCGTTTAAAGAGGGACATGTTCCATCCTGCCCGCACAGACTTTGCTGGCAGAACACAGGAAAATCCTTCTGTCCTGTGCCGATGTTGCCTTTCTGAGGGAGTGTCCACAAGGTTGTGTGTCTGTCAGTGAGTTATACCTGGAAATCAGCATCACCTTGCACCTTGCCAAAGCTCTGAACTCCCTGTGTTAGTTTTTAATTACATCTGGAGAGATACTCAAATTGGAGTGTTTCTCACAAGCTCTCAGTAGCTCACCAGCTTGCAGAAACATGGAATGCCCTCCAGGAACTCCAAGACTTGAGCAGTGGCAGTAATCACTCTTGGGCCCCATGTGAGACAGTTCACCTGCACAAGACATTCTGACAGGGGGTGATAAAATGTTTACTCGGTGACGTTGTCTGGCTTATCCAGAAGGATGAAGCAAGCTCAATGTACTTCAAACCGGTATCCCTACTGAAAATCCTCAACCTGAGCATAGAGACTGAATCATCTCACTCCTAGAGGAGGTCTCTTTGGATCTGAAGCAGTCTATCACAAAGTAGTGAGGGGAAGCTGCACAAGGATGCCCTGCCTTTTCTTCACTATGCAAGGCCACATGTTTTCATATGTTCTTTTTCTTTGTATTGCCTAGTAATGCAAACAGTTTTAAGAGGAGAAGAGCTAATTAATATATAAATGAAGCAAAAAGCACCAACAAACCTCTACCTTAATGAATATTATTATCTGTGGTGGAATTGAGTGAGCATACGAACTCTGAATGCTGTGTTTCTTGTTCTCCATGGGTAAATAAAACATCATCCTGGATCACCATGGACATGAGTGGTGCTACAGAATTGTCACAATTATTTTTTCTCTCATGCTGAGACAAACAGTATTTTCTGTGGAGCCAGTCCTTCAAATAATGCGTTTGAAAAGAACTATCCAGGATTTTGGATAGTCAGGACAGCAACAACAGAGGGACACCCTGGTTCCCATTGACACCTGTGGCCTTCCAATGGGCCCAGACAATTGTCTCCATCTCTTCAGCGTTGCCTACAATGACTGCACGGGCACACAGGCTTGGGGACTCTTCCCAAAAAGAAAATAGCAGTGCCACTGAGATTCTCAGCTCTGCAGCTGGCCAGTGAGAAGAAGGGCTGTAGTAGTCAGCTGGACTTGGAGTCCACCCAAATGAAGTCAGCAGGCCACCAAGACTCAGATCATACTTTATTACAGTGCCTGCCAAGTTAACACTCACTACAACATAAACGAGAACTGTTCTGAAATTAAAAAAACCTCCATAGAATCTAAGCCTTTTCACAAAACACCCAGTTTCACCTTCTTCAGACCCACATGGCGCAAAGCTCTGACAGAAGGAAATGTAAATTAACACCAGCTAACCGTGCAAATATGAGTGGACATTTAATTCTCACATTAGGCACTAGTTAACACCAGGCATTCAACCTGAAAGGAATGAAAACCACTGAAATCTGGGAAAATAGTAATTCAAAACCTACCTGAGGTATTCAACACATGCCTAATTCAAGGCTAGGGATAAGCCTTTCAGGATAAGGGGCAGCAGCTGATAGCTTTGTCATCATCGCTGAGCCTAAGACTATTGAAAGATGAAAGTAAAGGTCCTGAGGCACATGCATTCTTTTCATATGTGTATGTATCATTTCCAGAAACATTAAATTAATAAATTACAGGAAGAACACATTCCTGCAATAGCCACAAGTGAATACTTATAACTGTGTGACGACTAGTTAAATTGATGTTTTTTTCTCTAAAAACCCCACAAATTTTCATTGTAAGGAGAATAAAAGATCCTAGTTGAAGAACAGGAACAAAATTTCAGCTGGGTCTTAAAACACAGACTGTGACATACAGGTCCAATATTTCTAATTCCCAACCAAACCTGAAGCCCCATTGAAATACGAGTGAGTTTCCTTGTTTGCCTAGGAATTGCTTAAAAATATTTTGAAGATAGATGTTCACAGATCACCTTTTGGCTTTCTTGGTGCAAAATCAATATACTGGGAGCTTCTTCTGCATTTGACAGCAGATTTAGGCAGAGAATCTCAACATCTCTCATCAGATAAAATGATAGAAGAAGGAACTATACCAGCGAAGCTTGAGACATGTTTTTAAGTACAGGACAGCAAAAAAGTCTTGAATTATGCTTTACTGTTTTCCAGTCCAAAGGGGAATACAGAAGGCATTCCATAATATCAGTTTAAAAATAAAGTATCTTGTTGAGATTTTGATCATCTTGAGACCAGAATGAACTTCCAGAGATTTGTGGAATTTCTATCATCCATTTTGGAAAGTTGAACTAGCACTTTTACCAGAAATGCTGAAAAAGCATTAAACTTCAGAATGCTATTTGAATACCACTGCTATAATTAATACAGTATGACCTTGTATAAACCTTATAAATTTGTTCATGAATATGCAAAGTGGGAGTAACTGCACTGTGAAGAAGTGGGGTGCTTAAGTATCTGACACAGCTACACATTTAATTCTATTGGTACTTTTCCCTTGAGTATCTTCTGAATAAAAATATTACAGCAACAATCAGAGGACACTGATCTATTCCTACTAAAATCCCCCTCCCCCGCCCCGAATCTTAATATTAGGTTTTTATTTTAGCCATATTTTTGAACAATCGCAACATTCAGTAAGAAACATCTCCCATAGCTTGTAGAAATTAGGGGTTTTTTAACTTTAACTGGGATGCAATTGCTGTGACCTCTCAGATTGGTTTGTGATTTTTTTCTATTCTAGTCCTTTCAGCTTCTTGAAAAGGTGAAATACATTTTCCACAGTGGACTGACTCTTACTCCTTTCATGTGAATTTTCCCATATTGAATTGTAGCTGGAAGACTAGGAATATGGTTATGCACGTTTACACATGAGTTAGCAAAAGCTTTAGCCCTTTTAAAAACCTCATTTTGCATAGTTCATGCCCATGAAAGCAGCCTATCTTGAAGTTTTGAATTTGAGTGCCTGAAATTTGACAGTTAAACTCATTATCGAGAACATTAAATCTACAAATGATTTTCAGAGCTGGTAAGTCAGTGATCACCGAGAAGTACTCAAAGCCTCTAAAACACAGGCTCTTATTTAGACACCTTCATAGAATCACAGAATCATAGAATGGCACGGGTTGGAAGGGACCCCAAGGATCATAAAGCTCCAACCCCCCTGCCACAGTCAGGGCCACCAACTTCAGGTCTGGAGCTACACATGGTTGCCCAGGGCCCCATCCAACCTGGCCTTGAACACTTCCAGGGATGGGGCATCCACTACTTCTCTGGGCAGCCTGTTCCAGCACCTCACCACTCTTTCTGTACAAAACTTCCCTCTAATATCCAATCTAAACCTTCCCTCCTTCAGCTTTAATCCATCCCCCATTGTCCTGCCATTATCTGCCCTTTTAAAAAGTTGATTCCCCTCCTGTTTATAACCTCTCTTCAGGTCCTGGAAGGCTGCAATGAGGTCCCCCCGCAAAGGTCTGTCTTGGGACCAGTTCCCTTTAACATCTTTATCAATGACATCGGTGATGTAATTGAGTGCACGTTTGCTCACGACAGGAAACTGGGAGGGGTGGCTGACACACCAGAGGGCTGTGCTGCCATTCAGCGAGATCTGGACAGGCTGGAGAGTTGGGTGGGGAGAAAGTGAATGAAACGTGACGAGGCCAAATGTAGAGTCTTGCATCTGGGGAAGAACAACCCCAGGTACCAGTATAAGTTGGGGACTGGCCTGTTGGAGAGCAGCATATAGGAAAGGGACCTGGGTGTCCTGGTGGACAGCAGGATGGCCATGAGCCAGCAATGTGCCCTCATGGCCAAGAAGGCCAATGGCATCCTGGGGTGTATTAGAAGGGGTGTGTTTAGGAGGTCAAGAGAGACCCTCCTCCACCTCTACTCTGCCCTGGTGAGACCATGTCTGGAATACTATGTCCAGTTCTGGGCCCCTCAGTTCAAGAAGGACATTGAACTAGCTATAGAAGGGACTCTCTAGCTTGGCCCAACATTCTAGTTGTGGCCAAATGAAGTTTAACACGTGGTGTGCAACTCTGTGGGGGATGTAAAATATAATGTGTGTTTCACCACAAAACATTTGTAGAAGGTAGGTAGATAATTGGCATCAAGTCTGTGGATCTGATGGTCCTTGGAGTTAATTACATTAGGTTTGCAACTTTAATAGCTCAAAATGTATTAAAAAGACAAGAACAGTCATGATTACTCCTTTCTCCAGGATAAGAATGGCAGAGGCAAAGAGGAGAAAAAATTCTGGGTTTGAACTTGGACAGTTTCCTATCTTCTAAAAGTGCCTAAGCCTGCCTCAGTATCCCTCTAGGGAGTTGTCTCACTCCCATCCCTCTTTCTTGCTGGAACTGTTCGCAGTGAAAGTCCCTCTTTTGAGTAGGCTCCCGGTGGATAAGACACAATTAATATGAGTTTTATCCTAACTTTGGATTCTGACAGTCTTGTTAATGGAGTGTGAGATTTCTTGTTTTCTGATGCACAGGGCTGCAAGGTCAGCCTGAGAAGAGCTCCTGGCTTCTAGAAAAAGCAAGGGAGACACTGAGACAGTCCAACATTTCTATATCCACTACAACATACACAGTTACTGATCTGCTGATAGGAGTACAATCAGTCTTAACCAGCAGCAAAGGTCCTGGTCGTACTGTAAGAAGGCAGCTCCATTTATACCCAAATGAAGATACTCAGAACTTGCACCAGCCAGTAAACACACAAACACATTTTAGCTTCAATAATCAACTCTTTTTATCTCTATGTATATATACACATGAACGTTTGTACATGCATCAGTTTAGTGTCTTAAGAAACATTTCATATATATATATATATACACACACAAGCATGTTTCTTCATATATATGTATTCTTAAGAAACTAAACAGATGATGGATATACAGTCTGTGTGATTTATTTTATGCTGCTCCCACATTTTGTTTTGTTAGTATGCAGCAGAACATTATATTCAAAATAGCTTATAGAAGCTCCTAAGAATAGGAATCAATAGACTTTGGATGCTTAGAAGAGAAATTGAGCAGAAATAAGACAGTGGGATAAATGTGTTAACTGAAAATGTCTGTGAGACAGATCATTCACCCATAAACCAGTTAGAAACTTGCTATTCTGGCTTTGCAGTTAAGGCAAATTGTTTAAACATTTATTTCATTCAAAAAGCTGATCCTGACACAAAATCCTACCAGGTCAGTTACATACAATTCATGTATGCACTTTGCTCCTTTGCTATTCTACTCTGAGAGCTTGCTATAATTTTTTTCAGATGAAAAATAATTCATGGTATTTTGTGAAAGGTATAATATACTTTATAATAAAAAAGTTATTCAGTTACTCTCCCATACAATTTCTAATCAATTAATTGGAAATGAGAAAATACCTATTTTAATAGAACTTTGATATTCACACTTGTCCTTGTACCTTCACTGTATGATGAAAAATTACATAAAACATAGAAGAGTGAAAATCACAGCATTTTATGATTTTGAATCTAAAATCAGATTAGAATCTGATGGTTAAAATTATGTAAATGTTTAAGATTCCATAAAGTCCTCAGATTACATTCTATTAACTTAAACTCAATTAAAATTCATAGAACGAAACAGGGCTCCAGACTGTGTATCACAAGAAAAACTCTCGAAAAGATTTTGCCCAGGGTTGGTTTTTTTTTTTGGGATGGTCTTTGGATGGGGACTTAGAGTGGTGATAAGGATGCTTGACACTTCAAATTAAGACGACGTTGAACAATGTGTCTCCTCTTGATTTCTAAATTTCAGATTAGGGATTGTAAACACCACCACCCCCTCAAATAAATGGGATATAAAATTCAGTTTTCACTTGTTTTTCCCTAGTAAGTTTAAATTAACCAGAAACTATAAAGCAAAGATACAGCATTTCCTAAGCAAATAAAGCTGTCACGGCTGAAATCCAAAAGGAAAAAAGTCCAACTTTCACAGAGCTTAATGAGCTAAGGTACTAGTATCTCAGTGGGGAGGCGAGTAAATTGGGTGATTACTCTAACATGACACACTGATGTCTGGCAGTTTATGAAAGATGAATATTAAGAATGAATTTCTAAGTCATAGGTATAACACAGCATTTAGAGCTTTGAATTCACAGTATTTAGAGCTTTGAACTATCTAAGCCATTTCGACGTATTCAAGTTATGTGAAATTAATTAGTACAAGATGATATTAAAGCTTCTCCACTCCCCCTCCCCCCAAATGACAAAAATATGCAGAGTGCATTTTGTAAATAACTTCTTTCAGGGAAGAAGAAAATAACACAAAAAGAAGGTCTAATTTTGCTGCTGTTTTTCATACTGATTTCAGCTGGATTACTGTATGATTGGAGTTGCAGTACGGGTCCCACATAGCATAATTTTAGATGTATTAAGAACCTGCTTAAGAATGGTAGTGAATAAGCAGAAAAGAATACTAAAAATTGTAGCTAATAAGCAACTTCTAAATGGAAAAAGCAACAGAACCTCTCATTGAGAAACTGAGAAGATCAGCAGAAAGAATAATAATTCATATAATGTGGTGAAAAACACAAAACAAAGCTCTGACTAATTTGACACAATGGCCATAGCAAAGTATTAGTATTGCATACGAGATGGATTGCACTTACAGCACCTATCAGATATTATTTAAAGCTTTCCACGGTGAATGCCTCACCAAGCCCAAGGGAGAGGACTGAAAAAACAGAATTTATTATCCTTAAACCTTATGTACTACAAGTCAATGTCACTAAAACCTGTGAACATTAGACATCTAGAAACGTTTGCCAAGTATTCTGAAGACCACTTCTTTTCCTATGATACTAAACACACGTCACTGCTAATCCTCATGCAACTGACACTGACTGCTGTCCCTTTAAAACAACTTTAATAAAACCCAAACAGAAGGAGAAAAAGAAAACGTCAGAGGACAACCATACCAGTCTTTAAAGAAATTCTCCCATGGAAGAAAATGGACTTCACCAGTTAAACACAGCAACATCTCAGCCAGCAACACTATTACATATTCCTGCTTTTCATCACCTCCCCATTCAGTGAGATCTTGAAATGGGAATATGAGGTTTGTAACTAGTCACAAGTGGAGAGGGTGAGAGCTGGGGGTGGTGGGTATTTGAGGAATGCTAGCTAAGGTTCTACCTGCACAGCACATGCACTACTCCAGTCATCTCCACTAAAACATGGAGCTTTCTCATCTTTTCTTTCTGATGTTCAGTTATTTCCCCCATCCTACAGCCCTGTTATCTTAGCAGAATACCACACAAGAATTCAGTTGCCATTTCAGAGGTCACCTTATACTCTTCTCCCTTGCACAAACTCAAACTTGACAGTCTGTTCAGAGACAGAGATTTTCAACAGTGACTGGGGAAAGGTAAATACGAAAGCTCGCGCTGGTGTGATGCAGAAGTCAGTTCAACCCTCCCCAAGCACTCTGACTGCCAAAGAGCATCCATGCAGACTAAGCAGATGGATGAAGGCCAAAGAAATGTCTGAAGCAGTTGAGAGCAAGTCGCATCTGGGAAGGAAGGAGGGTTTGAGATCAGAAAGAGATTAAAATGCCATACTATGGTTGAAGGGCCTGGATTTCGAAGGAAGACCAACCTGCTCAGCACAGCCACTCACATTCGTACAGCCACCTGGGAAGGATTCAAGAGCACAGTCTTTTGTAGGCAGATATGAGCTTATTTAGCTCGAGCTGACCAGAAGCCATTCTGCTATGACAGCACACCATCAAGCACTTGGTAGTAAGCCTTGCTGCAAAGCAGTGTCTATTAGATCAGGCAACGTACCATTCCCATGTGGCCACATGTCCTCAGGCTGACCCAGAGTGCAGGCTACAGTAAACTCACATCAGTCTGCAAAGGGGCGTGCACATACACTCACCAAAAAACAAAGGAAAAAAAGAAGGAAAACAAAAAAAAAAAAAAAAGAAGAAAGATTTCAAGACCAATGTGCAACTAATATACTAACTATGATGTGGGATGAACTGAGGTTTGCAGGATCAGGGAGGGGCCTTCAGTCCCTGAGAAGCAGTTGGGGAAAATGAACAGGAAGATACGGCTTACAGTGCAGGGGAGACAAACACTGAACATGCCTGTTCAGATAAGGGGCAACGTGAAGCCCTGTATTTATAATGGACACTTCTTATAATGGACATATTTATAAACTCCAATTCATAACGGACACTTCTTTCAGAGGCAGCTTTTAAGCTGAGACAGGTTCAACATCTCAAGTGCAAAAACTGTACCCATCTTTATGGAATGACTTCTGCCACAATGATCTGAGAAACTTTTTTTTAGTGATTTGAACAGAATGCAACACAATTATGCTACCAAACTATTTTCAAAATCACTACAGCTCAAATACAAATACCTTGCTTCAGTCACATATCCCAATATAGCTGGTACTCCCATGTACATACTTGCATTTAGGTCCAATACAAGCATAATTACAGTATGGAAATTATTACCTTCTAAATTTCATTCTCTTCTGTTTACATATGTACCTTTAATAATTACCACTTTTTCCCTTAAACTTTTCAGATATTACTTCTGAAAGGCAGATATGTCATTGGATGAAACAGCATCAAGAGAAAAAGGTGCTTGCTATAGATATGAATAAAATTACTGCTGTTTTAGTTTGCCTCCCAATCACTGGATTTTTAAATGTATTTAGCTCTCTGATGAATATCTGCTTAGGATGCAGCATTCAACATAGACTGCATTACTGATACATACTGTTCACCTAACAGTTTTTCTGGAATGCATGTAAAAGTAGTAAATAATTTTCACATCTCTGACATTACAGACTCTCCAATTCACAAGGAGGAACAAACCAACACAACACTTCAAAGAACTTTTCTAATATGTTAAAATATGTCAGCAAAATGGACTGGAATTCAGAACCTGCTATGACTCAATTCTTTTATAAGGCTTTGTCAGAATAGAAACTCTTCTTACTCATCGTATTTTCATTCTCACATTTACAGTGATTTTTAGGAACAGCCAGATCATGTTGCACATATTTATACAAGTGCACTAAGGTGTTGCATATACAAGCTTGGTATACAAATATAAATAAATACCATACTTGTTAAGGATCTATTTAAGTATTCTAGCTGCATAATGTTAAATTGGTTGGTCTCTTTTGAAATCCATTTCTGATCTTCACAGAGCAGGAAAAAAAAAGTATATATTTATCATAACCCCAGCAATGGCATCTGGAACCCGTAAGGCATGCTACTCTTTTGAGCATCTTCATTACTTTTTGTGCTGATTAAATTGGGTGCAGCAGTGAGACCATACAGACTTCACTTGAGCAGCTGGGGAGAAAAACATCTGTAATGTACAAGCTTGGATGAGAAGACTGGTCAGAGCTGTTAAGAAAAGAAAAATGGAAGACCCACAGTAGTGCTTCCAGAGGTTGTGTTCTGAATGGCCTAAAGCTTGTTTTCTAATCAATTTCCAACATTACGTTTACAGCCCCGAAAGTCATTCCTTGTCTTTGCTGACACACAAACCAGTTATTTACTTTGCAGATGCCTGTGGATGGGAAGCAGCAATTCAAGCCGCAGCGAGATGATTAAGGCAAAGGCAATGCTTTGCAGTACTCACCGTAGGCACCCAGTGGCATTGCGCAGCACCTGTGATGAATGGAGTTGGATTTTATGATCATCCTGGAGCGGAGAGTTTTCCCATCCAGAGTGAGGGATGATCACTGCATTGGTCAACACTGCGAGGGCATCCTGGATGATTGGCATTTTCAGTGCATCACAGGAGGATAGATTCCAGAGAACTCCTACAAAGAACCAAATGACTAAAAATTAACGCTTCTGCAAAAAACACTGAATAGCTTTCATTAAAAAAAAACCCAAAACAACACAAAACTGAAACATTTCACAGCATCAGTGTGCTTAATAAAGCCATTTCTGTCAAGGAAAAAAAAAAAGATTATGTTGTAAACGGGGGTGAATGATACCTGCAGACTTTGGCTGGGGGAATACAGCTTTGAATACAGAAGTAGGCACAGCAACATTGGAAATTTCACAGGTCTAAGCTAAAAGCTGAGCAGCTGGTTATGATCTAGACCTATTTAGGCTGTGAACCACATGTGGAATGAAGGAATATAAAATGTGGGTTTTTAGGGCTTCAACTTCAGACTTCTAAATAAAATCAATAAAAGTCAATGGCAGGAAACAGGTTCTAATTGACACAGAGACTATCACTGCTGACAGATACGCATTGAGAGAACAACCCCACAGCTCCTCCTGTGATCTTCAGTGTAATGAAAGAGAATGTACTGTCTCGGCTAGTTGGTACTACAAGCAAAAAGAATTTCTTCACAACCTGACAGAGTAGCATGGTATTATCCTGGCCTTCAAAAAGACAGTTTTTATTTTGTAAAGCACAGAATCACAGAGTTGTAGGGGTTGGAAGGGACCTCCAGAGATCATCAAGTCCAACCCCCCTGCCAAAGCAGGTTCCCTAGGACAGGTTGCACAGATAGGCGTCCAGACAGGTCTTGAGTATCTCCAGAGGAGACTCCACAACCCCCCTGGGCAGCCTGTGCCAGGGCTCTGTCACCCTCACTGTGTAAAAGTTCTTCCACATGTTGGTGTGGAACTTCCTGTGCTCCAACTTGAGGCCACTGCCCTTTGTCCTGTCCCCACAGACCACTGAAAAGGGGCTGGCCATTTCCCCCCGTGTCCCACACTTGAGATATTTATAAACCTGCTTTACTATACAAAGTTACAGAATACTACTGTATTTGCACAGAAACCAAGAGCCTACTGGCACTGGGGAGCTACTTTGTGGAGGGGAGCCAGAGGGCTAAAGGCTGCTCTGAAGCAGCCGCTGTCTTTGTTTTTGCCCTATGCCCTCTGAGGAGCACCTCCAAGAGCGAGCCTGCCTCCTCATCTCTCTTGCCTTGCCAACGCACATGCTCTTCCCTAGAGTCCAACCCTCCTCCTGCCTACCCTCCTTCCTGTAGCGCCAGTAGTCTGTCCCCACACCTAACCCTGAGCTTTGCCTTCATGGCTATTAGGTCTCGAATCAACACAGAGAAAGATTGTCATTATCGTAGACATGGGGTTAGGAATATCAACATTACCCTATGAAAAGCTGAGGCAAGAGGTGGTGGGAGGAAATTGCTGAAGACCTTATGAACGTAGACTCAGACATTTATAAATATAAGCTACAATAACACCACTTGCCCGAGGCTTGCTTTAGCATTCTGTGTTTTGAAGGAGAGGTGTAATTAACAGAAATCCACCTACAGTTTTTTGGTTACTCTTTAGAACTAATTTTCTCTATGGGGAGACTGTTTCAGTTATATAATTTCATGTTTTAAATATTTTATATGGGACTTTATGCAAAGACAGCTATGCAGTTTAATGGAAAATTTTTACTTAGCATACCAATAAAAAAATCCCCCAAACCTTAAAATAATCTATCTGTATGTGGTAAATAGGCAGAAGCTGACAGATTTTAGCTGCAGATCACCCCCCTCCCTTGCTAAGCAGCAGAAATAAGAATACTGTTCATTTTCTTTTTTTTTCCATTGAAGAATTGCTGCTTTAAAGGGAAAAATCTTTGAATCCTATTCCGAATGCCTTTATGAAATGGAATACTCTCTTTAAAGGAATAAAGACCTTCATAAAGGTATTTATACTCACTTCTCTGTGACCTGTTCATGTTCTACTCATGAAATAATGAGTATTTTGTTGGTTTTAGTCAGTAAAAAACCCCATGTGGTTGTCTATTTTTTACATTTATCTAGACAGGTGTAAATGATGTAGACGGTATAGAAGTAGAGAATCGGGATGCAAATCTACCCCTTCACAGTCCGACTCAGTTCTCATGCAAGAAAATGTGCTTCTTTTTTTGTGAGTACTTATTTTGGAAGTGAAGCAGGAAAGAGAGCTTTGATAGAAACAAAACAGCACCCTGGGCTTCAAGAACTAGTCATAAACTGGAAAAGCAGAAAAAAAATGACAAAGGAAGCAAACATAAGAGCCCGGTCTAGCAAAATGCTTTAAAATATATATGTATACTCTGTTTTCTATTCCCTCTAAGGTTCTTGCTAATTAAAAGTAAACTCACTTGAACACTATATGTTGGTACTAAGCAATGGTTGAGATGCCCAGAAATATTCTTCCAAGCCTTTCTCCTCTATATCCACTTTATGCTTCACACAAGGTTTTCTTCAACCAACTGCCATAGTAAACAGGCAAGTTCCAAATAAAAAACCCAAAAAACCAAACACCTATATTTTCACCCAAGAACCTAAAAGTGGGATCTGGTTTCACTAACTGGAAATTAAGCCTTCACAGTAAGAGGGTGAAGAGATCACCAGACTAAATTAGCTGTTCTACTTTCTTCTAAAATGATTGTAAGTCAAGGCAGAGTCAGGGAAAAATGGCACTGCCCAGTAAGCCTGACACCATCTTCAAAGTTTTTACACCTGACATGCAGATTTAAGGAATAATACAAATCCTCTTCCACCTCAGAACAATGTGTTTTATTTAAGTTTGTGAATAGTACCAACCGCATTAAAGAAAGAAACAATTTTACTCTGACAGGTTATAGTTTATTCTTGGAAGTAGTGGAGCCTGCTATTTGCTGAGGTTGGCTTTTTAAGTGCCTCCTTCTACCCTTCCTTAATTAAGGGTTTGCAATTATGAAAGGGCACTGGCAATTCACTTCCCATTACTTTTGCTGAGGACAACCTTCAGCTAGATTTATGTGGGGTCTAAGAAGATGATTCACACCCTTGACTTTGCAAGGAGAAGTGATAAATAAATAAATCTTTTACCTGAAGCACCTTCCACTATGGAGCTACCTCTTCTCCCAGATGACTTTGAACTTGTTTTTCAAGCATGCCTGCATCCCATGCCCTTTAAGACTATAGGAAGGAACTGGTCACTGAGATCATTTGCCACCTTATTCTGAAAGCCCTGACTGAATTGTGTTTCTGAGCACAGTAAGTCTGGAATAACCTTGGAGTTGACTCAACTACCCTCCCAAATCATTTGTGCATCATCAGCTTCCCACAGGAAGGGAAGTGTCAGGACTCGCATACCAGTGATTCCTCACTAAGAGACCTGTCCTACTGTATATGGATTGGGAGAGAACTGTTAATCCAACAACTCATTCATACAACCCAACAGTTTAGCTGACTCTTGGGAGAGAAGGGGAAGTAAGGGACATTGAACACTCTTACTCAATCACTTGTGTTTATAGTATCAGAGCAGGCATTTTGTCTTCCCATTTTCAGATCAATTTAGATTGTGTTGGACACTGTGCAGAAAGAGCAAATTGGCCACACCAGACCAATTGTGTCTCTTTGCAGATTGAAGCTTTTCACCTATAGATAAATCAAACTGAAGTACATGGAAAACCTTTGAGATTACAGCTAAGGAGAAACTGGTATCACAAGCATTCAGGTGGGTACAATTAGAAACTGGATTTTGGGTCCAAGTACCAATTACTTGGCAGATGTCAGATGAAGGACTCTTAGAGAAACCTATGGGAATGCTTACTATGGAGATCCTCCTGTACCAAGTTACACCTTCTGGAGCAGTTTATCACATGGCACCCATTTGCTATGTTCAACTGGTTATTTAGGGCATAAATTTTAAATAATATTTTCTAAGAAGGCCTTTCTCAGATAATGACAATTAAATTTAAAAACTGGTTATAAATTTTGGGAAAAAAAAAGTTTAATCAATCTTTTCAAAGACATAACCATACAGATCCAGTTCATAAAGAAAGCTACACATAGATATTAGTTAAGGCAATTTAAGTTTGTTGCCACTGGATGAGCGAACTGAGAGAACAGAACCAGGAAAACTTTGATTTATCTTTCTCTTAGCTGAAGTCCAGAAGATTAAAGACAAATGCAACTATTTTAAAAGCATAGTCCAGCCTGATGAGATGTTAGTATTGCTTAGGAGACACAACTGACCCACCATGCTTTCAACTCAGCAATCCTTCTTACATAAATTATTTTAAGATACTGCAATAGATACCTCATCACTTAACTTAAGGAAGTGAAATATTTTAAAAATTTGAAGACACTAGATTTAATAGAGCAGCTTGAGCCAAAAAAACCCCCCATCATCTCTGAATCAGGCTGGAGCTCAAACTCATCCTGATAAAACTCTTAAAAGCATTTTTTAGCCAGTGTTTCACTTAGAACTGGTACTTGTGTATGTATATCTATAGTCAGATTTAGCAAAAGGCTTGATGAGCCATGTGCTATCCTTTTTTCATTAAAAAGTAAGAAAATAGAGATCTTATACTTCCCTGCAAAAATATCATCCTAGCAAGACAGCATGTGCAAAATCAGTAAAGTCTGAACAGTTATACAGTGCTTGATTTAACGCTACCTCAAATTATGGTTTTATATATGTATCAACAAGTTCCTTAGAATATGTTAGACTACAAATATAAATGGAAATGAAGAACCTGAAGAAGTCCCCTTTCCCAAAAGGACTGGCCCTGCCACAGTGCCACTACATATTTTAATTTTTGATTTCCAAATAAATTATAGGGTAAAAGGATTGTAAGTAAAAAGAAAAACCCACAAAACTATCAGGAAAAACAAGACTTTGATTCTTCTCCATTTGGTATGGTTAAACCAACCTTAAATTTATACTAAGGTTTTGCTTATTTGATATTCTTTGTTAAAAGTAAACCTCTAAAGGCCTTCCATCTCATCTAGGTTTTTCTTTTTCCACCTTAATTTGACAGTTTGGTCGTGGACTGACACAGAGTGCCATATGGTAGAGCTGGGAGACCCTGCAACCCAGCAAGGGTGAACACAGCTTGGGTAGGCTTTTTTGACTCTAACATTGAAGGCACAGGGGTACTACTACAGGGCAGTTACTTCACCAAGATGACAATCAAGATTGACATCTGAGACCTAAATATCCTGCAGAGCAGCCACGCAGGAGGGATCTTTAGCTGGAGTCCATAGGAAAAGCATCTTCTACCCCAAGCTCTCCAGCTCCAGAAAAGTCATTTGCTGGCTCTTACCGCAGCTTTGACACTTGGAGCCCCTGCTAATCGCAACACTGCTCTGCAGAGCTGGATCAGCTCCGTGGAGCAGGGTGTGGACTCTTGATTTATTGTCTCGGTTCTGCTGAGTTCAAGGCTGGGACCGAGATGAAATCATTTATCCAGCTGAAAAATGTGCATCTGCTTAAACGCAACCGGTGTTTAACAAGCACAGAGGACACCCCACAAGTTCAGGAAGGCCTAACTGACATGTGTAAAAGATGCTGGATACCGACCACAACACCCTTTCTGAACACTATGCACACAGCTACCTCAACCATCAAGGCCGGGAATTGGTCTGGGTAACAGACCTCCCATAGGAAACAAAGAGGCTGATTTGAATTCTGGAACCTGAACAATTCACACCTCATAAGACAGCTTCTTCAGTAATGAAAACAAGCTTAAAATTCACATAAAGGAGAAGGAAGTTTCACCAATTTTCTTGAAATAACTTCTGGTTACTGAAGGGATGGCTATGCACACCTGCCTGTAATTCACTTACATGCACAGAGGTGGGTTTTTATCTCTGTGTAAGATGACCTAGAAAAGTGCAAATGGAGAAGGACTGGGTTTCACTGAAGGTTATAAGTAGGCAGGACTTTAAGGGACAGTAAGCAAAGCTGCAGCCAGACCATTTTTCCCCCCTTTGCAGCCACTCACAGTCTTACCAAGTAAACACTTCTGCAGAGAATACAGATTATTGGGCTTTTCATTCTTTACAAACACACACAGCTCGATTTTGGTGTAAGTACATGACTACATATGATGTAAGTAATGGAAGCATTTCCTCTGAATAGCTAAACTCTCACTTTCTCAACTACTGCTCTTTTCATCCCAAAATTACATCTAGGATTTTACTGAAACAAAAAGGAAAGGGGGGGAGGGGCAATTTTAATATTGCTCGCAAATGAGTTCTGTCCAAATGCTATGGCATTAGATGAAAAAGTCTGCAATCTTCACAACAGGACTGAATTTTGAGCCGGTGTTGCTGCCCTCTTTCTGCTGTGTACTTTAAAATAGCATGTAACTATGCAAGAGAACTGTCAGGTAAGAATGTCAGAGAGCTATTAGCTTTAATGTTAGACGACAGAGGAATTACTCAAAAGGTGACTTAAGTTACTGTTGAAAGATCAGTGGTTCTTGCTCAACCTGTTTTCTCAAATGATTAAATTAAAGTGGTCCCATAAAACACAGAAGCCAAACCAAAAGCCATTCATTCTAAGTGAGAGAAACACAGGGGAAAAAAAAAAAAAGAAATAAACTGCTTTTGAACAAAATGTCATCCTAATACATGACTAGTGGCAACACCATTCCCAAGTAAATACATTATTAGAAAACAAGGAAATCAAGCAAGTATGCTTATATGAATGGGAAGATTATTTTTTAAAGTCTTTACACATGTATTTTACTGAAGAATTTTTTCTAGCAAAATATATGTTTGGTAACACCGTACTACAGAGACACAAAATTGTTATACTTAAAACTGAACATCAGCTCACTGCACTGAGTAGCAAACTCCTTTTTCTCAAGAACCAGTTATGAAGTTAGTCTTATCTATAAAGATGCAGCTAGATGCAAATGAAAGGCTCAGTATACAGTTGCTAAAATCACCTCAAAATCAAACCTGTCAATTTTGTAAACAAAAGAAGTGAAATATTCAGATCTGTTTCTAAACAAAAACTATTTTGAAAAGACTTAAGCATTCTGTGTTGCAAATGGCAAACATTTCAAACTACAGAGCAGTTTTAAATCACAAGTGTTTTAATACTTCATCATTTGGGCAGGGACATCAACATTATATGCCCAGCTGAATTTTTCCAAGGGACTACTACTTGCTCAGAAAGTTCAATGCAGCTGTTATGTCAAGCCATATGCTGCAACAGATGTCCTTGATTTATCATGCCAGATTGCCTTGCTTGATATTTTACCTTAAACTTAGATTTTATCAAAGTAACAACAAAAAAACCCAAGAAAACCCACCAAAATTAACGTATGTAGTATATGAACAAGCAAATTATGCAATTGGTTTCACTGTCAGACAAATCAAAACAACTTGAAGGAATTTTCCACAGAAGATGCATCTCACAAGGGAATCTATTCCCTTGTGAATCTATGTACAAGGGAAAACTATTTTCCATTTAGACTTGGAAGTTGATGTCGATCATACATGGGAGTAATCCCAGTGCCAGCAAGCTAAGGAGAATAAACAGCCCCCCCCTTGGGTTTTGTGCTGGGACTGAGTGTCGTAAAATCATGAGAAGTAGGAATTTGCCTGAGAAGGAAGGAGAAGCAGGCAGGCTATGATGGGGAAATTGATTAAACCAGCCCCAAGCAGACCCCTAAGAGAGAGGAGAAGGAAGAGGGACTCCATCGCATGGCACCTGGCAGAGACCCTGGCACCTTGGTGACTTGTTCTGACTCTTCCATGTTCACCTCTGTGGAAAGAGGCATTGCCAACCTGAGGACAGTTTTGTACCACTGTTTTATCAGGACATTTCCTTAACAATACTTTGAACATAACATCTTCAGACAACGAATCTGTGCCCCAGTCTGTTGCTAGGAAAGCAAGGCAGAAGATTTTAGAAAGCATCTCTTCAAAACCTCTCCTCATTTAACTGTGAGCAGCAGGGAGTGAAGCAGTTAACCTGATAACTCATTAAAAAGTTAAGATTGATGAGTACAACAAATCCTATCACTGGGCTTTCCCACTTTCAGAACCAAAACAGTGACAGCATATTGAGAAAGAGGACAAAGATTGCTTTATAATTAGACAGTAAATTGTAAGAAATTTCCCATAAAATGATTCAGTTGAACTGTCAATACTGTTTGTGGAAGTGTTATTTGATAAGACAGCGTCATTTCTGAAGCAAAATTACACAATTTATTAAATTACTTTTAGAGTTGCCATTACATATGAGCTATAAATAGGATGTGTTTTGAACAGCTTTGGAATTTCTTGAAGATGTTGTAGCCTCCAGGTTGGAGATCAGCTTCCCAAGCTAATTTAAGTTATGGGTGTAAGCTATACAGCCTTTCATCTTCCTGGTTTGCAAGGAATATGGCTACAAAGATCTGATGTCTCAGTATGTGATTACAAAATGTGTTCATAGGCAGATTTTACAAAATGCTAATTAATTCCTGCTCTGAATTTGTTTGGACATTACTTCCACTCTTGCAGAGATGATGGCAACATCATGTTAAAATCTAAAACTTAAACTTTACTGTTAAGTAACTGATGACTGGGGTGGCCCTGCAGCCCCCTAGCCATGCCACTGCCATTGCTAGTAACCGGCCAGAGGGTTTGTAGCAGTAACAAGTAGTTTTAATGTATTTAACAAGTCCTTGGATTCTTCTTCTTCTGTCATAATTTTGCATGGCTGGGTTCTGGTGGAGAAGAGGGGCTGCAGGGGTGGCTTCTGGAAGAAGTAACCAGAAGCTCTTTGCAGGCCTGACAGAGTGAACACCAGCTGGCTCAAGGCTGGCGTCATTGCTGACCAAGGCCGAGCCATGACAAGATTTTAAATGGAACAGCAAGGAACCATAAAGCACTCCATGCCAGGACTGGGCTGTGAGACAAGACGCAGGATTTTACTGCAGTGAGACTTGCAGGAGATTCTGGCATTTTTACATTAGATTTTCACTGGCTCACAAAAGGCAGGGCAGAGCCTGAAGAATACCTTGATCAAAAGTATCTCAAGCAATGTGAGGGAGTCAAACAATTTGAAACCTTTGGGAACTGAAAAGGCTTTTGCTCTTGAAGAAAGAAATACTGAAGAAACTGCAGTATGTAAGTTCCTCAGTCAGTTATTGGCTTCAATCCAGAGTAAGCAGAAAAGAGTTTTCAGCACACACACAATTTTATGAATGCTGAAAACAAGTGTTATTTATAACACTTAATTGGAAATAAATTAGTACAAAAGATTTAATTAACTTTGATAATTGATTATGGTAGGATATTGCACTTACAATTATATCCATTTAAAGAAAGAGTGGGAAAGATTTATTAGAGCTAGTACCCTTCCAACATCCCATTTGAATGAAAAGCATTTAAAACATACAAGCAAATTTAACTGCTTAAGCAAATAGATTTGAAAACTTTGATTCTTATCCTAAATCTACTTTTTTAAAAGTAATGAAGCTTTAAGTCTCTAAGTCACTTGCCTGTGTTTGGTAAGTTCCTTGAAGCCCTTGTTCAAAGTTTGCTTATTTGCAGAGGTAAAACTAAGCAAGACATGAATTGCCAAAATTCAAAACAAGCTCTTCTGATACCTGTGTTCTGATCTAGGGGCTATCTCCATGCTCAACCTTCCTGATTTCTTTGACTCAACAGGTCATAGTGATTGGATGTTGGAGGCAGAGAGAAGCTAATTCACAGGGCTGCATCTTAAGAAGCATTTGTATACTTTCTGTATTTATCCCATTTCTCCATTTTCTTCAACTACGCAGAGTTATGTACCTCAAATGATATCTGGCAGTTTTTTTGTCTTAGCTAATCATATATTGGACCACATTTACATCAACCTTGTAGCAGCAGTATTGCCATGGTTACGCCACCATGACAATTTAAGCACGTAGATGGCTTTTCACACTGTCTGTTCAAGAAGTCTGTGATACCCAGGATACATATCTGAACCTAAAACATACTGCACCTTCATAATGCAATTTTCAGTTAACATAATGCCAAAACCCCATCTCTGGTTCCAAAAGCAATCCACTTTGTCCATTTATCTCCCTACCTATCTTTTTAAACTGAGTATCAAAAGCTGCTAATTAACTAGACCTTTCACTGGCCGAGCCTCCTTCTACTTGCACTGCTCCTTCACAAAACTTGAATATAATTAAGAAATGGGATAATTAATATGATCAACACTTGAACAACACCAAATATAAACAAAAAACCTCAGGATATAACAGAGGATTTTAGGAATTACATCGGTGAAATACTGTAAGAATGCAACTTATGGAAGAGTTTGAATCTCCTTTACTTAAGTCTGTGGGAAAGTCACCTCAGAGTGGGATAAAACAGCCTTTAATCATTTTCAACTTGAGTTTCCTAAGAGCAACAGGACTACAAATAGTTGCCACCTCTAAATGAGAAGTTATATCACAATAAAATTTCACATCTGTGTTGACACACTCCAGTAACTAAAGTCAAGAACACTTTTGCAGAAAATTATTAAATTGATAAACTGCTTCCAGATCCTAAGAATTAAATAGTCAGGCCTTTGCCATAATATTGTTACATGTGATCTACTATAAAAAAAACCAACAACCCAAAAGTATAATACCTTACAATGTCCAACTAGAAAATAAGGAAACAACAACTAAAGAAAGAGGAAACAACTACAAGCATGTGATTTTGATGTTGGGAACCCCCAACAGAAGAATTGCCATTGTACTAGGAAGTTAAAAATTCCAAATAACTGGGAAGAATTACTTAAAAAAAAAAAAGCCAACAAAACACCCAAACCAAACCAAACCCCACAACAACAAAAAAAACTAAGCCACAAACCTGGACAAATAAAAAAACCCCACCCAACAAAACCAGGAGACCTAATAAATTTTCCATTGAACTAATCCAAAAGGTCCATTTAAATAGAATACGCCCTTAAGCTCACTTTACACAACACTGCAGACTCACCACTTGCAATTACACTGATGAGCAAACACATACAAGGCTGAAAGGGACCTTCTGGAGTGTCTTGACCAACCTGCCAACAATTTATGCACATAGTAATAGGCAGTATGCAATCAAAAGGAGGTTTAAACTGCAGTGGTTACCTCAGACCGGATACTTATAAGGAGGACAACACGTAACTGCTGACAGACTATCAATCAGGTTAGAAATGCCTCATTATAATCGTATGGCATCTACTAAAGATGGGAAAGAAATATAAAGCAACTACATAATAATGTTGAATAACATGAGGTGACAACAGCAGACCAACCAAGCCAAAACATGTACTGGTCATAACTAAAATTAAAGACAAGACTAATGAATATTGGAATCTGAAATCTGGGAAGTGAAAGAAAACTTCTTACAGTCCAATCTGACTCTGGGCCAAATAAACTTGGACAAGTAGTGCTTCCTTGAAAGGAACATTATGTACGAAATATCTTAATAGTTTACAGAAAGGAATTATGTGCTTTTTGAATCACTGCAAAAATATGAATGAACTATAAAGAGTGTACATCAATCTATCTACATATGTTAGGTAAGTATAGGGATAGATAGCTTATGCTTTTTAAATTTTTTTGTAAATATGGTAATTTTTATAATTAGTATATTTTCAGTAGACAATCATTACATATCTGACATCTTAATGTCAAGCAAAACAAGCAGCAAGCTGGCTGTTAGCATAGGGAAAAAAAATTCCTGTCATTGTTTATAGCCATATTTCTTTAACATGACGTGCTAACAGTCATCATCCCCTTTGTCCTTTCAGTCAAACACGGCATATAGGTTGAAAGTCGGTGATACAGTCATATAAGAGGCATCTTTAAATCGAGTTTTTTCTAATTCAGCTAGCTTAATGTTCATAGGCAGAAACCGTGTTTCTAGTTGTGATGGATTTTGTTTGTCAAAATGAGAAGAATAGCAGTTTAAATCGGTTTTTCCAAGCCAGGTACCCAGTTATCAGATGGAGCTGATGGAACATGGAGCTGGCATAGGTGAATCCAGCCGCCTCTTGACCTCACCTCCTTCACTGACACTACTGTTATCCTTGTTAACAGGCTGTATTTCAAATGTCACTTTTTTTCCGGATAGTAAAATGAATAGAAATAATATTAAAATCGAATTTTGTGGAAGGGTTCTTCATAATTAACTTTAACACAGAAAAGGCAAGGGAATCACAGATCAGCTCCTCGTCTTCATTATTAACAAGTGAAAACATTTCTTCCTACTATCTGCAGGGTCTGCGGTAATTTCATACTGTGTTTGTGTCTATTTGTATTTATTAGGAAAGTGTTAACACTTAATTATTTTAAAATACAATTCTTTCATTTTCTCCCATTAACAGGAGCTGCTGTTAAAACTAGTAGCACAACGCTGGGGTGAAAGGATGGCTAAACTCAGAGTGGTGCATCCAGCTTACACTGACTTCATTTACAGACCTATGTGAAACAAGGTATTTTGATTCAGGTTCTCCTTGATTTTCTGGAAATTACAAGAGTCCACAGGCCATGCTGAAATCTCTGTGTCTATCAATGTACTTCACTTCTGTGTAAATGTATATATTCATTGGAATACCTCAGCTTAGCCAGGTTCTTGTAAAAATCCCCTAGTGACTATGGAAATGTTTCTGGAAGAGTAAACTTTCACTATTTCAGGAAGCATTTCCTGGGCATTAAAACCATTTAATTTCCTAACAACCAGGCAGCAAACTTCCCTCGTGGCTGCTACATGTGAGCCTACGCTGAAACCACTTGCTCCCTGAGAGAAAGCCCTGAAGCTGTATGTAGCACTTGCAGTAAGGTTCCCTTTGCCCAATCAAAAAATTTGAGCGTGGTAAAGTTTTCCAATACTGGGCCAAGTCCTCTGCTTCCAAGGAGGAGAGAGACGAGATAAAGGAAGACATGAAATAACTCCATTTTGGGGAGATTATGGCAGAAGAATCTCTGGAAATGAGGAAAAGCCACAAACAGCACTGAAGGCAGTCCTGACAAGCAAGGAGCTGCCGTGTTAGGAAGCTGGTCTGCAGGTTTAAATACCCTTCCAAAACCAGTCTTGAGATAGCTGGAAATTGGAATTATAATCTCCTTAGAGAGAAGCAACAAGAAGGAAGAAAATGTGCATGTTTGAGGAAGGAGCAAACATCGTAACTTCTGCTTTGGTGGGCATGTGCTTCCCGGTACTCGAGGGAGGCGATGAATGCTTCACCACTGTTCAGACAAATTGAGCTGCTCAAAACCTCTCCTGACCATATTTCTTTCCTCACAGCTAAGTGCCTGCTCAGAGTGATTCACACCCTCATCTTGCCAGATTTCTGGACAGGTCATTTAGGTTTGATAGGCCTGGTTCCCCATCCGTACAGCCAAGATAATGACACTTCCCCACCTAAGAAAAGGGCTCTGAGGACAAATGCTGGAGGAGCATTTTAGGGGCAGCGATGGCAGAGGCTGTATGATTTCCTAAGGCAGAAACTTTGTGCCCTCTCTGAAAGTAACAAACAAGGACAACTCTTAGGCAGACACAAAGAACATGAGAGGGGAAGGCACAAGGCATTATGTTTACTCCTAATTTGGTATTATTTTCTCTGTACTTCCTTCAGGCTATGGGGGCACTACTGAA
Source organism: Laterallus jamaicensis coturniculus (assembly GCA_022605575.1). NCBI lineage: Eukaryota > Metazoa > Chordata > Aves > Gruiformes > Rallidae > Laterallus > Laterallus jamaicensis. The sequence continues at coordinate 360,338 of JAKCOX010000120.1, forward strand.
ATATCTTCTCCCCACCTCAACTCAGGAAGGCTGATGGGAAGCAGGAGGAACTTCTGTTATTTTCCTTTGTGCCCACCACCAAGCCAATTTTTTTCATTACCCATGGCAGCTGTGAGGGAAGGAATTTAACTGGGGCAGCTGTCACACTACAGCACTTTACAAAAAAGCAAAGAGAACTGATTCAGATGCACAGTTCCAGCCTGTTTTCTAAGAGATGCAAGATGAGAGGAGCAGCTATGAGCACTATATTGGAAAGGAGTTTTGCAGAACATTACCACTACCAGGCTTGCATTTTCAAAGCAAGGCCCAGTGATCTGCATTCTGAAAGGCACAAAACCTGGCCAGTGCAAGCAGTAGCCTTTTGGGATGTGCTGGCCATTAAAAACAAAAAAACCCAAAACAAATATCAAACTGGGCCCAGGAATGAAATCTTGAAATACCACTAACTTTGATTCTATTCCTCTATTCCTTCCATAGATGTCCAGCACTCCTGATGCTCAGCATCCCTGGGAGCTTCATCTACCTCTACGAAGATTGGTTACTGCCTTCTGTTGATGGTTGCTACCTACGCTTCTCAGTAGGAACAGTTCGAGGGCATGCAAGCACACACAGCCTTTTTTTCATGGGGAATTCAGGAAAATTTAACATCATACTGTGCAATCGAAGGAAGGTAAACTGTAGCCTAGTATCTTTTCTTTAAATTACTTCATGACGTTATGTGTTTGGTCTACAGGCAGCATGGGAAGTGCCACTGTTGACTGCTGAGGTGTACTGCTGATGTTTGTTAGCAGTTTGCCACTTACTACTCAGAATAAATAGGCAGGATGTTCCCTGAGGCCAGGACACAGACAACATAACCAAGAGACAAACAAGCATGTTGAATCTGAAGTGGTGGTTACACTTTATTAGATCTGTCAGTAGTTCTGTCACTCTGCAGGAGGCACCATAAGAGCTCGTGTAACCCAGCATCTCTGCCCCATTAATCCTGCCTGGCAATTACCAGGTGATAGGTTTTAGTAACAAGAAACAAAATTACATATAAAAATTGACATTTAATAAACACTAGGCAGTTTATTCAGACACCCTCAAGGAAGGAACCTGGAGTCAGCCAAAGGACAATAATCTTAAGAACTGCATCCTAAATGAGGTCTCACCCACAAAGGTAAGTAATTTCTGAAGAAGCACAGATGATTGTGTGTACTCTGGTGCTTCTATGACAGAAATGGGAAATCTTCTTATATATCTTAGCAGGAAAATCGTAATGGAAATACAGGCATTATAAAATAGGATAATGAAAAGATCTTAAGATTTTTTATTTGTAGCAATAATCATGACATTGCTGTTAGCCACCCAAGCAGAACAAAACTACAAAGTGAAAAAGCAAAAAAACCCCCACCACCCCACCATCTAGCTTCTTTTTTGGGTTTTAAATAGGGTGGCCTAAGGACATGAAGAAAGAAATCTGCAAACACTTCAGATTGGTACTGTTTGATAGTATGTCTGCATTTCTGAAAAAAAAAAAGCCCAACTTTAATTTCATAAGGGAAAATGTCCAAGGAATCTTCAAACATCAGTTTTCCAATATAACAAGAAAAGAAACAGACTTTATCACTACCTGCATGGCTTATGACTAACATCACATAGCATGCTATCAAATTTCAGAAAAAAAGGCTTCAGAAGAGGAAGCTGCTTTTCTGTTCTTCTATCACAACCACAAAAAAGGTTAAAAAGAAACCCTCACCAAATCCTCCTTCTCACTATACAGGACATAAAAGAAATTATTAGCAGCTTCTAAGAAAATTCTGTAAAATCCAACTTCTGCATGTGCAGCCCTATACCACACAGGAGGAAGAGCTGACAGTAGGATTCCCACCACGACATATCTGGATATGGAGCACAACTCCCCCAAAGAGCATTTCTGGCTTATCAAGAATAGACTGACCAGCAACAGCAACTAGAAACCATGCCTGAACCAGTGAAATGTCTGCATGGTATTGAATAAAGCTATTCACACATTACGTACATCCAGAGGGCGTGGAAGTGTTCTGTCATGGCAAGGATGACGGTAACAAACGGAAGAGATACTGATGGAGCAAGCAGCACACAGCATAGAACCGCCTGCCAGGCCTGTATCAACTTGGAAGAAACAAATATTGAAAGGTTCAAACCTGTGACCAGTTCTCTGATTTCCAAATCTGTAGTCTTGCGGAGTAACCGTACTAACGCAGGGATACCACCACAGTTTTTCAGAGCAATTTTGTTGTCATCGTTTGCCTTCCCATATACCAAGTTTCTCAGAGCTCCACAGGCACTACGGTGGACTTCTGTCATCCGATGGTCCAACAGGTCCACCAGTAACTGTATTCCGCCTTGTCTTCTTATCTGAAACAGGCCAAAGTAATAAGCATAAAATTAGGCAATGAACACCAGTGTTATATATGCTGCCTGATGTAAGCTAGCTGTGCATTGCACAGGTGATGCTCCAGCGAAAGCTGGTAGGCCTGCAGAGCTGCTACGTTACACTGCTTTGATTCCTTGTATTATTCTTTCCGTGGCAACACAACTGTACAGGGACCCAAGCCTGTGTAAAATTAGTCAGAAGTTAGTCATGAGTGTTGGCTCAGCAAGATTTCTCAAGGTTCAGTGAAGTTTCCCTCATCAAAGGTTTTTCCGGTGCTGGAAAAATGTCATCTGCTTCAGACTGTGGCACATCACAAGCTAGAGGAAAAACCACAAGACTAAGGCAAACAAGCAACAGCACTTAATGCAATGAAGTTTTTAGGAGTCTCTCCTTTTATGTGTAATTACTTGGGATGGGAGCAGATACTGCAGTTTCTGTAAGGATGCCTTATCAACAAAACTGGGAAAAGCAAAGATGACAAGAAGAGGAGGAAGCCTGTAACAAATACCAGGACAAGGATGATGGATAAATCTTGGAACGCTTGCTCCTTTATAATTGAGGGAGAGCCTTAGGTGATGCTGGCAACAGAAAGTTGCCTAAAAAATAAATTTCTAATGGAATTAGAAGGTGGCCTTCAACAGAAGGTGGCCTAAAAAATAAATTTCTAATGGAATATATAAAGTAACATTCTAGAAAAAACCACAAAAATATTTGAGGCAAATGATCAGGAAGTTGAAGAATACTATGAAATGTTTATTATAAAATCTGTCTGCCACATATCCATCATTCTTTTCTTTGGCACTATTTGCTCCGCAAACAGTAATCAGTCTTGGATCTAATTTTCGGAAGCTAGACTGATTCATAGCTAACATCTAAGCAGGACAATACTTAAGCTTCAAGTAAGTTATATAGACATCTCTGTTAAAAAATTTCTTCATAGGTGTTCTTGACTAAGGTGCAAAGCAAGCTGGGCACTCCAGCTGGCCATTTTACCACTTCTAGTAATATTTTCCCCAAAACATTAAAAGAGAGACAGCTATGGAGTGCTTCCCAAAGTGCAGACCAGGGTGAGACATTAGTTTTAGAATCAAACTTTATGATGACAAAGTTCTGAAGTCTCTCCGTAGGTGTTCTTGCATTGGCATATGCATTCTTGGGGGACTTTGCCGGGTGGGAGGCTTGGGAGTAGGAAACAGTTAAAGAAAGCACATAAAATTTATTAGAAATGTATGCTCTGTCTTCTAACTTCAAAAATATTGAAGTATAATCAATGCATGGCATTTCCTGAATCTAACATAAGCTTCGCTGCAAATAAAGACAAAAATGATTCAGCCTCAGAGGTTCCAAAATAGAGCCACAGAAAAGTACTCATTGATAAAATAGAAGTTCTTTTTCTTCTATCAGCTCATCTAGTGTATGCTAAGTTATTAATAATGGATAGACCCAGGAATAGATCAGTTTTGTAGTTAAAAACTGTATATACTGAGATGTTACAGTATTAAAATCCTATAAGGTGTATACAGTTACCACAAAGCTTTGGGCTAAATGCCAAAGTGATAGCGTTTTTCTTTAAACTAAAATATTTTCAGTGTATCATGTGCAGCTTTCTGAGCAATATACAGCAGCCACGGGGTGAATATGTGAAAAGACATAGGTGCAGTGTATCAACTTCAGGCGAAAACACTCATCGATGGCTTTGATAGCTCATGTTTCTACTGCTCAGAGAAACCACAATGCTTTTCAGTTTAGAAAACAGAAAAACAAATCAAAGAGAAAAGGTGTTGCAATACATCTCACTGGTCAAAACTCTACCCATGCGAACAGGCTGACTTGCAAAGAAACAATTTTCGCCTTTCCAAGCCAGGGGAAAAAAATTACCAAGTTTAACTGGGAAGGTTAGGGTTGGCTTGTTCTTACAATCTATCACCATTTAATCTTCAGATTAAAACACGTTCACTTCCTCTACTAACCAGATTCTCAAAGCTAAGCATACTACACGAACAGCCACCTACATAACAAAGCAGATGACATTTATTGAAACAGACTAGGAACAAAAATTTATGCTTCAGCTCCACAAAAGGTGAACCAACCACTGAGCTTCACACTTCAACCTCCGAAAAGAAACAAGATCTGATGGAAAAAAGACTGCAGTTAAAAAAATACACAAGTTGCTCTGGTGTGATGAGTAATATCAGGAACGACAGAATGAAAACACGCCTGCTGATCTTTGTGGTTTAGATTTTTTAAGGCACAATATGCTGGGTTTTTTAATTGCTTCACTGGTTAAAAAGAAGAGGAAAAAAAAAGGTTCTGAATGAGAAAAAAAGTATTAACTTTGTAGGAAAAATCATTCTGAGCACTGTAATTCATCTGAAGACTGAAAGGGTTCTGTCTCCGTTCAGAGGCATGCTGTGCCTCTGCTGCTTTCCCCACATTCCCTCTTGGAAAAACAGAAGCAGCATCTCAAGCTCCTTCCTATTTTCTCCTGGATACTCTCAGGTGAGAGGTTCTGCTGTCTTCTGTTCTTTCCTAAGGGAAAAAGTCTGGTCCTGCCATGCTCGGCCCAGCATTCCTGAGCAGCACCTTCCCTTCACAGCCACAGCACCTGACAGCATGCCAGCGTTCAGCTCATGCAGCTGACTGCAGTGATTCAAAGATACTTTCTTAAAAGCAAGGGCATTAAATATTCATCCAAAATGCATTTCTGTCAGAAAAATATAATAATATGGGCAATACAACAGAAATGAAATGGATGTTACATAACACGTTACCTAACTTGACAAAATGTCTTAAATTTCTACTGAAGAAAGGGCCTGTTCTTACCTGGGGCAGACATGGCTTACTCTGGCTTACTCTTGCTAACTTCCTCCGAATTTCCAGGCTCAAATACTTGGCAAAGTGGCTGCACCAAGCAGACAGCTGGCTCTTCACAACCGGAAGCTCAGTTTCTGATGCTGTTCTTTATCTGGACTACTGTCTTGCTTTGGTTTTGTTCTTCCAACAGCTCCTTACTCACCAGCAGCCTCTCCCCATCTTTGTGTTTCCACCCCGTATCTAGGTAGCTGTCTAATACTATACTCTTCAGCAGGTTTAACTACGCCTGGCAAAGCATGAAACTGCGATGGATTTGACCAGAACCTATTTACATTTATGGAAACTGAGGCAAAGGAAATGCCTTTCTTCGTTCGAGTCCTTTATGGAGTTAGATCTGTGGCTTGGAGGACAATTCTGACCTAAGTGAGTCTCTGGGGCCAGACCTCAGCCAAGCTAAGTTGTCATGGCTCCAGTGAGTTAAGCAGCAGGGTTACTGCCAAATGCCTCTGCCAACAACACTGCAACGGGTGGATAAACATCAATTTTCACCAAGAGGGCATCAAATCCCACTCCCCCAAAGCACTTTTCCTAGATACTTCTCTTTCTCTCTCCTGATTTTATATGAAGAGAACATTTCTTAATGTAATATTTATTGGCATATCAGTGGCTGCTGTCTTGCTACATGTAGGAGAAAATGGAAATAGAATGCACTGAAGTCTGCTTGCCTGCTGCAACCAAATAATCAGCATAGCACCAAGTTATCAGGAGACAGAGGAGACCAAGTCCATTCTCATTCAGATCAGTCCCACAGTAGCCACTTCTGAAGTCCAAAGAATTGCCTGCAACTCTGCAGCACAACGGAGTTTGCTCAGACACATCACAAAGTTTATTCTTCCTGTCCTGAATGTCTTGTCCTTTTTTTTAATGCCATCTCTTCTCAAAATTAAAAAAAGGAAAAGAGGATCAGACTAGAAGTATTAAAAATGCTGGGTGAATCTGTGTTGCAAAGTTTCTAAACCATGGACCTCATATTTGTGAATGTTCTTGCTTTTTTTTTGGTTTTTTCACACTAGAAGTATTTTGTGTCTTTGGAAGATGCTGTTAAGAGAGTTACTAAATAAATACATCAGGCTAGGATCTTTCACACATGGCATTATGGAGTATATGGCAAATCCTACCAGAACTGGGAATCCCAGCACATGTAACTCTGAATTTATCCTGTTGAGCTTTCATAATAACAACTCAGTGTAAACCTGTGCAGATCAAAGCAAAAAGTAAAAGAATGGAGATTACATGAATTTTGTCATGAAAAATTTTCCAGGGAAGAATGCACAAAGCAGGTAAGTCAGATTTTCTTTTTCTAGCTATTTTTTAGACTTTAAAAAAGAAAAGTTGGCTCTCCATCATTAATGTTATTGTCTACTTGCTGGTCAGAAAAACTTGCTCTGGTCAAGTCCTATGATATAATTGGCACAGACAGGACAGGAAAAGTTGCCATATTTTCTGGTCCACAGACAGGTTAAGAGTCTTCTCCTCTGGCATCATATGAAATCTTGCTTTGCAGTGTGTCTGAGTACACATCTGTATCCACAGTATGCAGATACTGTGAATTTGCAGATACAAAGTGAATTTGGGCTCAGAAGGAGTTGAGACCAGTGCTGGAGGCTGTGAAGACGTTATCCATGTCCCAGTAAGGATAGCCCAGATGTATCATGCCCAGAGCCTTTGAGAAATATAATTGATCTTTTTCAAGGCTGACTTTTGATTCAATGGATTTGGCTTCAGCGGTCAAGAAGCCAAGACCACTTCAGAGTTGTATTTACCACACAAAAATTTCTATGTCAGTATGCTGTTAGATGTTTAATCTACCAGGAGTTACACATGACCAGCCTGAAGCACGTATTTGTAAAATAAGTCAGTAACACATTGATGATATGTCTGAAACAATATAGACACACTTGATTATGATTTTAGCACATGAATTATGTGACAGCTTGCTCTTCTAATTTGATACAAGAGGTTGGATGGCTGTGTAGAAAGAAAAGAGATGTAGGTTGCAAAAGGTATGCAGGTACCTGGAATGTAAGGACACCTGTTTTCTGATGACATTTTGTAAATGGTTGTCTAGATTATTAACAGAGATGAGACAGGAAAAGTAATAAAACACACTTATACATGCAAATCCTGCAGAAGAGGCAACACCAAAGACAGTCTGTGAAGTCACTAGTTGATGGGCTGCTGAAGGAACTGTTTAAAGGCTTGGAGACATTCAACCTGAGCTTTGTGAGGCAGTAAAGCTGGGGACACACACACACAAGGGGAATGTATGACAAGGTTATAATGGATCTTGTGGGAAACAGCATCCTTATGGGATGCTTCCAGGGAACTGTGGCAATGTGCAAAACTTACAGAATGTTTAGCAGCAGGGCAAAAGTAAAATGGAGACATCCAAATGCACAGGGGGATGAACAACATGAGGAAATAGAAGGGTGTGATGAAAGATGCTTGTCATGTCTAAGTAAATTGCAATTCAGTGTGCTTGCCTGGACAAACTCTGTGCCTGATTACCACAGTGTGATTTATTTTCTCACTAAACCTAATTCCTAGCAAATTTTCTGGATGAGGCTGGATTACATTCCAGATTGGCATAATGCCAGTGGACCTCAACCTGCAGTAGATGATGAGTGGGATAGGAGATTGTAAGCTGTCACAGACATGGTACATCTAGGGGATAGATCCTGGTGAGGCCAGAGTCTGAGGATGTCCCTTTGAGTGGACTGAGACAGTTGCCAGGGAGAGATTTGTGACTCTGTGTGTGTGTGTGTGTTGAGACCAGCCAGCAAGCTTTGAGCATGGTTAGCTGGACACTGAGGACCAGGTATGATTGTTTGCCTCTGTGTGACTGCTGCTTTGCGTGCATGGTGTGCCTGCACAGGCCCTGTTCCCACCGTTGCGTCGGTCTGTTGTGTGATCTATGCTTCTTTAACACACAAACACCTAAAAAAGTTAGCAGCAATGCTTTTGTTTCTAGGATGATCCATATTGGATTAATTAATTTACAGCACTGGTTTTGTAGCTAGGTCATTTAGGTTAGTATACACTACGCAAGACTTGAAACTGTAACTGGGTTACATGCTCAGCCTTGTACCGTACTTACTGAAAGACATGGAACAAGAGAAATCACAAGCTGGCCTGTTAAGCTAGTCTCACTGAGAAGGGCCCACCTTCTGATTCAGTAACCGTAAGACATCCTGCTCCATTTCCAAGCAGCAATTAATGAGTTTGGTCCCCATCACTCGTAAGGTTAGTAACAGCAATCCCACAGGTGGGAGCAGGTGGTTCGTACAGCCCTCAAGCACTACTCTTAAAGGATACGTTGGAGTCAGTGGATCCAATACAGTTCTCCTCTAAAAAAATAAATCCAGAGACCTCTCCTGAGGTATCTTTAGCTCCCTTGGGGAAAGATGTCTGGATTGACAGCTCTCAGTATCTTCTCCCTGCTTTGAATTACACTGGTCAAACACAACCTTTACTCTTTTTGGGACTACTTTGGTCAAAGGGTACTTTCTGTGCTCTTAAGAAGAACCAACAAGGACAATTTGTGAACATGGGAACTCTCAGAAACAAAAAAAAACCAACCCAAATTAAACTTTAACTATTGTAGGAAATACTGTAGTCTTCCTATTTACCTTTTACTTTTCTTGACAAATGCATGCCAAAGCTTGCCCAAATCACAACACAGCTTGAAACTGAATTATTGTCAGATGTAAGCAGTAACAGCGTTACAGTCCATGACCTTAATTGACAAAACATGCTACCTGTCACTGATTCGGCACAGAAGCCATGCTGTTCCTCCGGGCTCTCTGTTTAAGTCTAACAATCGGATGCGAAAACTTGACTGGCTTGCTCCCCTGGGGATGGGGAAGGCTTGTCCAGGAAGCGAGGAGAACCAGCCTGCCAGACTGAGTGGAATTCATGCTTTGACTTACAATCAAAAGGATTATTTTTTCACATTTAGAAGGGCAGATAACTTCTCAAATGTGAATAAAATACAGGTGAGTGATCTTTCTTCGTATCAAGGTATCAGAAAACTGGCCCTAGAATCCGGCTGCTTATGGCTTTGCAGAAGCAATGTCAAAGCCACCAGACATTAGCTGCTTCTACTACAGTTTAGAACTCTATTTTGAAATCACAATGATTCTGTTCCTCCCAGCAGCGATGAAGAGAAGCAAAACCCTTTCTGTTGATCACCATAATGGACATGGCCTCTTACAGCCCTTGCGAGGCTGTAAAAAGCAGAGCTAGAAAAGGGAAGAAAATGAAGCTTCAAGTTTTAAACAGATTAGCCAAAGACTGTTAGATAATGAAGTATTCCAACAGAGCCTAAAAATACTGCTGTGATAGAAACCAAAACACCCTTCCTCCTCTATTTATATTCAGCAAGTGGGTATCTGAGATATTGTTCAAATTTTGCCAGTAGTTATAACTGGAACATCCTCTTCTGCATTTAATTCCAGCTACCCTGCCTAACAAAATAAAATATAATGGAAACAGCAGAGGATTAAGGAGAGGTGGCAAAAATTGTTAAGAGGCTGACAGTGTTCTAAACCAACACAAACTCCTCTTCCCAATAACACATTAAGTGTTCCACTATTAACAGCTCCACAGTCCTAATTTGAAGATTAATTAATGGTTAAATGTTTATTTTCCACATCTTTCTTAGTAATAATTTTTTAATAACTCATCATGCAAAGGAGGTGAAGGAAATATAACAACAATCGAGCCTTTTTAGACATCATAGATATTAATTGCCAGCTTAATTGACATAACACACTGCATCATCCACCACTTCTTCTGTGACATTTGAGTTATTAAGAAAGCATATTTCAATACATCAAAATACAAGTGTTTAAACACATGGGATTATTTTGTGTTACTTATGGAACAAAACTAAAAATTAACTGACTGCTAGCACAGGTGACAATAAATATCCAATAAACTCTGAGTTAAAAGAATGATTCTATTTGAGTTTGCTCCTGGAAAGGTTTCAGAATAATTGGTTTTCATGTTCTCAGATGCCAGTTTTCTAATTAGCAGAGAAAGTACTTATTATTTCATATGAGAATGGATTCCCAGCAGTTCTGTTCCATGGGTGCGGGAAGGAGAAGCTACAACTGAGTGGAACCAAACATCAAAAGCATCTTTAAACACTGGTACAGCAGCATGGTGTTTCTGAGACACTACCTGACTATAGCTGCCCTCCTCCTCCTCACCATCGGAGCAGACTGGTGCACCCACACAGACCAGGGCAATCCAGGGACGTTTGAGGCCACTGCCCCCAAAACAATTTAACCACACTGACCGGTTATAAGGAGTATAATTTCTAGATTGATTCACTGCAATGAGATCTGTTACTGATCTTTGCCTGGTTTACATTACTCAAATGACTTTCATCTCAGACAGAAAAAAACAACTGAATTTTTGGAGAAGGCTTTGGAAGACAGGCAGCCTCATTGCTAGCTAGTTTCAGAGGGCTGATTCCTAAAACTCAAAATGGATGTGTAGGGAAGCAAAGAAATCTCCATCAAACCAGAATATGGGAGTAGTATTTTGTGCAGTATGTCTCTCAAGATAAATGTACCATTTCAAACCTTAACTCCTCTTCACTATTTCTTCTGATGTGCCTGTGGAACAGCAGGCAGACAATACAAAACCCATACATTGCAAACACACACGAGATTTATTACAGACAAATTTACCTGCAACATCATAGGGTAATTTAGTCTCATTAGCAAAGTAATTTGCTACAAGTTTAAAAAAGTGCTGAGCAATTTTAGCTTAAAATTGAGTGGAATGTTATGCAAATTGCTGCATTAGCTCTGAAGTCTAATTTGTTTAAGGAATCTAAATCAGGGTTTGGAGCTAGGTCCCATTTAGGGATGATTTTGTAGAGCTGTAGTTAGGGTCCTGTTAGATCTGACACAAAGGCAACATAAAGCTGTGAACAGACATAATTTAAATAAATTCAACCATTGGTAGATATACTATGTTCTGCTTTAAGTAAAGCAAGAGTTGCTCTCTGCGTGCAAAACTGCAGCACATGGAGATGGAAGGGGTTCTTTTCTCTGTGTCCATAGAAATCAGGTATGTATTTGGAGGAACAGCTGTGCAGCACCTGAGGACACACAACATGGGGGCAACTGTGAAAAGCTTTTTTTTCTGGGAGTGGAAGCACATTTGTTCTTCACCGTGCCTCTGAAGTGACCTGTTAAGATCCTGGCATCTATGTATGGTGTTAGCAGAGACTGGAAAACGTCTCTAACAAGAGACTCAAAAGCATGTCCTAAAATTGCCCTGAGAAGGTATGAATAAACATGCTGCCTCCTCAGTCAGTAACCCTTAATGTACTCTGTGTTAGGATTCATTTTGGTTTCCGTGTGTGGTGGGGAGGCTATGCCTACTGCAAACCAAGGTTTTACCAAGATTTCAATTTCTCACTAAAAAATAATCTCTGCCTAGGTAGAAGTTACCCATAATAGTAAAGCAGTTCACCCTAATGCTCTTAAAATCCATTAATTTGTAGGCAGACACAAGCATCCTGTTCCAAAGCTAATCACTGAGCATTACTGGGATCATACAAATAACACAGAGCAGACCTAAAGCTCTTGCCTGACTGTGAAGGTATCAGAAAAGGGATTTTCAATCTCACTGTTAAAAGCAGCGTCTCCTAAAATGAATGGAGTCACCACTGACCTGCACTAACCAAGCTTCTCAGGTTTTGGATCACCAGGGTTGCAAACTAACACTGAGGAACACACATAAGTTGTGTCAGGAAAAATGCACGCAAGGCAAAGTTCTTAGAAGGCATTGTAATTAATTGATTTTAATTGGGGCGGTCTTTGCATTTCAAAACAGTCCAAAAAGGCACAATAGTAAGGAAAGTTCATTAGTGTGCACCTTATAGATAATGCAAGGGCAATATTATTAATTCAGGATGCAAGACATTGGCATTACTCAAGCACTGATCTAGTACTGGCTGAAGTTAAATGAAAAATGATGATTAACAGCAAGAGTTTGGATCATTTACTTTCTGGTATTTAAGAAGAATTAAGCATCTATTTGAGACTGACAGATTACATTTATTATTGGGGGGGGAAAAATCAACATCTAATACTTCACCTAAGAACATCTTGGCTTTCCTATAACCAGATTTCTAGTTAAGTTAAACAAAATAGAGCAAATTGAACAATTTTTTTTACGTAAAGAAAAAGTAAGGATTTTAGACAAATGTAGTAGGTCAGCACTTCAAATATTCCAAGAGGACATCAACTTAGTGTTAAGTGAAATATTCTGTAGCTGTAGTTAACTATATTCAGTTGTATTAGTGGGATTTAGTCAATGTGAACACAAATACCATCTTGGAACAAGGTGGTCAGCAGTAAGATCACAGAACATTCCTTTTTTTTCAGTCATTTAAGCCTGAACAACAGAACAACACCATCTGATGCTTCAACTCTAACTAGAAATTAAAAAAGAACCTTTTTGGAGAATTGCTGTAGCTATCTCAGATAGTTTGCCTCACAGAATTAACACACCACTTCTTTTCAGACTTTAATAATTTACAATTTATTAGATCAAGCATCTGAGTGCCCCTGATGACCTCTGCTCCCATGACTTTCTCTAAATCAAAGTAGAGAATCAAACAAGAGGTATTCTCTCCTTTTAACTGATGCATTGTCCCTCCACAGAATCTCTGAGCCACATGAGGACTTTCTGGCTTAAAGGTGAAGTATTTGGGGAGCCAGTTCCTCTCAAAAGCTAATGAATGCATTCTTGTAACACCTCTAATTTGTTAGGAAGCTTTGCTAATAGAAGCTCAGACACAGAAAATGAGATTATTTACCTAAAATCACAGAGACAGGCTGTGGCTGTGGCAGCTACAGCTGTGACTTGTGACTGAATAGTTCTAGTGCAAAACTGCACTGTGGAATCTTTTCTCTGTCTCCCCGCTTATGTGAATATTATAAATGGAGTAAAAGTCAGCACAAGTGAACCTGCCTGATGTCTGTAATACCCACAGTGCAATCTCCAAAATTATATACATACATAAGAAAGTATGTATTATAAGTTTGTGTGTCTACATGTATATATACACTTATACTGGTTTGAGTATTATTTGTTTTCCCTTTCACTAGCTCATGTTCTCTTTGCCTTTTAAAATTCATAACTTTCTGCTGGGTTTTTTTCTAAGTCTCTTACTCTTTGAAATAGGGTAGGACCAGAACTTCATGCAGCATCCAGGACATGGGCAGGATGGAGGACTTGCAGAAGGCCCCATCAATGTCCTCTGTTTCATTCTCTATCACTTTCCAACACTTAACCTTCTATTTGTTTGTTGGGCTGCCAACGAACTTCAGATGACACTTTCCAAAATCTGTCCAGCTTAACTCCAGACCTCTCTATTTCCATCATCAGAATACTGAAGCAGCATGCAGAAACAAGGAGCAAGCAACATAACCACCAAAAATAGTGCCATCTCACTGCCAACGAGTTGATCTGCTCACTACTCTATAAATCTTGTGATTTCCAGCAGTTTTTCAGTTGCTCCTGGATGTAAGAACAGCACAGCAGTTTTGGAAAGAAAAAACCCAACCCAACCAACCAACCCCAAAAACTCCTTCACCCTAAACCCTGTAACACTCTGCATGTGGAGTAAGGAGCATGTCCCTTTCTTAAGGGCCTTGGTTGGTTAACCATGTGCCTGCAATATGTCCAGGGAAGCCGACAGCCAGGTCCAGCACTGCTGCTGACACTGGTGGGCAGAGCTCCCACCTGCTCTTCACTAACTGTGGCAGCAGCAACAGCTCAAACATAAGGGGCTGTTTTGGACCTCCTATGCCATTTATGATTTGAGCATGATCTATTTCTGTATATATTTAAAAGAATCCTTATAGCAGGCATTGCAATCCATACTTTTTATACAGATGAGTACCCAGGAACAAATCAAATCTCTCTGTGAAACTAAAAACTATTACTGTATGCCAAATAATGTTTACAGCCATATAGCACAGATCCTGTGCATTTCCATATCTGCCTGAACCAAGGTCTCGACAAGATACCAGCCTTAGAAATGTCAGCTATTTATTAGTAAGCAGCACTTTTCCAGGATGAGAGAAGGAGAGAACCTGGGCCATGACTGCTAAAAACTTCATACTTTCAAAATGTATTTTATTATATTGTTTGTAATTGCTCTTGGTTTTTCTTTATTCCTTGTGTGGCATGAGTCATATGCTGATTTACATCAGTGTAAACCCTGGAAGAAGAGGACTGACTTCAGCAGCATTGGTCAAAGTTGATTCTGAGATTACATAAAAGACCCCCTGGTACCAGCGACTTCAAGTATATATCTGCAGTGGCTGGACAGACAGGTAAGCAGTTTAATTTTAGAGCATTAGGTGTCTTTATGCCTCTACAAACCTGTCCCTTCTGCTGCAACAACTCTTGGTAACCTAGTAACAGCCACCTCTCTGTATTTTAAAACACATTTTGGAGATCAGCTGATGATCTTTCCTTTAGATGTTTCGTTGTCTTGGCTTTTTTGTCAAGACTACAATTCACCTCATTGAAATAAGTTTGCTGCTAACCTTTTTACTAGAGATGTGTTGAGAAAGCATCAAATTAAAGATATTGATATAAATTGAGGTTATTTTATTTCTATACATACTGTGCAAAGTCTTAGCATGGCTTGCTAGATGATGAGAACAGTAATAAAAATATGCTCTACAATGGGAAAGTAATCTCCTGCATTTACACATCTGCATAATAAGTCAGAGAAGCAATTGGCAGGATAGTTAGGGATAGAAAAAGATCCATGGCACATAGAGTAAAACATTATCCTGCTAGAAAAAGTTCCAAAGTTATTTATCGCCCATTCAAAATATGGGAACATCATGTTATTTATGTCAAATGACGGTGTTTTTCAGGGTGCATTACCTTTCCTTCCCTACTGCCTAATAATTCCAAACACAAAAGACACAGTTTTTACAAATGTTGTAATACAACCAAGATGTTTTTCACCCACACCAGTGGAGAGCGATTCACGACACAGCACAACGTTCTTCCTGTGTCTGCCGCAGGCCCCAGAAAGCAGCACGAAGGCATTCACCTTGCCCATATAATAGGGAATTATTTTCCTCTCCTCCTGACTGTGTGAAAAGTATTACTGCCAGCTAATTGAATTTACTGCCTAAAATCCTCTTGTATGTGGTTACTCATTCAGAGGCAAACCCTGTCTGCCCAGGGCTGCAAAAGAAAGAAACCTGTAGCCAGCACTCTCACCCCCTGCGAGGCAGACGCTGCGGGAGCCAGCAAGTGCTAAACCCAGGTAAACAGGACGTCGGGAGAGGTTTCATTCAAGACCTCACTTGTACCCTTCACCTCAGAAGAAGACCAGTGTTGAGCCTCTAAACAGCAGCAAAACAGAGGTCAGAGATGTTTGCAGCCACTGTGAACAGTCTGCAGCGCAGCGTGTAAACGGAGGAGTTCAGAACAACAGCAGCAAAGCTCGGACAGTCATTAGTAATTTAACAAGCAACAAGAGCAACAAATAATTTTTACTTTCTTTGGCTTTAACTAATCATCGCTGGCTACTTATTAACATTGTAGAAAACGCATCTTAAAGAGGAACTTCTGAGAAGACTGGGCAAAACTATGTCCATTTGGTTATTTCCTGGAAAGGGAATAAGGGGTGGGGAGGCAAGGGAGGGGAGATATGGGGACAGTGCAAAGCAGCATGTGGGAGAAAGATATGGGTACATATTCTCAGTAATGCACCCACTATTTTGCAAAATGTTTTCAGTCACTTTGTAAATTCATTTGATCCAGCCTCTCTGCGAGATGAGAATGATGCAACGTTATGACTGAAAACAAGAGGAAGGCAGCAAGTGAAATGTCTACTTTTTGCTTATCAAGCATTAACTGAGAAAAAACAACCACAAGTAGGGGTTCAATTAGGTTTAAGAAATAATATACTCTTGTTTATTTTTGAAACAGTGTCACTCCTTGGTATAAAAAAAGACAGGGATCTCCTTGAGAGAGTCCAGAGAAGAGCTACAAAGATGATTAAGGGCCTGGAACATCTATCCTATGAGGAAAGGCTGAGAGAACTGGGGCTGTTCAGCCTGGAGAAAAGATTGAGGGGGGACCTAATCAATGTTTATAAATATCTTAAGTATGGGATGCAGGGGGAATTGACCAGCCCCTTTTCTGTGGTCTGTGGGGACAGGACAAGGGGCAATGGCTGCAAATTGGAGCACAGGTAGTTCCACACCAACATGCGGAGGAACTTTTTCCCAGTGAGGGTGACAGAGCCCTGGCACAGGCTGCCCAGGGAGGTGATGGAGTCTCCTTCTCTGGAGATATTCAAGACCCGTCTGGATGCCTATCTGTGCAGTATGAGCTAGGGAGCTGCTTTGGCAGGGGGGTTGGACCCGATGATCTCTCGAGGTCCCTTCCAACCCCTACAACTCTGTGATTCTGTGACTTTACAGGATTGACACTTTATTCACAGTTGAGGCTATTTTTCAAAAGGAAGAATGTGGATTCCACAAACCCAAAGCATGAACCAAGACCTTAGAAGAGTAGGGGAGAGAAACCCAAAAACTGGCCTTTGCAACCTGCCACTACTTTGCTGCGCAGCCTTCAGTTAACACCCAAACCCTTCTATTTCTTCCCTTAATGTTACTTTGGTGGGGCCTGTCATTAATTCATGCATTTAACAACCGTAATATTTCCCTAATCTTACATCAAGTGAAATCTATTTGCCAGGTGCATAGTAAATCACTATTATAATCCTGGCAAAGTATCCTGACAGTGAAATCAAGAATGACCACGGTTAAATGACCACAGAGGGATCCCAGAGTTTAAGACTGCACTCCTTCTGCGATACCAACAGGACAGATTGTGGAGGCGCAGCGCAGCGCTCGGTGACATCCATTAATACTCAGCCCCAGTAAATGTAAAGGCTGTGCGCAAAGCGGAGACACGCGCTCCACCGTCGGAAGGCATAAGTGTCATAAAATGACAGTGCATAAATTAGGTGGTGAAACCGAGCGATGAACTGCATTCAGAAACGCTTCTGAAAGCAAGATCAGGAGTTTAAGATTTATTTCCTTAATAGAAGGTGGGCTTTTATGTTTTGGGGGTTTTTTTAAAGAGAAAAGGGAAAAGGCCTATTATTTTATAATTAACCATTGTTTCTGGAGTTTATCAGCAAAGTAAAGACAATTTATTAACAAGAAAACGAAGAGCTCAATATACTGGTAAAAACGTTATTTAGTAACTCACTGTTGGCCTCCAGGTGGGGACAGTAACAGAATTAAATACTTTAATGCTAATGAATGAAAGTGTATTTTTTATTAGCATTATTTTAAATAATAATAATGTTCTAAGACCATTAAGAGCCTAAGTGGTCTTAACAGCAGTCTTATCACAGACTATCATGTCAAGACCAATGCAGCCATTTCTGCCTCATCTCTTTTAGTTAGTATTAAAAAGGGAAAATGGTCCATAGAGGATGAGTTCGTGCTTCTCTGATTCTTCCAGTTCAAACTAAAAGAGAGAGAGTATA
Organism: Laterallus jamaicensis coturniculus; assembly: GCA_022605575.1. Taxonomy (NCBI): domain Eukaryota; kingdom Metazoa; phylum Chordata; class Aves; order Gruiformes; family Rallidae; genus Laterallus; species Laterallus jamaicensis. The sequence continues at coordinate 378,181 of JAKCOX010000120.1, forward strand.
ACGGAGATAGCACAAAGGGATGTCCAAAGCAGACATGTTAGACATATCAGACTAGTGCTGTAGTTATGGAAATGCTATCAAATATACTCTCCTGCATACCTATCAGCAGAGGGCTTGAAGTGCAGAAATCCTTGTTATACTCTGGACAAACAGACCATTTACACTGGCCTTCCTTAACACAGAAATACATCTCGAGCCACTGCCTACTGGATTGAATAAAATGTAAGGGAACAGAGAGATTATGAGAGGTTATATGGGTCTGCAAGTGGGATCAAATGGGGATGATTTTAAAAAAACCAAACCAAAAACAATAAAAATGAACCAACAACAGCAGGAAACAAAGGTTGCTTCCAACAAATCTCCTATGGACAGAAAGCAAGACAAGCCACAGTGAGTATATCAGAATGATGAGATCTTGATCATGGTGAAAAAACGGGCTTTGTTTCTCTACATCTAACAAAATAAAGGGTTCAGCCTTCATCTGCACCGGGTTTGTGTTTTATGAATCTTCCAATAAGATGAAGGAAAAGACATCTTCAGCCCCTATATCTCACTCTAAATGAATGCAGCCTCAAGAATGCTGCAAGACCCACAGTGCCAGGCAAACTGGAGACAGAAAGATGACTGGGACACAGTCTTGCACCCTCCCTTCCCAGCCTGAGGGAAGCGAGAATGTCACCTGAAGGAGACAGTGGCAGTTCGTGGTCCATGGGGCTGGACATGTGATATGGGATCCTCAGCAGTGACAGGCTCTCGTACGATGCTGCTTTACTTCATCTGAGTAGTTTCCACCAGTAAAGACAGCACAGGCAACGTATTTGAAAGGGACCATGTGACATTCACTTGCACAGGTGAATACAACCAACCCAGGGAGGTGGATCAAACCGTTCTGCATGAAGCAATCTAAACAGAGGTAAGCAAAAGCATGAAACCAAACCAGTGCTCGTGGTGTTGGGCATCAGGCGCAGGCAAACTGCCCTTTGTAGAAACAATCGCCTCTAAAATTATAAATTCCTTGTGAAGCCACTTAGGGAAATCTTTCTCAAACACATGCTTAGCATATGAAAACTATGGTTTTCCAAGTACTAATAAAATGTTTATAACTGAACAGGGAAGTATACTTTCTCCAAAAGTAAGCGGTTCTTGTCTGCAATAAAATGCACGCTCAACAAATGTTTTAAGAGTCTCCCTGCAGTTTTTTACATTGCTTTGCTGTATCACCTATGAGATGCTTCTCTCATTTAAATTAAATACCACACCTTCATCATCTTGAATGCAGAGATTAAAGGAATTTACATTACTTTTCAATTGAAAACTGACAGTATCGTCAACACACAAGCTAAATTCTAGCCTTTAAGTGAAGAGATTTTAGAAGAAAAACAGAGAGCAGGAAGGCTAGGAAGGTGAATGAAAAACTGTTTCTTTTTCAAATGCACAGGAAAGGAAGATATTCTGTTTTCTCTGGGACTCCTTATGGAAACACGGGAAAATCTTGCAGAACACTGTAGAAACAAAATCAAGCTACCCTTCAAGGATTATGAGGGCACCTCCAAGCCTTCTTCTGAATCCTTCAAATGTTATGAAGAATTCTGTCAGCATTAGCCAGCAGGCCTAACGCAGTATCATGGACTGGTTGTTCATCACCCCATTCCTTGAGACAAAGAGCTGCTAGAAACAGGTGCATATGCACCACAGATCTAGCAGTATTATGGATGACATCACAGTTACAGCAACACTGTAATTATATGAATTTTTAATGTTAAAGAGACATGAGAAAAAAATCTATATTGTGGAAGATGATGACAGTCACACAATGTAACAACATATCTCTTCTTGTAGAGTTCATGTTCATATTCCATTTCAATCACATGGGTTAGAGGAAACTAAGGAACGATGTATATTCAACAAGCCCTCACTGACAGTAAGAAAGAGCAATAGAAACATAAAAGTAATGAAAATAAACAGGAGGTTAGTATAGTCTACGCACATGAAAGAGCAGTGATACTGTGTTGAAAAGTTTTCTGGACACATTCTAAAGAACTCACAGAAGAAGGTGCAGAAACACTTTTAAGATTAATGACAAAATGAATGCAAGTGATGGTTTTGAGCAAGTTTGGAAAACAACTGCTTTCAGTGTGCAATCACTCATTTTTTTAGAACACTGTGCCATAACATCTGGACTGATACTTTTTTGCTAAGACTGTGTGAAGTGAATATATGGGAATGCTCTCCAAGATAAAGAGGAAACTGTCTGATCCAGCAAAGTTTATTAAGGTTGCAAGGGAAGGCTTTGGGCAGGACAATGAAATAGTTACTGGGGGGGGTGTGTGTTTATTTGGCATCTTTGCACTATTTTCCTGAGATGAGAACCTCAAGTGCTGTAGTTTTGATGGCAAAAATTAATTTCCTAGCTTGCAGAAAGGAATTACTAGTGCCAAAAACCCCAAGTGACCTGTTACACCTTTGCATCTGATGGCACGCTGCCATCTTCCATGAGAGCAAAATGGTGTTGGCGTGTGAAACTGCACAATTCAATCCTTTTATATGGTGACCTCATACAAAGGAGTAAGCTGTGATTATAGGAAGAAAAATTGCTGTGGAAGAATGAATCCTGTGTTTAATAGAATGTGCTCTTTTAAAGAAATGTTCTCTGCTGAGTATTTTAAAATGCTTCTCTTTTCCTATATCCCCTGCCTGTTCCTTCCTGGCATCCAGGACCAGCTACTCTGGCTCTGTGCACAATCTCATCATTGTTGGTGTAAGAGCCCTCTCCTAAGGAGAAAACGCCATCTGAAAGGGCCTTCTTGTGCTCTTCTGCCCGATCGACTTTTCATTTGCCTTCAAATAGCTGATCAAAACTTCTTCCCTCCTTTCCTTTTGCCTTTTAGTTGCATTCTTCATTGTCATCAGTGAAAGAACAATTTATACAATGAATCAATAAAGTATTCTGAGATTCAGAATATCAGTATTATTATGCCTAATTGTAATAGGCTGCCTGGCAAGGCTGACAAACTTTAGCCTTCTGCCTCTCTTATGCCCCCTTTCATATATGTGGTATCTTCAGCAAAGATTGGTCACTGCTCAACAGGAGATGAAAAATCCAACCACCAGGCATTAGCAAAAATTATCCCATTTCTTCAAGTCCATTCTAGTATCTGGTGCACCCTGTAAGCACCAAGCACAAGGAATACAGGTAGAGAATGAGAAGCACTTCTGACAGCACATGTAGTGCTTGTCTTGCAGTCATCAATGCTTAAGAAGACTCAGAAGTAGCACTTGAGGAAAACATTGAGTTAAGAAAGAGCAGCATTTACTATCATACTTTCAAAGAAAGACTAGCACTGGATGCCTTTGAGCAGCATGGAGCTCAGTAACACCATCTTCAAAAAGCAGTAACACCATCTTCCTCAATGGTCAGTGTTGATTGCATTTACGTTATCATTGTACTGGCATGTTCAGGGCTGGGAGGGGAAAAATAAACCATACCAGAAATATAAACCCTAATTCACTCCAGAAGTTTTTTTTTCTGAAAGAGTGAATGACTTCTGACACCTTACTAGCCAGCCTGGAGTATCTTCACATCAACAGTTACTGACTTAGTTTGAAAGTCCTGCAAGTTAGAGAAGGGTATTTGTGGACATTACTGGTCTGAGACAATTCTACATGAAAGACTGAGCAGGGTGTTCACACTTACGTAGCAATAAAGGTACAGTTAGAGGGATGTAATCAAATTCAGATCAACACATGTTGCAGAAATAACAAATACCATAATGAACATGGTCATGAAGGAAAAAAGGTCTTGTTACCCTAGCCAAACTTTAAATTTTTTTGACTAAAGTTCTTTTTCATAGTTGTCTTCTATGGAGTATTTCCCCTTTCTTTTTACGGGGAGGACAGAGGAAGCTGCTGCACACATCAGCTCCAGAAATTAAAATATTTTAGAAGAGAAAAACGTGATGGTAGAACCATAAAAGGTGTTAGGAATCTCAAAACTACATACTGTCATAGCTGCCATTTTCTATGTAAATCTTCTGCCTAAATTTTAATTGAAATTGTTCTACTTAATAGGAATGTAAAAGTCATTGTCATACCAAGTATGTGAGAAGAAATTTTACACGAATTCCCTGTAACTATGAGAGTATGATGAGTTTACCACTGTACAGAAATAAAATTGGAAGACTGAAAGAATGGTCCAGATCAGAGGAAAGATCATTAACCACCTTTCTGATAGGCAACACAGTATAAATCATGACTAACAGAAGCCAAGGAAAAGTATTTAAGGACAGTTTTTTTCCAGAAACTCTGGATAAAATAGTCATTAACTGTAGTGTAATAATTAGCAATAAAGGTATATGAACGTTATTTTTCCCTGTGAGATAACTCCAGAGTTAAAACTTTAACATGTCAAATGCAACATAATCAGTAGATTAACTAAAATGTTGTGCAATATTATTAATTTTGTGTGCACATGTTGAAGTGCACCTTACACATTTACACTTAAAAAACTATTTAGGGAATTCAATTTTCTTTTTCTTCAATGCCTGTCAGGCGTACAAAATATCAGCAGTTTTCTTAACTTACATATTCCTACAGTTTTCCTTCCTCCAGGGTTTGAAAGACCACCAAGACAATTTCCTTTCTTCAGTCCAAGTCATTTGCTATGTTAAAGCTAAACATGTGCTAAAAAAGCACAGTTGTCTGTGCTTAAAAACAATTGTAATGTTTCAGCTTTGTAATCTCCAACTTGTAACTGGACTTCCAAAACTCGCAATTATGAATTTAACAAAAGGTTGCAAAGAAAAAAGATAAATTAGGATGTGTCCTGGTGCTTCCTTTCCCTGCACGTTGTGTCCAAGTTGGTGGGTTTCCCTGAAACTGCGTGCGGCAGAATTACCACTCTGCTTTCATAGAATCATAGAATGGCAAGGGTTGGAAGGGACCCCAAGGATCATAGAGATCCAACCCCCCTGCCACAGGCAGGGCCACCAACCTCAGGTCTGGAGCTACACATCGTTGCCCAGGGCCCCATCCAACCTGGCCTTGAACACTTCCAGGGATGGGGCATCCACTACTTCTCTGGGCAGCCTGTTCCAGGACCTCAACACTCTTTCTGTACAAAACTTCCCCCTAATATCCAATCTAAACCTTCCCTCCTTTAGCTTTAATCCACCCCCCCTTGTCCTGCCATTATCCTCCCTTTTAAAAAGTTGATTCCCCTCCTGCTTATAATCTCCCTTCAGGTACTGGAAGGCTGCAATGAGGTCCCCCCGCAGCCTTCTCTTCTCCAGGCTGAACAAACACAGCTCCCTCAGCCTCTCTTTGTAGGGCAGGTGCTCCAGCCCTCTAATCATCCTTGTGGCCCTCCTCTGAACCCTCTCCAACAGTTCTACATCCTTCTTGTATTGGGGCCCCCAGATCTGGACACAGTACTCCAGATGGGGCCTCACGAGGACAGAGTAGAGAGGGACAATCACCTCCCTGTCCCTGCTGGCCACCCCTCTTCTGATGGAGCCCAGGATACCATTGGCCTTGCGAGCTGCAGGAGCACACTGCTGGCTCATGTTAAGTTTCTCATCCACTGTGACACCCAGGTCCTTCTCAGCAGGGCTACTCTCAAGAAGCTCTTCTCCCAGTCTGTATCTATGTCTGGGATTCTTCCGGCCCAAGTGCAACCCCTGACACTTGGCAGTGTTGAACCTCATTAGGTTCACCCGGGCCCATCTTTCCAGCCTGTCAAGATCCCTCTGGATGGCTTCCTTTCCTTCTAGGGTGTCGACCACACCACTCAGCTTGGTGTCATCTGCAAACTTGCTGAGGGTGCACTCAATTCCATCATCGATGTCACTGATAAAGATGTTAAAGAGAACCGGTCCCAAGACAGACCCCTGGGGGACACCGCTTGTCACCGGCCTCCACCTGGACATAGACCCATTGACCACCACCCTTTGTCTGTTAACCAGTTTCGTATCCACTGGATGGTCCACCCATCAAATTCACATCTCTCAAAGGTATCAGATATTAAATATGATTCCTCTCAGACAGAGGAGAACTGGCCACAACACATCACTGCTACACAAATACTTTGCCAAAGAGTGAAAATTCAGGTTCTGTTATTTAGGTCTTAGTTCAGCTCGTAATTCAGACACATCCTTAACAGTTGGCACATGAGTTGCCCCAGGTGGGTTCAACACCACCAGTCAAGTCACTCTGGCTGAGCAAAAGCCTAGCAAGAATCTGGGATATCTGCTGTGATATCCTCTTATCAACAGGAATTTTGAACTCCTCACACAAAAGGATCACAAGAAATTAGTATTATTCAGTGGAGAGGTCAAGCAGACCCTAAGCGTGCTCCCGATCCCTTTGGGTAGATCCTGATTCTGATAAGCCAACACAGAAATTGTTTAAGTGCTCTGCTGAATCGTGGCCTAAACACAACAGGAGGGAGGGAGGAGGAAAGGGAGAGAGGGAGGAAGGGTTTACTAATGTTGCATGCTCTAGCCTAAAAAGCTTCAGAAAGCTTTAGGAAAGTAGGCAACACATCCCATTTTTTTGTCTTCTTTGAAAAATCCACAGTACTATAAGTCTGAAAACATACTCTCAGGTGGACTGTTTAAATTAAATGTATCTTGGCTTGTTTCCAAAGATGGTTTATATATTATAAAGCGAGGAATATATCAAAGCCCTGAATAAAAGCAAATGAAGGGGCAAAATCCTCATTTTATCTGTTACCTTTCTTCAGAGAGGAAGGTGAGACAGCTGCTTAGTGCTCTACTGTTTTATATACTTACCTTTCCCCTTCCAGCTTAAGAGCCTGAAGATTACAAAGGCTGATGTCCTAGTGAGATGGGTTAGATCAACAACAATCAGTTTTCTTTTTCCCTAAATGGTTAGCAACCAAAATCAAACTGTCTTCTCTCAAATGTGATAGCTACCTAAGGGCTCTCAATCCATGGCTAACAGGAGGAAGCACAAATTGTACAATGCATAAATTGTTCTAATCATTTAACTGCCTTTCTCAGAGATGAATCAATTCTATTATTGAAAAAGTAATTTGTGAATAAGGATCAAAAAAGACTATGAGGACAGCGTGCAGTTAAAATTGCCTGCAATACCTGCAACAGAGTTCTCTTTTCCAGTGCACAAAAATCCTTCATTTTAATGTTCATGTAAATAATTATTTATTACTATTTGTAAGATGCTTGTAGCAACGTACACAACCAGTGTGGTTCTGCCTGTGTCAGCAGACCACATACTTACTCGCTCCTTAGCATGAAAAAGCCTAGAAGGGAAAGCTGCTATAACTGGATAGTCCCATGGAGTGCTATGTGCTGAGGGTGAGGATAATGAAGCACTAGCAAGCCAGCATTGCGGCGCGGTTCTGACAAACAAGCAATAGCAGATCCTGATCTCAGTTTACCTTTACATACCAGGCTAAAGGATGCTGCTACAAGCACAGATTTACGTGCACACCGCGTGTCCCTGATGAGCAGTATCTCTGAGAGGGCCAGAGGAGGCAGCTGGGGCTGCTAACAGCTTCACTCATTCAATTTTAATTGACTCCTGTGTGTCTGTAAGATCCCTCAGAGCTGCCTTCCCTCTGTTTTAAGTTGTGCCAAGAGCTGAACTGGTCCCATTAACCACAGGGAACAAGCAAGCAAGAAGTACCAATCGGCTATGGGTACAGAACAAAGTCTGTATTTCTGTTTGAAATACATTTTTGATACAATCTGCACTGAATTTCAAGATCAGAGGCGAACAATCGTGGTTCAAGCTGCAAACCCAGTGATATTAAACTCTATTCACATGATTACACATTAAACCAGGCTTTGATTCAGAATCCTTTAGTGTAATTTTCATCTTCTGTGTTTGCATTTAGAGTCCGAATATCTCTCTTTGAAAATCCTAAGGAAATGTCCATATGCTTCAGTGAGATCAAGACTACACCAACAGCTGTTTACCAAAAAACTACTGATACAGTATTTAAATGGTATGCAATAATACAAAATATTCAGAACCAACCAACCAACCAAAAATAAGACTGTAATATTTCAGGCAGTTTTTACTTCCTCTAATGGTAACAAATGACTTTAAGTGAAAGCTTCAGTAAGATGGGTCCAGACGCATCCACATGACTTCTTTTGTAACTCTTTTTAAAGTACATACAGATTGTTGGTGTTGATAAATGGCAGAAAACACCATTATTGGGGGAAAAAAAAAAAAAGGTTTATAAATCTTACCTCTGCTTTTATTTTATTGTCTCCAAAACAGAGGTGTTGTAAGTAGGCTGCAGCATTGGACTGTACTGAGGGAAACTGATGCTGTAACATCTGTATAACTTCTGGAAGCTCTGGATCTCGCCATCCAAACTCTCTGTGTGAAAAGAAACCAGAAAGATTGATTTAAAATTCTGGTATTGGCGGATAGATGTGGCAAAGTTGAGCCAACAAAGAAGAAAGACACATCTAAGTAAAATCTTGATTTTTTTTCTCACATTATTTTCAAAGCAAGTATTAAATCAAATATGAAGCTATTTTTCATTTTAAACTGTATCTCTCAGAGAAGGAAAAAAAAAGTTATCTACAGTACAATTATAGTAAATAACTTTCTGGAATTAGGTCTCTAACCATTGAAATTTCCTAAATTAAAACGGATATAAGAAAGCAAAGAAGATACATGCTCATATAATTATACTTTCTCTATTAAAATTAAAATATAGAGGCTAGAGTTAGAACTGCAAATGGTTTGCTATGAAATGGTAGTTTGTCAAAATGTCCTTTCTACTTACTACACCCTTTATTTGATATAAATTGCCATCTTACAAAATAAGCAACGACCTGTTTTGTAGTTTGGTTTATTGTTTCCTCATATGGCCCATGCTCAGTGTAAAACTGTTACACAGTTCTAGCCCAGCTTGGGCAGAGGTGTGGACCAGATGACCTCCAGAGGTCCCTGCCAACCTCAGCTCTTCTGTGAGTCTGTAATTTTACCATTGTACAACACACATTTACACATAGGATTACTTTAAAATCTTAATTCATACTTCTCAATCTAAAGCAGCTAGACAAATACAGAGACTCGGTCTCTGCTCTTTTCTTTAACCCAACAAAGCGTGAAACACCCCTGGTACCAAATGAAGCAATGGAATCCAAGTATGTTGAACAAATCTCAGCAGGTTTTCTGCAGAATCCAGAGCTGAACTTAAAATCAGTTTGTCACTTCAGGTTAATTTTCCCCCTCTGTGTTTAAGGGTAAAATAATTCATAAATATAGCTTTGGACTCTGCATCCCAAGAGGCAGAAACGCACACAGCCACCTGCATAAGATACTTAATTCTCACATGCCTTTTCCCTAAGAGCTAATTTTACATGTCATAAATATTTCTAGCATTTCTTCCAACTAACGCTACACGGACAAGGTAAGAGAGGAATATCTGGGAAAAGAGGTGTCGTGTGAAAGAAGGCCGTAGGTTCTCTGCAGGTTCCCTGTGGCAGTTACTGTGATCACACAGGAGTTCCTTACCAGAAAACCCCACAAGAGCTGTACAGAGTCCAGCTATAATATTTGAAAAAAAATATTCCTGATCCTGAGTTTCCTTTTCCAAATTACAGGGATTCTGCTGCACTGAGGCTAAGTGTAGGTACATCACTGGGAATATTCACCTGTGTTTGAGTAATGCTTACAGTAGTTCTGCAGCCTGTCTTGAGTAAAACCAGGCATTTCACTCTGCAAGCATGAGAGACTTTTAATTGAAACAAGATTCATTTTACAATAATAATGAATTACTACAGGACAGAGGCATTGCCTGTTCTCATACAGGATGTTTGCAAGACTGACAAATTGTTACAGTTGTATCTTTATGAAGAACCAGAATATAGACAGATGTGAAAAAATACACTCTGAATTTCATTGGCTATTTCTGACAAAACAGATGTTAACTCATGAACATTAAATTTCACATTAAGTGTTTAACAAAGGAGCCATGAAGATGTAATAACAGATCACATATGGACTATTCCAATGGATCCTGAGACGACACAGGCTCTGGGGAAGCTTGTAAAAGAGACCTTTTTTTTGCACAGATTCAGAAATATCTTAGCATTGAATTGATACCTTGAAAAGCCAGACAACATTGTAAAAGGTTACTGCAGAAGGGGAGAGGCTTCACAGCCAAAGATGGAAAACATCCTAAATTGATAGATGTGATAGAAACAATGTTATTTGATGTTAGTTTTCTCTTGTACTTGTTTTCTTATGGTTAACCATGATAACAAACTAACAGGTTCTTCAAACACATTAGACCTGCCTCCTATATACATGATGCTCAGTGAACCAAAGGCATTGTCTGGAAAATATTTTAAAATAAGAATTAAAAAAAACCTCAAAAAACCAAAACCAAACCAAAACCAACCCACCAACCTTACTGAGAAAAAAATTAATTATCCTAGTTCCTCCTACAATTTATTCTAATTTTCAATTCTAGATGAAAAGTACAGGTGTTGCTACTTTGGAGAGGATGCAAAATACCAGAAGAAAACAGCCTGTATGACATGACAATAGGTGGGAATGCTTGAAATGAGTTGTTTTACACCAATTAACTATACTCAGAAGTGCTGGAACTTCTATCACCGAATTCTCTCCCAGAGGAAATTTCCTCCTTCATAGTACATGTATTACTTGAACAAAACCAACCAAAAGCCAGCTAAATGATGTAGGACAGCATGGACCCTGACAACCAGCTCAAGTTCTTCTTCCTCTTGTCCTGGAATCCAGAGCAGAAGAGGCAATGAGGGGGCAAAAGGAAAAGACCCCTTCATCAATTGTTCTGAAGGACATGCAGCCTTGCCATGGTATTTACATATGTAAACAAGGCTATGCCTACTTTTCCCCTCTGATCTCCCAGAAGAAGAGTTAGCAAATAACTGGTGTATGAATACTTGTTGGAAATGGTTGTGTGCACACTGGACTCGAGTAGAAAATTAATTCAGAAAAAAAACCCTTAGCATTGAATACTGAGTTTGCCATGTAACCAGTTTTAGGAAAGAGAATGAACAAAGCAGGGGAAAAAAGTTTCAAAATTTAGCCCTAGTATGCACTGTCATTTCAAGCAGATGGTCGCTAAGATGATTATATTTTTAGTAGCTTCTAAATGAAATACAGTAGCTATATAAAACAAACAAAAACTTCTGTCAACATTGAAGACTGCTTGAATAATTGTGATAATTTTAGCAGCCTTCGGGGCAAGAAGGACTAGTTTCCAGGGGTTTAAATTTTTCATTTGTTACTCTCTTATAGGTGGAAAGAAAAAAAACCAAGATAGCTAGAGAAAGAGAAGATCTGTTTTTTAAGAACAGCAAGCTTGCAGCTCTATTAACACTTGCTTGGAAAAAAATGTTTGTTTTTTCTTTTTTTAATTTGGCTGATTTATGAAAAGTTAGAAAGGCTTCTTAATGAGGTCAACTGGCCAAGGTCTGGAGAAGGGCTGGAAATTCTTGAGGACAAAAGAACAAAACTATCTGGAAGATTTTGCATAGGCACAGGGGAACTTTCAGAACATGACTCCAAGCATACCTTCATGACAAGAAATTTATGTTAAATACATATTCAAATAGAAAGCCACACAAAAAGTAAGAGAGAACTAGTGGGGAAGGAAGATACGTTGTATCTGGAGCTGGAATAAACTGGGTTCTACCCAGAAATGAGATAGCAAAATACCTTTTAGAGCCTACCAACAAAAAGCAGCAACAGGGTCGGTACTTGATGAACATAAGGGTCAGATTAAAGGAAGGGAGAAGGATAATGAAAATAAAAGCTGATATTGTGCCACATGGAAATTACTTACACTGACAACATATGAGGATCCAGTCCTTAGTAAAATTTTAAAGAAGAATTAAGCAAAATTTGAAACTGTAGTGAGTATCCTAAACAAACAGTAGCTAAGCCTGTGTCTTTCATTAACATCCCCATGCATACAAAATCTGAGTGAGGTGATGCACACAGCTGGAGAAACAAGCTAGAAGGCTGGAGTAAATTTAAGGAGGTGTGTGGTATACAATTTTACAGAAGGTTATCAAACTGTATCTCTGCAGTTGATCCAAAAATGAAATGTAAACTAGCATCTGCTCATTCACGATCTCCCACTATTGCCTCAGTTTCCTTTGGAAAGGAGGAGACTGAGGAGACTGACCAAAGCACGCCAAGGTGTTCTACCTTCTTTCTTTGATAGGAAACCATGCTCTCAGAACATAGGATTGATCTCATTCTGAATCCTGCAGAAGGCTGTAGCTTGAAGTGGTGACTAAGGCAGATGTTCTATGGATTACAGCAGGCTACTGTTCCAGGGGGGCAAGCGCACCCAAAGGGGAATGCTGAGCTATATGTAAGCTAGCAATATGTATGCCTAGACTATCACAGTAGCCTACATGTTATCTGTGAACAACTGAAGAGAATCATCAAGGAGTTGGACATGAGACACGAGGACTCTAAAATTGAGCAGCAGAAGCAGTAGCACCAAGAAATCCCATCTGACTTGGGTACAGCACGTATTGCCTCGAAACCAATTCCTGCTCCTGCCCTCACATCACATACACACGTCAGAACGTAAAGGAGATGCAGCCTTACGAGAGATTGTTAGTAACACAGCTGAGTGCTCTGGCTACGTGGGGTCACTTACAGGTGCTGCTCAATACAGGGCATATGCCACATCTAAACATTTGATTGAATTATGGCAGGATTTTCTTTTGCTGCTACTGCAAATTCTGATGACACACAAAAAAGCAAAACCAAATTCCCTGGTACATCTATATCCACCCTGATTGTAAAATAGGCTACAACAGAAGTTTTAAAAGCACAGGTCTCCAGTTGGTAACTAAGGATACTGACCACTCCCGTACCCAGCACTGGGGAAGGAGGCGTGATGGCTCCCTCCACTCCCACCCACTGGTCACAGCGAATCTCAGGAGAGCTGGGGTCCTTGTTTCTGATTTACGTTATCAGAGGAGATCACATCTGATCAAGCAGTTGGCAGAGGCAAGCACTGACACCCAGAGCTATTCCCGTCTCAGCAGCGTTCCCCACGGGCAGCTCTCTGAGGACACCTGCTATAAAGAACCATATGCTCGACAAAGACTGATCTACCGCCGACTGTTCATCACAGAAAGAGAATGCAGAGTTTTTAGTATGTTCATTACAAAGCTGTATGTTGAAACCAGACCTGTCTGTATGCGCCTGCCTGCCTCAATACGCATGTGCATGGGTGTGACAGCCTTAGACCGGTGAAAGACAGGTTTTCATATACAATGTGGTGCTCAAAGGGAAAGACACCACGATCTGATGATCTTTCCTAGACTTCTGACTCATATACATTGCAGCATTGCTAATGCCACAGTCTCTAAGACTTTTTACCAAACTTATACCTATGGAGACATACCCTTCCTTTTGCCCCCTTATCCTCCAGCTCAAGAAAAAAACCCTGAAAAATCTCTTTTGCTTCTTTTTCTGAGAGGACTGATGCAAGAATGATTTTCTGGTAGTGCTAGGGAAAAACAAACTACATGTAGCTCAGGATCAAACACGAGGAGAACAATTCAAGAGCCAAGAGAAGATCAAAGAAAGAACTATCTCCCAGGCAAAAAGGGAGAAATTTACTTCTATTAAAAATATTTTATGGGGAATGTATCAGTACTACAGGAATGTCTCTCTAAGGACTTTATCTTAGTACAAGAAGAGCAAAGACAAGATGTTAAACTTAATTAGTAAGAAAAAAAATTGAAAAAAATACCTAAACACCATCCACAAATAAAGATTGTTCCCTCATTTTCTTTCTGTGAGTCTATGACAGTTGGTTCAAACATACTTCACTATATGAAACACATACATATATACAGCTTGTCAGCCCGGTCTGAATGACCAACTACAATTTAATAGGAGGCAGAACTACTGTATTTGCTTTGAAAATGTAACACATGAATATAGGCTACTTTTAGCTTGCAACTTTAGGAAATAAAGAGAAGTCAATCTCTTTGGAACTCTCTCTTTCCACATTGGAAAACCCTCAATACCCTTCACCATATTGCTTTTTCTAGTCAAACTTGGCCAAAGAAGTGTACAACGAGCAACTGATCATGTTCAGCCCCAGGCTGATACGAAATATCTATGAGATGTAGTAACAGCAGGTTTGGGTCTAATATAAATCCCTTACAGCAATGAGCCCTTAGCATCAAAGAGCTCCCTGTACTTTTGTTTTGCCCTTTCAAGAAAGATAAACCAAACACAAGCCACTGGAAAAGTTAGGAACAAAATAATCTGATACATTTTAGGCTAAATTTGGAAGCACCAGAAGTAAGGACAGAAGAGGCACCATCTTCTATGAACAAAAATCTTAGTTGCAATGGGACAAAGAAATCCATCTACATTATTGCTTCTTCCAGTGTGAAAACTGCAGCCTGCACAGGGTGCTCTGTAAAACTGATGCAAATGCATCACGCAATCAGAGCAAAGGTACACATCTCACCAAACCTTCATTTCTTGAATGTCACAGATCTCCACCCTTTGTTTCTTCCTTTGATGGAGTTCTTAACACTTTCTGAAAAGCTGCTGTTGGGAGAGGAGTGTGGTTGCCAAGAGGCTTTGTAACATTAAAAAAACATCACAACAACCTCTCCATCACTGGGCTGCTTAACTTTTTTGTTAATATGTGCACAATTGTAAATCTGACTTGCAGGCAAAAAATTATACAGATGGTATCATGGAATCAGAAAGAGGAAGAAGCATTTCACTACAGAGTCTAATGACACTTGAGGTACAGGAAAAGTCGATTTCAGATCTGGTCAACACTTGAGAAGGTCAACATCAAAAAGCTGTACTTGGCCCAAGAGCTACTGATTTTCATTTGAGTAACACGCTGCATCTATTTACCTAAGTATACTGAGACCTGTTAGGATACACGGTGTCAGGATGCTGTCTGCTGTACTTGGACCCACTTCACCAGATCAACAGTTTCACTGATGCAAATGGGCAACACTTTGAGTCCTGGCAATGTACTGTTTAAATATTTAAGTGTGAAGTGTGTAATACACAACCAGTCAACAACATTTGGCTGCACTTGAACATATACTTTATTGTCAGTTAAGCATGTAGCTTACATCTTCCCTAGAATTGAAATCTAGCACAGCTGAATGTAAAGCAGCTGTACAAACTTTTGGCAATCCTGCCAAAAACCTGGGTGTTGCTCTCCAGTTAGGACATTTTCCTTGCTGTACACTTCCATGTGGCCTAAACTAGACACACCATGCAGTAGTGCTTACACAGATTCAGCACAAATGTGGTTTTTTACAAGGCCTTTGCATCTGCTAATGAGGTGCAGAGGAGCCGGTACTGTAGCAGGTGCACAGGATTCCTGCCCAGCTCTGCCAAGCAGCAGTGGAGATGCTCAGCATGTCATGAGTCTTTAACAGAACCAGAAACCGGAGGTCTCCGGGCTAATCCAGCACTTCAAAAAAAAATCACTTCTCCAATACAGCAAGGGGCTAAAACTGCTTTGTACAATGGCAAATAGACCCTCCTGTGGCTCTGCCTTTGTATCCTTTATATGTTCTCCAATAAGGCATCACTTTTCTGTTTTCACATTACTACCTGTGATTTAGATTTTAAAATAAGGAAAGCCTAAGAAGTGAGCTTCTGAAGTGGCAAGATGAGAACTACTTCAATAGAACAAAAAACAGTCTGGAGCTGAACTGCCTGTAGATTTCTTGACTATTTTCATCTTAAGGACTAAGGATTTCTAAAAAGAGGAAAAGATTTCAAAGATGAGAAAAGAGAATAAGTGAGTAAAGATTATCTACTGACACTGGCCCATGTGGTACTATTTACAGCTCGAGGTTACTGCCTCCACTACAAAATGATTACATTCAGTGTTATCTGCTCAAGACTACCCTGAATTAATTAAAAAAATGTCTTTTTAATTGAAATGTATTTTTATGAACCTATATAGAATAATATTTCACACTATCGATACTGCACTATAAACATTTAATTCCCTCACTGCCAGTGAGGGAGCTTTTATGGGAAAAGTTGTCCTGAGGTAGCCATATCCTGCTGTAGCTACTATAATGTCATCTCTTCTCTAGGCTGTAGGGTTGGGAGCAGAAAAAAAATGAAGGACTTCAGTGCTTTCAGATGTCTTGAATTTTGCCATTTGTTGCTGTTTGGTTTGGTTAGTGGCTTGTTGTTTGGTTGGGTTTGGTTTTTGGTTTGGTTTTTTTTTTGTTAAAAAGTGGTGTTTGTCTTTTGGGGCTGCTGAGCTGAAACAGTCTGGAAAATCTTGTTTTATCTCTTCCTCTGCAGGCATTTGCATATACAGGGACTGCTGCTGCAAAGGCGAGGAGACGACAAATTAGGTAAACTACTTCAAGCTGCCTAATTTATCCTCTTTCTCCTTGCAACACGTAACATTTTTCTGACCCCCCTACTACAGAAGGGTCCTACAGTAGCTTAATACACTGGAGTTGTGAAAATATGCCAAGTTAACCCTTCCCCAGAGGATCACTTATGCTCCCTTCTCTCTGCATACAGGAGTTCACAGTTCTCAGGAAGATTTCAGAAGACTGAAATGTTGCTCAGCAGTGGAACAGCTGTTACAGATGTGGTTATGCCTTCCTCATAGATCAGAAAGGTGGAAACGTAGACAGGAGATTAAAACAGTAGACAGACCTAAGGGATTCCAGCCTTGACTGTGTCATTGACTTACTTTGTCAGGCACAGTCATTTACTTTAATGTCTTTCTCCGAGGTTTGATAGATTCTCTGTCTCTGGAGACCTGTAAATCAAAATTGTCTCCTTTTCTAGAACTAGTGTTCCCATTCAGAGGCTCTTAAACCTTTCTCTATTTCAATAACTGGAAAAAGGCTTTTGAGATCCTGCTCCTACCTGGCCATGTAGAAACGTATGCTTTCCAAAGAACAAACGTTACTCAAAAAAACCCTAATTTTCCCATGGAAATGGGAAGAGCACTTTAGAGAGGAAAGTATTTATTTTCTTTCCAGATACACATTAAGTCATCTAATCATTGCAGGTGTATATATATATATATATATATATACACACACACACATAAGCAAAAAAGCAGCAGGAA
Source organism: Laterallus jamaicensis coturniculus (assembly GCA_022605575.1). Classification (NCBI taxonomy): domain Eukaryota; kingdom Metazoa; phylum Chordata; class Aves; order Gruiformes; family Rallidae; genus Laterallus; species Laterallus jamaicensis. The sequence goes on from JAKCOX010000120.1 coordinate 395,309, forward strand.
CAATTTAGCATTAGCCTATGTGCACCAATATTAACTATTCAAACCATGCTCATCTGCAGGGGAGGAAGCTTGCAAATTCAACACTCCCTGAAAGTCTCAGAGCATCCACACTATTTTTTTAAGTAACCATGCCCACAAAGAGCTCCCAAAAGGTTTTGGGGCACTCCACCTCTCTCCAGTCTAAGCCTTTAATGTCATGTTATGAAGCACAAGGAGTTTCACAATAACCGGTGTGACAACATGGATCATCTCTCTCCCCTGCTCTCTTGGCTTGATCCAAGATTCTGGCCCCAGCAGATCTCCTGAGTTACAGGGCAGTGAAAGCAGAACTGCTTCTACCCTTTTCCACCAAGGATGATGGAAATTCAAGCTTTTTCAGGTTTGGGGATATAAAAAAAGCAATGAAACTGGATGTTTCCCTCCTAACTGCAAATAAAAAGCATGGGCAGATCACCACCCGGGTAACCTGCAGACTGCAATGGGAAAGGAGGGAGCACTACAGCCAGAAAATGGGTATTTTCTCTGGGTGGAAATAGCAGAGAATAGGACATGCCAACAGTGCACACAGTTTAGCACAGGCCTGGGGTGGGGGCAAGGAAAGGGTGTTCATCTGAAGTATTAGAAAGCATTAATCCTCAGTCCCTCCAGCTATCTCATTTCTTAGCAATTACTCCATCAACTGCATTACTGGCTTGCTTTGTCACTGCATGGCAGCAACTCTCACCTTATCTCCACACATACATGCCTAAGCATTGTTCTTATCTACCCAACACTTTGCAGCACTCCCTGTCTTTCTGAGCACAGGAAACTCTTCAAAGTAGACCTTTGCTTAAATAATGAATATTAAACAATAAAATTAAAGGTGACTCAAAATATCATATAAATTGATAAGCCCCAGCATTTGCCATGAAACCACTCATGCATTAAGTCTGGAAAGCAAAGCTAAAGCCCCACATAAATTTCTAATACCGAATTAAAATTAAATAAATAAATAGATAAATAAATAGATAGATAAATAAATAAATAAATGAAAATCAAACAACAAGCAGTTCTCATTTTCTTTTCTTACAGCTAGCCTCCTCTTCAATATTTTAGAGAAGCAGAGAAACTAATTCTGTTCATTAAACTTGCAAGCTGTACAATTCTACAAATGCACTTGAATTTGATCTTCTTGTCAGAGGGAAATACAGACTAATGGCTTTTCTTTGCTGCCTCTATTTCAGTTTTCATTAAGTTTTCATTTAAGCATGACAAAATGGGTCTTCTGCATGCTAGCTTCATGTATCCCAATGTGCAAGCACCAAAACAATGTAATAATGCAAGATACAGTTGACACTCAGAAGACAGTTCATGGGATCAGTCACAGAAGAATCAAATTGTTAAAAAATTGCTCAAATTGAAAAGTGCTGCATGGAAGGAAAAACATCTGCCAGTGATGAGTAGTGACACTCAAATAGTATTGCTACTTCCCATCGCTTCCCTTTCATCTACTTCAAAGCACAGCAGAAATTCTAGGGAACTCTCCTAATGCAGTACACAGATATCATCATCTTCATGTCAGGCACGGGTAAAGAGAGACAGTGCTCACACACCTCTCACAGGGAAAAATAACAAAAACCCTTTGCAGAAGTTAGAAGAGACACTATTAAATCCTCAGCCCTAGTTTTCAGCTCTCTGAACTGAATACACTGATTCACTGTTAGCTGGCTGCAAAAGGTTTTCAAGAACATAAAAATGCAAAGGATCTGGATAGTATTTCAGGGGAGTGCAGGACAAGAAGAGACCTTCTGGGCCATCAAAGCTGATGCCTGGCTGCAAGCCTCCTGCTATTTGGCACGTATGCTGCAGCATGCATTGCTCAAGCGAAAGATGGCCTCATGCAGGGAGACTTTAATCAGTCTCAGCTTTTGTTGACCTTAACAACAGTTTGTTTAAAATGGGGGGAAAAAAAGAATCATCCCTCATCTTCATTCAGAAGGGATGCTTTCCTGTTGCTGTTTCTAACAGGACATTTCAATCTTGTCCTATTCTACTCAAAGCACCAACAAACCTAATACGTATCCCACTTTTCCAAGTGCTAAATCAGAAATCAAGGCTGTACAGGGCTGCACTTGCAGTGGGGACCACATGGAGAGATAATGGTTTCTAGCTGGGCATCCAGCACGCCAACATCTCCGTTCTCTGTTGGGGCCACAGGATAATGCAGAATGTCTCTACAATGACACAAAAAGCCCGAAGAAGAATGATGAGTTCATCAATGGACAAATAGGATGAACACAAAGTATTACCAGTGCTCTACAACATCAGGAAAATCCATAACCCTCAATTGATGTGCCAGCAATGAAACCAATGAAAGCCAGGCCAAGAAAAGTGTGTCTTACTTAGAAAGCAAAATGCAAAAGCTGTATGAGAGAAAAATTGCTTTACATGGGCAATATGCAGAGTTTAGTGCTGAAGCAGGCTGTAGATTTTAAATAAACATAAAATAAGCACCCCCCACATATATTTGATAGTTTTACCTGAATAAAATGCAACTCACAGAAAAACACCCTTTGAAGAGGGAAAACCAGCTCCTCTCTCAGTTGCCATCCTATCAGGTCACACCTGGGACACGACTTCTCCATCCTTTACAAACAGACCAAGGCTGCCGACTGTTTGGCACAGCTCTTCTGCAGAAATGTTTCTAGCTGAACTATGAACCACTATATATATCTAATAAATGCACTGCAGAAAATAATCGTGCTATTGATTCAGGATAATTGCCCTTATTAATGAATGAGAGAAATCTTCCTGAGGATCTGTCATTTAGAAATAAGAATCAGTATCTTAAAGAGGTCTTTGAAACTGGAATATATTATGGGAAACCGTGTGCCACAAGCTATCAAAAATCTTTCCTCAGCCTGTGGAAGTGCAGCTACCTACAGAGGAAAGATGAGTTACTCCTATGATAGTTAGCTGCAATGTACTTACTTCCATGCATGTTCTCGGTGGGATTTTTCATCTGATATATTGAATTACTGAAACTCTTAGCTGATCCAAGAGTTTAGCTGGTGTGTGATGCTCTGCCATATATTCTGCCATTCTTGAAAATTACAGACTGTCAATTGCACCTTTCCCTTGGCACCTCAGACCTAATTCCTTTTCAGATGCTGGGTAAGCTTTCCCCCCATCAAATTTCCTTATTTAGGCTGAAAGGACAATGCCACTCCCTCCGACTTTGAAACTGCCCTCAATGTGCTCAGCTGACAACGTCAACGCCAGCTATAAAAACATACAGTATTTACAGCCTATAGCTCTAACATGAATGATTGCCTCAGACTGCAGTGACCAAGCTCAGACCATGGTTACATACAACTAAGCAACTGACACAATAGTTGTTTATAAAATAGTCGATATGTTTATAATTCAAAGTAGTTTAAACTATGGTTAAAGACTTCAGCATTGATTCTACTATATGTGCAAGTTACGTTGCATGGGTATCCTATATGAATCTATTTGCTTTTGAGTAGATTATCACTTAAGAAATTAGATTTTGCTCTAAAACGCTCCCAAAAATGAACATTGGGTTCATTTGCTAGACTGATGAAAACTCTAGAACAAGGGCTGGACAGCATAGCCTGTTCTATGGAGGGCATGAGCATGACTGCACTGAATGGATGCAAGAGCTCTCTGTCTAGGCTGGCCACCCATCATACAGAAGAAGCCTTTAATTTCCCTTCCCTTCCCAAATATATGTTTCTTACTTTACATGCTTGGTCATCTTAGGATGAGTACATATGATTCTGAAATTTTTATTTCAAATTACTGCTGCAAATTTCCAATTCAAGTTTGAGCCCAACAAAGTTCAGAGATTTGAAGTCGTGTTGTTTGCACGAGGGGAGGTAGAGAGTGGGAAAAGTCTGAGATTTTTTAGGTCTGTGTCATTACTTGCTCTTCAGAAGTTTGTTTCTAATGGCAAATATGAAGTCACACAGAAGCTGGTGTTATTGATATAACTTGATAAAAATGAAACTGATAGGCAGTTTCATTAAAACTCGGTGTGGAAAAGCCATGGAACTGTTCTGCAGCAGAGGATATTATATTTGGCATTATTTATTTATTAGTAGAAAAATCACTCTATAGGCTATTGAATTTTTTTTTACTTTTCATAAAAATATCTTGCTCTTCTATGCTTTTTCATTTGGGCATAAAGAAAGGTGCAGCAAAAGTATAAAGGTAGAGCAAAGCTCTCTAAGCTGTGCTGCAGATGCAGTTCAGAGCACACCAAACATTTTAACCACTACTTTAATTTATACTGGGGTCTCTTTCACTCTCAAATCCATGGAAGAAATATTACACTCACATATGGATTTACATGCACCAAAGAAATTCCTATACCAGCACTTCCCAGAAGCTGATACTACTTTATACAGAAGAGAATGTTTTTCAGCCACCTTTTCACACTCGTGATTGTCTAAGACACATGGCAGACACAAGCAGTTTTGGAACACAACAATTTACATGTCTTTTGGCAAATTCTTCAAGACTTTCAGATGGAGGGGGGTCAAGTAATTCTGTGTGCTTTGGTTTTCAGTATTTTATTGTGGCTATGAACCTGCAATATTAGGAGTGATATTTAGTGCATGTGTCCAGTATCTAAGTGCTCAGTTCTTTCCTCCCTTATAAGAGAAGTTTCAGTTTGATGATGAATATAAAAATTAAAGTTAGATACACACAGCTAATGAATTTTCTACTTTCATTTGCTACATCATGAGATCCAAAATATTTTACCTTTTGTGGAGAGCACAAGACACCCTGATTTTGTAATCATTTTGCTATTAATTACAGACACCTAACTGTCAAACTGACAATGACAAATGTTACTTGTACAATACATGTTTTAAATAGAAGTACGGTATGTTAATCAGTTACTTGTGCCCACTGTAATTCCAGAATAGGAAAACTGAGAAAAATCAGCAAAACAATAATTAAAGCGAGATCCAGAGTATGCTTCCCATTGGCTTTGCAATATATTCATGTCTCAAGCTTTTGTATAACTGATTACATCTTTTTTTTAAACTTCTACAAGTAAATAGCAAAACTAATTAGCTGCACACTATTAAGTTAATGCACATTTATCTACAACAATTCAATTCTGACTGTGAAATAATCTTTCTAGCCCATAATTACACTCCAGCTTAATTAACATAATTTCTGCAGCACATTCTTCAATAAAGAAGCTGACATAAGGGTTGGACTTAAATACCAAGGATATTCTAGGCAAGTAGAAAAAGGGAGAGAGGCAGAGCTGCATTAAACACCTATTATATTATCAAGGTAATACAGGTAAAACAATATGAATTCAACCCTAACTGAACTATCACATGTATCTGAAGATGCTTTTGCAGAAGATAAGCAAAAAAACTCAAAGGGCTTGAGATGTCCCTCAGCCACGTCACTAGAAGGGGTCCCACGACCCTCGCAGCTCCTTCATCCGACATCGCTGCATGTCATTCCCTCACCAAGGGCGGCCAGCAGGTTTCTCATTATCCCATTCAGTGTGTTAAGTTTCCTTTAAAAAGAAAATGCATATGGTCTTTCATGTCTTACACTAATTTAAGCATGGGTAGTCAATTCCCACTGAAGAGTCACTGCTGGTGAAAAGACAGATTGGTCCCCAGGCTTGTTTAGCCTCTGTTTTGCTGGTGAGGATTTACCATCTAGGCCTCTTACAGACACTGTATTCCCTCATACTCAGGCTGACAACACTGAGCTAGTCTAGTTTTCTATGGGACAGTGTGGACAACATATATGCAGAGATATGTGGACATGTCACCTAGGTAATGCTGCACTTGCTGTGAACGAGTTTTGGAGAATGGCCTCTGCATCCCCTCAGTAGCCCTCTGGCTCAGCTTGTTCCTCTCCTGTCTAAGCCCAGGGTTGCTTAGGAGGATGCTCTCAGGACAGGTATCTCGTTGCCTGTTCTGAACCAGTACCAGCCAGGTCTGCTTGTGGCCAGTTTTGCAGCATATATAAGATTTGTATACCTGGACTATGAAACATAACCTCTATTGCAACACCCCAAGTCCCTCCTGACAGCGAAGAACTAAAATGAAAACCACGCTTGCGTCTTCATCTAACTGTTTCTAAATCCTGCTAGTTTAAAACGAACTGCTACCTGAAGTGCTCTTGGGTTCTGTGAAGGATTTTCACTACACATATATGCTGTTGGCGATGATGTTCTTGCTCTCTTCTGTACTTACAAATGGTATAAAGATAATTTCACCTGTGAAGGATTTGCATTTATTTTGTGAGACACTGAAAGACACTGAGTAAGACTTTTAGAATCACCAAGGTGGTTGAAAGCCAAAGTCCTATTTTCCTGTAACCTCATAAAGGATTTTAATTTAATCGGGCTTCCAAAGGGCCTAAGACTCTCCTGAAAATGCAGACTTCAGGTTTTAAATCACACAGGCACTTTAAAGAACTTTACTCGCTCTAATTAACTTTTTATTTTCAGGTTAGCAGTATTAAGGAAGACCAGGGCCAACACGATCTCTGCATACTAATCAGCCACTGATTCCTGTGGCCGAAATGTGACATATGAGATGTCCCAAAAATTCAACATGAATTCAGAGTAATGGAAATTGATAAATTCAGATCTTGGGAGAAAAAGAAGCTGGCAATAACTATTTCAACTTACTGCTTTCCTAGCAGTGTGTACAACTAGGAAAACTCTTCTTGTTTAGAATTTAAGATAAGGAAATACATCATAAGTGAGGTTATATATTAAGTTTTGTTTTTATTCAGACATATAAATGATGCATCAACTACTGTCTCCAGACTATATAAACACATCCGGTTCCAAAAGTTTCAAAAGCATAAGGAAAACTGAAGAAGATGCCCCAGGAAGCTGCTCTGCTGCTCAATCTGCCTTCTCCCCAGGAGTGATGCAATCTGATTTTGAGTCAGACCCCCTTTTAGGAGAAGGTGGGCAAGTGAGGCAGCGAGGCCATGGCTAACCAGCTGTGCACCTGCAAAAACCTACTTGGCCTTTCAAACCCAGGGTTGCTTAGGAGGATGCTCTCAGGACAGGTATCTCGTTGCCTGTTCTGAACCAGTACCAGCCAGGTCTGCTTGTGGCCAGTTTTGCAGCCAGCAGCAGCTGAGGCTTTTGTTTCAAGTAACCCCTTGAACTGGAGTTAAACATGTCAGAAATTAAAAGCTAGCTTGTCAGAAGCCAAGCAATAACCTTTTCCAGAAGGTTAACTCTTCCTGTTATAGTTAAGACCAGAATAAACAAGCCATAAAATTACTCAATCATTTCCAGGAGACTTTAATTATCTTTTCTAATACAGTTTCATTTTAGCTATCATTTTAAATTCAGGTTATCTTAAAAAAAATACTAATATTAAGGAAGCTGAGATTATCAAAAGATGCTAATGATTTTGGCCGCCAAACTACACAGGCCTGGCTGTATACAAGTCTCCTTTGTCAAACCATGTACCCAAAATTAGTGCACCTAAAATTACTAGCCAATTTGGAAAATCTTGGTCTGCTATGTTTGCCTTGTTCTGTCTCCTTGACAGCTATTCAGCTCTGCCAATTTTTCTTTGCAGAGCATCAGAGCAGGGAGAAGAAAGAAATTCAGCTTCAGCCTTCAGTCCTGCAGCTTTGAGTCAGGAGATAAAGAGTTATGGCTCGAAGACATGAGATAAAAGCAAAGCAATACACTCGCATCCACAAACTCAATGAATTAAACTATGAAAAAAAATCCTGTAGGTCAGGGAGAGATCATGCAGAGTAAGCACAGCGAGAGACAAGGAAATGGGAGGCATAAATGTATTGTTATCTTTTCCATGTCATTTCATCTCTCTATACATCTGTTTTGCAACCCATAAAAAAAGGCCCTTCTGAAAGGCTCTTCCAAAAAAGGTTTTTTGAGAGCTTGCTGTAAAAATCACTAACTCCAGGGCAAAATATTATTACCCGTGCAGCCATAGAGATGCAGAGTAGTCACTGAGACTTGGATGGTTTTAAAGAGGGTGAAGATCTAAGACAAAAGAACTATCAGGAGGCACATTATTGACTAGTTTGCTAAGCAAGCGCTGTGCAAAAAGAACATGAGGGAAGCTTAGTAAAAGGCAATTTATTTCACATGCTTAAAGAGGATCTGTTTTTCATTTACTTGTCAGGTGTTTTCCTCTTGCCCTAAAAATTGAATTTTCTCAGAACAGGTTCCTCGTCTCCCAGTACTGAGAAACGACGCTGACTGCAGAATACATACACAATACACAGGTAAAAAGAGAAAGAGAAGCAAAAAATAAATTCCTAATTTTATTAAAAATAATCGCAGCATATGGAGCTGCAAGATTGGTCAATCACAAATTCCCACTGAGGATAGCACTCTGTAAAACGACACCTAAAGCCAGCATTTTAACCTGTTCTCTTACGGAGCTGCCAGCAAGGTATGTGAAAGCCTCTCACAGCTGAACACTTGGGGAGGTTTCATGACTCTTTCAGCAAGTTAGACTTGCTTTGTTTTTTAATGTGATAATGGAATGACTCATTGATACAGAGATGGCAAAAGGAAGACCCATCTGCCTGAAAAGCTGGGCTTTACCTTACATATTCTCAAGAGCAATTTTATGTCAAATCTTGAATGGGTCTGGGATATGCAAACAGTATAGCTGACTATTTATTTGATATCACTCACCAGACCCACCAATACCTACCAGCCTTTATCGTCATCTATTCAGCTGTCTCGATAGTTTACCGACTGGTAAACATCTAAACATTACTCCTACCATCTTCCTTAAATACACTTTCACCACCCACTATAACCAGTTATGAAGCTCACATTTCTGAAGAATGCTTGCCAAGGGATAACATTTTGAACTGTCAATATTTTAGTTACCAACGTGATTGCTGAGCACTAGATTTACTTTTAAGAGATATCTTAATTTTAATATTGAAGTCAGATACTTACATGGCATGTTCTATTCTATCCTCAGTGATAACAAAACTAAATTATCAGGGTTTCTTTTTTAATTGAAATTCATTGTAGCGTATTTCATTAATTGCAATTTATGTGTTCAGAGTTTGACACTGCATTTTGTCCACTGTACTTTTTCCACAAACAGTATCTACAACCAGACAAAGCACACCATCAGACTCTCAGGGGCCTGCTTCATAAGTACAATATAAAAGAGGGAGAACCAGGAACACGGTATGTACTTTTCCATTATCCTGGAGAAGACTTTTGAGAGTTGGAGATCAAATATGCTGAATGCCTATTTCATGAGTAATTAACTGATCCTGGAAGGAGGACCCAAGTTTGGTAGAAGTGCTTTGGGGTATTGATCAAGAAGTATTACTAAATCAGGAAATAGTTACCTGTACTAATCAAGCTATTTTCAATCGTCTTTTATTCACAGTTCTGGTAAGCAATCATTAACAACACATTTATTACCACAATAAACCTTCTCCTATGTCTTTCCAAGACTATCTCAGTTAATTGTAAAACTCATGAGCCAAACAATGTTTCCTTAACTTGAAGAGTTTATTGATACACTGCGGGTCTATCTTCTTCCTGCCTTCTACGCATTTCAGAATAAGGATTTTAAAGAAAAACTGCTCAAAAATGCAAATTGTGAGGTCAAATTATGAGCCCTGAACATTTAAAACATACCCACTTTCTGCTTTTTTGGTAGGTAGCCAAATGCCCATGATCTCCAGCTATCACTGGACTAATGGACAGGCAGTTCCCTACACATCAAAGTGTTTAAATAAAGAACTATACCACACTTAACTGTGATGATTCAGGTCAATCTAAACCACCCAAAGCCCCATTTGAACTGAGGGAAAGGCAACACTCAGATAAATTGCCCCCTATGACTACCACATGCTGTGTGAACCTCAGAGAAGCCCAACCTGCTGAATGTTTCCTGGAAGGAAACTTCCACGGGCTCACACGGCCCATGACTGGGTCGAACCCCCCCCCCCCCCAGCTACTATCCTCTCCCCAGACACCACCTAAAAACCTATATAATACAGGCACCTACGCAAAAAATATTGTCCTACTACTGGGTAACAATACATTTATGCAGAGCAGGAAGAGACCAGGTTTTAACTCTGTAAATCCACTGAGAGAAGCAGCAGTTAGCAGCAGAACACTGCAGCCTTGGGACGGCTTTCTGAACCATACAGGCAGAGGATGCCAAGGCAGTACCCAGCAGCTCCTGAGACATAAGAAAGCGGTGGCATAAAACGTCCCTGAGGAGCGCTGGATTGTTCCATCAACCTGGAGAAATTTTGCTGCATTACATTTTTTTCTGTTAATCACTAGGATGTCCACAATTCCCTGTAAACTTCTAATCTACCTTTTTGCCTTTAAATAGAACATTTACTTTCCATATTGAAGTTCTGCTACTGCTTTTATTCCAGTAAAGGACAGGAAAGTAGTAGAGATGAGTTTTCTTCTCCTTTAAATAGGTACAGAAAACCTTAAGAAAAGTTAGTCACTTCATTTTCTTTCAAAACTCTCTCCACGTACACTGAAAATGACAATTAATATAGCTAAATTTTGCAGAAATATCAGTAGAGTAGAAGATAATGAGGTCTAGTCAGGCACAGAAATAGGGAAAAAATACAGCATCACCAACTTTACCATCAATTAACTTAAAAAACCCACAAACCTGTGCACTGGACGTTAAGCAAAAGAAGAAAACCAAAAATGTCCTTCTGCACCAGTCAATTTGACCCTGAAGACATAAAGTTGTTCTAGCATATATTGAACACACCTTTTCTATTTTATGGGGAAAACAGCTGTAAAAGCATTCTACGCTATGTACAACACTGGTGTACAAACACTTCTCATCTTTCTAAGATAATTCAAGAACAGAATGCTGTCTGAAGCAGATGGAAGACTACCATCTAGCACATATAACAATCAGTACATTTCTAAACACAGCCATTTAAACAACATCTTTGCGACAGGAAGGAGGTCAAACTGATACCACCCCTGCCCAGAGCAGCCGCGTCCGCACAAAGCATCCTAACATGCACAACTGACACCTGGGAACAAGAGGGCTGTGTCCTGCTCTACAAATCAACAGAGTTGAGGACAGCCAATTTTTGGAAGGATAACAGGGCCTTGCATTAGCAACATTTATTAGAGAATATTCTGAATTTGGAATTATATCAACTGTCTGTCGTTGATACTGCACATGCTGACCTGAGTTTTCTTCTTTAACCAAGAAAACAGGAGGGGTAGTATATGCCATTAACATTCCTACCTCCAAGTTTTTCTTTCAGACTGCACATACATGGATGGCTGTGACCATGGATTCCAATCAGGTTTAAGACATTTGCATAGCGAGCTGTTTAGCTTTTAAATGTTTCTGAGCCCTAGCTATATATGAAGCAAAAATGCAAACATTTACATTTCTTGGTAATAAAATGCAAATTCTGCCTGTTAAATTTTTGGTTTCTCAGGGTAATAGAAATAACATGCAAAACTGATGCAATTAACACTTTAGTTCTTAAGGGAAAAAAAATGATAAGATTTTTTAAAAACATTGCCATTAAGTATAGCACAGAATATATCAGCCTGGGCTTATTTCGATCTGTGCTGTACAGACCACGTCAGCACGGCAACCACCCAATGCAGCAATTTTTAAGCTTCTGACAGGACAGCAGGTATTTTTCTTAATAGAACTGTAGTTCCATTGTTTGGCTGCACAGCTCTTTCACCACTCAGTGCCAAGGAAAATTTGGGATCAGCGTATCGCACCAAAACCCGCGGTGGGGGCAAGCTGCTGGTGTTTCAGCTCGACAGGGAAACGCATGTATTCTAACCGCCAGAGCCGCCCAACCCTGAGCACACGCCATTTGTGTGCAATGACATTCTGTTAGCAAACTGCACTACTGAGCAATCCCAACTTTATTAGATTCTTAAATCCTAATTTGTTTCAGGTTGACATGACATAGTATGTTTCGGCTCCTGCTGTTAGTTGATATTGTTGCAGTGAAGAGAAAAAACCCATCTGTATCTTCCCACACAGTCAATGACTGTGAGAATCTGTGTGCTAATGGATTTTATTTTTATTTTTTTTTGCTGCTCTGGAGTGTGAAGACATTAAAATTTCTCTCTACCACAAACAGCATGAATGAGTATTTAGATTTTGGAGTAGGTCTTTTTCTTTTTTTAATTTTTTATTTTTTTTGGTAGTGCTTTCGTTGTGCTTACGTACATTTTATCTAGACAATTGTGCAATTATGCTATTTCCAAAATCTTTAGGCATATCCTCTTTTAGAAATGTTGAACGCTGCTGTGGATCATGTAGCTGGGTCACTGAACTTGTTTTATATAAATCAAGTGTGTTAAGTTAGACTGGCCCTGTTGGGGCAGCATGGAAAACGGCAGCGGATCGTGGAGAATGATGTTAGCATCATTTAGGACTCCCACAGCAAAAGCTCAGGTGACAACACTTCCATGGAAGAAAGGACAGGATATGGTAAATCTTGATAATTTAATTTAATCAAAAAGGCCCAATTTTATGAGAAGTAAGAAAATAGTATTCTCTCATTCTCTAGTAAGAAAATACAGCTTAACTGGCAGACTAGATTTCAAGAAGGCTTTGCGAAGCATTGCATATGGACTAAAACCTTTACTACACCACAAATTGAGGCCCGTAGTTTTGAACAGCAGAAAAACAGGCACTTTCCAATTCTCCTGATACAAAAGATAAAAAGTGTTTTATATATCTGAAATGAAGATGAAACATATAAATTAACCCACTAGGAACTCATCTCAACCACTGCTTCCAAGAACCTCCTTTTTGTTGTTGTTACTTACCACCAATAGTCATTTTAATGGAGCAACCTGTCATCACCACAAGACATTTGTCCTTGCCCCATATCAACTTTAAACACATTATTGCATACGTGAAGTCAGGATTTGTGCCACGTGCATCGCTTTGTATTGACCCCAAATGCACTTAGGCTGGTTCTGGTGTGGAATCACAGGTTTTTTCACTGTCATTTCTATTAGTTTGATGCAAATGTGACAGAGTTCTGAGCTGCTCAGATTAACTTTGAAGCCCTTTGAGAAGAGAGGCATCACTTTAGGTGTTTTCTAGAGGCTAAAAGAGAAAATGATCATCATACTATAGTCTATAGCTTGGCTACTTTGTTTCTGAATGTTCTTCCAACTCTTGGATGGATATTATCTAATCCTGGCCATTTGTTATTCCTAATTCAGTATTTTTTCCCCAAGTTTTGCCCCTGATAGCACGTTTTGAGATAGACCAAATGATAAATTCATTTCTGCCTCCCTCAAAAAGAAGGAGGGAAAGTGAAAACTTTTCACTCGCTCTTCAGATGTTTCGATGGAAATCGCTGTGCTGGCAGGGAAATTCTGGGGGAAATAAATGTTCTTCCAGTGTAACAAACACTGTGATTCACAGGTTGAATCCACTACTGGCAAAATCCTCATGAGCAATCAAATACCAAGAGCATTCTCAACTGAACTGCTTCATGACGTTGTTCTCCACCCTACGTAAGCTCTTACTATTTCTAAGCTTTGCCTAATTTGATTTCAGAATATCAGGCACTAGAAACTTGTATTATTTTAACTGATCAGAACTGACATTTTCCAAGTCACAGGGATGACTATGGACTGAGAAGTAACATATATGTTTATGCCATTAAGAACTGGAGGAATTGGATCGGAGCCAGCGTGGGCTAAGGAAGCAACTAAGTCAACAGCTAGCACTGACAGTGTCTAGAGTTTCTCACAGCCCTGCTACTGAATGACAGGTCCCCTCTTAAGCAGCAAAGGAAACCTGAAAATTCTCTTTGTAAGTCCAAGCATATGAAAGAATGGGAAACCTGGAAGCATTACAGATCAAGATCTCCCTCTCACTCCTTGCCACAAGAAAAGGAGCGAAACAAAAGATCGAGACGGATGTCATGGGTTGACTTGGAAGTGTTTGTCCTGTTATATAGATCATATGATGTAAAGTCTCCTACTAGATTCACTGAAACTAGCAGGTTTTAGTGCATTCTGCTGGGGACAATCCCTAAAACATGCTTGTTTTTAAATGATAGACATTATTTTGGTAAAGGTTAGGAATTGCTATTATGTCAGATTTTCAAGAGTGCTTTCATAAAAATAATTACTAATTTTACAATTTTACAAATAAAAATTCCAATTTCTTATTATGTTCTATCTCCTCCACAAATGACAAACTGACATATGAATCAGTCTCACCTCTATTCATTAGACAGATTCACTTTCTGATTAATGATGTTTGAATGTTGCACTCACATCCTTCCTACTACTAAAAGTTACCTAGTTATTAAAGTTGCATAAATTCTTTTAAGAAGAAACAAAATCAGAGAAGACATCTCTGTTTGGAGTTTCATTGATATTTGAGAAATACTTTGTATCCACTGGACAGTGGGTTGGGATTAAGGGAACTGATTTCCAGATTTGAGAACACGGGTTTAATTTATGGCTCAGCACATATCAAGGCAAAAAAAAAAGATGAAATGTAACATGATGTCTCAAACCTAAAATTTTTCAAAATTTTAAAATCAAAAATTTGAAATAAAATTCAACCTTAATGGTTGAACAGTGAAGAACTTTTTTATTCTGAATGAAAATCTCTTACTGGTCCTATCTTGTGCTTCTTCTCATAGAATTTGTAAAAAAAAAAAAAGCCTCAGTCAGACTGAGGCACTCTCATCATTCCAAGTTCTTCTGTTTCCTCAAGGAATGATGCAAATGCAGATCATGTTCAGCACATAAGTCTTGACAAACCTTGCTGTCTCAAAAAGAAGCAGTTTCTTTCCTGACGACAGATATAATTTGGATTGACAACATGATGAAAAAACAGCTAGCTAAACACAAGTACAACACTAAACATTACAGTAGTTTCTGGAACAATGTATTAGAAGACAAAATCTGATTTTTGGAGGGGCTAGACTTTCAGTATTGAGCTGTGCAAGCATGTGGAGCTTCAGGGGTTTAATTCCCTTCTAACATATTGCTCATCTCTGTTTACTAGTAGCTCACTTCTAATACATTGAAGTTTGGCTTTGTTTTTCCTGCCTTGGTCTTTTCATTGATAAAAAGTGTCATAAACTAGATTGTGAGAAGTCAAACTGTAAAAGTAATTCCAATTATATATATTATTATTCATTTTAAGTTAATGAGAAACTTCATAAATTTCTTTCTAACAGCAACAAAGGTTTATGTGATCTGCTTCTCCATTATTTTCAGGTTTTGCAATTTGCTTCTTCAATGAAGAGTAAAAATTTGATTTAGATAAACACAATTATTTACATTCTTTCAGCAAATGTTTCTCAGATGAACTGGAAAACAATTACACTCTGGATACCCAAAGGAATAGTGGAATTCTTGCAAACAGCAATCCATACAGAAAATTTTAATTAGCTTTTGCTTTCCTGTGTTAAATTTAATGCACAGAGGGTGCCTGTCCATCTTCTGACCAATTCTGAAGAATATTTTCTTGCACATTAGCCTTTTTAACTTTCAAGTAATGCTTTTCTTTGCACTTCACCACAGAAAAGGTCTTGCAAATAGCATGCCTATAAAATATCTGATTTGCCATCTAGTATCATCCTTCATCATTACTTGTTCACGTTCTTTTCCAAACACATTATCAATTTATATGTAAATATGAGTATTTTACTTACTGACTCTTCCAGTTTCTTTTATATTTTCTTGTCTTGACTTTCTCTGGTAGTACTGCAAGGAAGGCTTCCAAACAAGTATTGTGCGTGGCTTTCATCGCTACGCTTCCTCCCTCCCTTCCTTTTTTTTTGTTTAATATAGATCTCTCATTTAGAATGATCAGATACAGACATGCCTTAAAAAAATTCTCATATTTTTTTCCACAACCTAAAACACTAGCTTTAATAATTATGCCTAACTTAAAGCCTTTCAACAAGCTCTCGGAATAGATGACAATACTCAAACAGAAAATATGTGAATTAATTTGAGTCACACGTCATGAGGCACAGTATGAAACTCAAAACCTAATCCTAAGACATTACCAATTTCATATAAACATATAAGCCCCCCAACACACTACTAAAATATTAAAATAGTCAGACAGAGGATTTGGAGGCCAAGAAACACCAACATTATAGATCTGTGTTCAGTTTTCTGTAGCACAAACAAACACCAAGACAATCGTAATGAAACAACATTCATAGAAGATTTATGACTACTGGAAATTTTTCACAGAATCACGAAACAGTTTGGGTGGGAAGGGACCTTGAAGATCATCTAGTTCCGACCCCCCTCTGCCATTTCTAATCAATAAGTTTGAAACATTCCTTTAGGAAAACATCCAGGCTACAAATGAATAAATATAGAAAGAAAAAAACAGGGATAAGTAAATGAATCAATATTTTAAGTCTTGTATATTGGAAAAACTCATGTCATTTACACATCTATATGTCAAAGTCTGTTCTGTTGGAACACTGCTGAATCATTCAGTGTTCAGCAGCTACGCATCCTTCCTTACGCAAAACTCTGACACAAAGTATCTTTGAAAACACAAATCATCTATTCTGAGCAAAAGAAAACAGAATATTGTGCTGTTTCACCCCAACCAAACATGTATGTAGCCCCAAGTAACAGAAGACGAAGCACGGCAGGGAAAGCTCAGGAAGTTTCTGTGAAATACCTGAAGGAGCCCAATAGCTACTCACAACTTAGGGCGCTTCAAGCCAGCTGTGGAACTAGCTCAAAGAACCACCTTCAGTTAAATTGGGAGTTTTTTGGCATGACTGGGTAAGACTGCACATGCACCTTGCTTATTTATGTAAAGGATGATGCACTTTTGCTTCCATGTTCCTAAGTGGTTAAAGTTATTCAGTCCAGTGAAGCTGAGGTCACATTTTTTCATAGCAATAAAGTATCCACACAAAGAGCTAACATGGGACAGATGAATGTTGGCAGGGTTGAGTCAACACCTTGATAACTCATTTAAGAATTCTGGGCTCAGAGTTCAGGGGAGATCATGGGAAATGCCGAGGGAGCAAATCAGAGATGCCCCACAGAAGGTGACCCACCCAAGCCATTTCAACTCCAAGAATACCCTCATAAACGGGGTGACAGTATATCAACATGCACGCTGTGGATAAGGGCAGCAAGACAATCCCAAGCTGTGGCCTGACTCTCCCTTCAGTGTGATTGATTCCTCATCAGAGGCCATAGCCGGTTTTGATCTGATTTCCTTAAACTAGAGAAATGATGATTTATTTGGGTTTTTTTGTATTTTGTGTATTTTATAGTTGACACTTATAGACAAGAAAATCTCTAATATAATTCCCCCCTGTAAATTCCTTGTTTAAACTGAAATCAAAACTGTCAGAAATTCTGTTCTGGCTATGGTGTATTGTTCAATGCTCTTCCTAGTTTCAAAAGAACAGAATCTATTTTTTCCCAGCAATTTAAAACACGTTATGTGAATATATTACTTTGTGCAACATAAAATATTTACATGTTTTTGTTTTGTCCCTCTTGAATCAACAAAAATTGTTTTATCTCTGAATTTTGTGAGTAAGATCAAGGACAGAAACTCACTCAGGAAAGCAGTGGAGTGGCAGGAAGGAGGAAGTGAAGGAAGAAGAGCTGAAAATCCAAAATAGGATTTTCAAGGGCAAGAAGTCCTTGCTGGAGCAAGGCAAGTCCTAACACAGAGCGAACAGAACTGTTGAAAACATAAATGGAACTGAGCTGCGAAGATAAATGGAAGTTTGGATCCAGGGGGGATTTGGCAATGCCTGGAAATTTGCTAGTTAGGTGAATCACTGTGCTACAGAAACCCCCTGGAAGAACCACTGTTACACATCCAGGTAGAAATACACATAGAGCTCCAGGAAGAACACATTTGTTGAAGACCCCATTTCCAAACACCTGAATCCTAGGAAAGAAGCCTGTATGCACCACGATGTGGACAGTGTCTTTCTGACCTTTTTTGAGGGGGTTGAACTGAAGGAACATGGAGAAACACAGTCCATGGGTCACAAGTGGCACTTACAGAGACACTGGTGAGCAGTCTGGCCTCCTATTACAGAAACCCAGTCCTCTGAGTAAGAGGATTATCAGACCAGTAGAGGAGCTTTTCAGAAACATCATTAAACAAGATGAAGGCCAGACTAACACCCGTAGCATCATGAAGAAGGAAGGCATGACATTAGACTACTGATGGGATGACTGCAGTGCTGAGGCCTTTCTAGCCAAACATGGCCGTAAGCCCTCCTGTTCTGGAACCAGGGACCCATGATGAAGGTTCAGAGGTGGGTTGTTACACTGGGATTGGCAGCTGGGAAACAGAGGTCAGGTGAATTTACAGGAACAGTCATCACCACACAGTTACTTGCTTGTCAATTGAAAAGTCCTGCACAAAGGTCCTGGATCACCAGGTAAGGAACATTGGGTTTGAGAAGCTTGCACTTTGTCTCTCATTGGTACCAGTCACACAGGGAAAAGACGGGAGAAAGGTTTTAGAGACAATATCTAGGATTCTGCAAGAGAAGCTGAAGATGCCACAGAGGACTGTAAACAAACAGAAATGCAAAGATGCTTAGCTGAAAGTGAGGTTTCCCATTCATTATGGAGTGGAGACTCTTCTGTATGAGACATCAGATGCTGAGAACAGGAATCCTGTACTGGAAGGATGGAGCTCATTTCAACCTTAAGGGGATCAACCTGTTAACACTTCAGATTTAGAAGGTCATGAGTGAGCCTCCTAATGCTAAGTGCTAAGCTATTAATGAAGAAAAAGAACTACTAAAACTCCTGCTTAACAAGCCCGTAACAGCAGGTGCAACTGTTGATCCTGATGGCATGTGAGCTTTCAACTCTTGTAACTGAAGATCCATTTTGTAAGTGACCAGAACATATTTTGGTTCAACATCCCTATGTAAGAAATGAAGGCTCGAGTATTGTCCACAGTCTCTCACTCCACTTCAGAGAACTAAAGAACAAAAAGACTATCTTAATAAAAAGGGTGGCGAGGATACTTAAGGCAGTATGAATTCTCCCTTAGGAAAGCACGATGGTAGTGCAAATCACCTATTAAAAACCATCTGAAGAAAGGTAAAAAGGAGCTAAAAAGATGAGAAAAGTTAATTTTCAAGAAGTGCTTCTGAGATCTTTGAAATCTATTAATCTAAAAAGCACACAAGCTGGTGAAGTTGGAGAGGAAGGAGAAATCAAGAGTAGGCTTAGATCATCAGCTCAAGATAGGCATAGTAAAATGACGTGATTCTAACTACAGGCAGATAGAATAGTAAAATCTTTCCCAACTATGGTGTAGTGAAGGGGAATTCAGGAGACATTTAAAGCACTGACTGCATCACACCCATGAGATGACTCAGTAATAGAAGAACCATTTGCATAGAAGTGAAGGATAAGAGCAATGTCGTATTTAAATTGTATAGTGGGCTAAGTCAGTAAGAATCTATGAATTGAGGGCTTTAGGAATTTCTGAGCATTTCTCAATTCATTCGAAGAGCTGAAAAAACTTTATAAACATAAATTTACTGAGATGGATAAAATAGTATGGTTTAAGAATAAGGTCACATCTGAACTGGGGCTCAACAGTTACCTAACGCAGTTTCTAAATGCTCATAAAGAGCACATCATTATTTCAGTGTAAGGCTAGAACAAACTCTGGAGATAGCTATTAATCTCAGAGAAGGAAAAAATAAAGCCATAGACTCCTAATGACTACAAAGAGTCAAGGCTCTGGATTTTCTCTGCTGGCATTCCCCTGCCATCACTCTGGGCTCTGAATCAGAAGCTGACTCAAAAGGCAAAGCTCCCTCACCTGTTGCCAGTATCGTTCTTAGAAAGGCTGCGTCTGAACATGCATCTGGCACATGCCTGCAGAAATGGTAAGAACTGAAGAGATGGAAGCATATGCTGGGAGAAGGAGAAAGTGGCACCACAAGTTAAAGCCAGAGTCACATTAAGAATGCTTTTGTTGAACAAACAGCCACTTTCTAATATTTGTTGTGTAAAGATATAGAGAGAACAGTAACTAACTCCAGGCAGTGATTAGGGAATACTCCCCGATTTGCTGCCCAAGCAGTAACAGTTAAATCTTTCCAAACAAGTAATTTGCAAAATCTGAAGATTATGATGACACCTTCAGAAAACAGCACTGCTGTGAAAAACAAAACAAGGAGAAAGGAACAAATGGAAGAGAAATGAGGAGCAAGAAACTCTAAAGTAATAAACCAGCTAAGCCTCTTGGTGCATTCCCTTTAGAGATTTTGCACGATTTGCCTGACCACTAAACAGTTCACTAGTCAAACTGTCTCTTGTAACTCAAGTAACAAAAAAATCAGCATCTAAGGCAATCTGAAACTCTTTAAAAAAGGAGCTTGAGACACTTCTAAAAAACTTGATTTGAGCTTATTCTAACTAGTGACTGCATGTGGACAAATGAGGCCACTGGCATATGGTATTCAATGAATATAATTTAGAAGAAGGCAGGATGAAGTAAGTGTCTACTGACCGTCATGAATGACTGTTAACAATCACAATACTTTAGCTACTCTTTCAACCCTCTAGTAAGTACTTTTTATTGAACTCAAAACCATGTATTTTTGTTAAACTCAAACTCAAAATACACTCATATTATATATTAACCCCAGCTGAATGCCCTTCTATACCTTTTATAAAAATGAAGCCCCAAATCCTTTTCATTACTGAACTCATCATTAAAGTGCTCTGATTACAACTGGGTGACCAGCTGAAATGCCAGACAAATTTCTGAGCTGTTTCTGTAGATTTCCAGCACTGATGCTACCTCCATCAAATTGATGCTCACCAACCTCAATTCAGAGTGAGATGAAAGAGATCAAGGTAATTAAGTGACAACCTGAAACATGAAATCTCATGTATTGCGGCTGAGTTACCCTGGATAACATCTGGAACCCCCAGTACAGAGCTGGTACACATTTCTGAAGTACCTTAACCTCTCTGATTTTAAATGATTTTGACCTGTTTGATATGGTCGTATTTGATCTTCTGTATTTAGTGTACTTCAGTGAAGTATGTGGAAATATACTACACATATGAAAACAATTAAATCCAAGCTCTATTCTATTTTCAGGGCTTCCTATATACATTCTATATTAAAACATCTTTAATTTTACCCAAAGTAAATCACAACACACAGAAATCTTAGAAGTAATCCTAACTTGGGTCACTGCTTGAACTCTCATTGTTTCTTTTCTATTGAATCAGGCTGGTGTGTTCTCATGCCCAATGTGGAGACGAGACTCTTGGATACTTCACAGAAAGTATAAAGATACAAAAATCGACCCATAAAAATACTATAGAGAACAGTAGGTCCCTGATATACTTTGGACTGTCTGAGGTTTAAAATCCTAAAAGGCAAAAATCTTACTGATGCTTTAACATTTTCATTGTGACTGAGCAGATTTGGCTGGAGGAATCATCACATTTTGAGAAACCAGAGAGTTTATACAGAACATCAAAACATGAAACTGAAAGCTAGCACCTGCCAGGTAAATTTCTTAATCTGACTAGAGAATAGGATTACTTTTTTTTAAGCTAGCCTCAAAACCTGTAAAACCAACTAAGGGAAATACCAAGATGATCTGGCTTACCCTTGTTAATAGATGCACATGAATCTCACCTTTCCAGTAATTATTTGCCTATTGTTATACAAGCCAATCGATTTCTTTCACTTAATTACTATGGTGCCGGATTTTTAAAGTACATTTTCCAACTTGCTCATGTGTTACTCCCACTCAGATATAATCACAGTGAGATGTTTTAAGATGCTAAGCGACAGTTCCTCAAACAGCAGCTCCATGATTTCAAGCAGCAGAAAGGTGGAAATGAAATCACACCAGAACGTAATGTGAAGGTGCTCTACTACACATATACTCCTGAATCTGGAATTGTATACAGTGTGAATCAAAATAATTCAAGTGCATGACAATTATTCTAGAGCAATCCCTACAGGAAATAACTCATGGAAATGCTATGTTACATATGCTAGATAAAAAGTTGTCCAGCTTACTGGGTAATGATTGTTCCCTTAAAACAAAGAAACAAAAAATCTTCAGAAGAAATTGTAACAGGAACACAGCATATAATGGCTGTTGAACTTCCTGTGGTATTCACTTGAAATAGAAATACAATTTGCTATCAACAATCTCGTATCTTAATTTTCTGGATTTGTATTTATTATTATTAATTTAACATTTAATTAACTCATACTTATTAAAGATTAAGCTAGCTTTAGTTGCTAAATGCTAAGAATTGTTTGTTCAATATATTACAGAAACAAAGTTTTGAGATGCTACAGGGAAAAAAAGCAGCAAGGTAGACTAGAAAATATCAAGCAAATGTCAAGTATAACCCCAAATGCAGCTGAGAGGTCATTATTTAATTATTCCTACTGAGTGTTTGAACAAAAGTTTTAAAAGAAGTATATTAAAACGGGTGAGGAAAGTAGATCACAGATTTTAAGCTCTGAAATTATTCCATTGGGTTACTGGGAAATTCCGGCCTCGGACTATCCCCCAGATTCATTCACCACGCTGTTAGCAGGCCTGAAAGAATATCACTTGGCATTCTGAGCCACTGTGAAACAGCTCCAGTTGCTCTGCTAGCTAGCTTCATGCTGATGAACCACTGCGTGACTTATCTTTCTGTTTTGCTCTTGACTGCTGCTTACGCTTTTAAACGCGTTCAGAGGCCACTTCACACTGCACAATGACCAAGTTCAGTGGCTGCCTGTACCCTCTGCTCTGCTTAAGACTCCAGAACACCTTAACCATGCTCCTACCTTTCCAGAACATGTTTAGAGCAGGGAGAGATTAAACCATATGCTGGATTTCTTTTTTCCCCCCTATGAAATTTTAACCCAGCCCTTGAAATACGATTTGTTTAAGTGCAGGGGAACAGATCACTACCATTACAAATCAGTAAAAGCAGAAAGTCTACTATCACTCAAAACTGTGGCAGAGTCTACTAGTCTGCCTTAAATCCCAACTTGACCCGTTTCCCCCTTTCTGCAAAACAAGCACACCTCTGTGGAGGAAAGAGCAGCTCCACATGTATCAGTACAGGCTGGGGGTTGACCTGCTGGAGAAGAGCTCTGTGGAGAAGGACCTGGGGGTCCTGGTTGACGACAGGTTGGCTATGAGTCAGCAGTGTGCCCTGGTGGCCAAGAGAGCCAATGGGATCCTGGGGTACATCAGGAGGAGTGTGGCCAGCAGGTCTAAGGAGGTGATCCTCCCCCTCTACTCTGCCCTGGTCAGGCCCCACCTGGAGTATTGTGTCCAGTTCTGGGCTCCCTGGTATAAAAAGGACAGGGATCTCCTGGAGAGAGTCCAGAGAAGGGCTACGAAGATGATTAAGGGCCTGGAACATCTATCCTGTGAGGAAAGGCTGAGAGAGCTGGGGCTGTTCAGCCTGGAGAAAAGAAGACTGAGGGGGGACCTAATCAATGTTTATAAATATCTTAAGTATGGGGTGCAGGGGGAATTGGTCAGCCCCTTTTCTTTGGTCTGTGGAGACAGGACAAGGGGCAATGGCTGCAAGTTGGAGCACAGGACGTTCTGCACCAACATGCGGAGGAACTTTTTCCCAGTGAGGGTGACAGAGCCCTGGGACAGGCTGCCCAGGGAGGTGGTGGAGTCTCCTTCTCTGGAGATATTCAAGACCCGTCTGGACGCCTATCTGTGCAGTATGAGCTAGGGAGCTGCTTTGGCAGGGGGGTTGGACCCGATGATCTCTCGAGGTCCCTTCCAATCCCTACAACTCTGTGATTCTGTGATTCTCCCTACATCTGTGACCAGATGGCTCTGGAAAGTAGCTCTCTGTGCTCCTGTCCTGCAGTGCCAGAGAAGGAATCCCAAGGGTCTCTTCTAGTACCACTGTTTCCTATATGGACGTCTCTGTCTTTAAATAAATAAATTTGGCTCATTTCCCCCTAATTACATTAGTTTGTAATTTTTAAGTAAAATACTATTTTGTTGGTTTTGTTGGGTTTTTTTTTAATAAAAAAATAATTGTGCCTAATCATGTTGTCCTACATCCTGACTGGTAACTACAAGATTCTTCAATCTGTAAGATTCCATCTATGCAAAACAAAAATAAAATTGAAGTTAGCATATGTTTGCGCTCTCTCCAGATTAATAATGAAGACAGAGAGTGGGACTGTTCCCAGCATCAAGCTCCTGGCACCATATGCTTTGCTGTCTATCCCTACATTGCTGTCTTATCTTTTATTCCTTAAACAGTGCTTAGATAATTTTTTCCCTATGAGTTCAAGTCCTTATTTCAACTACTGTGAATTCATGACAGACAGTATCAAATGCTACACAGACACACAAAGGCTAGACCTCCTCTATCTAATTTCTCCCAGATAGGCCATATTTTTCTCATTTTTCTCAGGTTTGAAGAGTATCATTGAATGAGTCTTCAATTTTTCAGTACATGAATGTACAGGCATAAGTGTTACACAAAAAAACAAAGCACAAATGAGGTTATCACTGAAAACCTGGTTCAAGCTCCTTGGAAAATTCCAGTCATATGTCCTTATTAATACACATTTATATGTAAAACTAATTTAAACAAGGAGAATGAAGGCTAACCAACTGATTTATTGGTGGCATTTTATCCTCAGCTTATGTCACAGGGCAATAGTTGAAACAACCAGAAACAAACCTCAACTTTTAATACTGAATAGGCCATAAACCAAGATTATTTGTGTTACTGTGCCAAGTAAAAAGCTTGAGGATCTCACCACTGAGCTACACTGCAACAAGTATGTGTACATGAGATGGAAGTGAGGACAGGCTATGGAAGGAGGAACACAGAAAGACTGTCTTGACATGCATGGGTGCTGTTAGGAAAGCTAAAGATGAACTTGACTTGAGATGTGCAAGCAGTGTCAAAGGCAATGGGAACAGCTCCTATTGCTACATTAACAGTAAAAGGATGAACAAGGAAAATGCAAGCTCATGGCTAAACTGATAAAGCTGAGGTACACAATGCCTTCTTTGTCCTAGTCTTCACCAGCAAGGTTTCCCAGGGTTCTATGTCTGGGGCAAGGGTTCAAAGAAGAGAGAAACTATTAGCAGCAGAGGAGGATCAATTCAGGGATTGCCTTACAAATTTAAACTCATATAAGCCCATGGGACTAGACACAACACATGTGATGGTGCTTAGAGCTTGCTGATGACACTGGCTCTTTGCCACTGCATGGAGATTGGCTGAGGTCCTCAGTAACTGGAAATGAGAAAATATTACAGTCATATTTGAAAAATGGCAAGCCAACAAGGCTAGTAAGCCTTTCTTTGGCACCTGGAAAAACCATGGAGAAAATTGCCTTGAAAACCACTGCTAGGCACATGAATGAGAAGCAGTTTATTGGGAATTAACAGGCCAAGGTTAATCATGTTTGACATTATCATCACCTTCTGTGATGAAATGACTAGATCTGTAAATGAAGAAAGCTGTGAATATCATCCACCTTGACTTTATCAAGGATTTGACATGCCTTCCCATAGCATCCTTGTATCCAAAGCCAGGATGTTATCTAGCAAGTGAACTTAATTTGTACTCAAGCTGAAAGTTTGTTACAAGTGGAACTTCTCAGGGGAGTCTTCTGGGACCCATCCTCTTTAATATCTTTGTTAAACAGAAAACAAAAGGTACCACCAAGTCTGTGGACAACATCAAATTGGGGAAGAACAGTCATAGAAAGACAGATTTTTAAGTTGGAAGGAACCTTGGTAAGTCATTTACCACAGGCCCTGCTCAAGGCCTAGTTGGATCAGGCTCTGCAGGACCTTATCCAGCTGAGTTTGGGTATCTCCAAAGACGGTGATTTCACAGATTCTGTGGTTGTGTTCCAATACTTGAGCTGCATGACAGATACATAGATCTTTGTGTTGTATCCAAACGCCCTGTGTTCCAACTAGTGCCTGCTGCCTCTTATCCTATCTGGGTGCACGGACATGCTTGAGGGCAGATATAATATTCAGAGGGACCTAGACAGACTGGAGAAATGGGCCAGTGGGAACCTGATGACACACAAAGTGGAAAAATTTTAAGTTCTGCTTCTAGGAATAAACAACTGCAGTGGTATCATCTAGGAAATAACTCTGGGAACCAGGGACCTGTGGTTCCTGGTGCAGAGCCAACTGTGCATGAGTTAGTAGCATGCTCTGGCAGCAAGTAAGCCTAACAACATCCTAGGCTGTATTAACAGGAGTGTAGCTAGTACATGAAGAAAAGGGATTGCTCTCGCTGGACAGCATTTGGAATGCTGCATCCAGGTTTTGACAACAAGAATGTAAGATCTGATAAACCAGGAAGAGCAGGGCCACCACCACAAAGTAAAAAGCTGACAGTGTATGAGGTGAGGCTGAGGGAACTGGGCTTCTTTGAACTGAAGAAGAGATGGCTTAGGAAGGTGCAAGGTACACTTAAGACAAAGCCCTGAGACACTTAGTGTAAATACAGTGTTGACCTTGTACTGAGAAGATAGTTGGACTAGGACCTTCTGGAGGTCCCATCCAAGTGGAATAATTCTACGATGCTGTTTCCAAGAAAGCACTAAACTTGACAAACTAAAGCACAAAACACTAATTACAACCAAACAACAACAATACAGAACAACAATAAAAAACCCCACTAGTGTCATGGTTTAAATCAGTAGGCAGTTAAAACAAAGACACAGCTGTTCACCCAGTGGGATGCCGGAAGAGAACTGGAATGAAAAAAAGGTAAAAGTCATGGGTTGAGATAAAGACAGTTTAATACAACACAAATAAATAAATAAATAATAATAAGAAGATCAAGGTAAACAAGTTATGCACAGCTTAACTGCTCACCACCCAAAGACAACGCTCAGGTAGTTCCCAACCCAAGCCGCTCCCCAGCTAAATCCCAGTTATACACTGGGTGTGATGTCATATAGTACAGAATATCTCTTTGGCCATTTGGTGTCAGCTGTCTAGGCTGTGTCCCCTCCCAGCTTCTTGCCACCACTTCTCATTGGCAGGCCAAACTGAGAAGCAGCAAAGTCCTTGACTGCTTGGCAACTATTAAAATACCAGTATGTTAACACTGTTCTCATCCTAAATCGAAAACACAGCATTACACCAGCTGCTAGAAAGAACATTAACTCTATCCCAATTGAAACCAGGACAGATAATCATCCTCCATTTGGCATATACAAAGTTTCCATAGCTAGAATTAACATCACTTATCAGCCCTAGTGCTTGTGTACTGCAGAACTATTAAAACAATACTAAAATGTTTCCACTGTAATGATTGAAGAATTTAATAATGTTTACTCCATAAGATATAAAATATTAATTCCTTTCTATGATGGCACATAATTCCTGCAGCAACATACAAGTAACAAATTCAGTTCCTCATCCTTTAAAAGTAAACATGGTGGGAATAATGCCATCCTTCTGCTTAACAGAACAGATGAAAAAGGACTTAATTTTTGGGGTTTTTTTGAAAGAGAGGAGGAAAGATGTTATTCCTGTAGATGGCCTATCTAACTGTATCATGTAGCATCCTAGATTAGTTTGGGCTGGAAGGGACATACAAGCTTCTAAGTTTCTTAGGCAGCAGCGGTAGAGAAATAAAACTCATCAGATGTATTGAATTTACCTTTCTTTTCAGAGAAATATATGCATCGATCTCAAAGTCCTCTTGAACTGCTAAGGACTAGCTGTGTGAAAAAGGACTGTTCACATGGGAAAGGAATACCAAATGCTTCCCATCTCAAATGTTTCACTTTAAAATGTATATTTATTGTGTCATCTCGTGATGACTGAACAGGCAAATATTTAATCTGAATTTCTTATTATAATTATGCAATAGAGAAAAAAATACAAATTGTTATTTTCTACTAAAAAACAATTAACCACAAAAGCTAATTGGAAGCTCTGTTTAATCTTAACCATTTAGAGCACTAAGGTGACTTGCACAATGGGATTAGAGGGGCAAGTGAAAACACTCAGTGATTCAAAACATTTTTGTCATAACCAGCACTTCACTCTTATGGATTCTCTGGCCTACTGAAAAAAATTGTTTCAGCAGTGATTAATGTTTTCCTATACTCACAAAAATAGGAAGGAATTCAAGATATACTATATGTTGAAGTTTCTCAAAAATATTGAATTCCTGAAGCATCTATAAAACAACCTGTGTTTATGATTTAAAAAAAAAAAAGGTAAGAGTTTTATTCCAAATTATGCAAAATTTCTATTAATTTTTTTCTTTGACCAGTACCAGCAGGAATATGCAGGACACAAATTTATGCATAAACTCAATTATATTTCCATACTAAATTAGTGCAAGTAGTTGATTTAATAAACTTATAATGCACATTCAACATTAAATTAAATAAACGATGAAAATTGATTATTTGACTTTCCTTGCTCCCCCCGCCCAGTAACTGGAAGATTATTCAGAGGTTTCCCATGACAGAACTACAGGTTTTCAGCCCCTGAGGCTAAAACCTATGCTGTAGGGACAGACATACACCCAACACTTCAATTAAAAATTTATATTTAGTAGTGTCCACTCTTTTAAAATGGAAGACCACTGATTTTTTTTTAACATCATATTTACCATTACATTACTAATTCCCTTATAAGATATTGAGATGCTTTAAACATTATGCCCTTGTTATCACAGAATCACAGAGTTGTAGGGATTGGAAGGGACCTCAAGAGATCATCGAGTCCAACCCCCCTGCCAAAGCAGCTCCCTAGCTCATACTGCACAGACAGGTGTCCAGATGAGTCTTGAATATCTCCAGAGAAGGAGACTCCACCACCTCCCTGGGCAGCCTGTGCCAGGGCTCTGGCACCCTCACTGGGAAAAAGTTCCTCTGCATGTTGGTGTGGAACTTCCTGTGCTCCAATTTGCAGCCATTGCCCCTTGTCCTGTCTCCACAGACCACTGAAAAGGGGCTGGCCAATTCCCCCTGCACCCCATACTTAAGATATTTATAAACATTGATTAGGTCCCCCCTCAGTCTTCTTTTCTCCAGGCTGAACAGCCCCAGCTCTCTCAGCCTTTCCTCATAGGATAGATGTTCCAGGCCCCTAATCATCTTAGTAGCCCTTCTCTGGACTCTCTCCAGGAGATCCCTGTCCTTTTTAAACCATGGAGCCCAGAACTGGACACAATACTCCAGGTGGGGCCTGACCAGGGCAGAGTAGAGGGGGAGGATCACCTCCTTAGACCTGCTGGCCACACTCCTCCTGATGCATCCCAGGATCCCATTGGCTCTCTTAGCCACCAGGGCACACTGCTGGCTCACGGCCAGTAAGAAAGAATTCAATGTGGTTTTCCTAAACCACGGACAGATTTTTGCATCAGAACTGTGTGACCTTCTTCATCATTAAGTACTGTGGCAGTGGAACAAGATGTGAATTATGGAGTTATGGTATCTGACAAACAGGTCTGGAGCTGTACTTTTCAGTATCTGTTAATATCTTATACGTATTCCTTCGTTTGCTTCTTAGAGATAATATATATTATTGAGGATTTGCAATACTGTAACTTCAGTTGCCAAAAGAAAATCTTTCTTTGTTCTTTTGATCCCTTAAGAACACTATTAGTATTTCAGAACCAACAACTAGAAATGCTAAAGAAGATCATTAATAAAAGGATAACAATACTATGAGCTCCTTGCCAAGTCTAAATAGTAACTTCTCAGCATCAGTCTTGCTGGGAAAAACATATATAATATATTTAAAAAAATATCCATAATATATGTATATAAATAGAGATACTGTATTTATATTAAAATGTATGTATACAACTACACATATATATGCACATACATAACTACATACAACTTCTTCCAGCAGCATGAATTAAGGGGAGCAGAGCCATCAAACTATGTGGTATTTCTGCGTCTGTGAACTCTGCCAACACGTAAAAAATTCCCCGGGGGGCCGGACTGGCTCCCTTCCTTTAACACACCATTCTTACAAATGCAAGATGTTCAACAAGTGACTAGTATCTACCAAAATCCATAAATGGAGGGAAAGCCCAAGCCCTCAATGAGGAAAGAAATGCATTTTGACAGAAGCCACAGTATACACCAGCTTTTGAAACTTTCTGAGATTTGGCCTGACCATCAGAATGAGCTTGCATCATAGTCAATCAAAGATAATTAAAAACTCCACTACTGAGGAAAACCACGTACCATGATCCTAGAGGAAGGTAGTACTTCTCTAGCTGAAACTGCACAAAGGTTTATTGTATCTTTGCTTGAAGTGCTGATCGCAGCTGCTGGGACTTGATTTGCATCAAACACACAAGTTATTTAGGCTGGCTGACAAAAGCCTATTGGGTTAGCTTCTACAGGATTAAATACTACAGCAAGTAGTGATTAATGCTGGCAGAAACACTTTGATAGTAATTTTGCTCAGAGGGGACCATGTAACCTCAGATTCAGCATTATTTGTTCAATAGTCATGTTCCTCTTATTCAAGGAAAACTGTCAGCAACAAATTCAGACTGAATACGTTCTTTCACTGATGCTAAATTAAACTCTTAATACTTTGTAAAAATGAAATCAGAAGATGTAATTGCTCTTAAGTGATACTATGTTGTGAAATAACTATCATAAATTATTAGGTCCACACTCTGAATGGGCCCTCAAACTCACTGGTCAGTTACATATGAGACTAACAAATCCTGAAAGACATCTATAACAGTGCATTAAATCTCAGGTAACCTTAATTGTGGAGGTCTGAATGAAGATTTTCCTTTTTCAGTTAATGTTAATGTCTGCACAGAATGGAATATACCTTTCATTTTCAAAAATGTCAGCTGATATGCCACCCTTTTTGCTCATCCTTTGGACTCTGGGACAGATGTCAGAGTGGCAGGCCTGTGTGGTGAAATTCTCTCCAAGATAAGGGGAAACAATTGTCTCTGGTCTCCCACAGATGATCTGGAGGAATCAAAGTCTACAGTTCAGAATCCAGATCCAGTCAAATTATGAAGTTTTCCTGTCCATCACTCTGAAGCACACTGCAATACTGTGTCTGGAAATTAATACCTATTCTACGGTCCTAAGACTACTCAACCACCTGGAAAGCAGCTGTGATTCTTGACACTAAACAGCAGTCTCCATACCTCAACCAGCAAGTGAGCGGAAACCATAGCACAGTTGCTGTCATGTTACCCATCAGCTCAAGTGCTAGAGCTTGGCTGTATATCCAAGAAGTCCACACACTGATGGAAATTCCTGTCAAGGGATATTATGGCTCCCTTTGACAGAAGTCCTCCCCTCTCCCTGACAACAATAAAGACAAGCCTTTAAAAAAGATAACACCACAAGTTATTTCACTGAAAAGCATGCCATCATCTGTATGCAAACAACCAGATGGGGAAAGGAGGCAACTTGCATTTGCATAACAACTTTAACTGGAAATGCTTTGCAAACACGGCATTAACAGCATGTAATACATCATTGTTACTACAGTGGCATCCCCAAATAGCACCAATGGGACCTAGGCTTTGTTATAAGATGTACTCTATAAATGTATATGCAGAGACATAAACAATACTTTTAAAAAACCCTTTTCACCCATTACAGAATATCATCTACCCCAACTGACTAGAACACAAGGAAAGAGAACAGATGGCTGGGATGGCAACTGTAAACAAATTTTTCAGATAGCTATACTGCTCTTAATTATATCAGTTTTGAGATCTCCTGCCACACCTTCACAATTTATAGTATAATAGCCCCCTTAACCTCCCTGTAAAAATATCTATGGACTCCTTTGCTTTCAGTCCGGCAACTTCTCTGTCAACTGAAGCTTTATCCTTACACTCTCTATTATTTCAGAAGGTATGGGAAAGGGTTTTGCTTAGCTACTGCACAAACTAGGAAAGATCAGGCAAAATAGCAGCTAAAGTAAAATTCACAGTAGGCTTAATGTAATGTTTCTCTGTGGTCTTGCCTTAATACTACTTCCTTGCGCAACAGTGCCCGATAGAAGTCTTGACTAGCTTCTCAGAGAGCCAAGAAACAGGGACCTCTGAAGGTTAGTGACTCAGGCCTCCTGCCACGGGTAAAAGTAGCAGGAGAGCACCTGAGTGTTGCTGCCCTCCTGCCTCCTCATTTGGATGCCATTGTTCACATAACCAACAACATTTTGTTTCCTGGACTCTCTAAAAAATGTTGATTAATACATATCAAGTTCTTCATATACATATATATGTGTGTGTGTATACATAGAAACACAAACACACAAACATACATATTTTTGTCCTGAAACATCAGTCCGGTCAAACAGCTGACAAGGATGATTGGAGTCATCAGCATTGGATGGTTTGACTAGTTGATCTTGGAGGTCTCTTCCAACCTTAATGATTCTGTGATTCTGTCAGATGAGTATGCAAGCCAACTTCAACTCAGCAGAAAATTTAGGCTTCAAGCAACATCAGAAGATTATCTAGTCCCACCTTCCGTTCAAAGCAGGTGGAACGTCAAACAAAGTTGCCTAGGGCAAACGTAACATGTCTTGAAAATCTCTAAGGATGGAAACTGCTGCAGCTCTGGGAAACCTGTTCCACTACTTGAGTCTCCTTGTGGTAAAAAAAGCTTTTCTTACATCAGACTTGCACCTCCCCTGACTAGGTCCCTCTGGACGGCAAGAGTATCAACTAGTCACCCTGATTTGGTGTCACCTGCAAATCTGAGTACTGCATTCTCTATTAACTTCCATCAGGTTATTGATAAAGACTTGAAGCAGGACAGGTCCACTTCCCACTGGCTTTCAGGTATAGTATGTAGTTTAATCACAACCCTCTGAGCCTGATCATAAACCCAGGTTTATTTCTATTGGGCTCTCCTTCCATCCAGACTACGGTGTCCTAACATGGATAAAAGAATGCTGTGGGAGACAGCGTTGCAAGCCCTGCTAAAGTCAGTGACATGCACTGTTACTCTCCCATTCTCAAACCTGGTCAGATTATCAGAGAAGCCAACCACACTGGTAAAGCCTGATTTACTCTTAGCTTGATGACTGTTTCCAATCACCTTCTGCTTCACATGCCCATAACGTATACCGGAAAGGCCCACCACACCAGACAGGTCACTTTACAGTCCTGTTTCATTAACTCCATGAACACAGAATTTTTAAAATTCCCCCCTTAAAAAAAAAAAAAAAAAGAAAAAGAATATATATACATATATTCTGATGTCAATGGATGTTCCATGTGGTGAATGTTCACTCCAAACCAATCCACCATCACTAATGAACTTATTTCTCAAGTTTCTAAAGTAACACAAAACTCTTCTATGAAAAAAGCAGGCAATATAAGAATGTATCCTACAGGCATAGAAAATAGGCCTCAAAGTTCTGTAAATTTACTAAAAAGCCAAGGAAATATAACATGTGAAAAGAAAATACTTGTCCTGTCCTTTATTTAAAGAAAGTAAACACAACACAATATTTCTCACATGAACAATCCAAAGAAGTTGTACAGGCTGGAATTTGCAGCCTCTGATTCCTGTTAATATTTTATTTATAAACATATATTTATCAAATAGATTTCAGTAATGGAAATACCAAGATATGCTGCTTCTTTGGTCCTTCCATGTGATGCAGCATTAACATTAAGCAATACTGATCTTTGAAATTTAAATAGTGTTCAGCCAAGCCCCTTCCCTATGATGCCCAGAGAAACAGCATGGCTCTACTTATCTGTTGAAGGCAAGCTAGACTCAGACCAACCTAAAAAACTATGTCAAGCAGTGATGTAAAACCACAGGAACTGAAACTTGAAGGCCAGATAGGATAGGTGCACTGTTAAGACTACACTACCAGTCACCAGCTAGAAAAGTGTCAGGAAATGTGGCAAACACAAGAAATCCCAAAACAAAGCCCACACTCTCAAAAATGTACACCCTGACCACTGAAAGGGGGAGGGTGGTGCTAACATTAATTTTTAGACATTGGCAAAATTATTGCATGGCAAGGCTAATCAGTGTAGGCAGTGTAATGTCTCTGTGGGGCCTCACTTCTACAGAGGTCTAGTCTGCCATATCGCAGTCAATAAGCCATCCACCAAGACATCATAAAGTATACACAGATTAAACATCTTTGGAGGACCAAATCCCCAAAGAAATCACTACAGCTGGGTTTGACTTCAAGGAAAGGAATCGCATTAGAATGACGCAGCTTGCTAAAAAGAGGTTAAGAAGAACAGCTAATGGTCTCTACCATCTGTCAAGATTTAGTGCTGTTTAGTACACTAAATTGAAGTTTGAGATGAATACAAACTACAAAAGTTATGTGGCTAAACAGCAGGGGAAAGGGCATAATAAGTCTGCTTTTAGAAAGCAGCCTTCAGAAAACTTGGAATTGTGTTTAAATGAGGAAGAGAAAATACCATGAACTAACAGGTCAAACATAGAAAATGAGGCAGGTCAAAACGGTGGCCAAAATAGTAGCTCAAGAAGAACTCTCATATGGTATAAAAGCCAGTGATGAATCCTTTTTTAAGCACATAGCAAGAGTTGAAAACACTTGTGAGGAGTGTGTGTCCAAAATGCAAGGTATAAAAATAATATTCATGAAGATGAAGGCAAGAGCAAAGGAACTGCACTTATAATTTCTGTATTCAGTGCAGAAAGGTTCAACAAGCTCTTTCCAAGGAACTCACTAAGGAAGCAGCCTCAGATTCAGAAAAGGGGATGGAGCAACTGGATGAAACACAGAACAACAGAAGTGCCAGGTCCAACCGCTCGAGGAGTTGGTCAATAGTACACCCAGGGAAACTGCCCTTGGGGACAAGAGAGCAGAATAGTGCTGACAGGTCTTTAAGGACATTTCCCACAGAGCCCAAGAGCTCTCAATCCCCAGGTGGAAGAAATCCACAAAGGAAGGGAAGACACTGGCATGGATGAGTCAAGACCTGCTGGTCAAACTAAAGGGTCAGAAGGAAATGCACAGGCAGTGGGAGCTGGCACAGGTATCCTGGGAAGAATACACCGACACTGCCCATTTGTGTAGGGATGGGGATGGGAAGGCCAAGGTGCAGATGGAGCTCAACTTGGCAAGGGACGCAAAGAAAACTAAGGCACTCTACAGGTATGTCAGCTAGAAAAGGGAGGTCAGAGAAGACTTTGCCTCAGTCTTCACTAGCAATCTCTCTTTCCACTCCTCTCGTGTGATTAACTTCAAGAAAGGTGAGCGGATGAGGGGCAATGGTTTTAAAGCAGAGGAGGGTAGGTTTAGATTATTCATTAGGAAGAAGTTCTTCACTAGGAGGGTGGTGAGACACTGGCATGGAAAAGGGGAATACAGATTTATTTTTTTTTTACAGCTATGTTCAGTACAAGAACTGAGGGACATCAAATGAAACTATCAAGTGGAAGTTTCCAAAGAAATCTTCACATGAGGTGCATACAAACTCCCTTTCTCCCTGTCACATGACAGATGCTAAAGCTTACCTGTGTTTATAGAGACATTAGGCATGTTCAGAAATGACAAGTTCATAGAGGAGTGCTACATGTAAAGCTGACCAGCTCCTGGCTTATGATCCTTGGTGAGGACTGCAAAAGCATTCAGTGCAACACGCGCAGGCTTGCTCTGTCCTCTTCCCCAGGCTTCTTCACCTTGGCCTCTGTCAGAGGGGATAACAGGGCTCAACAGACCTTTGATCTAACTTCGAGTTGTAATTCTGACATCATGCTGCTTTCCTTTTCAGAACGACACAAATGTACAGACCACATTTAAAATTTCAGGTAAAATTCAACAGCAGTTTGAAAGGAGGAAGAAGAAAAAAAAAAAAGTATCTCTCTTGTATGTTTAATAGTGGTATAAAAAGCAGCCACTAAGCTGCCACTGTGTAACAGATGGACATATATCCACTGTAACAATACTGCTGTTATTACACACCAGCTCTTATAATCTCAGTTGCTCTTGTACCTTATGATAAAGGCAAATCATGCTGTGTATGCACATTCGAAATCTAATGAAGACAATCTTTGTTCAATAAAAAAGGGATGTATACAAAAATCTACAATGGAAAACACAGAAGTGGGCACAACATCGAATTGTCCACTTCTTAGGTTTAGTTTGCTTATCAGTATCTTCTCTTAAAGAGTCTCTAAGTTTGTTTCTCTCTCAGCCCTTAAGCAGCAACTGATTGTAATATCAGCATTAGTAAATTCAAAGCCTTGAAGACCATGATGATACTCTTCCTTGGTTATAGTTACAACTTTTGCCAGTCAAAAGAAATGCCTGCAAGAAGACCTTCCCAGTGAAAGATGAAAAAGGACTAACTAAAAATTACACACGATTTTTTAAGCAGCAGTTATTAATGTAAAATTTTATGTGGTTTAAAAATTATTTTTCTACAGAACTGGCCTGGATCAAACCAGATGCCATTTTAAAAAGCCTTCATGGTACCTGATTACATCCACTCTGAACACTGATTACAGTAATTGTCCAAGATTCTCACTTTCAGTGAGGCCCCCAAGATCATCTAGTCCAACCGTCTCCATACCACCTATATTACTAAATAATCCACGTTCTTAAGTAACTCATTGAACCTTTCCTTGAACATCCTGAGGGTCAGTGACTCTACCACCTCCCTGGGCAACCTGTTCCAATGCCTGACCACTCTCTCTGAGAAGAAATTTCTCCTAATTTCTAACCTGAACCTCCCTTGACACAACTTGCAGCCATTCCCTCTTGTCTGAGTGAAGAGGCTGACCCCCAGCTCACCAAAACTTTCTTTCAGGTAGCTGTAGAAAGCAATAAAGTCTCCCTTCAGCCTCCTCCAGGCTTAACAGTCGCAGTTCCCTCAGCCGCTCCTCATAAGACTTGTGCTCCAGACCCTTCATCAGCCTGGTTACCGTTCTCTGGACATGCTCCAGGGCCTTGATGTCTTTCCTGTAGTGAGGGGCCCACAACTCAACACAGTATTCAAGGTGCAGCCTCACCAGAGCTGAGCGTAGGGGGATGATCACCTCCCCAGTCCTGCACAAACAGACACTGCATATACCCATTACCCACAGTGATGAACGTCAGCAAGTCCTTTCAAAGAGAAACAAGCCTAATTCCTCAAGAATAGCTCCCTCCATACAAACTCGTGCTGCTTTCAGGTTTGCTTCTTCCTTATTTATCTTTATAAGAACAGTGTCATGCCTGCAAGTATAAATAAGCTGCCAACACTGCTTGTGCATATAGACAGCTGTCTCTCTCCAAGCTTTAAAGACTATTTGTAAGGTCAAGACTTTTTCTCAGAAAGATTCCACATCTCTGTCCCTTTCTCATAGCAGGATACCATCAAAGTGTAATTGCAATTTAAATTGAAAGATTCAAAATAATTTCTTGCAAGACTGAGGATGTTGGTTTAGGGAATTAAGAATCTTTAAACTGTACCTGACTGCAGAGGTCCAGATTATGTATATTGATAATCAATATCAACAATAATTTTATAGGGAAAGCAAAGAAATTGCTAATGTCTGATGTGAATACACAAATAATATTCTGTCAGGCCCCTGGCATCCGCTGACCTTTTTAGGACACTGTAAGGTACCGGAATTATGTCTTACCAATTGCCAACAGAATCGATTCCCCCCCCCCTCTTCTCCTCTCACCTCACCAAACCTCATTCCTAAGACACTACATCACCACCAGTCAGGCCCAGGCTTCCCAGAACCTAATGACTATTTAACAAGCCACCCAGAAGAGAGACATCAGGAACCATTCACACATCAGGAGCCATTGCTCCACTATCAGGAGCACACTTGGGAGCCATTCACACATTGGACATTCCGTCATCCACCCTGAAGAGTTCCCACAGGCCAGGTGGAAGCTTGTAGCAAGACAAGGGAGCGGTATCCCTACAAAAAGGATGCAAAAAGAGAGAAATTTTCTTTTTCTTCATGCTTCATCTTCATCAGGGAGGGACAAAGAAGGGAGCGCCCTCCCATCCCATGGGACCCAGAGAATACTCTGCCATCGGATGGAATGCTGTAGCCTCGTGGTGGTAGATATAGCCTCCCCTCAACCCTCTTCCTTTTTTCCATTCTCGCTCTCTTTCTATCTCTCTTTTCACCCCCCGATTTCTCTTTCTTCCCCCCTTTCCCTGCACATTTGTTCCAAATAAAACATCCTCCACCTTGACTCCGTTTCGAGTCTCAATTCTATTCTCCAAGAATTGAATTCAGAACTGACCATGATAAAACACCTAGTGATTGGACATCACTCAGGGGTTAAGCCCGGCCGCCCCCAGCCACCCAGAGCGATCTGAGGTTAGATTGGAACTCAAGGGGGTTTAACCTCTGCCAAACTAAAGTCTTGTCTAGGTGGTGGATCCTGACAGACACTGTGCCAGCACAAGATGCCAAAGCTTTCCTCATTAGCTCAATTAACCCCTTAAGCAAGCTCTGAGGTCTTACACACATGTTTGTCTGCATGCACACCTGTAAATGAGGAAAGGAACTAGAGCCCTGAACATTCTCCTTGTAGTCGATGTGTAACTTTTCTACCAGCTAAGGGGATATCTCCATAATGGCAAACGAGTATTCCTTGTCACCTCTCCAGACATGGAAAAAAAGCAGCGTATGGCAACTTCAGTCCAGAAAACAGGCTGAGATACCTCCTTTGCAGAACTGTCACCCCTTAAGTTCAGAAATTAGACACTGAGCTACCTAAGGGACCTGATGATATGACCTTGTTTCTTACAGACATTAGCCTGTGCAGACAGGCCCAACACTTACTCACTGCTAAATAACTTCTGTAATCAGTAATACCCTTCTTTCACTGCATTTCAAAAGTACAGGTAGAACTGCCTTTCTATAAAAATATTGTGTATAATTCAGTTATGACTGTTTCCCTGAACTGAAAGCAATGATAGATTCTGTGGCTGTGGAAAAAACAGACTTGAAGAAAATGCATTAACTTTGAAGCCCTAATTTTTTTCATTTTTATTAATTCTTAACAATCTAACAAACCTAGGCTTGAACAAGTTGCAATGTCTACCATTTCTTGACTAGCCTTTTATTCTTTAATGATAGTGGCATCTCTGACAGCAGGTGGACTCTGGGGACAAGGACTGTTTTGGACTTTGAACAAAAGATCTTATAATGACATAATTCCACTCTTCTAATTTTATTTGTATAAATCTTCTGGATATCTTTGGAATAGTTGTAATTGTGGACATAAAAACTTCAGAATGTTTGGCATAAGAATTAGGTTTTTAAATCCAAGTGGTCACTTTTGTCAGAGAAAAACGATATGCATTTACTAAAGAAAGTAGTAGATGCTTTTAGCATACTTTTCATGCCTCATTCCTCTTCCAATCCTTACAGATCTCAGAAAATCAGCTTTTTTTTAACATTCCATCCTCAGATTTACTCCTTTTCATCATCTCATCATCTTAGTGTCATAGTAGTTCAGATTGAAGCAACCAAACAGCCAAACTTGTTCTTTATCAGTCCTTACAAAGAATATACTTTGTAAAAAGTCAAAGAGATATTATGCCACCGAATTTTCACATAATGCACCCAAATCCAAGCCTGGAGATAAAATTATAGAATCATAGAATTGTTTAGGTTGGAAAAGACAGTTGAGATTATCAGGTCCAACCATTAACCCAGCATGATCAAGTGCAGCTACTAACCATGACCCTAACCATCATATCTACATGGCTTCCAACTACCTCCAGGGAGGCTCAGTCCCTGGGTGGGCTGTTCCAGTGTCTGGCATCCCTTTCGATGAAGAAATTTTTCTTAATACCCAATGAAAACCTAACATAATTATGTCAATTGAAGCTGAGTGACAGCAGGCATAACAGGCACATATTTTGATTGCAACTATGGGGGTGCAACCAGCCAGTGTAGCTCAAAACCCTCAGGTCATCTGGACCTTAGCCAGTCCCCATGCCAACGAACCAAGTGGTGTTGACTTAGGGGTAGTTTCACTTGTATCAGAGCTGAACTCCTTGTGCTGATTTTGTCAGTTCCTAGCACTGTACCTACTTCCTCTCCTTATGACAAAACAGGTTCTGTGGTCACGATCTTTTAGATCAGTCATGCTGTTATTAAAGGATGCAGTTGAGATGGGCAACCTAGACAAAAAAACTCTGAAGAATAATGTATTAGAAAAAGCCTGAAGTAATCTTCAAAAGATTTGCCTAGTAACATCTTGTAATAAATAGGCAGGAGGCCATGTAGCTATCAAGCTTCCTAAGCATTATCAGTCTAAAAACCTTGACACACTACTATTTTCCATTTTGTGTATACCATAACAAAAATAATTAATGTTTTGGAAGCTGTCAACAGAAGCTTATAAACTACTTTAACCTATAGATGGTAAGAAATGCTCAGATTTGACACAAGCCATTTTCCCTTTTGGAATTTATATCAGCAAGGTCTATAAGCAGGGTATAAAAAGTACTGTGGTGGAAACATGTAAAAGAGACAGATGATGGGGAAGCTCCCTCTGGAAATTGATTTTAATGCAGATCTTGCACCGTACTTCAGAGTATCACGTTGTTAGAAAAAAATGAGTACATTGTTTTACCATCTAAAAATCCAGATGGCCACCAAGGAACAGTTGTTCAGGATAAACTCTAGTATCCCACAGGATTTTCAGTTTAATAATATGAAGCCAATTATAAATCTGAAAAACTAAGCCAACACTTTTTTTGATCTGGAATCTAGTTCATCTTTTTCAGTGTATGGAGAGAGCGAGATACGGGTATGAGACGAAATTAACTTGCTACAACAACTACAATAACGGGATAATTTTCAGTGTGCTATATGACAAACCTGTAAGTGTCACTGTGTCTGTGTTTCAAATGAGATAATATTCCCATCCTGGATGGCAAAAGTTTTTCAAACAACAGAACTTGTAACAGGAACACAGTTAAAACTGATACTTTTTTTAAAAAAAATCAAATAGCAGTGTTTAACCATTTCATCCTTACATTTTTAATTTTTTTAAAAATAGTTTTTGTTAATAGCAATACACTACCTGCTTATCTGCATTTAACCTGTGGCCAAAATGAAAGGTCTATAACATGAACCCAATAGGTTTTTTACAGAAGCTGTACAACAAGAATTCATATGCAGTACAGTTTGCTGTTTTTTTTTCTCCACTAGGTCTTATAATCATAACAATGCAACTTAAATTCAGAAGGCTACTCAATTAATTTGTACCACAGATTATTCCCAAAGGTCTATGGAGACGTAATGCAAGTCTTAAACCACCATACAGAAAAGCAGACAGCACAATTTATAATAAAATTACAAATTCAGGCCATCTAAAAATTTTAAAAACAAACCCCAAACCAGTCAAAAAAATACCCTTAAAGAAGGTACTTTCAACCAGTGAAAATAAATCCCAAGCAAAATATTCCAGGTTAACTCCTTATCCCACTCCTCAAAAACACTATCACCAATTACAGGACAAGTCCATCCTGAGGCATCTCTCTAGTAAAGTTCTGTTTGTGAACTAGAAGCATAAAATACTATCACTTCCTACCTGTTACAATGAATTAAGATAGTATTACCTCAAGAAATTTCCAAGGAATTTTTCAATTAACAGATAAGGGGATTAAAGAGAACAGGAAAATATCACTGGGCCTGAAGCAACTGGTGACAATAAAAACAATGTAGATCATGGGTATGGCTGTAGAATAACTAACAAGAACACAGGAAAAGGATCATGTAAAAGATATGACTTAGCTCAAAGTACTGGAAATAAACCTGCAATCTATACCAAAAGTTAGCATTTTTAACAATCAGAAAAGTGTTATTTTGGTTCATGGATATGGTTTAAACAGGAAAATACCTAAACAAGAACTATTGCATACCAAATTGTCCCTGACCATGCCAGGGGGTTGGAAACAGTCCCTTCCAACCCAAGGCAGTCTGTGATTCCACTGTAAATCATGAATGGTTTGCTACGAGCCATACTCGATCAATATACGGTGGGGCTGCCCAGTAGCATGGCAGCCATCCTGTGACATGACACAGGCTGAGCTCTGTGCTAGACAGTCTCTTTCTGTGATACACAGGCACATACGTGCTCACACATGCACAGGCAACACTTCCCTTAGTATAATCGGTCTGCTGCTGGAGACAACAGTAGAGAGTAAGGTTGACAAAACATGCAGAATCAAAATCAACCTATGCTAGACATAATATACTCTGCAAACAGAGTCAGGTATTCAAATACTACCCCCTGGAAGTCCCAGAGACAGGTGTCTTTCTTTCACATACAGAAAATACATTTGCTTGACAAATGTATTTTCAATGACAATTTTCATTGGAGATTTCAGTCATTTCAGAGCATGCACAAGCTAGAGTTTATGCCCACAATTCCAACTAGTTTTCAGCTGTAGCTACCTCACCTACCCACCGAGGCCGCAAACAACAGACTTGTTTTTTGCTGAACAATCTTGGTTCACACTTGTTACCAAAACCCAGGCTGCCTGGCTCTGGTTTGCAGTATTATTTATGCTGCCTGTGCAACAGTAGCAGTACAATATGCTTACCTTTAGTGGCAAGTGGCATCCTCTTCAACACTAGAAGCTTGAGAGAGGTTGAAAGGACTTGGAGGTGCTGAGCGCTGACAAGCTCAATGTGAGCCGGCAGCATGTGCTAGCAGCTAACTGTGTCCTGGGCTGCATCATGAACAGTGTGGTCAGCATGATTCTGCCCCTCCATTCTGCTCTGGTGAGACCCCAT
Source organism: Laterallus jamaicensis coturniculus (assembly GCA_022605575.1). NCBI lineage: Eukaryota > Metazoa > Chordata > Aves > Gruiformes > Rallidae > Laterallus > Laterallus jamaicensis. Next base: position 438,106 of record JAKCOX010000120.1, read on the forward strand.
CTGGAGTATTGTGTGCAGCTCTGGGGTCCCCAGTGCGGGAAATACATGGAGCTCTTGGAGTGAGTCCAGAGGAGGGCCACGAAGATGATCAGGGGGCTGGAACACCTATCCCATGAAGGCAGGCTGAGAAACTTGGGCTTGTTCAGACTAGAGAAGGCTCCAGGGAGACAAACTTATGGCCTAAAAATAGCTAAAGGAGTCCTACAGGAAAGCAGGAGAGGGACTATTCATCAGGGAGTGTAGTGATAGGACAAGGGATGATGACTTCAAGCTGAGAGAGGGCAGGTTTAGATTAGATGTTAAGAAGAAATTCTTTACTAAGAGGGTGGTGAGACGCTGGCGTAGGTGCCTAGAGAGAGGTTGTGGAAGCCCCATCCCTGGCAATGTTCAAGGCCAGGTTGGATGGGGCTTTGGGCAATTTGGTCTAGTGGAGGTTGTTCCTGTCCATGACAGGGGGATCAGAACCTTCCAACCCAAAGCATTCTATGCTCCTGTGATTTCTTTAGAGCATTTTTGGTGAATAAGATACTGTAACTTCTGATACAGAGAAGTTACAATCAAATATTCAAACATAAAAGAAAATTTTCTAAATAAAATGGACACCTCAAAGCCTGTGAAATAGTCAGGTATTAATACAATCTAATCTCTCTTTAAAAAAAAAGCTGGATAACTTAACTTCATTTAAATGGACTGGTATGAATTTTAGTAGGTACGTAATTACGCCGCACAAAGTAATTCATTTCTAACCAATACAGGTTGCTCTGATAAGGACTTACTCAGCAGTACATAAACTCTGATTTTGCAGCTCTGGTATCATGAGTAGTCATGACACTCAACCTTTTACATGAGTATGATCAACTTGATATTAAAAAAAAACCCAACAAACCCCACAAACGATGTGAGTGACTGCAAGCAGAGACTATTTTTTCCTTCAAAGAGATCTCAGATGTGGTTTGTTACTGTGCCACTCTTCCCTCCTACACCAATTAGGTTCCATCAAAACGAACAACTGGCTTCCAGAAACTGTAAGGATTTGGGGGTTCTCTCTCTATTTTGCCTATTTCATTTACTGGAAGCAAATCTCTGGCAAACAGCCAAAGGATGAAATTACTTGTCAAGTTAGTAGTTACTAACACAGAAAAGTGTGAACTGTCATCAAAACAAACAACAAAGTTGAAATGATACAGTAAATCAATTTGTGAAGAAAGCCATTCTATGTGAAGGTATTAGAAAAACCTCCTCCTCTCAAGCTTTTTATATTCCAGATAGTCCCCAGAGTATGCAAATTCTATTAGATGAAAACTTTATTCATTGCTTAATATTTTAAGAATGCAACAACTGAAATGCAATTGTATTACTCCTTTTAGTCATAAAAAGCTGTAGAAAGGCACGTTCTATACTGAATGCACACGTGCTCCTTCGACTGTATAAAAATAAAGAATAAAGGGGAATTTTAAAAAAATAATGTAGAATATTCTAATTGTTTTGCAAATTCAGAATGAAGATGCAAAGACAATCTCAAAACACATTAAAATAACTTTAAATCAGCAGCATTCAGGAAATCTATATTTTAATATTTAATGGGTTTATATTATCTTCAATGTTACTAGTGTACTGCAGTGAAAACCCTCAGACCGCTCCGTGAGTGCCATTCCATGGGGAAAGGCAGACTTCCTCCTTTCTTGTTGGTTTTTCTTGAAGCACAGAATTTTCCTGCAGGACTTCAGAAGTTACTGAGACTGTCAGCTTGATGCAACCTAAAGTAACTGCAACGTCAAGCCGTTGCTTTCAGGTCAGCATTAATTCTGAAAATATTCATTAGCTTTCCATGACAGAAGATTCTTGATCCCGGATTTATTTTTTTTACCTTCCATATGGTATTCCATATGGCATACCATAAATGGCACATCTCTCCAATTCTGCTCCAGTCTTACTACAATTTGTAGAGTAGACAGGGGAAAGGAGAAAAGCAAAAAAAAAGGCATTCTACCCCTTCAAGCAGCCCCAGCTGGTTTAAACACCAAAAGGTGAAAATTTTTCTTTCCTACGTATAAAGCACCAGCCATGTTATAATCAGGTTTTGTGCACATTTCGTTATCAGTATAATACACCTATACTCAACAAACTAAGGAGATTTTAAAAATTATATAATATACATTCCATAACTTTGATAAATGAAATCCAGCCATCATTGCAGTTTTGTTTCCCAAAGCTCCAATACACACAAACAGTTCCTATCATTAACTAATCCTAATTTCTCAACAGCATCTTACTGTGAACACTCACAGCTTCTTCTACCAACACCAATATGGCTGCCTGTTCCACCTGCTCCTGAAAACGTCAGGCTCTGCCAACTAGAGAAATGCCAGCAAGGAAAATTCAAATAAATTGGGGACCAAAGTTTTATATAACACAGGCCTACTGCATGTAGCAGAAGAAGGAGTATGTGCCCCATGGCACATCGATCTCTCTCTCCCAGTACCAAAGTTAAATTGTGATTTGCCCTATGAGTCAATCTGAATGATGAGGCATTAAAGCCTTACACTTCACAGGTGAAGCATCATCACAGTGCCTCTTCCACCCTTCCTTGCATGTAGGCAAATAAGAGTTCAGCTTCATGCTGAGCTACTCACAGCACTTCATGCAGACATAATGGAATACTCCTCCTCTTCCAGCAGGGAGGTTAGTAGCCATTCCAAGAAAAATATTTTTGCATCCTGCTTTGTGAGGAATAATAATAACAACAACAACCAGAACAATAATAATAAGCTTGCAGATGATCATGGGGACAGGATTCCCATTTGAAGTAGCAAATGCTTCAACAGTCAAAATCCATGGCTGAAGAGATGGCTGTGCACCTGGGCACACCTGCACAATCCTAGAGGCTCTAGAAATGAGAAGGAAGAGGAAATAAAGGCAGCCACCAGTTGCCATTCCAAGGAAGTGTTATTTGGCAGGACATGGGCATGCTACAATTCACCCACATGTTAGACAGAAAATTCACTGTCCTGCAGGCCACAGCTCAAATCTGAAGGGTTCAGAGGCCTACGAACCAGAAATACCTCTCAGGGTGAAAATGTCAGGAAGCAAATTTACAACTAGGAATTTTAGTTTTGGAATTCACATGCAAGTCTCCTTTACTGTAGGTCTTTACTCTTCCCTTTGACAAATTTAGAAGAAACATTTCCATGTCAATCTTATGGCCATTTTAATTCATACTAGTTTTATATCTGTCACTCCTCCAGATATTTTTAGTTACTCGTTAAAGATCACTCAACTACATCAAGTTAAAGTGTCAAACAAGTGAATATGACAGGAAAGAAAGTATCTATTCTAAGGACTCTAGAGACTAAAGTCTTTCATTTGCAGGTGGAGTAACCCACAAGAGAGATTCTTCACTTGACTCTTACTAGTTTTTTTATTATTACAGGGTTTTTTTGATATTCCCCATTATTACAAAATAATAATAATAAAAAAAGTAGTTTTATTACTTCCCCTAGTTTCTCAAGCTTCCATGGAGAGTAGTCTTATCTACAGGCTATAAAACAATTCTCCATTAAGCATGTTGGGAGAAAGAAAGAAGCGTTTTCTTTACATGATGCAATATGCAATCATTTAAAATTATTGCACAACTCAGCATAAGGGATCTTAACCCTTTAATTAGGATTAATTGTCCTCAAAAAGAATAGTTTATGTCAATTCATACATAAAATCAAAATGAAATTCATACATAGAGCCAAAATGAAACACTTTTAGTCAAAAATCAAACCTCATTTGCAGTCCTATATAGCAACCTGTTGTTTTCCCAAGGAAAGATTTGGTCACATATGCATATGTATATTTAACACAAAGAATATTTGTGTTAATTTAAAAAAAAAAAGAACTCAATTTAAGTATAAATAGTCTTTAGAGTTTAGGCAAGTTCAGGTCTCATTTGCAGGTCTTCCAAGAGCAGCAACATCTGCTAGCAAGCAAATTAGCTAGGAATAAGCCAAAACCTATTTACTCTCTTACCTCTTTTGAAATGGAAAGCTACTTACTTTATCTTAAGTTCAGTCATGAAACAAAGCTAGAGAACTTCAATCTTACACATTGGCTGTACCAGGGTAGAGCTTCCAAATGTCACACCCCTTGTTAAGAGGCCAGGCTTTCTTAGACACAGCAGCTGACATAAACCAAGTCAAAAGAGTCCTTGTCACTCTCACTCTTATCCCATATATTGGTTCTTCATACAATATGTGTGCAGAAGTGATTTGGTGCAGCACGTGTCAGTGTGGTTGGACACTGAACTGGATTTGTGTTACTGTATGCAGTGTCCAAGGTAAAGTATTAGGCTACAGCAACTCAATAATATGAAGCCAGGGCAATAAAAGTCTTCTCTTTTAAATACATTACTTTTATTTGTTTTAACCAAAACATCTGTACTGTATTTGAAACCATGGAAAAAACATGAAACTATCTCGTCTGCTACCAAAATACTGAACACAAAGCTGTCTGTTCATTGAGGTGTCTGTCAGCAAAAGGTGACACAAATGCAACCAAGTTAAAATCATGTTGCAGTTTCTACTTTCAAACAGAAAAGATCCCAATGGCACCACCAGAGCTAACTGCTGCAATTGAATTTGGGTATGGAAATTCACGGCTCCTGAGGCTGTCATTTCAAAGAAGACAGAGTAGCTACTTTGGGCTGACCAAGTACAAAGAATGACTCTACCTGAAGTAGAGAACACGAGTAACAGCCAAGTATCCTCTCTGAAGATGACACTGAGAGGACTATGTCCTTTGAACGTGAAATTTGTCTGAAAGATGTTGGAGAAGCTGGGGTCTACAGAAAGCAAAGTGCTTATCAACATTTACACAACGTGTTTCTGCAGCAGCCAGAGGCATTTCAGCAAGGAGATTCCACTCTCACTGCACCTATCCAACTGTTTCTTATAATACAAAGAAATCCAACGTGCTTCTGAACAAAAATCACACCCTCCTCCTCGGCCCCATATCCCCACCTAAACACACAGGCTGACAGCATACAGCTCCATGCCCTGTATGCATGGATTGTGGATTCTGTACACGTCTACATACTGTATGCCATTTCTTTTGTGTATATGTGCACAGTTTGTATTTCCACTGTATACATAAAGACTACATTTCCTGCAAACTGCATAAAGGTCATAGGCTGGGCAGCAGCAGGTCTTCCAGTGTCCTGTCACTGTGGAAAATCCTATGCTTTGTGCTTCCACTTCCCAGGACGTTCCATGACCAACATGCCCTCAACCTTACAGCCCTTCTTAATTATACATGCATACATACACACATGTATATTTATGTGTATATAAAGAAAGCTAGGCTTAACAAATGCTAAGTGGGAGTGATGTATTTTTTTCTGAGCTGGCTGACCAGGCTTAATACTTGTGCATTTAGACTGTCAGCCCATTTGAAAGACGTGGGGTGTTTTGTTGTTCCAGCAACCAAGATTTCTCAGCAGTTCTGACTTTTACAAGACGACAGCATGAGGTTGCTGCGTGTAGTCGGCTCCTTTTCCCACAGTTTTCACAGACCTCCAAGGTCCTCTGCAGTTCTGCCCTTCGCTGCACTCTTTGAAATGCTCTTTTAACACCAACCTTGAGCACATACTTGTCCATGTCTTCCAAAAGATTTGCAGTTTTCACACAGCATCCTTCCTAGAGGCTTTTATGTCTGACCTATGCAGAAAGAAACTACTACCCCTTTTCTTAATCCTTGGGTTTTCTACTGAGACATGCTTATCAGAGGAACAGTGAAACATGGCTATATTAAAAGCAGCCTAGGGATACCAATAATTTTTGTGAAGAATAAAAGCTTTTACATGATTCATAGAACCAAATCAATTGACATAATTAAAAAAAACCAAAACAAAACCAAACTGCTTTTATTTTTAATCCTGACTTCTTTTTTACTTTCTCTTGTTTATCAGTCCCCCTTTCTACTTTTCATTTCAAATAGGACATGAGCTTTTTGGAACAGACATGCAATTTTATGTCATCTATAGCAATTTTATGCATGTACAGCAGAATGAAACCACTGGATTATTTAAATACTAGCAAGAGATGCAGAAACAGCAGCACAAATCCATGGCTTTACCTTTGTTTTATGTATTTAAAAAGTAATGCATGCTGGTAGTTGACTGAGCACTTTTCACAGCCTTGCATCTTCTCACAGGAGTTGCATCATTACCACTATCACATGCATATATTGAGAGAAATACATAAATCTCCACACCAGTCTCCTTTTCAATGGAATCCTGAGAGAATTCAGCATTACAAAGTCTAAATTTTACATGGGTTTGGGGAGAACAAGGAAGCAAATGTTCTTTCCCAAAATGTTCTTTCCCTGAGGTAAAAGAAACGAAGTCAGGGATAATTTTTTTACAACACTACAACACTGAGCTGAAAGCAGCCATCCTTCTTCCCTCTGAGCTTTCTAAACACTCAATAACTCTGAATTCCCACAAAACTCAAAAGCTCCATTTATTCTGTTTAGCTTTCATTCTTTTTTTTGGCTTTCATTTCAAAAGAGCACTATTATTTTTCTGAAGTTACTAACCCAAACCAAATGCCAGCATAAGAAAACTTCTACTCACTCTACTAAAAGTTTATTTGCGTTTCTTTATTACCATCAAGAAATGAGTTCAAACTTCAGTCTTACTAAAAAAAAGAAAAAAAAATAATCTAAACCATGTTTCTTTCTAGGTTTAATTAAAATTTTAATGCTGGATCTATGGCATCCAGATTGAAACAAAATCCTTACTCTACAGAGATGTTGGCAGTAGAAAACATTTTTTTTTGTAATGTTGACATCTCAACATTTGAGTGATAAGCTATTTTAATAGACAGTTATTATTCAAGAAATGTTACTTTCTTGTCTGAATCAAGCAGTTTCAGCTGTCTGAAAGTAGAAAAAAAACCCCAACCTGAACTGCTTCTAGCTGTTGTGAACAGGCACACAGTTGTACACGGAGGTACAGGGGATCTCCAAGATCCTAATAAGGCATTCTCGGTGTATTTCTCATTGCACCTATTTTGTGAACTTGACAACAACACATTTTAAAGATTTTTCCTCCTGCACAGGCAGTTTCACAAAGTGGAGAAAAATACACTGGTAAAACCCCAGTCTATGCCTGTACTGAGAACAGATGCTGAACCTCAAACTACAGTCAATGAATTTCTGAAATTCACTTTTCATCTTAATCTCCTAAAATGCCACACAAAAGTTTTATCTTATTAATTTTCCTGTGGAAACTGAGCTCAGAAAAAAAAACCCCAACAAACCCAAAAGCAACAAAATTTGCCTCTTAACTTTTGAAGGAAGTAAATGCAGCAATGCAAAGAAGCTTCTAAATGAAAATTCAACAGTGAGTCTTCATCAGCAATAGAGAAGAGGCAAAGTAAATGGACTTTACTCTTTGGAAAGACTGCAAGATTTAGCCTGTATTGCTTATATTCAGTACAACCAGGAGCTTTCCTTTCCCAAGAAGCATGCAATACCAAGAAACTAAATCAATACTACACACAGAGAATTCCATTTTCCAAAGAAGTTGGAGGTGTTAAAGAAGTGAGCTCATAAATAGTTTATTTTAGAACATTTCTGAAATCTATTTTTCACATTTCATTATCCTTCAGGCTACGCTGAAACACTGAAATTGTCAACACAAGCATGACAGGCTACCCTCACTGTTGTGTGTGTCTTTGCTGTCACCTACCAGCTCTATCATTCCACCACCATCTATTCTAGTCCTGATTGTATAGAAGCAATAAAAATGATGCACTGAAATAAATTTTAGGGATTGATGCATAGATGGTTGTCGTTATCTCTAAGGTGTGTGAGGGGAATTGGGGGAGAAAGGGGAGGGGAGGAAAAAGAAACTTTAAAAACCCTCCAAACCTCATGGCTGGGATATGGGTAGTTTACTGGGACAGCAGAGAGAGAGAGAGAGAGATAACAATAACAGGACTTTATAGCAAAATATAGAAAACTGGTGATAGACTGTTTTTTCCTGATTTTTTCCCCCATAAACACTTTTCTGTAGCAAAGTAGCTCTATCAGTTCTCCCCTCCACCCTTCACAAACACTTTTTATTCCTCTATCAATTAATTGCAGACTTTTTCTCATCGTGAATTCTTGAAAAACAGTTCAGAAGCTCATGACTCCTATCCCATGCTTACAGTTAATTAGAAAAAAATAACACAAACACTTCAGGAAGACTGAGTAAAATTAAGCCATGGTTAATGTGGCTAAAAAGAAAAATCTAAGCCAAATTCCAACTTTATTTTAAAAAAACAAAAAGAAACAAGATCCAAGTTCAGTAATAGACTCATCTTTGTGTCAATGAATATGCAACAGGAAAAGATAAAGGCTTCTGCATTTACAGTTAAAGTTATTCTGAGCAGCTCTTCGCTTTATTATTATGAGGCAAGTCTGGCTGAGTAATAAACCTGCTGGGGATCAGAAACTATTAGGCTGTTTCACTGTACCCATGTGTACCACCTGTATGATTACAGGCATATAGGGGGTGATAAACAGGCGCCTCAATGAAAGCATTGCCACCTAGACACTTTGAAACCTGAAGTGTCGAGCACCTGTAATTGGAAAGGAAAAGATGGAGAGGCGTTCAGCGTGCATGATGAGACATCAGCTCCTCAACTGCTCAGTGAAATAGCCACACACACACATTTGACTGCGATGATGTCACAAGCTGGCAGAACAGCCCCACCTGAATGCAGCTCCCACTCTTCTCTCAAACCTGTCCTGCCCCTGGAAGGCACCTTTAGCATAAAGGTAAGTTAAGGTAATTGAAAGAATAGTTTCATTGCCCTTTGGATTCGCCTTTAGGAAGCACACAGCCACCCACAGAGAAACGGAGGCGCAAGTGCAGAAGGCTTCACAGGCTTGCTGTCAGTCAGTATGTACCAAGAGGAGATTTCACTGAGGAAGATGCCCTTATGAAAACCCTACAGAGCATAACCAAACTGCTTTACCAAAGTAAAGTTTCTCTTACCATGCCCAAGAACTGAACCCATATTTTTCCTGAAACAATGTATGTATCTACAAAGTCTTACATACTTCAGAAGGAAAACCTGTGATACGTTCCTCTGCTGTTTTGTTTTTTGGTTCTGTGAGTTTTATCGCTGTGTGGTTTTGGTTGGTGCTTGGTGTTTTGTGGTTTGGTGCTTTTCTGTTTTTCTTTTTTGAGGGGGGAGATTCTGATGTGTAAGTTGTGCAGAAGCAGAAAGGTAACAGATGGTTGCTGGAGTCTTGCCGCAGAAAATGCAGCAGCTGACTGGATCTGTTATTCCTTAGCAGCTGCAGATAAAACCTTTACAGTTTAGGATAAAATTTCATTTAAAAAATATAGCTGCTGACAAATGAAAAACACACATTCACTGGAGAAGGCTATGCAAAGAAGATTTCATCCTGCAGAGAAGATCTTATGTATTTTAAAGGATTTTTACAAGAGAGGAAAAGCTTTGCCTGAACAGAGACCACAGTTTGGCTACCTATGGCAAACTCCACTCTCAGGTAGGGTGGTAAAGCCACAGGAGAAATCAAATGCTCTTCTCCCACTTTTCCTGAAAAAAAGCTATCCAACATCAACACACCTAAAGAATCCTCTGTGCATCAATTTGTGTGCAGCCAGAGATCCACGAGACATTTGGCAACTACTCGAGTGCAAAAAAATGTCAAGCCTTCCCTATCAAAAGCTACTGGAAGGATTCACTCACACAACTACACAGACAACTCAAAAAGGTGTAAAAGGGGTAACCCCTTAACAAAAAACAACTTCTTCCAGGGGGGGAATAAAATAGAATTGCTGTTCATTCTGAGGCCATTCAGGAACATGAATTTAGGCCTGGCAATACAAACAGCTGCGTTGTTGCAGGATCACATCACTGAACAAGAGGCAGCTTTTATTTGTGAATCACTGGATGCAAATCACAACTGATTGAGCTCCAACATTTTATGTCTTCAACTACAAAAACTTTGTAAACTTTGCTTACAGCAAAATATCAGTTGTGAGTTGGCCCAGGTGCCCTGACTCTCGGCAGGCAAATAACGAACCATGCACTCACATTTCAGAGATGCTCAGCTCAAAATACTGAGCCAGCAAAGGGGCAGCAGCAATACAAGCCAGCCAACGAGGAAAGCATCAATTCCAAAGAAACAAAAAATCCTGAAGGTTGCTCCAGGCTCAATCTCTACCCAGAAGTCCTTGCAGTTATCTCCTGAGCTTCCCTGCCGCGGCTCCGGTGGGTCCTCCTCGCCATGCAGAAGCAGATCTATTCTCTGATGCTGGCAAGTGAGGCCAGCACACCTATCACCACTCAGGTCTGCTGGTCCCTGGCTGCACAAACAGTATTGCTCTACTCTTAACACAAGGGGCATGGGAGCTGCAGGTCTGCAGTCAGGACCATTTCCCCCCTGCACAGGCAGTCCCATGGGTAGGTCCCTTCCAATTATCATGCTTTTGGGCACCTTGCTGCTGAGGCAAAGAACTGTGGTGATTTTCTGCCCATGTCAGTGCCTTGCTAGTAGGAAAATCCCAACTCATGAACATTACACTTACCATCTCATCATCTTAGGCCTTAGGCCAGAGGAATCTTCCCCTGTAACACCTTCCTGTTTCGAGATGTGTTAAGAAATAAAATAGAAAAACACCTTCTTTCTGTTTTGGTTTCATTGTTCTGACACAGGTAATTTAAGGTCAGATCTTTGTAAGAGATTCTTTGACATGTGAAGGTCACATGATATTCTGCACTTCAATCATCTATCAATAAAAAATAAGAGAATCCCATGCTGTAAAATAACGTGGAAATAACCTTGGTGATTTTTGGAGGCCAACAGAGGTCCTTGGTAGGAATCATACTGGTGTTTTTGTCAAGGGATAGCCAGGATTACAGAACTGCAAACACTGAGTAATTTTGCAGTGGTTTGAGAGAAGTTATTGAGCATGAATATTTTAAGAACAATGAAGTGACATAAAAAGCAGCCATAGGGCATTTAGGTTCTGAACCTTTCCAGGACTTGGGAGGGACTCTAGAAGAGGGACCACTTTTCATACTAGTAACAAGAGCTGGAGCAAGAGAGGCTGACTGATCAGCACAGCTTCTGTGAGGGGTAACACAGAAACACAACTTGATTCTGACTAACAGGAAGGTAAGAGAGTCACATTTACTGAGGAACAGTTTTACACCTGCGTTGTCAGTATTCATTCCTCCCACTTCTACCAACACACACACACACACACACACACACTACCACTTCTTTTAATGGCTGCAAGTTAGAGCACAGGAAGTTCCACACCAACATGTGGAGGAACTTTTTCCCAGTGAGGGTGACAGAGCCCTGGCACAGGCTGCCCAGGGAGGTGGTGGAGTCTCCTTCTCTGGAGATATTCAAGACCCGTATGGACGCCTGTCTGTGCAGTATGAGCTAGGGAGCTGCTTTGGCAGGGGGCTTGGCAGGGGGATGATCTCTCAAGGTCCCTTCCAACCCCTACAATTCTGTGATTCTCTTCAGCCCCATGAGCTATCAGGGCCAAACTTTCAAACTAAATTTTTACATTCAAGATGCTCAAACTCAGGTAGGTGGAAGAGAAAACATAGCATCAAACAGCATAAAAACAAAAAATAAGCCCTTATCTCTGAAATGTAGCATATGAACCAAATATATCATATCCTGCTATGAAAAAAAAAAAAGGATTTTCAGGGAAACTTCAAATGATTTTTAAAGAATAAAAAACCTAAATGCAAATACTTTATTCCTTAAACATGCATAGATATTGCTCATTTCCTGAAATAAATTACTTGTTTTACCTTGGGACAAGAGTTTGCACAGCTTCCCTCTTTTCCCCAGATCACCCCACTTCATCACATGGGGAAAGGATAAATGTGCCCCCCAGATTTTTAGATGCTAAGCAGCAAACAATGCCAATGTTGCTGCAGTGGCTTAAGAAACCCAAGTAAGAAGACCAAATATTTCACAAGAAGTGTAGAGACTTGGGAGTTTCCCTGCAACAACGGCTACAGGGCTTTCATGGGACCTGCAGTGGCTCTGGCTTCCCAGGAAACCTCTTGCTTACTGCTAAGAACCGTGATGACTCTGGAGTGGGGTGGTGGAGTTGAGTGAGAAAGGAAGATCTAGGGGAAGGTGGTGGAGACTGCCAGAGGAACAGCGATGCACTGGAGAAGGAACGGCACATTAGGCTCTGATCTTGAGTGAGCTGGCAGAGGTTGGTCTATTCCCATCCAACATACTTAATCTACACAGAGCTACAGGTCTTAAAATCAGGCTCTTAATTTATAAATGCTATGAAATGCTGCTAGAAATGAAGAAAAGTTGTCGATCATCCTGTCCCTTCATCATTTTTAGCTAAACTCTACACTAGAAACATTATTTCAGCCAACTCTTGGTGTTACTCTTCTACAGAAATACTGCACTCTCAGTGACACATTTTGTGTAACAGCCACAAAATTAGCTGGCTTTTGTCTCCTGCTTAGAAAATTGTTGTGCAACATCACACAAAGGTCCAGCTTCAGACACTAACAATCTCTGCACAGCAATTTGTGTGTCAGCATTGAGCACTGCCTTTTTTAACAAGACAATCTCAGACTATTTGTCCTGATTTTAGCAAGCTGCTTCAAAATTTTCTGCATTCATCCTCTCTACCTGATACATTTCCCTTTCCTCCCTCCCATCATGTTTCCCATGGAAGTAAGAGCAAGATTATCCTTTGAACTTAGCACCTTAGAAATTTAACTTACTCTCAACATCCCTGTAAGCAGTAAGATCATTATTATCCATTTGGCTGATGAGATGTCCAATAGTTACTACTGAGAAGCTTCTTATGTGGCTTATCTTGCCAGGAGATCGTAACAGCTTACATGAGCCCAGTAAAGCCTGAAAGTATGGTTCTTCCCCATGTTTTTAATGTCTGGTTGGAAAATACACTTACAACATTTCTGGCTCTTACAGTCTGTCATCACAGAAAGGCACCACACAGATTTTGCATCTGTCAAAGTTTGCAAATGAGCCCCAGGATACTGAGCAATGGGTGGCAAACAAAGGCAGGAACTGCATTGCGATGTATATTCACCACTGCAAGCTCAGTAATGCCATTCAAGAACCAGGAATGAGTAATGGATGGCAAAAGGATGTGGTACACTGTCCACCTGCTGCTTCCTGGATGAATTAAGCCATTAAAATGTGCAACAGATTAAGAGAGAAACAGTGGAAAGGGTTTGCTGTTATTCAAGTGGTAGACCATCATTATTGTACCAAGGACCCCAGAGCTGGATGCAATACTCCAGGTAGGATCTCTCAAGAGCAGAACAGTATTGATACTGGGGACTGCCCCATGTGCAGGCCCTTGCACTTGGCCTTGAGAATCTTATGAAGCTTACATGGGCCCACTTCTCAAGTCTGTCCAGGTCCCCCTGGGTGGCATTCTGTCCCTCAGGAGTGTTAACTACACCACTTGGCTTTGTGTTGCGTGAAATCTTGCTGAGAGGGCACTTGATCCCACTGTCTATGCTGTTGATGAAGATATTAAACTTAGTGGTCCAAATGCAGACCTCTGAGGGGCACCACTCGCCACGCAGCTCCATCTGGGCCTTGAGCTCTTGACCACTACCCTCTGGACGTGACCATCCAGCCACTTCCTCATCCACTGAGCACCCATCAAAACCACTTCCCTCACTCCAGTACAAAGGGAAGTAATTACATTCTGGCGGAGGTAGAGGATTTTAGGAGCTAAATTTTTAGATCAAAACAAGAGATGAGGCATCACCTCTCCCAAAATTATACCCTGTACACCACATAAATAACCTACCAATTAAAACGGTTCCATATAACCTGCTCTACTCTGCTGATGGTTTAGGAACTGTACTCCCTTCTGGACAGATTCATTAGCCAAACTACATGGACCAACCCTGTCCATATTACTGTGATATACTGGGATTGTGATGTTCTGTGATTACAGTAGGGCAGGTTTGTTAATGATAGGCTGATTTCTTTAAAGATAGGATGGCAACAAAACGGAGCAGCTTCCTGTGCTATCAATAAAATGGTACTAGTCATAGATGAGAGACAGTGGGTACTCGTGCTTCCTGAGCTACAAGCACAGACACTTTATTCCTAGGGAGTACACTTCAGTTTCTTGGTTGGTTTGTTGGGGTTTTTTTCACCCAAAGCATTTCCCAGAGAAAGGAGGCTGATAAACAACATGGGGCAAATTCTAGAGAGAAAAAAACAGCAAATACAGGTGGTGTGTCTGTGCATCCTGAATCTTACCTGCTTGGAAGCACTGAAACGTCAGACTGTTGGCATACACAGGAATGGGTTCACATAAGCAGTAAGCTAAGTTTTCCAAGCTCTGGGTGCTGCTTTTCCCCTTCATCACTATCTGGTACTTAACTGGACATTTTAACTCCTTGTTTCTTTTGCCATGTTGAGGCTGGAACTAAACATTACCTGTGGAAGTCTTTTCCAACCAAGGTTTCCATCTAAGTCGATCTCCTGAAATCCCAAATTAACAGAACGTAGGATGGTTTATGAATCCCATCTCACTTACATTAAGGATGCAGGCTTCATCTTTTAGTTATCTACAGCAAGAAGGGGAAACAGAGTTCTGCTTAACATATCTGCCATGTTTTCTCAAAACTATTTTGTGCTAAGTAAAAATTTATGCCTCTATCCAGAGAGATCTGTATGAGAAACTGCAGTCTGCTCTGGACTTGCTAATTTTGACTTGGGTATATTTTTCTGCTGTTTAAGACTGTTTGATTTTACTTGCTTTTAGAGTCAGTTTTTCATGCTCAGAGCAGTACACATTAAGGCCTGGGAGACTGTACAGTTTCTATGTAGGAAAATAAATCGGATATTTCCTTGCTGAATGAAAGATACACATAAACCAGAACTACAAAGTGAGTGTTACAACAGCGTCCACTTGGTTCTACCAATAGAAGAGGCCTGGCCCATGTACATTTTACACCAAAAATTCTTAGCAGGTTTTTAGTAGGACCTAGGAATTGAACTGTTACTTCTGGGGGTAAGCCTACATTACCAAAAATTTACATGCCCAGATACACTACCAGTATATTCACATGGCTTCCTCACCACCACCACCTTTGCAGAGTCATATCCCCCTCTACTTTACCCTTAATGTCAGATAAGGATAATAGGGACCTTTGAGAGCAGGAAAAGGAGAGCTGCCTATCACACACTGTGTCATACAAAAGGGGGGTGGGGTGGTGGTGGGGTACATCTCCAAGCCCTGTTCTTTCACATTCAGGCCAGGAATATGTACTTCACTCTTCTACTGCTTGGGTTAGAGAGTTATGCCAGAGACCTACCAACATCACCCACCAGCCCTCTGGATTCTGAAAACCCAAGCTCTTATCTCAGGACTCTTCAGAGCAGTGCTGCAAACTGTTGCCACCAGCTGTACTGTAATCACAGCAAGGCTTTCTACCTCACCAAAAGTTTTGTTCTGAAGGTGATGACTCTTCCCAAAGATGACAGCAGACACGTTTCCACAAAGATGTCCAACCTCCCACACATGGAGGTTTACACTGCTATTTCCTTACCTTGCTACACTGCTGGAGTGCCTGGCTCCTTGTCAGGTTTACAGTAGACTAATGATATTAATGCTAAGACAATCCCAGGAACAAAGCAACACTAAATATACGATGAAGACTCCTGCAGAAACATTTATCTCTTAACAACCCACGTTCCACACTCTGTCTGCTAATCTCATAAGCAGTTTTACTGGAACACAGAAACTGAACTGGAGTTTATTTTACTTTATCACTTTTCCTACAGAAAAACAAAGCTCTCTAGCTTGTGATTTAAAAACAAAGCTTGTTTTGGGGGAAAAAAAATGAATCTGCAACTTACATTTCACACAAATGTTCTGATCTAATTGACTTCCTTTCGTAAGTGGAAAGAATGCCAGTTTGAACGTTTAGAAGATAGACAGACAGCACTGTCATCTTCTGCTTAGCAGGAAATTAAGGGCAGCCAAGGTAATGAAATGGAAAGTTGACTCTGAAAGTGCAGAACAGAACAGAAAGATCTCAGGGGATTACAGTTAAATCATGCAATACCTGGAAAACTCTATCTCTACGTTGACCTATAACCGGACAGTTCTAAAGGTGAGAGCTGCTACCAAACAGTTGGATTGAAAAATGTTGTTTTCTTGTAAAGTTGCAACATGATTCTACTGCTAGTGGGGTTTGGAATTCATTATTTATTTTTTTTTTAAAGAGCCAAATCATTACTGCAGTCCACTCTATAATGAAGAATGAATACTTCACAGCTTCGTTCACCAACTTACACCATTTCTTCTTAATAAACTGTTTTAATGGTTCTGAAACACAATGTGGGTGGAAGAGGATGCCTGCAAGGAAAACTGCAATTCTAGATCAAGCTAATTCAATGCAATATGAAAACAGACTTTTGAACTCTGAAGTTCATTTTGATGACCTTAGTAGAGTGTATTCTGTCTAATTCTTGCTGTTAACTTGGCTCTGCAGGAGGAGGTATGTGTGTGCAAGTTTGTCAATAAAGACCAGGTAAGAAGGGAAGTTATGAAACAGTGAAGGAAACATGTTGACTCCACCCATCAAACCAGACTGCATCTATAAACAAGCAAAACTCTTGTTACTGCAAAACTTCATTGGTATGACTGCAACTGAAAGATGTGAAGATTCTGTATTATTCATCTGTTACTTAGCAAGTGTGATTTGTACATGGACATTGTGTCTTTGTTGGTTAAGAAGTAAAAAACTAAGTAATCTACACACATTTGCAAGGTTTGGTTTGTATTGTGGAATAAAAACTGGAAGGCACACAAACTGACAAATGGGTACCAGTGTTTCTATTTCTAGGGTTCCCCAGTTCCCATAAAGTCTAGGAATGGACAGACCTTAGATAATCTGCTGGTGCCAAGAGACAGAATAAAGTTTCTTAAATGAAAGTAGGCTGGAAAATATCACATGGACAAGTATTTCTGACATTTCAGAACACTCATAACTTCTCTCATTCACAGTCCAGTAGGAGCCAAAACCAAGACAATCAGAAAATAAATACTGTATTCTTTCCCTCCCTATGCCACTTTTTCATATAAGAGATTACAGCATAAAACAGTTTATATCACAACCCCACTGCATATTTCTCTGCCTTTTTTGACACAAAGTAAACTGCTCTGCAGACTCAATCTGTAAGTAATCTTTGGTATTCAACTTTCCCGTTTTCCATATACAGAACTTAAGTTTTATTTCTAAAGGGTGATCAGGGGCTTCCTTTCTTTTCAAGTAACAAAGCCTCAGATGCTACAACAGTATGGATGTATACAGTTTTTACTACCTGTTACATGAACTTGTATCAGCTAACAGTCTAGCTGCATAAATGAAAAATTGCCCTACCACAAACCTTTACTAAATATTTTGATACTTTTTAAAAATAGGTTTTGTCCTAAACTTTAAGTTAGTGAACATTAAAATTACATTTTATGACAGTTGGATGATGTAGAACAGATGTTGAGCTACAATTTTATTTACCAAATGTCTGCTCAGAACACGTATGTAAAACTGGAGTATTAGTAATCCAGACTACACAGTGAAAACAATGGAAAAATATTGTCAAGTGCATCGGTGCCTGCCAACCATTTGTCTGGGACTTGAGATGGAAATTCTGCCTGAACTGAAGATTCCAGAAAATAATGTTCAGTTTTGGGCAGTCTAATTGCTTATTAGGATGAGTATGTTCTCTTCTGGGTATCTATTTCTCATCTTGAGCTGACTGACATAGAGCAAATTCGCAGCAAAAGCCTGTAATTAGCAAGCCTTTGTGATGCTGCTTTTCCCCTGCCAGTGAGCCTTTATATGGACCTCTGGTTGGATAGGTAGGCTCAGTGTCAGAACATGATGCCTGCCATTCCCCTCCACGATTCATGTCACTCAAAAAAACCCAACCAACCACAGCAGCAAGAGATCTGCAAGGAAACCCAAAACTTACTGGCTGACAAAGCCCATCCACTCACCAACATGTCATTTTTTTTTCTTGCTGTGTAAGGTATAAATGATAACTCTTTGAGCAATGCAATGTAACTTGAACATTGAAAGGCTCTCTCATATTTTGACCACCTTTTCCTTTTCCTAATTAAAGCCAGTACTTCTAATTATACCTCACATGAGCTACCCTAAATAATTTCTGGCCTTCTATAATATTTTTTCAAGCATCTGGAAAGTCTACTGCCCCCTCCTTTCCACACTTGTCACTTATCCACAATTTTGTGGGTTTATCCATAGAATTGAGTGAGTTACAAGCATCCTTCCAGTTTTTCAATGTCTTTCCAATGGCTGACTGATCACCATGATAGTTTCACAAGCCAGTCTGCCTTGGTGGACTACAGCTTCTGGGTACTAACACTGCTCATAACACTGCTTTAGAAGAATTATTTCAACCAAAAAGGGCAGCAGTGCTAAGTAAGAGACACCACACAAAACTGATGGATTTAAAAAAATGAAACAGTACTGCAAACCTCTTTTACAAAAGTTATTTTGTGAAAAATCCCAATCCATCTAATAGTAGTAAGTAACAATATTCAGTGACCTCCTCTAAAGAGTTTATCAAGTTCAATTTATACCTGGATACCTCCTCACTCCTACTTTACCTACAGAAATCAGTACTCATGAACTCACAAATGGTATCAGCAGACCAAAAAGAACCCAAAACCAGGCAAACAAAAAACTTGCAAAAAGAAATCTTTTACAAGCACATTTCCTACACAGGAGCTGACTAACAGTTGTGAAGTGATAGTAGAGCAACGAAAGATAACCTCTTAAAAAGATACTGTGTCTACCACCTGTAGAGACACTGTAAATATGTCTTTCCTGTCTACAGAAAGTATTGCGTCATCATGCCTCTCCTAAGAACATTTCATATAGATTACTGTAATTTCTCTTCTGGCTTAGTGCACTCCTAATATTAATTTTCTTTAAGTCTGACCACAAGACAATTACAAAGTAAAGCCCTTTTTCCTCCATGGGCTTTTATGTTCTGGAATAAAAGTACATCAAAATGCCAAGGCTTCAGAAAAAGACCATTTCCCTCTGGTTACCAACCTTTGTTCTGGGGCAGGAGGAAGAAGGGGAGGAATTAAATTTTTTAAACTTCCAGAGACAATGCCAAGGGGAATAAAAAGAAAGTTGAAGGCAGAGTTTTCCCAACAAGTAGAACTCTGCACTGGCTGAAGTAGCTGCAAGTAGTGATGTTTCTTACATGTCACAAAAATTTAGCTGCTGTTGTGTGCGTGGCTGGAGAGACAGAACTGCTACAGAGCTAAACAAGTAGAGAGATCAGGTTGTAAATATTTGGGTTTTAATGAAGGGAAAGAAGTCTCTTTCAAATTGTCACTTAAACACCTCCAGCATTTTTGCTGGTAGCAAGTTTCTGGGCTCTCCTATCATTAAATTACATGTAACAAGAATAAATAATCACACCAACTGCCATAGAAAAACCTTGAGTAAGTTTAAATTCGCTGAAAGTTGATAAAAGTTCAAAAGAAACTTGCTTTCTTCTCCATTAGAAAATTAAACAAAATCAGTAAGTGCACTGAGGATTACAGTCAGTACATTGTTTTTATAGCAAGAGTCAAATCATTTTCCAGAAAACCCTCTCTCCTCCAATCCACCTGCCTGCTGGGCATGTATGGCCATAGTTTCATCCTTGCACCCTCCCTAGGTATGTGAGGATGATCATGCCTCCCAGGAACATGAAAAGCTGTGCTATATATTTACAAGGCAGGCACAGTCGTGACCACTTCTGCCAAGTGTGGTGCACACATTCTGCTCCCAGGTACTGGCACTGGAAGCCTGACAGACAGGGTGAAGTGTAAGCCCGATGACGTGTTGCTTCCACATGGCTCAGTCTCACTGCCCAGCACCAGAACATCGTTTTCCACAGGTTTTATGAGGATTAACTGCAGATGAACCAACAACTGTAACAACTTCTGCCCAAGGAGCAACTTGAAAATTCAATCCACCATGGCTACAGAGCCAAAACAGTGATACCATCCCCCCTGTTTTCAGAGAAATCACTTTTCTGTGAGCTTTCAAGAGCTGGCACTACTGAAAGCAGGCTAAACACACATATTCAAGAGCACACCTATAATTCTGTTTCATAGAAGAGCTCATGAGAGCTTTCCAAGGCAAGTCAAGCACAAAGCACTGTTATGCAAACAAAATCTTTCATCTACAAACATGGTGTTGGTTTTTTTTTTGTTTTTTCTTTTCTATATTCAACATCAGAAACACACAAAGCAAACCACAATTACAACCCTCTGCATGAGCAAGAAATAGTAGACAATGAAGGTTTCACCCACCTGGGATCTTTCTGTATGCTATCAATGGAAGGTGACCTAGCCAAGGTCCCTTCAGGTGGGATGGCTGGCCCAGATTTGCTGTATGGTGATTCAACAGAAGGACAATACTGCAGCTGTCGGTAGGGGTCTGCGTAATTGGAGGCTGGGCCGGCCGCATAGCTGGCCCTCTGGAAGGTCGCTGTTGCGTTCTGTGTGCCGTGTTGACTGCCTGTGCGCTGTAAGGGTACGGAGTCGACACCAGGGGAAGATGGGGCTACGACAGGAAAGTAGGGACAAAGTAAAAAATTGAGGACCTGTTCACAGAAATGGTTAACCAGGTCTAGGCAGAGGAAAAAAAATAAACCAACCAAAAACCAAACAAAAAAAACCACACACATATAAAACAGGGGTTCAAAAAGAATGAGAAAAAAACACAAACAAACAACATTGTCATTTTCAAAACCACTGAAGTAAATAACCGTCAAATGAATTTCTAAATGACATGTCACTTCTGGACTAGAAGACCTTTACACCAGTTAAACAGACTGTAGCAGTGCTTTTCACTCGGGGCTTTAACTGAACTAAAGCTGAAATGAAAAAGAAGCACGAGAGTGGGACCAGTCAAACTGAGATTCATAACCACCACGGAGTGAGGCCTTTGCAGTCCTTACGGGGTGGAGGTCAGTCAGATCCACCAGCACAAGGAGGGTCAAATCAGGCTCAAGACTCCAAACTGAGACAGATGGCTGTATGGCAGAAGAAACAGACAGCCACAGCCACCCCAAATTCACAGTCCTGGCATCCAAAAAGCAGGTAAAACCAGACACCTGCTACCCAGAGTCACTGCATATGCTTCGTTAACCAATCTTCTGTGCATCTCACCTTCAGTAAGACTTAAGGGGCTGCTACTGCTGAGTCTGAAAGAGAGCTAAGCCCGAAAGAGAGCTAAGCCCAAGGTGATCATGGAGATGTCTTAATGCACGCCAACAACGGCTGTGCTCACACACTGCAGCTCAAGATTAATGCATTAACAGCGTTGAGCTGCTTAACCAATAGATTTAAACTGACTTAATGCTTTTGCGACTCAAAAATCTTATTAATCTCTCTTGTAGCCCATTATCTGCTTGCTCCAGCACCGTGCTCTAGAGATCCAGTCTGCTGGATCTTTTTTAACCAAAGTCCAGTTAATGGAAAATGGATTCTCACTGTAAGGGCCAGAGGACCAATGTCCTTATGATCTCTGGCCTGGAAATGAATATGAATTAAATGTTGGAGCTGCTCCAAAGGAAATTCGGACTGTTTGAAGTGGCGTGCGAGCTCAGGGTGGCTCCCATTTCCCCCTGTCCCAAGACCAGAAGAATACTTTCGCCAACAGGAGTGGGCCCAAGTGCAGGACTATTTTTAGCTGGGTGAAATTCATATGTGAAACTGTAGGCAAAACCATATAATCAAGAGACAGGTTTTTGTAACAGACTTCTCAATCATTTCCCATTAGCATGCACATTTTCATGTTAAGAAAACAGATTATTTAATATATTATAGGACCATGAAAGGGACTTGAAGCAGTTATATCAGCATCAACAAACTAAATATAGTGAGCTTTAAATAAAGTTACAGCAGTTTGACCCGGTACTCATCAAAGTTACACTACCAGAGAAGTTCAGGTTTGTATAAAATATCTGCCTTATTTTTCTTATGGCTCTAAAGTATGTAATTTTACAATAGCAAGTATTATATTTTTTTTACAAAATCACCCATTTATTGATTGCTCCATCATTGGGAGTGTTCAGTGCCAGGTTGGATGGGGCTCTGAGCAACCTGATCAAATCGAAGATGTCCCTGCTCATTGCAGAAGGGTTGGACTAGATGGTCTTTAAATGTTCCTTCCAACCCAAATTATTCTGTGACATTAACTAACATATATAGCAACATTTTTAAAATATTGCTTCTAATTTCTGGTACATATTCCATTAAGAAATAAGGTAATAAACACATACAGACCTTTTTTTTGTAAAACTGTGTCATTTAAAATGCAATAACAGTATTAACACACTGAAACATCCCATGCACAAATCATGCTAAATTCAGCGTTAGGAAGACACAAAGAAAACATCACAGAAAATACACACAGTTCAAAACCAAAATGTGTTGCCTTGTGGGAAGAAGAGCAAAAAAAAAAACAAGTTAGAGAAAATACTGGAAATATTTTCAAGTGGTAAAGCAAAAATGTAATTATACACTGACATAGCACACTCTTAAGTATTGTCACCGTGCAGAACACACGGATAGCTTTTGACACAGTATATGGGGAATTGCAAAAAGCCCTACAACACTAACACTGCCAAAAACAAGAACTTCATTGTCATGTAGATTGCTTTGCAAAATATTCCACTGTGTTTCCCTTCCTCTCCTCTGCAAGACAGTTCAATTGAAATTGTGTTTGGTTTTAAATTCTTTGAAAACTTTTCTTTCTATTTCCTCCTTTGTCTTGTTATCAAAATAGGTATTTATATGAAGTGAAACTAGCTGTCACCCTAACACCTACATGCTTTTTGAGTCACTCTGATTCATTTCTCAAATTATCTTCCTAGCAGACTGTTACTTCCTTTCGAATTTTATCACAATGAACACAGAAGTGCCATAGTGTCAGAATACGAGCATGAGACATCTATGACATTAGCTGGCACATGTGATGCCCATCTACGAGAAGGGCCAGAAGGAAGACCCAGGGAACTACAGGCCTGTCAGCCTGACCTCGGTGCTGTGGAAGGTGATGGAACAAATCATCTTGAGTACCATCATGCAATGCATGCAGGACATTCAAGCGATCAGGCCCAGTCAGCATGGGTTTAAGAAAGGCAGATCATTCTTGAACCAATCTGATCTCCTTCTATGACAAGGTGACCTGCTTAGTGGATGAGGGGAAGGCTGTGGATGTTGTCTACCTGGACTTCAGGAAAGCCTTCAACACTGTTTCCCACAGCATCCTCCTGGAGAAACTAGCCACTAATGGATCAGGTGGGTGTACTCTTTGATTGGTTAAAAACTAGCTGCAGAGAGTTATGGTGAACAGAGTGAAACCCAGTTGGCAGCAGGTCGCAAGTGGTGTTCCCCAGGGCTCAGCGCTGGGGTTGGTCCTGTTTAACATCTTCATTAATGAACTGGATGAGGGGATCGAGTGGACCCTCAGTAAGTTTGCTGATGACACCAAATTTTGTGGGAGAGTTGATCTGCTGGAAGGCAGGAAGGCTCTGCAGAGGGACCTGCAGAGGCTGGATTGATTGGCAGAGGACAACTTCATGGGGTTCAGCAAGGCCAAGTGCCAGGTCCTGCACTTTGGTCACAATAACCCCAGACAACGCTACAGGCTTGGGGGAGAGTGGCTGGAGAGCTCCTTGGAGGAGAAGGACCTGGGAGTGTTAGTGGATAGCTGGCTGAACATGAGCCAGCAGTGTGCCCAGGTGGCCAAGAGGGCCAACAGCATCCTGGCCTGTATCAGGAATGGTGTGGCCAGCAGGACTAGGGAAGTGATTGTTCCATTATACTCAGCTCTGGTGAGGCTGCACCTGGAGTGCTGAGCTCAGTTTTGGGCCCCTCACTACAAGGACATTGAGATTCAGGAGCAGAGAAAGGCAACAAAGCTGGTGAAGGGTTTGAAGCACAAGTCCTGTGAGGAGTGGCTGAGGGAGCTGGGGCTTGTTAGTCTTAAGTAGGCTGAGGGGAGACATTATCGCTCTCTACAATTACCTGCAAGGATGGTGTAAAGAGATGGGGGTTGTGTCTCTTCTCTGGGGTGACAAGTGATGAGAGGAAATGGCTTGAAATTGGCCCAAGGGAGATTTAGGTCAGATATCAGGAAGAATTTCTTTACTGAAAGGACTATCAGGCACTGGAACAGGCTGCCCAGGGAAGTGGTGGAGTCATCATCCCTGGAGGTATTTAAAAGGCATGTGGATGTTGTGTTTGGGGATATGGTCTAGAGGTGGGCTAGGCAGGGTTAGGCTGTGGTTGGACTTGATCTTAAAGGTCTCTTCCAGCCTAAGTGATTCTATGATTCTATGACTTAAATGTTCACAAATAAGCTTCAGTGTTAGCCAGATCAATTAAATGAAAAACAAGAAAATCCCAAACAACCAACACTTTAGAATAACTTCTACATCTAACTTGACTACCACCACCTTCACAGACTGTAAAAGGGTTAAGTTTTACCAGATGTTTTTACACAATTTCATGTAAAACTGAAGCAAAGCCACCTCCCACCGATATATTACCCTTGCTCAAACAAACCCATTTGGCAGCCAGACCTACTGAATGAGTGTGGCCCTTTAGGCTGCAGCAAACTTTTCATATTGAGAACTCCCTTCTCCTTAGCTATTTAAAAAGCAAAGTTGTAGAGATTCTGTCTATTAAAATAAATAATTTGAGAAGTCCATTTACCTCAACCAGCAACTGCAAATCTTGAGTGAACAGAGGGGCATCGATAAGACACACACTTGGAGCAGACCAGAAAGCATTGATGAACCAGCTACGTCTGCAGGTGGTCCTGCAACGTTTTCAGGTGTCTTTAAATTGAAAACACTTACCCTTTCCTCTAACTTTTAGATTTGATTTCTCTCCTCTCAAATCCAAGCCAGCTACCCATCAACCTGAATCAGGTGAGCGCAGCTATGACACAATACTACTACTTTGAGAGGGATCAGGGGTTTTCTCCAGCAAGTGAAGAGAGGGGTGGGAAGGAGTTGTGACAGAATTTCTGGAGAAATGGGCTGCTTTCCCACTTCCCAGCACGAGCAACCGTCCCAGCCTTCCTGTGACCTGGCCTAGCTGAAGGAGGATCATGACTAAATCACATTGTTGCCAGGGATCTACAGCAGACCCTATTCGGCCTCTGCATAAAGGCAAACCCAGAAGTCATGATCAGACTGTGAAGAAGCAGGTGTAGTTTTGTGGACACCTTGACACCTCATTGATTTAACAAGCATCTTGGAAGTCAAGGTGTCCACAAAACTAGACCTGCTTCCGGTCTTCAACAGTCCCAAAGCCAGGAGGGAAATCAAGGTTAAAATAAAAGGAAAGGTCCCCAAACCTTTTTTTCCCCTGTATCTTGCTTTCCATGCACATGAGGGGGGCTCGTATGGACCACATCCTGAAACGTGGGGGGCTGGGTCACACGGGCTGCAGGGTACCAGCACCCACTCTCTGCTGCAGCTAGCAGCTACTGGGTACACCAAACAACATGCTCAGGGGGAGCCCAGTAAATTTCCACACATGCACAAAATTTTAAACTTCAATATATGAACCATACTTGAGGAGAATTTTAATTCTGGGCTCAGAAAGGAGTTTAACTGAGAATTTCCAAGTGTGCCAATCAAGAACTACAGTCTCAGCAAAGATATTTCAGTTTGTCACCTAAAGATTTAAGATCTTGTTTTAATTTGGCATGTTGTTAATTCCTTAAAAAGACCATATCATCTCAACCCTTCACTACTGCAGCAGCAAAATCACATCCCCAGAAAACTGACCATCTGGGGTACCACGTAAACATTTAGTATGTTCTTAAAAATCCTTGCCAAAGAGAACAAAAAGCCCCTTTTAACTACTGTGAAAACCCTCCAAAGACCTGATTTATACTCTGGTTATGGTTGCCTTGATTGCAGAAATAACATATAGAAAAGTCAGCCTTGATAATTTTCTACAGCTTTTGCATAGTATCAACAAAGATACAGCAACTTTAGTATTAATGTTGGAAATATAGGCATATCTCTAAATGTGATCACAGGCTCATAATGAGATATTCAACTCATAAATTTACTTCCAGATTTTGTATCTTATTTTCAAATCTATGCCACCTCTAGACACAACTAACAAATCCCAAAAAGCAAGAACTCATTGATTGAGGCAGGGATACTACTGCACCATACCCAGGTCCCTTAGGGAAACCAAACTCACGTAAGAACTGCTAAGAAGTTCAGACTTTCTAAAAGTCAGAGGGCATCTTGCCCAGTTAACATATATAAGATCAGACCTTCAGAAAGGATAAACTTATTTATGAGACTTATTACACCTTCTTGCTAAAAATTCCTTGGTTAATGCTGCTGTTTGACTTGTGGAAATTACCCTGTAAAATTCTCCTCTTATTATTCTCTACTAGACATTTAGCTCCTGTGTTAACCTTTTCCTTGAGCCTTTCATTCATATTTCACAGTTCTCTGGGCTTTTTTCCCTTATTTTTTTTTCCCACTGATTTGCACCTTCAGTTGATTCTTACTGTCATGTGCAAGTTGAAAATTGGATCCCAGTAAGATGTCCTTTCATGGCAAGGTATGTCCACCATCCCTCCACGAGTTCATAAATCATGCAAATGCAGTGGTATCTGTTGGTAGCAAATCTATAGGAAGACTTAGAAAACAGATCCTTTTCCTATCTAATACATCATAAGAATAACATAGTGCATTCTCTGTCAATTAGGAAACAGAATTCAAAGAGTTTGAGGGATAGGAACGCTATTTATCTCTAAATATTGAGTGTTTTGGAGCACATACCAGGGTTTTTTAGCAACAGCAGTTTAAACAAATAGATTCTAATCAGACTAGGAGCAAATCAGCCATCCAAAGTAACAAGTACAAACAGCCAAGTTTAACACTATTCAAGGTGTACAGTTAATAATAATATTTGGTTAAAAGTTACTGTTAGCAGCATTTTTGCATGCTCTAAGCGTAAGATTTGAGAGACATATATGGTTGGAAGAATCTGAAAATATTTATTAAAATAGAGGGGGAACCCCCCCCCTCAAATATGTTGAAATTAGCAACTACCTCTAAGGTAGTTCAGATTTTATGAAGGCACTATCATATCCTCTATGAAACATACACATGCATAAGAAATTTAGCACTTCAAACAGCCCAACTGAACAAACCCAAAAATCACTAAAAGGTTTCAGAATAGGTTTCAGGACCTCAGGCAAATAACACTGCCACAAAAGTACTATGTAGCTTGCAAACTTTGTTACATAATTTGTTACAGTTGATGCTACTGAAACTTTCTACACTTCTTCCACTTTCTCCCCCTTCACTTCCTTGCACTATTATGTCTATTTAGTTGCTCATCTTGCAAATGAAACTCCAGTTTCCAAATTCTCAGCCAGAGAGAAATAAAAAGAACCTGTAAGCAAACCTTGTCTGGCACCCTCACCCAGGCCTGTCTCCATTCAGCCTGCCTTTGCTCTAAATGCATCAACCTTTTAGAGCTTACAGGCTTGCATCAAAATCCACAGAGACAACTGGAAAAGCCTCTTTCCTTCCATCACCTCCATATCCTCTCCCTCTCCCAAGGATTTCCGGTTATGCTTCAAAGACTCAGCTAGCCTTGCTCCCCCAGCTCTTTTCCTACAGGCTCTGCCTTTCTCCAGATATACAAAATAAGAGTATCTTGGGGGAGATGCCAACTCCTTCCCTCCAGTCAGCTCCACCGCACTCAGCTCAGTGTCTTCGACAGCCAGGCACGGCAAACAACCCGTCTCTCTGCTCTATCAGGTATGTCTGCTTAAGGGAACGTAAGATAATGCAAGCAAACAAAAGAAATAGACACTGAACAGCATGGGACTTGGCAGTGAAGGTCTCCTCCACCCACAGACATGTTAGTCACAATTTCCTCAGGTACTGGTTATACCTGGCTGTCACACCTACTTGCAATTAGCGTGTCTCCATGTTGTTGCAAGCACATATTCAGTAGTATTTTTATCATCGCAGCAACATCCACGTCCCTTCCAGATGGCAGCACGGGAGACTGACGTTCACGCTTTCCCATCCCATGTTCAAGCCCAGGGGTAGCTGTTTAGCCACTGCGCTGCTACTGCTATGGGAAACGCTCGCTGCGTTTCTGCATTAGTTAACAGGTTCGTTCCCAGTGCTGGCAGCTGCAGAATACTAAGCCTAATGGAGATCATAAACATTCCCAAAGTGACTGCATGTTCTAGTAATGGATTATTGCCCATTTGCTATCTCATTCTTTCAAGCATTCTAAAATCATGTCCTGACCATCGCTGTATTTACACGCCGCTGTTCTGTGGGAGAACAACTCCTTGCTTTGTAAGAACCAAGGAAACATCCCTTGTGTTCTGCAAATTGTCATGTTTAATAAACCCCCCACCAATGCAAAAACTGACAGTCTTTCAGGACTGCAGCACTGAAGCTGCCACTGCTCTGATGCATCCTTTCACTTCAACTCTCCAAGAGTGCTCTCCACATCTGACACGAGTTGTTACTCTAAGGCTGAATGTTCTCCTGCTTAGGAACTGATGCAGAAGGAACCAGTGAGAAGAAAATCCACTCGTCAGTTTCTGAGCTAGCCCCCTGGTCTACCTCCAGCTGCTACCTGGTTGCTTTGAAGGCTCCTTTTGTCTATATTGTTCCACTTCACTTTCCACATTCTCACACTGACTGTCTTTTAGTTTCCTTTTCAGGATTACTTTTTCTTTAAACTACATGTTGAGCTTTTTTTGCTTCTGTTGAGCAGTTCCATTGGGGAAGGACATGTAATTGCCACTGCCTAACCCTCAGCATATGGAATAACTTAATCACCAATTTGGCCTCAGCATTTCTTTACTAGTAATTATTTAATTTATGGGTTCAAATATGTGATTAGCTGGTAACAGCCTAAAATCACCTGGTTCTATTAGGGTTAGCAATGGTAGCAAAAACATGAATAAAGTAATCTCTAAGGATTTTGGTACTTCTAAAGCAAATTTTGATGAAGAAATAGGTAGACAAGTAATTCAATGAGCAGCATCAGTGACAGAGTTTGTATCTTAGAAAATTTTATTTCTAAATATTGTATAGTTGTTATGCCTGAGATGAATGAATTCTGATCAAAACTGATTTGCAGCTGTGCTTCATGTGACTTCGGTGGAACATGAAGTCAAAACTTGAACGCAGCCTCTTCCTCAGCCACTTCTGTCACAAGGCTTTACTGCAGTGCCCAACGTCACGGCCCCCCACCCACAACCTTCTCAAATTCTACACCCTTCCCTCCAGTTGTCCTTCACCATGAGGTTCCAGAGTTGCAGGGTGCCCGTCATGGTATCACAGCCTGTATCTCCAAAGAATATATGACTAAAGCATCATTTTGAAATCCATGTAATCTGAGGGGACACCAAGGTTTTATGCAGATATTAGGAATCCACAAGAACCTACAGTTTTAATTACTTCAGATTCCCAACTCTGACTCAAGGCAGGGGTGACTTCCTTCCTAAAAAGCAAACAGGGTAGAAGCCATGTTTTTCAAGTTTTCAGTATTCAAAAAAATATATTAGTCCTTCCCACTTCCAGGAACTGATTGCATTTGAAGTCTGCCTGATTTTAATCTCCACTAATAAATGCAATTGCCATTCTCCAACTCAGGTTCTAGCATGCTTCATTGATGCTGCTCTGCCCAAAAAATTTGGTGCATCCGCTTCACGTGAGTAACCGATACCAACTTTGTCTGCCAAGGGTGTTGCGCCAAGACCTTTCTCAGATTTTCTCTAGTCTCTTTGTGTTGCATCCCTCAAACTGGGGGGGGGGGGGAGGAGGGGGGAACATAATAGTTGAATTAATTTGTTACATGGCCATTTAAACAGAGAAAGTTAAGCAACTGCCAAGGTCCCTTAAAAGCAACTGCCCTTTCAAATCTGAGATGCTGCAATTCATCACACCAGTTCCCTCAGGGGAGATGAAATACAACCCTGAGCAGTGGTACTATACAGACATACACCAAGGCCAGGTTGGATGGGGCCCTGGGCAACCTTGTGTAGATCCAGGTCTGGAGGTTGGTGGCCCTGCCTGTGGCAGGGGGGTTGGAGCTCTATGATCCTTGGGGTCCCTTCCAACCCTTGCCATTCTATGATTCTATGATTTCTCCTTCAGATTTTGACTTCTCCCTCTTTAGCACACTATAATCCTAAGTAATAAAACGGCTGCTAACTGGTATTTTTAAGAACACCTTACTGACCTTCTGTTATTACTTTGCAGTTTCCACTTTGGAGTAGACATTTATTTTACTATTAAGTTAGCCACATTTGTATGCCAATGCCAGCCCACGTGATTTGTACTCCTTAAATATTAACCTAACTGGTAGTTTTAAAAGTTGCTGGACCCATTACAGTAAAAACTAACATCTTTGAATATTTGCTGTACTCATAAAATCTCCAATCCTATGTGTAAACTGCTGAAATTATGACAGAGACTACCTCTAAAAGTTGACAGACTTATATTAAAAAGGAAAAAGTATTACAGTTTAAGTTATAAAAAACCCTAAAAAACAGGCTGGCTTTAAAATTGCCTTTAAATATAATGCTGTGGAAAGAATGATCCTCTAACAAAAGCATTAATCGCCTTGAAGACACTACTGGGTAGTTACCTCAGGCACAGCAGTGTGGTTTTGTTCAGCAAAGATTTACAAGAAGGAGATTTATGAAAGGTGTTTGAATTGCTTCTTATTTCATGAATGACAGCCTTGTATTTCTAAACAATGCTGAAGTAAATAAAAGAGAATGGACATCATCCTGCATCACTCCGGTCTAATGTGACCAGACTTTAACCTGAGTCTACACCTTACAGTAAATAGATAATAAACACACAGTTTCTGGCACAGAGCAGACACTGTATTTTCTCAACAGTGGCAGAGGAGAGATTTACAGGGTACATACTTCCCTGACCAAGACTTTATATTCACACTTCTCCCTCAATAGGTGGCAAAAGTCAAGGAACATTTGAGAAGCTCAGATTCACTCTAAGTCATCCTTCCATTAAAAAAAGAAAAGTAAAAAAAAAGGGAGAAGAATTAGTAATTACACAGGGCAAACCACAAGCCTCTGGAGGTATCCTGCTTGTGGGACAGAGGAAGGAGGCTGTGGATACTGGCCATTTAAAAGGTTTCTATTCTGAGCAACGGTGAAGTCTGGGCTGCCTTCAGATGGGTACAACTCCTCTGTGGAACCCAACTATGGGCAAAATACTTTGAAGCCACAAATATCTTAATTGGAGACATGTTTCTCTGCTGGAAGGGAGGATATTGCTCACAGATTATTGCAAAGGTGGTTCTGCGGGGTTCTCTCCTCCTGCCACTTCCCTCCCTTTCTCATTGCTCTTGACCACAGCTTTACAGCAATCACTGGGTACCACTGAAGCTGAAAACAAATGTTTTTATACTCCTGCCAAAATTTTAATAGGAAGGAAACTTTTTTTTTTCCCTCAGAGAAGATGCCATTGTACCTAGAGAAAGACTCACCCAAACCCATATATGTAACACTGTAACACAAATAAGGCTACACCAGACACCCCGGAACTGTCAAATGAAATGGGATTATGACTGCATTGCTCTGAGGTGATTTGTTATTCACTATGCAGATCACTAAGGTATTTTGTGCTCAATTTACTTTGTACTGAAGATTTGTTCCCCGCTTGTTTCCTATAATTCTCTCTCCCAAAGCGATGTTATCAAGTGGATGTCAGTTAGGAATACAGGTCTATTATCACAACATTACCAAACTAATAGAGATGCAGTGGTAGGAATAATTTTTCTTTTTAATTTTCCTGAAAACATGATGTCCTATAGCTAGAACTCCATGCTGTGTGATTTACCAGCATGATCCTCAATTAATCTGCAGCTGTGGCATCACAGTATGCCTCTGCACAGCACATCAGCTTGTGACAAAACAAAACCCAAAACCAACCAACCTGTCCTCCAACCAAAAAAAAAAAACAACCCAAAACAAAAAACCTACAACCTAAGCAGAAAGAAGTGATATTTGTTGTTTATAACCTAACTATTGTGCTGCAGGACCTAAAAAAAAAAAAAGAAACACAGATTTGAGAAGCAGTATAATGGATGAAAAGTTTAATCCAAATGGGGCAAGTGGAAGCTGGTTTTCCAGTGCTCCTCCTTTTTGCCCAAACTGACAACTTTAAACTCAAAGAAAGAAAAATATATTTGAAACCAAAGTTCCCTTTATACTTTCAAATGAAGTATTTTTAATAAAGGAACTACCATGGAACAGGTAGCTTTTCATTAACAGCTAGATGCTGCTCTAAATGCAAAGTAAACTTGCATCAGTGTGCTCACTGATCCTCACTGTAAGAATCAGAACACACCTAACTGCAGGCAGTGGTGAATGACTGGAACAGGTTGCCCAGAGAGGTGGTAGATGTTCCATCCCAGGAAGTATGTTCAAGGTCAGACTGGATGGGACTCTAAGCAACCTGATCTAGTTGAAGATGTCCCTGCTCATTGCAGAGGTTGGACTAGATCATCTTTAGAGGTCCTAAAAGGTTCAACTTTAAAAGGTTCAAAGTTTAAGGTTAAAAATATCACTGAGGTA
The DNA here is from genome assembly GCA_022605575.1 of Laterallus jamaicensis coturniculus. Lineage (NCBI taxonomy): Eukaryota > Metazoa > Chordata > Aves > Gruiformes > Rallidae > Laterallus > Laterallus jamaicensis. Next base: position 470,856 of record JAKCOX010000120.1, read on the forward strand.
AATCTCACTTTGAACCCACATGACTCTCCACAGCTGTCCTGACAGCACTCTCCCTCCACACAGAAAGCCAGCTTGCAAAGAGCCACAGTTCCGTTCTTCTCCTCCCATCACATTTGCTGCAGGCCTCTTCTTGTGGATCAGCACCCTCCACCATGGCACCTAGAAGTGGTGCAGCTCACGGCAGCACAGCTTTTGGTAATAGCCACAGCTTCAGAGGTAGTGGTGTACTGGTGGAACCAACCAAGCACAAGTACCTTGAGGGGACCTGACCTGAAGTAGAGATGAGGCCATCAGAGAAGCTGCAAAGCTGTGCATCCTGAAGTAATCCTTAAACTTTCTTCAAAGGCTGCCAAGGCTCCCTGGAAGCCAATGAGATGAGTGTATCTTTCACAGACCTGAAGAGGACCCATTCACTCCTGCAGTGTAACTGCTCCTTCATCCTTGCCATCTGCACGAGGTTGGGGACAAAGCTCCTGGCCTGCAGCCCATGAAACCAGTGAGTGCTCTTGAAGTGTGAGTGCTCTTGGGTTCTGAAGTCTAAATGTGCACAGCTCACCAGTTTGTAGAGGAACAAGCACAGACCTCCCATTTCCCACCTCTCCCAGACTGCTGGGGACAGCACACTTTCAAGGCTTTTAATAACTTTATCTGCACCTAACATGCTTTTTACAGGAGAGGGCCCATCTCTTTCACTGAGGGACCACAATAAAAGCAAGTGTTGTTAGGAGCTTCCAGAGGGCTGCCAGCCTCCTGAGGGTGAGGGCAACCAGTCCCACAGACCCCACTGCTGCAGGAGCCACGCTCCCCCACCGCAGCTCAGCACTGACAGCCCAGAACATGAGCAGCAAAGCTGCTTCCTTCTCAAGACGGCTACAGAAGTCCCAGGCTTGCACAGCAGAGATGTCATGTCACCTGCTTGGTCTGGTTCATGTTTAACATGAATTAAATACAGATAACTACAGATTAAATCCCTAGTCCAAACTTGTAATTCTGCAAATAAGTGATTGATTTCCAATTCTGTGCCCTGCTCTGGCTGAAAGGCAATCCTTCCCCACTATAAAGCAACAGTCCTCTTCCAATTCCGGTGATGTTCACGTAAACATCCCATCAAATAAGCTTCTCTCTGCTATTATTAACTTACTGTTTAAATTAATAATGCAAGGCCTTTAGGCTTATAAGAAAAATAAGGAATGTACTTGCCTGGACAAAAATTATTAGTGTCACTTGCTTGGGTTACAAATACAAGTTGTAAGTGACTATTTAGTAAATAAATTCATTCATTATTTGTATTATGTCTGAGTACTCCCTCCAAGCACATCACTTGTGAATTTCCATTTCAAAAGTACAATTTCACATTTATTGTACTTCTGGCACAAAGTTTTGGGCTGGTACTTTTTATATGACAGAAGACACTTTGAAGACCAAAAGGGATGCTTAAGTAAAAGCCACAGACCAAAGAAAGTCTATGCAGCTACTGCTGTCAATTTGGGAAGATTATGTTTAGCTTAGACAGCATGACAGTAACACACACAGTCATAATTTAAACCACAAGCTGATAAGGAATTTATCCTGCCCCTATCTAAAGTTATGTTAGTAAGGAAGAAGTTCAGTAAGCTCCTACTAGTTTGTCCATTCAGCAGTAAGTGCCCTTAGTGCAGACCTATTTTTGTGTATTTCATTCACAAGCAAAATAAGGAAACTACCTAAACTGAGGAGAAAAAAAAACCCCCACAACAAAAACCACAACCAAAAATCCCAAAACCCCCACCCAAAAAAATTCAAGTAAATAGAACAAACTCTGTTTACCTTACCCTGTAGAGAAATTTTAGCTTACTGAATTTTGCTCACTGACTGTTGATTCACCTAAAGGATGAAAAACTGAGTGGGCTTTGTCCTAAGTTGTGTAAACACTCCTGAATGTAGCAAGTATGTAAGTGCTCACAGAAGACAAAGAAGTAATGTCTATATTTAAAAAGAAAAAAAAGTTTTCCCAGTCTGTGAGTCACTTCATCTTCCAGATTAAGTGGATTTTTCAAATTCAGGAAGAATGTTCTCTTGAGAAAAAAAACCAAAACAAACCACCACATCAAAACAGGAAACAAATAGAACACAAAAGTAGCTGGTTTTCAACTACAATTAGCATTAATTTTTGTTTCTAATGGGTAATGTTAGCTGCAGAGAAAATAATCCATGTTTTGGACAAAGCCTTTAAGATTGTCTTCCCTTTCTTCTCCATCAGATGTGGAAAAGCATGCACTATCTTCATGAGTAAAAGTACTGTTGTAATAGACAAAAGAATGTGAACCATGGCCTATAAAGGAGTACATTGAAGTGCTAAATTTCCCCACACCCCTCCCACCTCAGTGCAATTCATGCCTGCAGAAGATAAAGGTCATGAATCCTTGGCACATATCTTCAAGAAGTACACAGCATTCTACATCCCTCATGACTATTTTGTATAAGATAAATTAAGCCAAACAGCTATTCAGTCCTACAACAAAAAAACACTTAAGACAGCCCAGTGAAGAAATAAAATGTTGTATGTGGCAAACTTCAGAAGAACTCCTCCCTCTTCTGTCCAGTAATTTGAGAAAAATTATATGTTCTCTATCAGAGGTGATATATTCTACAGGCATCTGTGGCAGAGGCAAGGAGGAGTCCGGGAGTTGATCTGATTGATCTGATCTGATCCAGCCCAAAAGTCCCTCTGAGCACCGACAGCTCTCCAGCCTGGTTGCGTCAAAGGCTGACAGCATCTGCAGCTAACAGCTATCGACAGAGCAACAGAATAATTGGCCTGGCACGCATCCCCTGCTTTTATTCCCCCTGACCCTGACAATAGGGGTGGGGGGGGAAAGCAAGGGAGGATCAACCCAGCACAAAGTTGGACTGATGAGGTCGTTCTTCAGAACGAGCCTGGAGCAATGTTCAAGTCCATATCCCAAACAGTAAAACAAAATTCACCTTTACAGGGCCTATTTCTGCTGCAGGGCCTATTTCTGCTGCCCTGATCAGCCTTCCTTTTTTCTTTTTTTTCCCCCTCTCCTTTTCTTTTCTTCTTTTCTTCAAAGAACCCATGTTCAGGTATTACCAACTCACATCCTGCATCCCTGTTTCATTTGCTATAATCATGATCTATGTTGACAGGGTTTCCTTCCTTATAGAGGTGTTGGAGATTTCAGTCACAAGACAGCTTGCCACTTTAGCACAGAGAACCAAGGGACAACTGGGCAAGTAAAACAGGAAACCCTCTTCAGGGCATGAATAAGAGAACATCATATAGGAAATATTAGGTGGCCACACATGGAACACAGGGCTTAAAGTTCATATAAACAGTTAGTTCCATCACTACCATTGACTCTGCTGCCCAGTGATTTAGGCAGAGGAGTTGTCCCTTCGTGCAAAAAAATAGTAATCTCTTCTCATATACATGTAAGATGCCACAAAAGCCATATACTGTGGTAATACGATGTAATGTTGTTCTTCAAATGAATAAAGCTGTTACAGGTATTTAACTAGAGAATTCTGTGGCAAAACTTCTTTGTAAGGATTTTCTCCCATACTCTGAACATCTAAACCATACATAAAGTAACAGAAATTTTTGGACATGCAAGACCTGTCAACTTTGTCCTTGGAGGGATGGGTTTTAAGAAAATCAAAAATTAAAATTTTTAAAAGAAGGCAAAGTATCTTGCTCCAAAAAGTACACTTAACTTTTTCTTGATGAAAATAGGAGTGATCTGAGAATGGACATAATTTTCCCTCTTTGATAAACACAGCAATGATGAAACACCAGAAATACTTACAATTCCTAAGGCAAGTTCTTTCTACATCTGCTTTAGGCTATTTTGGCTGTAGCATTTATGTACTCTAATTATTTTGTGCATTAAACACCATAAATATCCCTGTTGATTTGTGATCTATTTGTGGGTTCCAACATACAGCTGTATTTCATTTGGCTGAGAGGACACTCTGCAATAGGACTTGTATACCAACATATTTCATAGGCAATCATTATTATTTATGGATAAAGAAGCGATACTAACAGCTGCTTTCTATGCCATAGTTCAATTTTATGTCTGTGTACCTATACCTAAGCGTACCTCTGTAGGAGAGAAGAAGAACATTTACATATAATTCACTTCAAAAGCAAGGGAACAATCCTTTGGCTTCACATGGAAGGAACTTTGCAGTCCCTCTGCTGCACACATGTTACATTTGCAAGCAAAAGAACCTAGCAATTTCTTCAGGGACAACAGGTTTTTCTCAAAGACGACACACAAGATTAAAAAAAAATATTCTCTCTTCTTATGAGAAAACCCCTTCCCTGAATTAGCTTAACCTAAACTATATATATATCACAACATTAAGTCTTTCCCTGCCTTGTGCATGCCTTTGGGGCTCTATTGGGAGCTGCCATCTGTACAAGGTATTTTGCTTGACTGGCATGCACATAATATATTTTATTCAGCACGTCAAAAAGAGAAGAAGAATTAGTACTGAACAATAAGGTGTATCATCTCATACAAAGACAATCATGCGAGTTAACATCCACCTACCTGTACTAGTGCGGTATGTGCCTGTATGTGCTGGTTGCAGAGGGTCCCCCTGACTCTGGCTGAGACTCCTCATAGGGGGCTTCTGATAAACTCTGTCTTCGTAAATAGGATCTATATGGTGCTCTGGAGACTGCAGTGCCCTTAACTCGGAGCCAAGGTGGCTATGCTGGCTGCTGTAAGAGGCCCGAGACCCAGCTGCAAATAGATTTATAGGAGACATTTAAGAGAGAGAGAAAAAAAAAAGTGACAAATACAGAATCTGACTTTATTAAAAGCTTACTTGAAAGTAGCACTTAAACACAAAAAAACCCTCCAACCAATCCAGACAAAGCAAAGAAATAAATGTTTTCAACATACAAACAGAAACAGCATTTAAGGGCAGCAACAACTCCAGTTAATCACTTTAGTTACATCACCCAGATGTGTGCATCTACTCCAAAACCTCATTTCTTCCAAGGAAACTATGCATTTTGGAGAGATAGGGATCTCTTCCTGAACAATGAATGAGAAACCCAACCCCTCTCACAAAAGAAAAAGAAAAAAAAAAAAAGGAAAGAAAATAAAATATTATCCTGCCCAATCCAGGAATGCTGAACCAAAGGGGTCCACAGAAGAACCAGGAATGGGGGAAAAGAAAGGAGCAGCAGCCAGAACTGGTTTCATATGTTACGCCTATATCTTAAGATCTACAAATAAATAAGCTAAAGTGGATGAATAGATGCAATTACATGAAGGCTGATCTTATCACCGCGTCACTGAAGTACAATAGAGCAGTTGTGCCCTGTCAACATTCTGCCCTCAACAGTTTAAAAAAAATAATCACATTGCTACAACTTTCTACAACTTAAATATCCTCTGAAGATTAACAAATTAAATATGCCCCCAGGAAAAGCTATTTTAAGGATACAGTTTTTTGGGGTTTTTTTTTGTTTTTCTCTTAAGAAGTAGCAAGATACTACAAATAATCTTTTCTGTCATGATATTTTAAAAAAAAAAAAAAAGATTTGTATATTTCCAGCTGCGATTACTTTAGTCACTTGAACCCCTCTGTCACTTTGGTACTTCAGTCCTGTAGTCCCTTAGCACGGTTCCCAGGGAGGGATGGGGAAGCCATACAAACATTACACATCTTGAAGGCCTGAGCTGAGCAAGTGCACCAGCAACACCTGACAAAGGCTGTAACATGGTGCTCAGAAAAGCAAATCAAAGGCACAGGTACTACGCCCCTTGCTGACGCTCCTGTGAGGTTAAAATCCTGGGTGTGGGCGATGTCCTACCAGCTCAGCCTGCACTCAGACCATCGCGTAGCCATTCCAGCCAAAAACCTCTGCCACATCCATTGTGTGGCCAGCGGTTCCAATGCATGAACAAACACTGACTGACCGTCCTTGGAGTGCAAAGCACGGGCACCAAGTGATGTATGACAGCAACATGGGGTAAAAGGGGAGATACACACACAGATACGGCGTTACGGAAGCTTTGATACAAGTTGTCCAGAGGGAAGGAATAATTTATTCCATTTCCTTCTGTCTAATCAGCTCGTGCCATACACCTATTTTCTTCCACATTTTTCAATGTCTGTGAGTGCTGTCAGTGGAATTACCCTGTTTGAGTCTTTTTTCCCTCACACATTTTTCAGGCTGACTTGCCATGAGCTCACCACTGAAAGCAACTCTCTTGCTCCTCTTACTAGAAAGTCTGCCAAGAAACCCAAAGACGTTATTTTATCTCTAACTCCCGCAATTATCCATCAAGTTGATATTACTACTAGAGAACTAAATTCTTCACGGTCCCCATTTTCAACTCCCTCTTTAACACTGCACCTCTGAGACTGATTCTCAGAACAGCCCCACCAAAATCTAGCATCCTTCTGAATGGCCTAAAACACAGCCTGCTATGATGATGTCAGAATTTCCGCTGTGTCTTTGGTTCAATCTGTGTTCAGAGAATTGAGAAAATAAAAATACAGAGAGAGATTGAGAGCAACATTGCAGAGGTTCAGTGCTGCACCCACAAAACAGACTTCCCACAGAGCAAAGAATTATACCCCCTTCTGTAAGTACCACAGACCTTTCGTCCATTCACAAATTAACAATGCTCTTTGGAGCAGATATTCTTCTTAATCCTGCTGCCAGTAAACCAAACCGATTTTCCCCATTGAATTTCGCTTTGCTGTAACCCACATACTAATGGGTTCTCAAATGGTTGTGCCAGTCTTCTGGTGAGGTGGGATTAAGTCAGCCTCCTTTATACTCTACTGACAGTTCTGCATCTGACAAGTGCCAATACTAGTCCAATTCTAAATACAAGTATAATATTAGCATAATAAACTAATACTAAACAGAGGTTTATTCACAAGCTGCACATGGAATTAAGGCTGTAACATGACTCTGCTAAAGTTTAAACATAGGTATAACCAGAGAAGTTTCTTGCCTAAAACGTATTACAGTTCAAGAAAGTAAGGAAGATGTGACAAACCATACAGGAAAACAACCTAGAGAACAAGACTATGGGTAAACACCTCAAAAAAAAAAAAAAAAGAAGAAAGTTTAAGAGTTAAAACTCTGCCAGGGAGGAACTGCTGCTCTGCTGCCATTCCTCTAATGTCCCAACGACACAAAGACTTCTTGAGATAACTGAAATAATATCATTTTGAAAACAGAAGCACTCTCAAATCTCAGAAATTAAGGCCATAATAACATGAAAATACTTTTTAAAGCATGTCTCAACCACCTTTTGTTTCAAGCAAACAGCCCTCAATATGCAATTTTAGTAGACTAAATAGTGGTATCTGATGATTTTGAAATAAACACAAAATACTAGCATCCTTCAAAATTCTTAAATCTGGTTTCAAAAGATATTACAAAAAACTGGAACACCACCATAATTTTTAGTCTTTCTATTCAGTTGGCATTTCAAAAACTGGTATAGCAAGGTCTGTTTTCAATTAAAATCTCTTTCCCATCACTCTTAAAATTCTGACATCTGTTGATTTATTCAAGTCTCAACTTAGGAGCAACGGGGTTTTATTGAATGTTCTATTTAAATATAAAATCAACTAACCAATAGCTATTATATCAAGTTATCTTTGTTGCCAGTGCTGTATCATCTCCAGCAAAGCTCACACTGATAACTTTCAGAAAAACTAACTACATCTACAGCTGAAGTCAGCAAAAGACTTGTAGATTTTTATATCTAAAAAAGGGGGGTGGGGTGGGAAGAGTGATGGATTTCAGACAACTGCATCCTACCTCATCTGCACACTCAGCCCCTCCACCATATTCTGCTGCTATTTTGGAAGACACTGGGAAGATAGTTAAAATAATCAATCAAAACAAAGACTGTGAAGGCAAATTGATGCTGCTGAGAAAGAGGGAGGTATAACATGCCTCCTGCCTGCATCTTGGGTTTGCTTTACTACCTGAAGCTGCAAGCTGATCCATATTGTCTGCTTAAAAAAAACCAAGCTCAAGTTAATGCAGTCTAAAGCTCACAGAGGTTGGAAAAACAACAAGGTCAGAATGAAAAGGTGGCAATCAATATACTACCAGGAAGCAATAAAACATTGCATTACAAAGGCCCATTAGCATTCTTGCCTTGCAGGTGGCTCATCACCCTCAGAAAGTGGTTTCCCTAAACCTAGATCCATCATCCCAACCCGTGCTTGTCCCAAACCTTGTTCTCAAGCAGCTGCCACCCCTTCACCCCGCTAACAACACTGCACCACTTTGGGTTACTGGAAATCAAAGTGGTGATGGGCGCCAAGGCTGCACACAGATCCCCTTCCTACACATTCTGAAAATGGATTCACCCCCCTCCCTGGCTGCAATGCTGATTCTCCTTTGGGGATGTATAAAGCATCAAACCCATTCAGAGAAAGGTCAACATACGAGTTCAAAGGCAACTCATTATTAGGTTTACCATTCTGCAAGCTGTTAATTACAGATGATGTACTTAGCATCAGGGCAGGCACAGAACTCTTACGACCATGGTTATGAAGGAGTGGGTTGTTCTTCTCCTTTTTAGATTAAAAACAAACAAAAACCAACAGAAAACTGAACGGAAAACATTGAGAAGAGCTAAACTATTATGAGGGGGCTGAAAAAACCACTTGATAATTAATTCCTCAAATAGTCTAATATCTGGTTTGATGAAATTATCTAATTACTTTATTGCAACACTGGAGATGCATCACCACAGAAAGTATAGAAAAGACTAAAATACTCCAAAATAGCTTCAAGAGAACTCAAAAGCGAGGCAGATAATTAAAAAAAAAAAGGTACACTTATTCTTTTAAACAAAAACTGATTAAGAACAAAGCATACAGAAAAAAGTCTTCTCTCTCTTCTGAAGTCTCCAAAACTGACAACTGGTAGAAAATTGAAGGCCCCCCTTCTTCAGCATCTCCATGTTCGTAGAAGTAGTCTGCGGTCAGGCTCCAACAGGGCTATCTGGTGAGCCCCCAGCCAAGTGACTCAGATTAGGGCAACGATGATAACCTACAACCACCCAGAAGTTCTACCAGATGAAGATACCGCATTCCCACCACATTTGCTATCCTTCCACGTTCAAGAAGGGCAATAGAAAGAACCCAGGAAGAGCACACTACTACCTAACTGAATTAAAAAGACAATCTCCACTCTTTAGATTTAAAAAAACCAATGGAACAAACCCTGCTAGCTGAGGGTTTCTAAATTATTCAGGTGTGTTCCTAAGTAGTACAGGAAAATGGTTGTTTCCTAGGAAGATGAACTTTTTGGACAAAGCCTCACTTTCTGCAGGAAGAAAAATATTGTAATCAGACAAGTGTAACGTGAGAGAAATACACAAAACAATCCCTAATTGCTCTTCAGAGCTTGTGCCGGCTGTCATGGGAATAAATACAACAGACACGTTTGAATGACACTGCTAATCTGACAGTTTAGGTCAACAAAGTAAACCACTATATTGGCAGCATCTTTTATTTCAAGGAACTGAAGACATTAAATCTATTCAAATGAATGGATACACAAGCATTTGCATATCCTTTAATAAAGCCTGGCGAGGGGGAGCGAAGGGGCAGGCACTGATCCCCACTCTTTGGTGACTAGCAATAGAACCTGAGAGCTATGGAGCTGCGACAGGGGAGGTTTAGGTTGGACATTAGGAAGAGGTTCATTACTAAGAGGGTAGTGGGGCACTAGAACACGCTCCCCAGGGAAGCAATGTCAGCACAGAGCTCGGCTGAGTACAAGAAGCATCTGGACAACATGCTCAGTCGCATGCTCTGACTTGGCTGGCCCTGTGTGGGGCCAGGAGTTGGACTCGATGATCCTTGTGGGTCCCTTCCAACTCAGGGTATTCTATGATTCTGTGAGTTTTTATCTGTGTCCCTGGTGAAAGCCTTTACAACCAGTCTTCCTCTTTTGCTGCAGCCCTAAGAAGGAGTGCTACAAATACATGATACTCACCAAATATCTCTAATAGACAGAACATATGGTACTGCCTGCCTCTCCAGGATTTAAGAGCTTGCTGGAAATGTGAAATGTGCAAGTGATCATCTCAACATGAAGAAAAAGATCCAGCTTTGACCAGATAAACCATTCAGCCCTCATTTAGAAATCCTCCATCACAAAATAGATTCATCAAGAGTCCTGTTAAGCAGTTTCCTTATGTTGCACTCAAGAACATCATTAGTGAGATGTGAGCAGAGGATGAAGCTCAACAACCATCACATTGCCACTCTGTGCTAATGTGTTTGCACCATTTAACGTATCTTGGTTGCAACCCCACACATTTCAACACACAGTGTATCTCTGGCTACTTGAAGCTCTATCAAACTCAGACTGAACACACTACCATGCGTTGCACTCGGGAAATCTGGTTCTCTAACGAAGACAATTGACCATCCACAACTGGTTGTATTGATCTTCAATTTAAAACATGATAACAACATTGCTCATGCATTTTGCACTGATTTTTTTCATAGATTACAAGTTAAAACAACAAAACAAAACAACCCATCAACAACCAACCCCACCTGATGGTAAAACTGCAATGAAGAGACTGCAGGCTGAGAAACTAACGAAAGAATCACAGCAATCCTGAAGCTTTGGTACGCTACATGTTTTTCTGAGATCTGAAAGAACTTTTTGATTTAAATGGCACATCAGGGCTGAAAACCCTTTTTGACACAAGTTTCTCTTACATTGCTTGCCCTGAAATTCTACTGGCCTTATAAAAAAACTAAAATTAATCAGTACATCAGGTCAGACCTTCCCTGTACTTCTGGAAAAGGAACATGTAAGAGGATAGAAATAGTATTTTTACTCAGAACTCCTATGTAATGAAACCAATTTTGCAGACACTAACCTAGTTTACATAGTAAAGAAGCTGATGTGAACCCAAATGCAGAATTAGAAGTGAGCAGGGTAAAGAAGGTCAGTAAAGTCAAACATTCTTAACTAGAGTTTTGATACTGACTTTTTTTCCCAGAAATTTATGCAGAAATCTCTCCAAAATGCATCTTCTATTCACAACTCTAGAAAACGACAGCATGATCTACACCAAATGTTACTATAAATAAAACTCATAAAACTCACATAATGGGAATTTATCAGCACTGTGTGATGAAAGGTATGGTAGCAAAGAGAAGAAAACGTCTCTAACCCATGTACTGAAAGCAAATACAAACTGTTAAGACCCGACAGATGGTTAAATTAACCAGTAAGACACGAGAGGCCATATGGCAGTACCAGCTAATGCACACCTTGGGTATGTCAGCTTGTATCTCCAGCATACCAACGATCTGCAGTCACCAGAACCAAAACACAGTTCAGGGTGAATTCCTTTTAATTTGGTTTAGATTATCTGAACACAAGTTTCTCACCTGGTTAGATTTTACAGACGCACACAATTTGTCTGTTTGGGTCTGAGGTTTCCCTTTCCCCCCAATACTGAAACTAAAGAATAATGCAACACAAGTTCAGAATTAAACTATTTTTTGTCTCTCTGCTCTTTTTTTCCTGCTCTCACTACACTATTCTGTCTGTGGCTCAGTACTAGTTGTAGAAATAAAGGAAATGGTGTGCTCACCGATTTGATGATTACACGTGAGGCCTTTCAACTTATATCAAGCTCTGGACATCCGGAAGAAACACCAATGTGCTACTTTGGCATCTCCGGTCCACACCGAAGGGGGTCACCACAAAAAGGGTATGTGCTACAGCATGCAACCCCCTGAACTGTAAAGACAGACTTGCCTCCCCTCTCAATATCTTAGAAAACCTGAGGAAAAGCAGTCTATTTAGAAGATGAAAGCATAGCAGATTGCAAAGCCTGGAGTGTTTCTTGTAAACTATCATTGTGCCGTCAAAGCTATTAGCAGCTTCACTGCCAGGATACTGTCACGTTCAGCGGTATGGCTCACACTGCCCAACTTCCCAGGCATAATTTGCCCATTAATCAGATTACTTAATCTGAGGAAAGTCTCCTCAAAACAGATTGGCTTTGTCTGCTTAAGGGACGCTGCAAAACCAGCCTCTGACCTCGGATTGGCACTTTTCACATCAGTGCTAAAAATAAAGGAAGGCACAGGAAAAAAAAATAAAAAAACTGCACTTTCTAAAGTGCAATAAATGAGCCCAAAATAAACTTGCGTAAGTGTTCTCAAATGTTTTTTAGAGTATAAAGTCTTATGGAGAATTTTTATCCCATTTAAACTATTTTTTTAAACAAATACTGAAATTAATTACACTCCTAAGTATACTTCAAAGATAAGTAAAACTAAAAATATTTTCTTCTGCTGTCTATGTTTACTTTTTAGTCATGCAATGGTGACTTTACTGCAAAGTACTGTAATTGTTATTTTAACCCTACGAATCTAGGAAAAATAACAAAACAAAAAGTCCCACATCATAAATCTGATTCCTCACGAGCGTGGTTGTTTTCTGCTACTGCTCTCATTCTGGTGAAAAGCATTCACCTGGTGAAAACATTTTACAAACAAAAAGAAAAAAGAAAAAAATCAAGTTAGTGGCAGAAGTGTGACTGGGAGCAAAGAGATAAGAAGCAAAGATAGCCAGGAAGAAACAGCAGATTAAATGTGACAGACAAGTTCAGGGAGATAATTCCCATTTCATTTCTGATCTAGGAAACTGTCACTGAAGAAAGAACCAAACCCAAAAGCTCCCCCAAACCAACTGCTATCATAGTAGCGACAACAACTTGCCTTCAGCAAGGCACAAAATTATAATTTTTTTTTTAATTTTAATTTTTGACCCATTAGCTGAATAATCACACTGGGTGCACTTGGTTGGGTTGTTGTTTTTTAATTCTTCCTTCCCATAAGCTGTGCCTCTTCCCCTCAAGCCTGCCAATTTTATGAAAAAGGGGAAAGAAGTCCTACGCACGAATGGGAACAGGTACTACTCTCCAGCAATAGCAATCCCTGTTTCTAACTTTGCTGCTCAGTAACTGTGCTGAGCGCAAGCGCCTGGGCAATAGGATGATGTTACTAAGCAACAACGCTGAGCGGCCGCGCATGTGCTGTTCAGGCCGTTCAGCACAGCTCCGCGACAACCGAAATGATACTGAGGCTTTCTGTAGCAGAAGAGACTGGCTTTGAAGTTTGGCTGAACACCTTCGTCTCTGAGAAGATAAAAGTTTATTATTTTGAACTGTAAAAGCCTGTGCTGCACCATGGGCTCTATGCTAAAGCAGGCCAAGATGTTCAATCCGGCAAGTAAAGCAAGAGAAAATACTGATGGATTTGGTGAGACATCCCCCAAAAGGAAATATCTAGGGGGAGAAAAAAACCCAAACAAACAGAAAAAGAGAATCCTTCTATGGGATATTTCGCAAAACCCTACAGTCCTACAGTTAACACTTCTCTGACAAGGACTGCAAGTCAAAAGAACAGCACATCTTCACCTTCCCAAAGCAGGCTCTTCCTTCCTCCCAGAGGCACAAGGCCATACCAAGGCAGACGTGGGGACCCAATTTCTGCCTGCTAAGCTGCAGCATATGCTGAACGTCCCAGACCCCAGAGATCTTTGTAGGGCTAGAGGCCGCTTCCAGCGGCACGCGTGATTTGCTAAAAAGCATTTCTGCCTCCAGCAAAACCAGTCAGGTACTCTTTCACTGACACCCGCCAGTGAAACCTTAACTTTCTGATTGTGTTTACCACCATGGAAAGGCACAGCATCTACAAAAGCCCAAAACTCACAACCCTTCCCCCAAACCCAAGATCAGTTCGGTCAACCTTAAACGGAGCAAGTCCTCACAGCAGCTGTGGTGCAGGGGGAAGGGGATAGCCTTTGCTCCCTGCACAGGGAACGGAAATCCAACTGGAAGTGAGTCTGAGGATTGGCACAGAAAATTAACAAACACGGTCTGTGGAATAGCAGTTCCCAAAGGTAAAACAGTCGCTGTGTAACACTGTGGGAAGGGTAACACCAGAAAATAAAACTCACTTGGGTAATGAAGTGTCACATCTGTCTGACTACAGTATTCCCCAGGTGGCTTTTGCTGGGCAACCTGAACTTTTGATGTAATTGTACTGTTGTTCCTGGGAGTGCTTGGATCCAACAGGTGGTTTTGCATGCTAACACAGCAAACCCAGATCGCTCCCATGAATCCTGGCCACGTGCACCTCTTTTAAAAAGTGTTCATTTAGGATGTTCATTTAGGATGAGTATTTCTTCAGCACACCTGCGTTCCATTCCCTGATACACGTGGTTGGAATCCGAGACACCACACCTGGGGTTTCCTCTCAGAAGAGTGTTTGCACCTTATCCTGTGTAATTCCTTTTACAATGAGACCGTGTATCACTAGACATGAGAACAATATTAACTTCTGGAGATTTTATCTGTAACACTTTGTACTCAAACTTGCATTTCACCGAAAGAATGGAGAAAAGCATCAGATAGTGTTTGTTCTTTTATGTTAAGTCATCTCTGATGGAATATTAAACACTTTCTCCTCCCAATGGCTTTCTCCTCCTCAGTAAGCATTTGCTTGCAATCTCTGATTTCTAGAATTCTCCAAGACCTGAGATAAATTTATGACATTCTGAGGGGTGGAGTGGGGAAAGGGTTTCATTATTTTTGTCATTCTTTCAAAGCCACATTCAAGAAAGGGAAGATCTTTCTGGATATCCCATGTATTACTCATCAAGTTTTCATTATCCATTTGAGACTCATTGTCTTTAAAATACAAGAGTGAAAACATGGAGCTTGTATAAAATGTCTACATAATCAATTTGAATAATACCTAACTAAATAATTTAGTTATGCCTGTAAAAAAATTTAGACCAGCAATTATCCACTTTTACAATTATATTCAACAGATTATCACAGCATTACTCAAGGTGGTTTAGGGTTGCTCCCATTACATATATCTCTCAAGGAACACTTAAAATAAACAATCTGTTACTAAAATCATTATAATCTAAAGTAATCCTAACAGGATTCCCTTAAATAAATAATAAAAAAAGAAATGCTGAATGTAGAGACAAGAAAAAGAACTATGATCGTGAAGAGCTTAAGGTTTTAATCCAAGTTTATGCTGGAGAAATCACTGTATCTCTAAAATAAAAACATTTCTCTTTTAATTCATTATGCTTTCTCTTTAAAGTCACTATGCTTACACAATAGTAAACATGGAGTATCCAACTTCCAAAAACTCAGAAAAGTGTCTTGTATAAATCCTTCCACAATAAGCAGCAAGCAAAAGAGGAAATGGATGGCTACAGATCTTTTCCATGAACTTAAAGAAAAAAAAAATCAACAAAAAACCCCAAACAAAACAAAAAACCCCACTCCACCAAAAACACCACCAAAAGAAAAGATAAGAAACAAATCCAGCACAACAGACTTAGCAATGTGCTATTAATCTCTCAAATTCAGATTATCCTTGAAAAGCACAGCAAGCAAAAGATCATAAACTGAAAGAGCCCTGTCACTTGAGCAGAGAGTCCATGCTAAATACAAACAGCCAGGACAAACACTGCGAAAGACAAATGGTGACCAGAAGGTCACTGGCAAAAGGAAAGACCGACCTAAGAACCTAAGATAAGAAGCATAAGCAATGCGTTCACAGTAGTTTGCAATAACCCACTGGAAGGCTACAGCTTCAAGAAGGGCCTTAACACTGCTTTCAATTAGAAGGATGGGATGAATGTTAGTCCGAAGGTGACAAACACTTGAGGGATTCCGAACTGCCCCACAATTAGTCACTGGTTATTCATAAATGCAAATCGATATCGTTTGCGTGTGAAACGGGCGGCACACCTGTGAAACCAACACTTCCATGATCACATGGCTGGCTGAAGACATTTGCATCGAGTTTTGCCTGATTTTACAAAAGCACTCTGAAATCCACTGCAGACTGAGAAAAGCAGTGACATGCAATCCATCACAGCCTTGATAAACTTCAGAGAAAAAGAGCTTCTCAGCTCAGACACTTCATCCTCGAAATTCGCAGGCTCACACGATAGGATCTTAAGCAGGGCAGAACACAAATTAGATCACTTTGAAGAAGACTGATCAGCATTAGCTTCAGAATCTTGCCAAAAGCAGCTCAACGTGCAACACAGACAAGGGTGATGTGAGCTAGGCAGCAACTCCAATTTCAGACTGAAAGAAATGCAAAATTTTGATGATTAAGCTTTGAAAACTTTGCAGCTTGGTCAGGGGCCAGACAAAGCGCAACCACAGCTCAAGAGTCGCTCGCTTTACCTCTAATGCTGCTACCAGTTTCAATTCTTTGAGGGAAAACTTAAAAGCAGTAGTTACCACAAAAATCCTCTGTACAAGCCAAAGACCTCACGCCTGGTTAGTCAAAGCCCTAAAAGCAAAACCTCCTGGCGAAAACAAGCAGCTCATGTGCTATCTTTTACCCTCACTCCCTCCTTGGCCAGATGCTACCGTCCAAAATGCTACCAGGGACTTGACTGATCTTTTCTTTGAGAAAAGGCTGGCAGATCCTTCATCAAATGACTTATTCTTACCAAGATTCGGCAGTCTTGATGTGTAACCTCTGTTTACTAAGAGCAGTTAGGTAAGCTAGCAGGCGTTCCTGGGTGGAGAGAAGAGGGAAACGCGCTAAGTCAGGTCTCTGTACAACAGGCAGCTTAATTTCATGATCACCCAGGCAGAGCAGTTCAGAAGAGAAGAGGGCCCACAGAGGGTCACGCTTGTACACAGTTCCCCAGATGAAGTCCTAACCGTGCGTAACATTCCCAGTTTCACTTTTTATGTGATTAAGCTGTGAAATACTCTATTATGTTCCTAATATAGGTGGCTGAGACTTACTGTAGTCAAGCAGGTCACACAGGGCTTTTCCTACTCTTGTTTTCACTCAAAGATCCCTAATTTGTAGCTAGCTATTAGGTGTGTTATTAGCTGAGCTCCAATGCTATTCTCTCTGTCTGATCTGCAAAACTATTTCTACACAGGATTTATCTTCCTTTCTTCAGAAAATGCCTCCTAATATTCCGCTATCAAAAAGTTTCCTTGGCATATTTCAAGGTTTAGTGCCAAGATAATAAAATGAACAAGCCATTTTCAAGTAGCCAATAGAGTTCTCCTTGTGGGGCTTTATTAGTAACATCTTTCCTTTCCATTAATTTCATTCTCAAAATGACAAACTGACAACGCTGCTTCGCCCAGGTCCTTTCCCAACAACACTTTTGCAAGAATATCCATCTTCTCTAGCTTAACTAAACATTTCTCAAGTGGCACCGCAGAAACTGCGTGCTCAGAGCCCTGATTCGAAACAAAGGCATGAGATACAATCTAAGAAAAGGTCAGTAAGCAGGCTATTCCAGCACAATCTGATTTTGGTGAATTTATGTGGCAAATTATCCCATTAACCATTTACCACCTTCACGTCTTGCATTACCCTTTCTATCAGCTTTTGTTGCAGTGCCCAACAAAGCCCTGCCATTAGCTGGTCTGCAATTTTTCTTTTACTCAGTCCTCCCTTTCTTCAGGGTGTATCAGTCCCAAACATGCAAAGGGCTATCATCCTGTCTCGCTCCACGGAAGATCTGAAAGAGCCCAACTCACCCCCCTTCGCAGATCACCTCCCAGGACTTTAATGCAAAGCCTTTTGAAGACTTTATGGAACCTTTTGGTGAGTAAACATAAACACGACTCTATCCCTGCAGAACTGGGATGCTCAGGGAAGGGTGCCACGGAGAAAAGTCCTTTTGCTCTCCAGCTGCAGGAAAGCTACTCCAGTATCAGAGGACCACAGCTCTTCCTCCACCCCTGCTTCCCTCCCAGGCAACACCCTTTAAACCCAGGGAAAGTTTTAGTCCCATGATCAAAAGGTTTTACTGCCCAAGAACAGCACAGCTGGGTAGTAGATAAAAGGGCTGTTTTGCACCTGGCTCAGAGCAGGGGGTGGGTGAGGGGACAAAAGGCAACATACCCTATGGAAGAGATACATCTATAAAAGCTTACGTAAAAATTCCTCAGAAAAATGCTGGAGCTTTAAGACCACTTGCAGTCAAAATAATATGGCACTTTTCTTCCCTTACACACTACAAGTTGCAACTTGATGTACTTATTAAAAATCTATGTCATCCAACTGGCAGCTTCATATGCCATGCTTTATAATTGTAAGATTAGTCATCGCTTGGTCCTTCTCATTTCAGTATATTAAATTCTGACTTTTGCTTCTACCCACTTATGATAATACCCAGTTCCATGAATTCATTATCATTAGGCAGTATCTCTCTGCCCTCCATAATACCACTTTTATAAAAACAAGAAGCATTCTGTCTGTTCTGGGTCCATCCCTAGGTCATCTCCAAGTCTGACCCCACAATTTAAAGAAATTGCCTCACTTAGCTCCCATGATTGCTCATTGAGCAGGTCTGGTGCAGCACAGTTTCTGGAGGTCACCGCAGAGGGCTAATGTATTTTACCTGACAGCACCTCGCCTGTCAGCATGGGAAGCCTGGGGGACCTCCCTGCCCAAAGTCTTGCCTTACATAAAGGGAGCCTTCCTCAACTCCCCAGCTCACCATCTTCTTCCTGCCATAGTTAGGTCGCTTTATGTTTGATCAGAGGTACCTGTGCTGCTTTAAAGCTGGTGTATGCATGCAGCCACCAAGGTGTTAGACATTCCCAACAAACTAATGCTTATGTCACTGCTGAGCAGTGTGCTGACTTCCAGGATCTCAGCTAGGGCATCGAATGTGACCTGTTTGTGTGCCACAGTGAGAAGAAAGCAGGAAGCTTTCCCCCACAGTCAAAACTTGGGGCATGTTCTCCCTTCTCTCAAACACCTGAAGACCATGAGGGATGAAAGATTTGTCACTATTTACTGAGACTTTTGTCACAAACATGTCCAGGCTCTTGGATGAGTCCCTGCAATGGATTTTCAGACCCTGAGGAAGCTGCAGCTTCCACATGCAGATGCACAAGCAAAACAAACACGGTCATTCCAACTCAGATCACACAGCTCAAGCAAATATTTTCACTGATGCCACAAAAGCCTAGCAGACATTTGAGTTGTTGAAGAGGACTTTCCCTTACCTAATACTCCCTATCCCATACAACAACACTCCCTTCTACTCTGAATAAGTAAGTTCAGGGACAAAGATGATCAGAAGGACCCAGAATCACACTCCTGGCCACTGAAGAAGGACAACAGGTATGTGAGGACACTGAGGGAACAAGGGGTGGTAATAGGCACAGGCACAACTCGGCCTCACTGGCATGCCATCAAGACCCAAAAGCAAAGACATACCATAGCTACAGGAAGAGGCTGGGGTCTCATGAATCCTGTACACTAAAAAAACCAAATAAACATACATAAGACACAGCCCTAAGAACTGGTGTGCCAACACTGGCTAATGCACTCCCATTGCTCTAAACAAAGGTTCCCCAAAGTTAGATTCCCAAGCAATGCTCTTTGACTTCACATTTCATTGGATTTCAGTAGCCAAGTAAAACTGGCAGAAGAATTCCAGCTCCTTGGATTAGCCACATTTCAGTTACAGGCACTGACTCTCCTAGTTTTTTGCCAACTTCGACTCCTTCTTGTGCTTCTTTCTAGCAGGTACCTAAGCACAGACTCCAGAACCTCTTGCTCTGACACTTAAGAAATTATTTCTAGTGGCTTGTGTGCTTCCATTTGAATCCTGCCCCTCTTCAGTGCGCTGCCAAAGTCCAGGACCAGAGGCAAGAAATTGCATCCTAGGCTGTGTGGTTAGAAGCAACACCACAGGCTTCAGTACTAACCAGAAGCATACCACATGTTGCAGCCACCTAAAAGCCCAGAACCAGCCACTGCCACTCAGTTTCCCACATCCAGTTGAAACAGTTGCAGCTCCAGTCCAGTCTTTTTTCAGGAATGCTGAAGACAGGTTTGCTCTGCCTAAGAGCTTGCTAGTTGACAATACAATTTGATTTCCTACTCCTCTGAAAGATAATCAGGAGGATGAGTCAACTGATGTCCTGTATCAAGAACAGGAAGCAAAGGGAAATGTTATGGTCAGCACAAGAACGGGACTCAAGCTGAGCTACAGTGGGTAAGGAATTGGCTGTACAGTTGAACTCAAAGAGTTGCAGTCAACAGCTCCATGTCCAAGTGGAGAGCAGTGACTGTTCCTCAGCAGTCAGCACTGGGATGGATGGTGTTTAACGTCTGTGTCAGTGACATGGTCAGTGAGATCAAGTGCACCCTCTGCAAGTTTCCCAACAAGACAAAGCTGTGTGGTGTGGTCAACTCAGAGGGAAGGGATGCCATTCAGAGGGGCCTTGCCAGGCTTGAGAGGTGGGCGTGTGTCAACCATCTGAAGCAATAAATAAAGGACATGGAGCTGATGAGGCAGGTCCAGAGGAGGGACACAGAGATGATCAGAGGGCTGAAGCACCCCTCCTATGAACAGGCTCAGAGAGTTGGTCTTGTTTGGCCTGGAGAAGGCTCAGAGAGACCTTACAGCAGCCTTCTAGTACCTGGAGGGGCTTACAGCAAAGCTGGAGAGGGACTGGTTACAAGGGCATTTTGGATACTGTGTCACAGTGAGTGACAGGAGAAGGGGTAATAGATTTCAGAGGTAGATTTAGAGGAGACATTGGGAAGAAGTTCTTCACTATGAGAGCGGTGATGAGACCCTGGCACAGGCTGCCCAGAGAAGCTGTGGCTGCCCCCTCCCTGGCAGTGTTCAAGGCCGGGTTGGATGGGGCTTTGGGCAACCTGGGCTAGTGGAGGGTGTCACTGCCCATGGCAGGGAGGCTGGAACTCAATGAACTTCAGGGAACCTTCCAACCCAAACCATGTTATCATTCTATGATGCTGTATTTGTAGTATTTGCTCATGCAAGATGTGAAAGCTCAAGTTCATTGTTCAAAGACACATGGGATGTATTTGGCTTTTGTCAACTATCCCTCTCCCACAAGTAAACTAATTTAATGTTAAGCTAGATTTGAAAGATGCAAGAAGAAAAAACACAGCAATAAGAAGATATTTCACAGATGTCCATCTTAATCCTATTTTTATTGCTGTAAACTGTCCATTTTGGATACCTTGTCCAAGTTGGAATTCAGCACTATTGTAAATGTTTCACTTCTAACAATAACATAATTATTGCTGAAGGAATTGGTAGAAGTAGAACTAGCAGCAAAGAAAAACAAAGTGCACATCCCACGGTGTGCTTTTATCAGCTCCATGACCAACACCAGAACTACTCACCTCCAGGTTACAAAGCAGAAACAACTAATTTAGATTAGAAAGACAGCCATATACAACTCTCTGATTAATATCTGAAATATCATTGGATGCCTCAAAATATTTTGGTTTGCCTTCTTTCTTTCAGAAAGAGTCTCAAAACAAACGAGTAGAAATAAAACATAAAACCCTATAACTACACTGTCTGTCCCAGGAAAAAAAAAAAGGGCATTAACAATGCTCTCATGTGGAAAGGCTCTGACTGGAGATGAAGGAATATCTAGCTAATAAAAACAAAGCCAAAATCTTAGAAAAATCTATAGAAAACTATTTTTGGTTAAAATTAATGAAGCAATTTTGTTCTCCCTATAAAAGAAATACAGGATTCTGTAAAAATACGAGAAAAATAGCCAATGGAAACAACTAAATGTCCTCTTAGTTGTGATCAATCATATTGATAGTCTGAGTCCCACAGCTCATCTTAAAGCCAAAAAATCCAAAGACTTTACTTTCCTTCCTTACCCATCCAAAGAAGTACAACTACACACCGAGTCCAGACTGTTTTATTAGCTCAGCCCTGTGCCTCAGGTGGGGATTTTAAGAGCGCTTTAAATTCTGGGGTGATTTAGCTCCCCTTTGGCTGTGGGTTAAAGCTTTGCTCGTACCTTCGTCATTTGTAAAAAGAAGGCCCCCAGCAACAAAGGGAGAAGAGTGAGACAACACAGGTGAAGGAAAAGAAGGAACAAGCGAAGAACCTGATAAACTCCTAGCTCCTTGTTTTAGTAGTCCCACTACACAGGCATCCACACCGTTGTACCTCAGAAAGTACAAACTCCTTTTCTTTTTGACTCACTGTTTGCAAACAGGAGGCTGAGCGCAGGCGTTTCCAGCGGTGGCACCGGGGCTGTCTGAGGGATGCTGCAGCCCTTGTTTCAGTGGAACATGTCCCCATGTCCTGGTTCTGGCCAGGCCAGGTTGACCTCCCCAATCAGCCAACACAGGTGAGCTGAGTCAGCCCAGGTGAGCTGAGTTAGCAGAGCTGTTTTCCACACCACCTGACACCACTTGCCCATAAAAGCAGCTGGTTGGGGAAGGGTAGGGGTGCTTTTTTCCCTCTAGGACAGTTGGAGTGCAGCTGGGACATCAGGTCAGTGGGTTCTTACTGTAGGGCAGCCCTCTGTAATCTGTGTTAGCACTGGGTGTTTGTGTAACGAGCCATTATTGTTCTGTGTTCACTTTGATATCTGGCAGTAAATGGTCCTTATCCCAGCCCATGGAGCCTCTACCTGTTTCTCCTCTGGGAGTGAGTGGCTTGGTGGGCATTTGGCCTCTAGCCAGGGCCAAACCACCATACACCACCAGAAGAAGAAGAAGCGCATAATCTTCTTCCCACCTAACATTATCCAAACTGATTAACACCAACACTCATTTCTTCCACCTAGCCTTTACGTACAGCTGATGGAGCATGATGCAATGTTCAAACATTTTAACTTTCCTGTCACAAAGCAATGCATAAAGCTACCTGCCATTCCCTTGCGTGTCCCTGGTCCTCCCTAAGCCTGGGTGAAGAGGCAGGAGTGGCTCTGCGATGCCAGGCCTGCTCCCCTGTCACATAACCCGAGGTACAAACCGGTGCAAGAGCCGCCCTTCACTGCCTCCTCTCCCTTTGCTCCCAGGCAAACCCACTGCTTCCTTTACTGTCCTTTGTGTGATTCTGGCCTGCAAGAGACACTTCAGAGGACCAGAAGAGTGGGGACCTGTATGACGACCTGCCTCCTGAAGGGCTTTTCCCATATTCCTGCTGCCTGCTGTGCTACACATTCCTCCCTCAAGGCGGAATGAGGCTGCTTTGATGATTTTGGCTCCTAGCAGCACCCCACAGCTCAGTCCAGGTGTGGAAGCTGGAAGATCTTTACAAACTGTGCTTTCTGCATTGAGATTTCTGCTTCAACAGTCTATACTTTGGAGCAGTATGGACTGGAAAGACCACTTCCAAAACTGTAATCACAGATCATAGCAATGAAGGAGCGAGACTCAGAATACACACTCCAAGAGTACGCACACAAGAACCACTACATCCACACACACATCCACACCCATACACCCAGTTCAAGTATAACTAGACTAAAACCCATCTCTGAAGACGTTTCTAAGGTTACTCGGTTAAAAGTGAGTCACTGCATGCTGTTGCACGTCTCATTCTAAATTCAGGATGCAGTCTAAGAATCGCTCGCTTTATCATTCCGAGTTGTTTCATAACTGAGTTTGCAGGAAATTATTATAAATAATGCCATCTCTTCAGTTAATTCTTACACAGATTTAGTTCTGGGCAGTCTGTGTTTGTCCTGCACACTTTCAATTACAATTTTTTTTTTTTTAAAAAAAAAATGCTCATCATTTCTGAAGGTCTTCTCTTTTAAACATCTAACCCTGGTACTGGTATGGCTTGGTATGTTTAGCACATGGAGACCCAATAGTGTACACGAACTAAATAGCTCCTGTATGCATTTCTAATATCATGTAAAAAAACTAGAACAAATGCATTATTTGTAATCCTGGTAATTATTGAAAAAATGTATTTTTTCTTCCTGGAGATAAAAAGATTGCTTTGAGTAACATCATCCTTGTGATGACACATACATACCAATGCCACTTCACATTAATCATGGTAGGTAAACCATCAATCAGTGCAATGTGACAACTATTCTCCACTCCCCCTCCTCCTCTCTTGAAGAAAAAAAAAAACCCCACAAAACCGACTAACCCATCTTTGGATGTTGTGAACAAGAAGCAAAAATCTCATTTATTGAACATTCCAACACACAATTGCTCGCTCTCCTTCTCAATAGGTTTGATTTCTAACACAACAACTGCAGAACTCCTGCAATAATATAATGCAATATACTTACAGCTCAAATACCAGACCTGTCATGAGCAAAAATATCTATAGAGAAAAAAAAATTGTGTGTGTGTGTAATATATTGCTTTGGTAGTATCCATTACATCTAAAGAACACCTTAATTTTAAGCTTCTGTGTAGTCCATTGGCTTCAGTGAATTCAGTGAAAGTCTAGAAGATTAGTCAGGCACTTAACACCGTTAGCAAATGTGCAACTCCGGGATGGCTGGAGGCCATGAGGAACAGGCTACAGAATGGCAATGGAAAATAAGGGGTGGGAGCACACAATAGGGAACTTCTGAAAAAGAATGGGTCATGTGATCAAGCTCCTTTCAAGAGCTACTTGAAAGGCTTGTCAGCACCCTGGGGGGTGTGGGGTGTGTAAGTATTTACTAACAAGCTGTTGCTTCCACTTTGACATAATTTTTAAAGTAGCAATACCATCTCCGCAGCCTGTCACCTAACAGTCAAGTTGCAGGATTTTCCGTTTGTTACAAAACAAGACATGGAGATTATTTTGCACATCTCAAAAGCAAATCCCTACGAGACAAAGCAACTCAGGAAAGCGGCCAGAAATGTTACTGTCACTTTACCAGTTCTTACAAACTTAGCAGCAAGTTCAAATAATCAATCACTATTCCTCTCCAGGACTAAAATCCACACAAAATAGACCGGGCATTGCTTAAATGCACGTGTGTATCAGCTTTTCTTTCAACGGAGCCATACATTAGTGACAAGCAACTCTTCACAGCAAGTCCTGAAAAGATGCAGAGGGGAAGTACCTACGTCACCCAAGAGACAGAAGTCATCTTACCGAAAGCTTTTAAGTCAAAGTGACCCAAGAAAACGAACGCCAGTTCCCCCTTTCTTCAAATCAAAGCAGAAAACCTCACTAGGAATGCCTGCACGATCACTACTGGCCAAAAAGACCCCCAGAAGTCCAAACGCACACTGCAACCTGGGGCTAGCGCAGGACAAAGCTCCTCTCAGCAGCAGCAGCTGCCCCTTCTCTCTGTAGCACTTCAGAGTCATTACGATGGGCCTGAAGCCCCACAGAACACGTTTCGACTAAGCTATATCGTCCCAGCTGTAAGGCTGTGGCGCTATAAAAGATGCCTTCTTCATAAAACAAAACCCCAGTCCGATCCAAATTCCGACGTTTCTAAAAGTACATAAAGAGAAATAAGGACCGTGCCTGTTAGAAACTTCACGAAGCAACGACTTCTATCCTAGAACAAAGTAAAGGAAAAAGATCAGGGAAACACTGGTAGCTGGTACCCATGGGGAGATAAGCTTTAAACTGAATTATCCTCTGTTCTTTTGATGCTGACAGTTCCCTCCATGCCTATTTGGACTCCTGCTACACGATACAGTTGCAAAACTCCGTAAAATACAAAGTCTGTGGCAATTCTACATTTCCACTTTACAAAGGCAGTTTAATACTTTCTCCCTGGCGCAGTCCCACACGCTGTCGGCCACATGTATTAAATATTCTATGAAAACAACTGCAAAATAAAACACTTTGTAACCTGAGGCTGAGTATTTGACAACAGGATTGATACAACTGTCCCGAGAACTCGGTCCTGACATCATTTAGGGGTCTACATTCTGAACTTCAAAAACGGTATTACATAAGCAAAACAAAGTTTTCAAATCCCCACTCTATTAAATGGGAAAAAAAACCCAACCCTCATCAAATAGTTCTTACAAGGATGCATCGGTATTATATTTCATTATCAGTTAATTTAACCTGCATGTTTAGACGCAGTGGAATTACACAGGATGTGAACAACTGCTGGAGCGGGGGAGGGGAGATGGGCAAGAGGCGAAAGGGGGACGAGAAGAGATTTTTAACTCCAGTAAGAAACTTGTGTACCTGCCTGATAAACACAGCCAGACCTCTTTATGTATCCTATTTATCTTCAAATCTATTTATGTCACACGAGAGAACATATGAGCATAGCAGCTGTTACTATAGCAATGAAACTGGAAATTTTGAGAACACACACACACACACAAAAACCCCACCCCACCCCTGAAGGATGCTCAGTTTAGCAGAGAGCTGGGTTACAGAACGGCGCACCAGGATCTATCTCACTCCCAGGCTCTGTTCGAAGCCCGCAGTTACAGGGATGCTGTGTCAGGTGCAACAGCCCGTTCCCTGCCGAGCGCTCGGAGCCAAACAGGCTCCTCGGTGCGCCGGGAGTTCCCGTGCTAAGTAACCCCAAACTTGCCAAGTTACCCCAGAACCGCCTGTCAAACCGCGGGAGGACGATCCTCTGCCGGAGGCTCGCGGCTCTGATCGCGGCAGAGAAGGGATTCACCATAGTAACACGCTCCCCGCCCGAACCGCGGGTAAGGGCAAAGGCGCCGAGCGCCCAGCGCTGCGAGCCCCGCGCCCTCCCGCCACCACGCACACCTGCCCGGCACCGGGACGTGGGACAGCCGGGAGACGCGAGGTACTTTTTTTAAAGCCTGCCTCTCCCCACTTACCACCGCCGGAATGGAAACCGTAATTACCCCCTCCCCCCCACACCCCCGCCCCTCTTCCCCCCCCCCCCCCCTCCTCACCGCCCCCCAACCGGTTTTCCGTCAGACCCACCCCGCGCCCTCCTCTCCCCGGCCAGCAGCCGTGCCACCCCGCCCCGGGAGTCGCCGCGGCTTGGCGGGACGATGCCGCCCGGGGGCCGCGGGGCTGGCGGGGGCGCCGTTCCCCTCCTTCCCTCCCTCCCCCCCCCCCCCCGCCCGCCCCTTCCCTCCGCGGGCGCGGCGGCACCGAGCTCCCCCCCTCCCCCCCCCCCCCCCCGCCACCCCATCCCCCCGCAGCCGCGGACCCGAGGCGCTGCCGGCCGCGATTTACCTGCGAGGGAGCCGGGTCTCTGCAGGGTGGCGGTGGCGTACAGCTCCTGGGAGTGCTTGCTGTACTGATCGGCAGCGTGAACCAGCCGCTTGGTAGGCGACAGGGTGGCGTAAGTGCCGATGGTGGAGCTTAACTGGTGGATAGGAGAGGAGGAAATGTTAGACTGGACGGTGGGCGGGGAGGTCACTCGGATGGGGGACGGCGACAGTCCCGCCGAGGAGACGACGATGTTGATGGGCGAGCTGGTGCTGTAGGACTTGGCCAGGCGGCTGGGGGACTGCTTCGGGGAGGAGAGGCGCTGCGCGGTGGCGTAGGCGGCGCCCTCGGCGGCGGAGCCGGCCCGCGGCAGCTTGGTGGGGGAGCCGCCGGGCTGGGCGGGCAGCGGGGAGCTCACCCGCTGCGCCGGCAGCGTGGAGCTGGCGTAGTAGAGCGCGGCGGCGTGCTGGGGCTCGGGCAGGTGGAAGGCGCTGCCGTGGCTGGGCGCGAAGGGCTCCCGCGGCTGTGGGGCGGCGGGCGGCGGCGGCGGCGGCTCCGGGCCGCCCGGGTGGGCGCCGCGGCCCCCCGGGCCCTGCTGCGGGAAGGAAAGGCAGAGCTGTCAGCGGGGGCGGCGGCGGGGGGCGCCCGGCTCCCCCGGCCCTGCTCGGGGCGGGGCGAGGGGGCTCGCTCACCGGAGGACACCCGCCCCCCCAGGCCGCACGCAGCCCGCTCTTTGACCTGAAAGCAGCCCGGCACCCAGCGCCCTCGGGATTACGGGAGTCGCTAATCTGCTACAGCGTTTCCAGCCTTTGAGGGAAAACCGGCCGCCGGGCCGGGCTGAGCGGCGTAAAAACTCCGCGTCACGCCTGAGGTCAGCACCCGGCAGCCGGGGCTCCCGCTCTGGGACGCGCTCGCAGATCTGCCCTTAAACCAGGCGTAGACCGGCCCGAGTTTGACTGACACGAGCATCACCCCCGAACTTTCGTCCTGCCGGCTTCAGAAAGGAGCGGGTGATGCCACGGGAAGGGCTTTTCATGGGGTAACTTCCCTCGCAAAGCCGCCGCCGCTGTCCCTACGCGGAGCGGGACCGCGCCGCACTGACACCGCCCCCGGGTTTCGCTGCTGCCGCCGCCGGCGCGACAGGTCGCGATAGGCCCCTCCGGCTCGCCTCAGCCCCGTCCTGGCGCGAAGACGCGGAGGGGAGAAGCATCCCTCCCCCCGCGGCGGGGGAAGCCCGGGCCGCCTCAGGCCGAGCGCCGGCGCGGCTGCACGGCAGCCGGTCGCCTCGTATCTCTTCCCGCGGCACGAAAGGGCAGGAGGGCACGGGAGGAGCTGCCGGTGCCGGGCCCTCCCCCGGGCGGCCCCCTGCGGGGTATCCGCATCGGGATGGAGGGAGCCCCCCGCAGCCCCCTCCCCCACGCCGCCGGCCTCGGGGCCCGCCAGCGTAAAGTTCCCCTGGAGCCCGGTACCTGGGGGGAGAAGGGGGGAGAAGGGGGGAGCGAGGGAAAATCCCCGGCGGCAGATGCTGCCTATGGGAAATGACAGCGGTGTGCCTGAGGCGCCCCGGGAGCAGCAAAGGAAGGAGCTCGCCCTTGCGCACAGGCGGCTTCCCCCCCCCCCCGCCCCCCTTTTTTGTATCGGGGATCTTAGGCTCAGGGGATCATCTGCGAATCTGGTAACGTTAAAAATCGTCTAATAACTGCACCCCGCAGCGAGCCAGAGCCCAGCGCTCCCTGGGAAGGCCCACTCCCGCTTCAGATACTTTATTTTTCCTGGCCATGCCGGGGATTTACTTGAAACCCCCAACGCGCTCCAGCTCCCGGGAGCTGAGAGGGCAGTTCGAATCCGTCTGACCAGTGCTTCTCCCAAACACCACACCCCCAACCCCTTGGCTACAGGTTTCCTTAGGGAGAAAAGCCTTTAAAATGTGAACAGTGAATTCTGTGCCTCAGTTCAAAGAGGTCTGAGTGAGGACAGCGGCCTTGCTTCACATCTCAATGGCAATGTGGGGCTTTACTAAAAACCTACCAGGAAAAAAAACCCCAAGAAGTAAACAAAAGCACCGTGCTCCTGGTATGAAACTTGATTTATTTTCACTAGGATACCCAATAAAGGATTTGGTCAGGAACTGAGATAAAACTACCAATTGGAGCGAAGAATAAATGAGGCTTGAAATGCCAGAAATGGGTGCTGCCCACTGGAAATGTTTCTGTCCTCTTTTAACTTTTGGAGCCCCACCCCTCATCTTAAATGCTTTGCATCTGGGGGAAGAACATGTATTTTTTTTAGATGCGGGCAAGCAATCAAGGTTTGGAGGAGCTGCTCCTGGTGCTTTGCTCCCAGTTGTTAGCAGCATGGGAGCTACCAGCACTTGCGGCATTCAGGTGTGTTGAGGGAGCACTGCCAGACCCAAACCTCCCTTGGCTTCATCAGGTTTTGCACCCCAAGATAAATGTAAAGTGTTCTCTCCAGCTCTTCTGTGTGGTAAGCCCAGGGCAGGCAAGGAGATCACAGATGTAAGTAGCCTGCTTGCTGTTGACTGTTCTGATTGTGGCTGCGACTTGGAAACACCACAGTGTCAAGTAGGAGACTTGAAATTGTCAAAAATGGCCCGCAAGCTCAAGTTGCTCTTTTGAAAGACTGACAAAACCCAGGTAGGCAGACTCTGGGAACATCAGGGAACTTTTAAAAGCTACTTTCCTGCTGAGCTACTTACCGTCTCTGCTTTAAACTGGAAAGAAAGGCTAATCTGCAACTGACTGCCCAATGATGTACTTGACAGGAGCACAGCTTTCGTTTTCCACGTTTAAACTACACAGTAACACCTTTTGTAAAACAAGAGCAGGCTGGCAAGATTTGAGACAACATGGACAGAGCAAGGTTTGCACGTGATGAAAGGTCATTCCAACAGGCTACATTATCAAGTGATATCTGGTAGTAACTTTACTTTCTGGACTCTTAAGTGAGAATACAATCGTGTATTCAGTAATACCCAACTTTTTTCCAAAGCACAGTCTTCTGCCACGTTACCAGTATCTTCAGCAACCCACTGCTGACACACTGGTAGCTCAGACAGTTTGCCATCGATGGTAAGGATTTTTAGGCAAGCACTGACACCATGTATACAAAATTTCTTTCTCTAATCTACTTCTACACAACTTGAATCATCAAGAACTTAGAGTCATTGATTTCAAGTAAACCAATACTATCCCATATTCCTAATAAATCTTGATAAAGCTGCAGGCATTCTGCAAGTACTAATTCAAAACCAACCAAACGAAAAAAAAATCCCTCTGCATGATTGCCTGTTACAGGGAAGAAGGTGTAGCAGTGGGACACAAAAATTAAATGCTTAATTAATGTATAGCACTTCCTAAAAAGCTAAGCATTTGCTCTGTGTGAAAGGAGAGAACTTTTGGAGGAACAGATTGCAATGAAAACATTAGCATGCAGCATTTTCGAGGATGTGACTAATCTCAGACCTGTCTTCAACTTACTGTGAGGTTCTTAGTTGTTTTTTTCAAAGGGCCAAACAAGTATACAGTCACATTCTCCACTTGTGCTTTCAGAGGCAAAATGGGGGTTAGTTTCTCCCTGCCTGTCACTTAAGACAACCAGCCGTACAGCCGTGTCACTGTTCATCCTGCAGTGTGACTTCTTACGGAAAAATGAAATAACAATGGTATTTTCCCCTTGTTTTTCTGTTATTGTTGACAACCTAATTGTGAAACTCTATTTAATACCTTGAGAGCAAATTTGCTTCCTAGTTGTATCCTCCTGCATCAAACTACTTCATGGATGGGAACAAAAATCAAGGACTTTCCTAGTACAGCCCTACAAATACCTATTCTAAGACTGAGATTTTTATTTTTTTTTACTGGTATCCCAAGAAAAGGAGCCCGATTTGTTTGTTTGGATTTAATATATGGATTCTGATGGATCCTTTTTAACTGCAGATATGGGTGAAAAAAATGGGAACATTAATACAGCTATGAAAAGATTTTCTTTCCTGTTTAATCTTACTGGAAAGATCATTCTCTACTCTATACGGCCAAAATGAGATCTGCAGAGCTCTATATACAAAATTACTAAAGGTGTCCAGTTAGGTTAGACTGGAGAACAGTCTAACTGTTGTTTGCCCCCTGTAATTCAGTCATTCAGAGCACTAAATTTCAGGAAATTGGTTTTTATTTTGTTTGGGTTTTTTTTTTCCCCCTTTGGAATTCCAATTGAAAATTTAAATCAGAACTTTAACTAAAACAAGTTTAAATGAAATGCCACAATACTGGATTCATGGTTGATGAGGTGGAATTGAGGGGGGGGGGGGAAAATACCTGTATTTTCTTCTTAGGAGTCCCAAAACATGCTTTGTAATTCACAGGCGCTAAGGAACCCAACTTCTGTCAGTGCCACCGCCTTAGTCTTTGAAACAGAACTAAGAACAGAGAAGGCTTTCTAGTAATTTTTTTGGGAATGAGATAATGATACAATTACTGGGAAAACGCTGGAAAATTTGAATCCCAGTTACCCTTAAGAAATTACAATTTGTGCTCGCTGTCCTGTGCACTTCTGAGACAGGTAACAGAAGAAACCGCAGTAATGCTACATCTCAGTACGTGGCCATGCCCATCTTAGGTCTGGGAGAACTTGGATTCTCAAGCATTTTTAGTTTAGCATTAAATGCCAGCAGCAGTTTTCAGCTTGCTTTTCTCTCTGGAACTCTCAGGCATCTCTTGGTCCTTAAAATCTCAAACGAGGTCTCATCTGTTGAATATGAGCACAGTTGTATGTGGTAGGTACACTGCTGCCCATGAGAAGGTCCTTTCTCTTGATTCTTGGGAGGATTCTCCAATGGGATGCAGAAGCTTTGTGGAAGGCATCCCTCCAGGCTGCTCTGGCTTACTGAGTATGGGCGGGCGTTGCTAGATTTGGGCAGCAAACTGGATCACCCTTACTAGGGGTTTCTGAGAGACACCGGTGGTCTCTTAAGGACCCAGCTCTGTTTCACAGCCTCAGCGATGCTCTGTGCTCTCCCAGTGACTGCAGGCTTTCACACTGTATTGAGGGCTATTTTTTTTCTGTCAGAACCTTCACTGATGGAACCACTCTGCTCTGGTCCAATGCCTCTATCACACAAAGTGCAGGAGAGGGGATGGAAAGTGCTTAACGTTCTCTAGTCTTTGGGGTGCAGACTTCAGTCCTTGGGCAGCACCTCTGGAAGGGTCTTTCTTCTACAGGACTGCGTTGCTGCCATTTGTAAATTCCTGACCTCACTGGGAAGATGCTACCTGTGTTCAAATGCACTTACATGGTAACAGCTGCCAGGCTGTACCTCTGGGTCTCTCATGTTACGTGTTTCCCCCAGTTTTATCACAAAGGTCATGGCTGTACTCTTTTTGCCCTGACACCAGTGGTAAAACTTGTCAGCCTACTTGATCCCAATCTCAAAGGCCACACATCCAGATGCAGGTAGGTAATGCCATCGTAGTCTTCTACATCCACAAACAGAATGGTGTGAGATCCTTCCAGAGATGGTCAAAGCAACAATGAGAGCTGCAACCATTACCTATTGCAGGATCAAACCAGCATTATGCAGATTAATTCTTCACTCCCATAAACTATACTAGTGAATTGTCCTCTCTGAGTGTGGTAAGGAGAGTGATCTGTTTTAAGACTGCATCTGCTTCCTTTAATGACAGAAAAACTCTCATGTTCATATTTGGAATCCAGTTTTAAACGCATCATTGACTGCCACGTCCTACCAGAAGTGAAGTCCTTAGTTTAGATTTTGTCTGGGTAGATAATGAAGCAGCCTGTCAGCCGGTGGCACAGATGACCGATGCTGGGACGAGCCACGACTCTAATTGGAAAAGACCAGCAAACACCTTCTTATACTCATTTCCTAATATTCCAAATAGGCCTAGTTGGGTGTGGTGGTCTGAGAAATGACAACCTTATGACTTGTTTATAGGTAAAAAGAGACGTTAGAAAATTAACTGTTAAATGATTTTTCAAGGTGTTTTTTGGGTTTTTTTTTTCTTTTTTTTCAGTTATTATTACCTTTATTTTCCATCTACTTTTTGTTTTCAAGGGTTTTCAAATTATGTACCAGCCTGTTCAGGCCAGAAGCTTCAGGAGCATAGGATAATATGCAGTAGAGGTTTACCTGTTGGTGTCTCAGCCTCTGAAAAGACAGCACCATCACCAGAAGCTAAAATAGTCCTCACCCACAAATGTAAACTAGTTTCACTTCCTTTCCCATCCCCTTTCAAATACATGGCAGAGCATGCAGAAAACCACTACTTTTAGTACATCTTGTGCTTTTATATTCCTACAATATCTACAAGGTAAGCTGATCATCCTGAAGATGACAGTAAGCCCAATCAATCAGTTGCTCACAAATTACATTGTCCAAGCAGAAGATTCACTCGAGTCCCTCATCTGCAAAATGTGCTACTTTTTGTAGTAAGAGCTCTGACTCTTCACAAATAACCATAATCAATTAATACAGGATGTATCAGGATCTGCACACCAAGTTTGGAAAGCTGTTTTCAGTGGGGAAACACAGTAGTTCCCTGCCAGAGGAGCAGTGGTTGCTAAGAAATCCTATTCCAGTAGCATTTAGAAGATACAAGTTCTGTGTTCTGAAGTACTCAAAACAGTGAAAAAAACCTCTGTGATCTATAATGAAGTCCTCCAAATTGACAAAAATGTTAGATTGCACTTGCAGCACTACACAGGAAGTCCCAAGACTAATTAGTTTCTCTTTTTTTGTACAATTGCATTTTCAGAAATTGCTCTTGCTGTCACAGCTGGCCTTGGGACTATTTACATGGCTCTTCCACGCATTGGGCCATCACTCACGTTCAGAGAGAGCTATATTCCTCACACACAAACACCAAAGGAAATTATCACAATCTGAGCAGTTTTGACTCCTGAGGCTTCTTTTAATTATAATTAGAGATAGCAAAACAATTCCAAAGATTGACTCTTTTTTTTTTTTCCCTCCTTAATTGTGGGATCAGAAATGGTCACATTCAGAACTTTAAATTTCAACTTTTGACTCTTCCCCTTCTTGTTTACCTCTTTTAAAACCTCCTTCACATGCTTTTTTATGGTATTAATTCATAGTTTACATGGCAGTTTGTTAATATTTTTCAAGATACTTTTTAATTGACCTGAAGTTATCAAGGGTCCTTTGCAGGGTGATGGTGTGAAAAATTATTATGTTCTGTGAATTATTCTCCTGCAGGAACGTCTACCATACAATCTGGTGGAATACAGGGAGAAAACCCATTTTCTGGTATCTCATACCAAGAAAAAAATAAAAAGGGATAGGAGAGGTTGCCTTAACTAACTTACCAGTCACCTTTCTGAAGGTAACCAGTTCTCTATGCAGTAGATGGTTCAGGAGAGCTTTTCAGAGCTAAGCAATGGTTGTTCAGTATCATTTCAAGGAAAGGAGCCTAGATGATTATTTTTTCCCTCCCTCTCCATAAATGTATCCTTTTCTATCAGCAGGTATGATGAAATTTAATGAAGAATATCACCACTTCTGACTCCTAGATGAATGCACACTTCCTGCCCTTTTTTTTTTTTTAAAGAGTCTTTCTCCTTCCTTTATGTGTTGGATAGGGAGTTTTGCTCTTGCTCTCATAACCTGCTCCTTTTCTACTGTCTTAACTTTTTCTCTAGCCTCCTTGAAGAATGCACCACACCCTTTCAGGCCAACCCCAGGGTACAATGCTTTTCACAAAGCACAACTCCCAGTGACATCTTCCCAGGCTACAACTGGATATTATAGCTTCCTTTTTCTTTCCACCTAGAATCCTGCTCTCCTGCTGGCTCCAATCCCAAAGAACATCAGGGAGGTCCTCTTTGGTAAGCACAGAAAAACCCCAAGGCCTTACTACTATGCAGGCTCTTTTAAAACCCTTTATAGGAGGTAAAAAAAAAAACCTACCCAATTTGAAATGAAATTTAGCTGTGCTTTATTTAATTTTTCACTCTTAGAGGATAGGGAGCTTTTCTGAGCAAATTGAGAGAATGGAATATTGTATGTCTCTCAGTATCCCACAAGCTGTGCAATGACTATATAATACTTGAAATCTCGTAGCAATTTAGGGTTTTGAAATTCAAATACTATTCACTTCTACAGAATCCTGAATTATAAAGTGTCCCAGTGTCACACTGAGATGGCCTGCTTTGCTGGAGCGGTTAACAACTCCGCAGAGAAAATAACCTGAGCTGACCAACAAAGCCCAGTCAGACTTTGTTTACGTACATAAGCAGGAACGCTTCTGGAAATGTTTTGTCTAAACTGCAGCTTAACTTCCCAGTGAGAGGCTTTGATGTTGCAGTGAAAAGCACAGGAGGTGAGAGGGTTACGTGTCAAAGCTGGGAGGGATGGTTTAGACAGGAAAAAGAGATTAATAAAGTTTTCATGAGTATCTGAAACAATCTTTCAAAATGTTTGAAAAGTACAGGGGGGTGTCTGGCAAGTTGCTTGTCTTACAGTATGGTGGGGAGGAGAAAGGCAAAAAATTAGTCCTGCCCTTGGGATTAGGCCACGGCACCCGGCAATGCATGGTATCCCAAGCAGGTTTCACACCTGGTGTCAGCCTGGCTTTGGTTTTGTTTGCTGGCACTTCCTGCTTTCAGCAAAACCTTGATACCAATGCAGGGCGGTCCTAGGCCTTAGTTAGAGCTCCTAATCAGCACAGTCCCAGAAATTTTCCAACTTAACAGCCTAAACATGCTATCACCAAAATATCTATGTGAATAAGTAAAACTGGCATGTAAATATCCTTTGTAATCAGGATTATTTTAGTACTATGCAAGTCAACCCACTGTAGAGTGATGAAAATCACCTCCACCCCACAGGATTTCAGGAGCGAGAGACCCGGAACGCTAAGGGCACATACCTGGCTGTAGCTCTGGATGGCACCTCTGGCCTGACTGCTGCGAGGTGGGAGCTGGGCGGACGCTGTTTCGCCCAGGGCGAGGGTCTGGTTGCTGTGGTAGCTGGCCGAGTACTGGAAGGATCCTTCAGGTTTGGAGTTGAGCTGGAGCGCGCTCTGGGAAAGGAGGCTGGGCCCTGCGGGGACAGGATTTGAGGGCTGTCAGAAAGTCTCAGTGGACAAGCATACTTGTTTTATCTGTCTTAATGAGCCTCAAAACTGCCACATGTACATGGCTTCAGCTTTTCACAGCTTGGCTTTTCAGTAATAAAAATCACAGACGTTGAATTGCTTCTTCACCACTCTGTCATCATCATTATTGTGTTCCAGCCACAGACCACATTGCTTGCTTTGCAAAAAAGCATACGGTTTTGACCAGTGAAGAAATTCCAAGCTTAAACAAACCCAACTGTACTATTTGCTAAACAAATTTTGTTCTCAGCTCAGAATAGTTGATGAGGGTTTTTTTCTGAAGATAAGCCCCGTTTGTTTCACTTTAATTATATCCAGTCACTCTGTGTGGGAAATGCTCACTTGTCCCTCCCTGGGCCCCCAGCACGTTAGATCTATTGATTACTGCCACTCTGTCCTGTACACATGATGATGTAATACTCTGGTGCCTGTAGGGATGGATGGCAGCCTGTAAAATATTAATAGCTCCTCTCAACATGTAGGACTCACCCTCATCTCAGTGAATCTTTGATGACTGTTTTGTCAGCCTATCTTATCTTCTATCACAGCACTGTGCATTAGGAGAGCAGAGTGCAGGCCGTGAGCCGAAACTGGGGCTGCCCCATGAAGGGCATGTTGGGAGTGTGAACAGTGTCACTTTCCACAGTTACTTAGTTGTTCTGTGAAACTAAAACATGTTCTAATATTCCTTAGGTTAGCCTAGGAGTGATTTAGCTTAACCCTTACCCATAACAAATTCCCCAGTTTTTGCCCTGAGAGCGTGTATCAGGCAGGGAAGGGCTCTTACTACACCCTGCTGTCACATGGTTTAGGCATGACCTCACACGACCGCTGTTAATGGTGAACTCCTTCTGTCTCTGTACACGAAGAGCTACATTAAAGAATACCCACCTAATCCTTCCCTATGCCTTCACTGATTTTAGTCTCTTCTAATTTTCAATAAACGAGCTTATTCTTCCCTGGTGTCTGTGCACAGTGAGAGAAATGCAACAGGAGAGAAAAGAGGAGGGTTATGCCTTGGCCACTGCTTGAGTAACGAAGTCTACCTGCAGCCCAACAGCTATCATCTGTAGCATACTCAGCGGCTCCACGGGGATGATAGGTTCATCTTGCGGTCAGCACTAACAAGCTCAGGAGAGCACAGGAGGTGACACAAACCTTAAGGGATGTGAAATGATTATGTTGATTTTGCTCCTACGGAACATGTGAAAAGTTCAGTTTTAGAAAGACAATGGCAAAATTCCAATGAATTTTACCAGAAATAGCTCCCAGTAAAGGCCAAATTTTATGACCTTTAAGTCTTTTCTACAAGGAGGTACAGCTGCTCCAAAAAGATTTATACTTGGAAAAAGGGCAAACAATCCCACCCCCAAATTAACATGGAGAGAATTTTCCCCCTAGCCTGTATCCTAGAAATGGCAGAACCACGATAACTGGTATTTTCCAATACCCAGCCTGAACCACTCATACTATAAACAAATCCTAGTAAGCTATGTGAAGTGGAAGTGTTCACATCTAAGTGTAGACTGGGATTATGACACTATTTTACCCATCAACACAATTTATACTGCAAAGTCAGTTGCATTCACCAGAATATTCCAGATAAAGGAGAAATTTAGGAAGTGAGTTCTGGTCCTTTTTATTTTCCCTACATCTACAGAAGGAGCAGGGCTCCATGTATGCTGTGAGGTTATTAAAAATGTATCACATGCATAGGAGAGCTGAATTTAATCCTGCACGGGGGCTTATAAATCCAGCATTTCATAACTTTCCATTCCCCGACTCTGCAAATAGGGTTTACTAACCATTTTCCATTTAACTGGTTTTGTTGCAAATTTTGTTCTTCAATGAAAGAAATATTTTCATGGATTTTCTTTTTAAATAACACAAAGGAAATAGAGGCTTGGTTTTAAAATAAATCTGTAAGATTCGTTTTTAATCCTTTGGATCGTGAATTTTCAGGGAAAATTTGCCTGCGATCAAGTGACATGATTAAGCTTAGAAAATTCACAAAAACATATCTTTCCCAGGAGGGGCAAAAGTTGCAGCAAGAAAGCAGTTTTTGTGCATGAATGTGTTTGCACTCATTCTGAAAGTAATTATGCTGTGACATTTCTAAAGCTTAAATAATGATTAAACTATCACATGCTATGAACTCAATATGTTTAAATTTTCATTGCATCTGGCTTTCAAGTGTTCCTTTCATATTGCTGTGGCTCGCTAGGGGATTTACATAGCCAGCTAGAATCACATATGCGGGTTCCCTGCACCATTTAGCCTAAACTCTTCCATGCACATCAAGAAACTTCCCCTCACCATAGGGGAAAATAATAGTAAAAAGTTTGGAGCACATGGTTTTAAGTTCAAGAACTAAAGCAGTTTTTATTCTGTACCTTAACGAGCGGTAAGGAACAATTAAAACATACCTACATTTCAATAAAGTAATTACAAAGCCATTTGAGAGACCACAGCCAGGTAGATATTTAAATTTTAAACAAGCCCACATTCCTCAAGCAAATGTAGAATACAGTTGTGGCTGCTCACTTGTGAACAACTGAGTCTAAACTGGGCATACAAACTACAAGATACAGTTGAGATCAATCAGTGTGATCTTGAAACAAGTTTTTCGTTCAGGATTAAGGGACTACAAACAGTCCTGTCTTGTCTGACAGGGAAAAGATGGGATTGCTTTTCTCATTAACATTCTGGGGATTTCAATCTGAAGGCAAAACCAAACCTTCTGAAGAGCCCACAGCTCACATGGAAAAGAAGAAAGTGGTTTGTTTACTCTCAAACGCCCATGGATCTTGACAACAAACTGTTTCTTCCCAGCAGAAATTTAAAGTCAGTTGTGTTGGTGTAAGAAAGTGTCCACACAACTATTTTTCATTTGTGTTCAGAGGAGTTAAGGCAGCTGGGAATTCTCTATTTTCAGTTAGGCACTGGAAAGGACTAGTTAACCACTGGGACAATTTGGTCCTGTTTGTTCCCTTAATGCTACATAATTGAAGCTTGAAAACAAACATTTCCAGCTTCATCCAGCTTCATAAGGTTCGCTTTAGCAGATTCCAAGGATTTGTAATATTGCTTAAAAATTGTATACTACATTTTACATCTGCCCTTTCTCTGGCAATGCCCAAACCTTGACAGCATCTCCCAAGAGAGCTGGTGGATCTCCCCACAACGCCAGCATTTCCCTGCCTTGAGAAACCTGCTGTGTGCCAAGTCTTGCCCCTCTGCTGGGGGTCAGGCCAGCACTGGAGCAGCTCCCCTTGGCGACTGGATGATGGCATCAAGTGCACTTTGATGGTATCATCTGTGGATGATACCAAAGCGAGTGGGGAAGCAGCACTTTGGCAGGAGCACCTAGAGACGCTGGAAGAGTGGGCTGACAAGAACGTTGTCAAGTACAACAGGGACAAGTGTAAAGTCTGGCACCTGGGAAAACACAATCCAGGAGTGCAGCACAGATTGGGATGCACCTGGCTGGGGAGTAGCCCTGTGGAAAGGGACCAGGGGTCCTGGTGGACAACAAGCTCAGTATGAGTGAACAGTGTGCTGCAGCAGCAAAGAAAGCCAACAGGGTGCTGGGTTGCATCAACAAGAGCATCACCAGCAGAGATAAAGAAGTCATTGTCCCACTCTACTCAGCACTTGTCTGGCCACACCTGGAACACTGTCCTCAGTTTTGGTCCTTGCTTTACATAAAAAGATGTGGACAGGCTGGAGAGTGTCCATAGGAGGGCCACTG
This sequence comes from Laterallus jamaicensis coturniculus, assembly GCA_022605575.1. Taxonomy (NCBI): domain Eukaryota; kingdom Metazoa; phylum Chordata; class Aves; order Gruiformes; family Rallidae; genus Laterallus; species Laterallus jamaicensis. Next base: position 510,718 of record JAKCOX010000120.1, read on the forward strand.
GGGTCATCAAAGGACTGGGAAGCCTGGCATAGGAGGAAAGGCTGAGAGAATTGGCTTTGTTCAGCCTTCAGAAAAGAAAGCTTAGGAGAGACAATATCAGCATGTTCTAGTACTTAAAGGGTGGCTACAAAAAAGATGGAGACTCCCTTTTTACAGGGAGTCACATGGAAAAGACAAGGGATAACAAGTGCAAGTAACTTCTGGATTCCCCACCACTGGATAATTCCAAGATTCATCTGGGCCACCTTATGTTTTTGTCTAGATGGTGCTTTTGCAAGGAATGCTTGGACCAGATGATCCTGGTGTTCCCTTCCAAGCTGGTATTCTGTGATTTTGTTTCTATCTGGGGGTATGGGGAAGCTATAACTACCTGTTTCCCCCTATGCTTTTTCACCACCATATTAAAAAAAAATAAATCTATTTGCCTTGTGAAAGAATATTTGTGCTGGATTATTCACTGATTCAGTCAGAGCTACTTTCCTCCTGGACTAAAATAGAACAGATACAAGTGCAAAATCAGGAAACTAAGTCAGAGCCATGATACTGCAAGCAATACCACTGTGGACTAACTCCAAAAGATGGAGCAGCACACTGTAATAAACTCTTTCATTTGTGTCCAGTTTGGCAGACACACACTGCAGACAATACCTTCCTCTTAGCCTCGAGCAGAGCAGTGTGCAAGGATCCCCATCTCCCTCACCTTGGCTGCTGTAACCCGGCTCAGTAAGGAGCTCAAAGGGGAGGGTGCACATCTTTCTTGGGACACAAAGCGCGCTTGAGCTGGGGAAAGCTGCCAGAGCACAGAGAGGACCAAGCAAGAAGAGAATATGGAAGAGGATGAAGGACACAGCTACATCAGGGAGCCAGCCCACAGTGACAGCTGAGAGGTGATGGAGAGCAGAGGACTTATCTAGGAACCAGAGAAGGGAAACAGGAGTTTCCTTTGCAGTCTGTAGAATGAGGTTCTGGCAGGCGTGGGGGAGTTAGAGGAGTTACCTGGTCACCCAGCGAGGGGAACAGGAAGGCTTCCTGTGAGGTCCTTTGAATTGGTTTATGTTACCCACCTCCCTTACTGGCAGTTACGTGGTTACTATTTTTCTCTTTCAAAACCCCAACAGTTCAAGAGATTTGTAGCCCCTGAGAGAACCTGATGCACTTCAAGCAAAGCAGGGAAGGGGAGCAGGAGCAGTGCAGGACTCAGCCTGACCCTGAGTCCTATCACCAAAGTGAGCAGCACTGAAGCCCACGCTTGCCACCTTCCTGCCACACTGCATCCAACAAAATGAGCATGGCCTGGCATGGTGCTGAGCAGGCTGCTTCGTGGCGTTCAGTACATCCCATATGGCCACAAATGTAAACTGGAGAGTTACAGGCTCCAGCACAAGGTGCAGTAGGAGGAGAGCTTCCACAGCATCTACCTGCTTCTGTCAGGCTGGGAGAGGAAGGGAGGCAGGAGGCGAAGGCTGCAGATTGAGCCCCACCACATGTAGTTGGGGCTGTTCCTGTGCCCCTCACCTGTGAGGGACAGGGGACTGCATGGGCAGTATTTCTTCCTGGGACACTGTTTTTCTTGTGGAAGAACAATACAATGGGCAATGCGGTTATACAGAGCAGTGTAGCTATTTTAAAAACCAAACCAAGGAAGTGAGTGGTCCTAAATGATGAGATTATTAATTCAAGAACATTGCAGTAACAAGCTGATTACGGGAAACTAAAACAGTAGAAAGAAACCAGGTTCCTATTAGTACCCAAGGCTGAGTCAAAAATTGAAATGACAAAAACGTGTCCTTTTATTTTCAAGAGCAGTGCTTTCTTGGGAAATAAAATCTTTTGCCTGCCTTTTCTGCTAACTTCTTTTGGGGTAAAAAAAAAAACCCCAAAACCCAACTAAGCAAAAACCACCCAAGACTTTAATTTTGATTCTTTAGTTTTAAATTTCTTCTGGAAAAGTGAGTGTTCGCATGCAGAAATACTTTATATGGCTGTTTCAGATCAGCAGAATATTGAGGTACATCTCAGTACCTGAATGTATTGTTCTAGCTCTACAAGCTTAGGCAACAAACAATTAGTTAGAAGTATAGCACATAAGCTTCTCATTATTTAACTTCTTATACTAGAAGTGAAAAGGTACCACAGACCAATAAATAAAAAACCCCCAAAACAAACCAAAAGAACAGTAATACAAGAATAAAATCCCACCAGTATATTTTACCATATTTCTCTATTTAGAGAGAATCGTCCCTTATATTTCCTGTGTTTCAAACCACACTTTGCAGCATACTTTAAACAGGATAAAAGAAGCTTTGCATTGTAAGGAGTGTATTTTGCTTTTAAATAATATCCTGTTCCTCAGCATAAATATTTATATTAACTTGTGCAAATGACTTTATACCTACATTTCATCAGAACAGTCCAATTTATACATTGAAGGATATTCCAAACTGTCCATTTTTATATGCTCAGAAACTGCTGAGGGCTAAGGGTATGATATTCAAATCCATCACCAACTTCAGTAAGAGTCAAATCAGTTTTTAAGATATTCTACGTGTATTCAAGTGGTGCATGCTATCAGAGAAAATGTACCAACTGGAAGTACAGTTTAAAATCAATTTTTAACAAATAAGATGCTGGGAAAAGAGTAGCTATATCACTAGAAAAGTTGAGCAGACCAACCATGTTGGCACACTGCCTCAAATTTTAAAAGCACATTGCTTTCTGCTAGTCCTCTTGTGACAAGAGGGGATTCAGCACTCCCTGGAATTGCCAGACTCGAGGAGTACAGCATGTGGCTTTCTTTTCTTCACTTGCTTGGAAGCAAATCCCAAGAGAAACTGGGTGATGAGTTGCCCACTGGGATCCTCAGCCCTGGGCGGTGTGATGCCCAAATTAAGCAGGGAAAGGATTATATTAGAGAAAAAAAAAAAAGAAAGAAGAAAACAAGAAACAAAGACCAAAGCGCATGAGCACAATACCAAATCTTGATTCAAGAGTCATTAATGCTGATTGGAGTTTCATTTAGAGATAACAAATAATAGGCATCAGCACTGATGGTTGTTGGAAAGCCAGGGAACTTGTTTGGGATTCTGAGCTAGGAATCACATGTTTTCTTCCCTTTCTCAGAGGGTAGAGCCTTGGCTGGTGACCATGCAGGTAGCAGAGCTCACCCACATCATATCCCATAGTAGTCATAATCAGATGAGTGTCTCACCTAAGAAACCCAGTAGGAACTTTGCCTCTAAGTAGCTTACCAGTGTGAGAAGTTAAGCAGTTTTCTAAGTGCTGAGAGACTGTTCCAGTGCCCTCATGCTGATAAGAGATGGGAGGCAAAAGAAGCACATCCTATAAATTTTCCTATTTGTAATATTACTAGATCATGCGTGAGGATTTAAGAACAACCCATAATGTAAAGTCTGATAAGGTTTAAGTGCAGTCAGCATTTGTGATAAGCATTTTTACACACAAGATAGCAAGCTAAGGTACTAAGAGTTTGTGGATTAACTCCATTACAAACTCAGAGAACTTTTCATTTTTCCTATCTTATACTGTAGTACCATCGCTGGGTCACAGAGCTAACTAGCCAGATCAAAGTGGGATTCTTGTAAAGGAGGAACTCACAAAAAGAAACCAAAGAAATTGCTCCCTGGAGGAGGCTATCAATGGCAACCTATCCCTAGTGTCCACCAGTCAAACATCTGAAAAGTTACTCCTGTTCCCTAATCCTTAGACCTCCCTAATCCTTAGACCACAGTATTTCATGGATGCTTCACAACCTGTAGCTTCACAGTATGCAACAACTCAAGATGATACTATAGCAATAGTATGGTCCATCTTCAAAACAAAGGAAAAAAGGCTCAAGTATGAAACAGGACTAATATATTACAGAGAAAAGCAGAATTTATCGTGGAACAAGTAGTCAATAGCTGGTTGTTCAATTATAAAATAATTACCATATAATGACAAGTTACATACGGTACTATATTATTACAAGCCGAGGGCATCATTCAGTACTCTAAATCTATGCAATAATTACTTCTGAATTGGCTAAAATAATTACCCTACATGCTACAGAAACATATGCCCAGTCAGCCCCCATGAATTAGCTGCATGCTTCTTACATAGCTTCTCATGCAAAGTTCCCAGCAAAAAAATCATGCAAGTCAAAGGAGAAGATTGTTTCCCTCTCCTTAAGATTTGAAGTCGGTTGGATTACTGGGGCACATTTTCCTCTCCAAGCAAGTAGTAAAGTGGAACACTACACATTTCCATTTGGTCAGTCATCTTTTGCAATGCCAGTTCTAATTGACAAAGGAAATAGACCAAAACGTGCTCAAACGAACAGTTAATTAGCTCCCATCCCAATTATAAACAACACTTCACTCACCTTCGATCAACTGACAGTACTAGTAATGATAAATTATAGAGTAAGTGTAAATAAAGTGTTTTTAATTAGTGTAATTAATCACTTCACACATTCTTCAACCTGCTTTGCTCATTTGGGTAACAGTTGAAAGAAAGCAGTAGCAAAACTCCTTTAACATCCTTTAAACATTCATTTACAGAGTTAATAGTTTGAGGTGCTTCACATCCCAGCTAGAGGAACCACCTTCTAACTGTTACTATACGCCTAATTAAGGACTTCAAATACCTAAAAGTCATCACTTATTGTTTCTTCTGCCTCTCAGGGCATATAGTTTAAACGTGAAATATTGATTCCTACCCTACAACCTACTTTTATTGTTAGTTCATTATAGGTGTGCACACTCATGGTAAGCAGTCACTAACTGCTCCTAAGGCTGGGTTGTATTTGTTGCCCAGTTTTGCAAAGGAATGGACAATTGAAGAGTTAGTAGAAGATATGGAAAGGGATGTGTAAGGTAGGCATCAACTTCTGAGTGTTCAAGTATATTTGGGCTGCTGGGAGAATCCAGGGGCTAGACTGAAAGAATGATAAAACCAGGGATAGCTCTTGATGGCAAACTGCTGGTGTCCTTCCACAACATCTGACAGTAAAGAAGAGGGGGTGACAGCTAAGGACACGGTGGCTGGACCTGTTTATGGGGACACTAAATTCTTCAACATCTCACTGATATGTCCTGTTTTCCACTTGGGGAAAAACCCTGGGAACTAGATTCCCTGGGAATCCTGGGAACTAGATTGTGGCTGTAGGGAAAATAAAATATGTTTTTAATTACAGGCAGAAAAAGGAGAAATTAAATCAAGGCAAAACTTAGCATCTAAAGGCAAAACCAAATCCTGTCAGCTACAACTGGTCAAACAGATTCTGTAGGGAAAGAAGGACTTTAAACCCAACTGTTAGTCTGATATCAAGCAGAAGATAACAAATAGCTGTAACATAACAATAGCAATAAGCATTGCTGCCATTCTCCCTGCAAATCCAGGACTAGTACAAAAATAGTACTAGAAAAATATTTCAATATCTACTGTCTAGGAGATATTAAATATTAAATATATTAGTACCTTTATATTACAAGAAAAAAATGCCAAGGCTGCGATATAACAAAGATATTCCATACCCTGGTAATGAAGCAAGTTGAAAAAAAGGGGGTGTGTGTGTGTGTGTGTGAGAAAACATAGTTAAAATTAAGAAATAAATTCTAATACTTTCTATGCTAAATCACATGAAGCTCCCTTGTTACGAAACAAACACATCTCTTTGGATGAGCAGCAACTGTTAAATGAGTACACTGAAAACAAACTTCTTTCACAAAAAAGTAATTTATATGCAATACCATGCTCTACCAGCATTAAGAGGGCTATGTTCTACCTACAGAGACAGAAAAGGGCTTTAGTGTTGCTACAGAACCTATTCTTAGGTACTGGAAAAAGGGATTTTATGGAAAGCATTCAGAAATGTAGAGTAAGTTCATTTGCAGCCAAGGATTCTATGAATGATATGTATCTGAAGGAATGATGCAAAAACTAGGCTGATACCATTATGTAAGTGAACAATACAAAGATATCCCTTCTAACTCTCTTTCTGACCTAATTACTATTGGAATGGAAGATGAAGAACACTTTATTTCAAGAGTAAGTGAACTGGGAATAGAAAATAGTTTCACTTGATGCTGATTATCTTATGCTTTTTACACAAGATAAAAACCCTGCCATTATTGTAAGAGGAAAAAAAGAGGTGTTGGGTAGGCTTTAGAAATAATAAATCACTACTCCAAGGGACAGCCAAGCACCACAAACGTCCGCAAGAAGTAGTAGAGAAACATAAGACCTGGAGTCTATAGAAAAGAGCAAGGCCTACATCCCATCTCAAGAGTAGATGGTTCTTTTTCGGTCACTGAAAGGTTGGGTTTTTGATGGACATACTGCTATCCCAGAGTCTGGGCAAGGGGGATACACTGAGGTCTAATTCAGAGAGGATGCCTGACACTGTCATGTTTCCAGCTACTGTGTTACGCTAATGAAGTGCCACCAAGGAAGAGAAACCCTGTGTGATTCTGGGCTCTATCAGAAGAGGGGTGGCCAGCAGGGACAGGGAGGGGATTGTCCCTCTCTACTCTGCCCTCGTGAGGCCCCACCTGGAGTACTGTGTCCAGATCTGGGGCCCCCAATACAAGAAGGATGTAGAACTGTTGGAGAGGGTTCAGAGGAGGCCACAAAGATGATTAGAGGGCTGGAGCACCTGCCCTACAAGGAGAGGCTGAGGGAGCTGGGCTTGTTCAGCCTGGAGAAGAGAAGGCTGTGGGGGGACCTCATTGCAGCCTTCCAGTACCTGAAGGGAGCATACAAACAGGAGGGGAATCGGCTTTTTAAAAGGGCAGATAATGGCAGGACAAGGGGGAATGGATTAAAGCTGAAGGAGGGAAGGTTTAGATTGGATATTAGGGGGAAGTTTTTTACGGAAAGAGTGGTGAGGTCCTGGAACAGGCTGCCCAGAGAGGTGGTGGATCCTCCATCCCTGGAAGTGTTCAAGGCCAGGTTGGATGGGGCCCTGGGCAACCTTGTGTAGATCCAGGCCTGAGGTTGGTGGCCCTGCATGTGGCAGGGGGGTTGGAGCTCTATGATCCTTGGGGTCCCTTCCAACCCATGCCATTCTATGATTCTATGTGACTAAACCAGGACTAGAGAGTGGCAAATGTGATCTCCTCTTAGTGTTTGGTAGAATCATATTTCAAAATGGTTAAAATTTGCCAGCTGTGCACCTGTGAGGGAAAGGAAGAAAACCAGAGAGAAATAAGTAGGTCTTCAATAGCTGGGCTTAGTAAAGAGACATTTAACATGGAAGAATTCCATCAGGGACAGATAACTTTTATGGCAAAAAATTTGTGGGCAATATAATGTAAAGATAATAGAATTTCCAGTGAGTTTACATAGTCTTCCAGAAGTTTGGAAATGTGTTGCAAATATGAAATGTTAGCAGACCTGTGGAACAAGGTAAAACAGCAAAGCCTAAGCAATCCTGACATAACAGGTAACTTGAGTGGTATTTACTCAGACAGCATATGTTTTTCTTTCTCAACCACACAAAGCATCGCTCCAGATGCTTGTATGAAATATAATGCAGCCAGATGTTCTTTCATAAGCAATCCTTGGTACTGTCTGACAGTAGGACAAATCCTGGAGTTCCATTACTAATGAGAGAAATTACTGAAGACGCTAGAGAACGAGACCTAAAGACATATTTAAGCCTAGCATACAGAAGTTGTCCTTGTCTTTGGTTTTTAAAAGAAAAAGCTATCCTAAATCTAGATTAAAAGCAAAGATAACCAACTCCTGCAAATTTTGAAATGACCCCAAGATTAAACAACTTCTTTTGCAGAAGATTAATCATATTTTATGAAATATCTTGCTAAACCCTGCAGATATCGAAATCAGATAGTCTCTGGAAGAGATAATTTATCATCAGCCATTAAGATGACCTGCTTTATAGGAGCAGTAGATAGAAACAGCACAGGGACAAGATGGGCAGCAAGGATAATAAGTAAATTACATTTCTGTACTGCGGAGGACACAAAGAGGAAAAATAATATCCTCCAGCCTTCCATCCAGGGATTTCTAAGGATGATCTGGAGCAATTTCAGCAGTAAAATTTCTGCTGGCTCTTGCTAGACCTCCATAAGAGGACCTCCACAGTGTGAATGAACTAGGCAAAGGATATAAATGGCTTCTTTCCACAAAGGGCATGATTTGCTGATGGTGACAGTGTTACTTCTGTGAAACTCTGCAGGTGGTACGCAATGCAGGGAGTGCCAGAGGTCACGCGGTGTTTCACTCTAACAGTGGTTTGGTGTCAGATTGTGGAACCATGGGAGAATGGTACCTGCACTGGTCTTCTGGATGGGATTAGATACACCTCTGACCGTGACCACAAGAAGACACTTACTTGCCTGCATGCAGCAACACAGACCACAAGATCCAACTCAGAAGAACTGTCATGTCTCCATTTGGGAAACTCTGAATTTTGGCATAAATAATTGATTTTTTAAAAATTTGTATTTTCATTATCAATCTCCTATTTTGCAAAGAATAACTACATTTAAAATGGAGTGTGTGCTTTGTGAACAGAAAAAAACCCAACAACTAGTAAATTAAAGACATATTTTGCATGATTAAATTCTCATTTTTTGGAAGCATTTTTTACCTTTGAAGACTAACTGTGAATATCAAGGGTTCATAGTCACCCTCTGTGCCTAGCGCAGCCTAAAGTTGCTATTGATAGTATTAAACTAATGTGCTCCCTTTTTATTTCTAGGAAATAAGATCAGATGGTTATAGACATCACAAAAACATGACTCACATGGAAACTGTAAGCATTATCAGAAATTTAAAAAAAAATAAATTAGACAAATCTCTTCTGATAGACCAAAATAAGACTGTTGAAAAATAATAACAATTAAAAAAAAAAGTGCCTACCAGCTTCCCTGACTATTAAGCATGTAAAACTACTGTTCTGGTTTCAACAGGGATAGAGTTAATTTTCTACCTAGTAGCAGGTAGAGTGCTATAGGATTTAGGATGAGAATAAAGCCAATAACACACTGACATTTTTAGTTGTTGCCAAGCAGACAAGGACTTTTCAGCTTCTCATACTGCCCCACCAGTGAGAAGGTGGGGGGCCCCCAAGAAGCTGGTCATCCAGGACAGCTGCCCCAAACTGGTCAGAGGGATATTTTATACTGTATGACACTGTGCTCAGTATGGGGGAAACTGTCTGAGGGTTTAGACCATGGCTTGGGAACTAGCTGGGCATTGATGGTCTGCAGGTGGTGAGCAATGGTGTTGTGCATCACTTGCTTTATGTATTCATCGTCATGTATTGTCACCATCATCATCATCATCTTCCTTTTCTGCCATATTCTTATCTCAACCCAAGTTTTACTTTTTTTCCCATGACTCTTTCCACCATCCCACTGCAGGGGGTAGGGTGGGGGTAGGGTGGTGAGTGAATGGCTGTGTAGTTGTTCTAACCCCTGGCTGGGTTAAACCACAACTACTCAGAGATATATGGATCTGATACAAAAGGCATCAGTAGATCTATTATGCTGTTATGTTGTTCTTTGAACTTAAGTACTAGCACAAAACAGGTTTCCTCTTCTTGTGCAAAGCAGAACTCCATTTTCCCCTGACCTTTGGCAGGCTTAAATCTCGAATCTTTTCTGTCCACAAATGAAAATGGCTATTTGGTCTCTAAGGCAAGCCAGCTCAGGGTGTGTTCAGCACTGTCTCAAGAAGTCAATTAAGAAATAGGCCAAAAAGGTCAAAATTTTATGTCAATCTTTTTCATCTGCCAAAAAACCTCCTCTGCCATAAACCAGAAAGTATGGCCTTTTGCCTCTGCTTTTGCTTCCCGCACCCGCGCTCTCTGTGCACCACTCCCCGCTCCCCTGCTGCCCTCTCACTCATAAGGCTGGGGCAGAAAAAACAGAGGCAACTCCCTACTCTGTGTTATCACCCGAGTCACCACAGTCCTACTTTATTGAGAGCTATGTGAATTGCACATAGCACAAAAGAAATCCAATCCAAACCCATACCTGCCAAGATGTTCTGCTCCATATACATCATTTTACACAGGCTAACAAGCCAACTGCCTCTCTCTCAGGGCTGCATTTCCACACTGCTTATGCTCACGAGCTGGCACCGGCACATCCCAGACCGATGCGGCTCTTGGCACTGCTGACTGTGCCGAGCGTGCGGGCACCAGCATGCCACTAAGGCATGAGTAGGGTGAGTGGTTCATCAGTCTGTCATAAGGATGTGGGTGCATTTGTTTCCTGGCCTGTACAACAGACACAATATTTACTGATGTTCTTTTGCGTTGTAGGTTCAGATGCCAAAAGTCTCTCTTTGTTCTGCTCCTACAGATGCTACCATAAGTCACTGTCACTTTCTAATGAGTTTCAGTAACTGCTTCCTGCGGTGGATGAGGGAACACCTGGTTGCCTGTGCAGGATTTGTGTTTGCCACAGGCTAAGCATTACAGCTGATCACTACCTCCTTTCCATCTTTGATGTTGCTACTAATTGTTCCTGCTTTCCTGGCTCGATTCTCACCTTTCCATTTTCCCCCTCCGTATATGTTTTACCTGCTGTTACTGCTGCTGTGTTAATCTGATATTCATATTGTGTACTACAGTAATAAAGCTAGATTGTGAGGGGCTGTTTTCTTTAGGCAAGGATTTTAAGTTAGTTGCATAGCATAATAATTACACCAGGTACCAACGTCAGGCTCAGATGAGCAAGCTCAGAGGTACGAAGTAATACCATAATATCACTATGGAATTTATAAATAAAAGCCCATATCATCATGTAGGCATAACCAGAAATAAGAAACATGCTGCAGGTGACAGCACATTGAAACAAAAGATCAGCCTACTGGCTGCTGTACAGAAATGGAAGGAAACTAGAAATGACTTAGTTGCAATGTTGTCATAGTGTTACCTCTGGATTCCCAACATGACACACCAATCATCAATGTGGATTCACTTCAAGTTACATAAGCATGTAAAGAGTGAGGATAGCAAGGCCACTTTTACATAGAAAAACGTGGTTGTTTTGGTTTTTTGCCTCTGAGGATGAATCATCATGTGTTTTGAGGACAAGACACTAAGGCTTTATTTCATGATGTGTGAGAGCGTAAAAGATGAACTGGAAAAAGAAAAGATGGGATTGAAAGAAGGTAAACACCAGTGATAAGGATATGATAAGACAGTACTGGGTAGTTTAGGGAAAGATGGGACAGCAAGAAGAGGTGAGAGAGCACAGGAAAGGAGAGAGGAGAGATACTAAGATGGCAGGGGTGTATCTGGCTGGAGATTCCTTCCTGAGGAGAGGAAATCGCAAGAGGCAGACTGCAACAGTTTACGTCCAACAGTAATGGCACGGACTGGACCGTCACAGTTTGAACAGTACTTCTGCCAGTGGCTTCTGGCTTTTTCTCTCTGAGAAACCTACAACCCCTCCCTAGACACTATACTGCATAAGAACTGAGGTGGTGTAAGCCCTGCACAGGAAGGTGCCCACAGCAACCCTAGTGCCAACCCTGAAGAACCAGGGAAAGCAGATGCTGCTTCTCTGAGCAGTGATGGTTTCTTCAGCCTTCACCATGTCTCCTACTTGTAAACAATCACACATGAACATGAAGACAGGCAGTGAACCAAAGCAGATTGAGATCAGCTGGACCTAAGTCACGGTTCCTAACACTACACTGTCCAACACTCATGGTAGGCCATGGCTGGTGAAGCAGGTACCAAAGCCTGCCAGGAATCCTGGTGGTGAGGGCCCATACTGTGGTCCTGTTCCTGTGTTTGACTCCTGGCAGCGGTCGCCTGCCTGTACCTTTTCATCTCACACTATTATCAATACCTTTGAACTCTGCCTCTCACAGAGGGTGAAAACAATAAAGTCCAAGCTCAGAAAAGATCAGTGCTGATAGGGCATTTCCTGAGGCAGCACTGGCTGTAAACACTGATGCTTAGATGTTAAGAGCTGGCTCTCAGGTCAGCACTGGAGCCTGCTTCATATTATCAAACCTTAATGTCTTAGCAGGGTCTAGTGATGAATCTACAGAAACTTTGCATGGTTAGCTTTTCTGTAATGGCATTAGTCTCCTGCTGAGGACTGCCCCTGGAAGCAGGTCTCTCTGTTTGCCAGTAGCCAGTGACTACTGCAAGGTTACGTGACATGGTAATTATTTCAAGCTCACACTTAGGGTGGCTAGGACCAGAAAGGGGAGGTGGATAAAGAAAGCAACTTCTCATCCCCATTTAACATTTAACAGCTACTTAAAAAGACTGAACATGACCCACATTTGAGAGAGTTTCTGTACAACTTTCTCTGTGAGAACATACAATGGATAACTGCAAGATCACCCTTTAACAATAGGTGTCCACCTCTCAGAACATTACCCTATTGCAAATTGGGCAAAGAAGACTTTGAAACCCCAAAGTTTTGAAGCCAAGATATTGAAAAAGCTTCTATTAGAAGAGAAGGGTGGAATAGGCAGAGGCACCCGAAATGCCTGCCCTGAATACATTACAGTGCTGACAGACATTTCATCAATAAAGCAAAACTTCCTCAGAGCTCATTCTCTGAGATTCATTGGGAGCTAAGAACTGCTGACTCAGACAAGTGCCAAGTTTGCATTAATGCAGCAGAAAGAAAGGTGGTGTGACCCATGTTACACTCTTCTACTCCTACTCTAAAGACTCCAACCTTAAAATGAAAGGGGGCCAGGCACACTTCCTAGGTATTTTTCAAGTCTGAAATGTACTGAAGGAGCACGTGATTGTATCAGTGTGTCTGCTCACTGGGAGCTCCCACGAGAACACCTCCTTTGTGTGCCCAAAGAATGACTCAGCTGGATCGCCTGGGCTCTCAGAACAGATAATGAAATGGAAATAACTCCATCTATCAACACGTTGTGAGGTCCACTGATGCCAAATTTCATCTCATTGAGCATGTCAGCCATCTGACAGGTGGCAGTTTCACAAAGCAAGTGCTATGGGATGGAAAACACATAAACACACATCCTTTTACACATTCATTGTGTAAATAGTGCCTTTTTGTTTCAATCCATTTTCAAATCTATGAGTAAAGCAGCTTGTAAAAGATGAAAATCATAAAGGTTGAACAAGGAGTGCTCTTTCAAACTGGGACATCTGCTTTCACACTGAGTAAGGAGGATCCCTTTTATTGTAAAAAATTGCTGAAACAAAACTGAATTAAGAGAATAAAAGAAGAGCTTAGCCCATCTTTTTAGCCTCAGAATTAGGTTATTTCAGTGAAAATCACATCTGTCTAATACAACAGCTATATATTTCATGTGATTAAAATAGTCTGTTCTTATAACACAAATTGTTCTTCAGAAAAAAAATAACATCTAAATGGTACTGTGCTCCATTTGTACTGCATTTTGGGCAAATAGTTGCAAGTGACTAAGAGTTAGTATGTTGTGGGACTGAGTTCTCAGTGGTAAGCCATGTTTCCTCTTCCCCAGAAGGACTGAGACATCCTTAACTGCCTGCATTTTTGTCAGCATTTAGCCTCAGTGGAGTGCACTCTGAAACAGCATTAGCCAAGAAAACAGTGTCACTTCATCTACATTGCACTGATCCCCTTATCAGTGTGCTGAATTCTGCAATTAATCCTGAGCACCAGTGTAAAGATCTCACAGTCACAGATATAAGTAAAATATATTCAGAAAATTTGTGGGAAAAAAATAATGTCTGGAGTCCTGGCAACTCCAATTCCAATATAAATAACTTATTTTTTAATTGAAATTTTAAATGTAGCATTTAGGAAATACCAGACAATTGGAAGACTGATCGGAGAGGTTTGCTGATCCATGTCAACAAGAACTCTGTGGCTGCAGTCTGTGATATCGATTTAGAGGGCAAAGAAGAAGGGTTGCCCCATGAAGTGATTAAGCAAGTGAAACCTAGTGAAATGATTCTGTTTCAGTTAGAAACTTAAATGCTAAAAGCTCCAGAAATCTGTCCATAATCCTTTTAAGATTGGTTTTATGCTCATTTTATGGAGACCGATGCAAAGGAAATAGCATGGCAGATTTAAATATAGATACCTTAAATTAAAATTAGAGACTTCTGGATTAGGAGACATTTGAGCCTGTGGTTTCAGTTAGGAAGAAAGTGCCAAAGTATTTGCTCAGTAATCTCGGCAGTCTGTCTAACCCTCATTTTGCTAATGCCATGACAGAGGGAATAACTGCTGCCTGCCTCCACCGCTCTAGCCTGTAAGGCTTCAGGGTAGGAATCTGTAAGGATTCAACAACCTTCAGCTAATTATCTCAGACATGGTTTTGATGCCAGTATTGTGTCAGTCCTCTGATGTGGCACACTCAAGACCCACGGGGATAAGGGTACAGGGGAACTAGTGGGACAGAAAGAAACACAGGACTAATATATTCCTCTTATTCCACATTTACCTCAGTCTTGCACTACCCATCTGTAAAATGCAAATTCACAAACATTGCCAGGAACAGGTAGTTTTGTCCTTTATGATTGCTCAGAGGCCTCCAGTTTCTCTGTGCCACAGAGGATGGATATCTGGGGGCCTCAGGCAGTTCATCAGACCCTTCCCACTTATCTGCAGGCAAGACTGCCTTATCAAGTCTTAATGGTAAATGTCCTCAGCGATCACCCTTCTTCACTCAGCCTTATGTATCTGTGTTTATTCTCCTCCTTTCCATGAAGCTTTCTACCTTCTCAATTTTTCTTACCATGTAGTGGAAAGGGGAAAAGAGGAACGCAAAAGAAAACAAAACAAAGGAGGTGTACTGAGTAGGTAGTAATGGGAATGACTCGGAAGTAGGTGTGGGATTTTGCGACAGTCGGTGCAGTGATGGGAAGGGGAGGAAAAAAATGCCTTGCTTCCTTCATCCCTCATCCTTCCAAGCTTCCTAACCTGAAAATATTAATTTTTCAGTCTCCACAATACAGTCAGCCCTCGTAAAATAGGGTGGCTTTTTTCACAAGTCTTCTCCTACTAAATTAGCCAATTTTGCCATGGCAATACACTTCCTGAGCTCCAGTCACTATTCAGCACTCCTGTGGCTTATGTCTGTCTGAAGCATCCCCAGTATTATCTCTGTTCTGAACTAAATTTTGCTTCCCTGCATGCTTCTTTCCCCAGTGATTTCAGGTCCTACGCTTACTGTGCATTCCCATCCCTCTCCCATGACTCAGCTCCAGTGTCTTACATGCAATTAGCCGGGCTCTCAGGCGTCTGGTCTTTCTCCTGATCCTATTTAAAGTGACAGTTATTTATCTTCCTGTGCAACAGCAATACCTCTGAGTTCCCATTAGACACAGGTAATGGTGGAGGGAAGAAATAGCTTCAGAGGGAAGCAGACAGCTCTGCAGTCAGCTCCAGGCTGCCGTGCTGTTTGTTACAGAGATGTACAGCAGGAAGAAGGATGGATTGAGTGCCCTCACAGTGGCATTGAGGGACCAGGCTGGTGCCTACAATGCACCGCCGCTAATGGCTACCGCCACCAGCACCAGCACATACCTGTTCAACCTCAGGGACTGAGGGTATGTGTAGACCACCATCATTCTGCTGATGACATCCCCACAAACACTTAGGACAGGCTGAACTCCCCACTGACTCCACAAACATTCTGTCAGATCATCTTTGATGTAAACTGGCGCGACGCAGCGGTGACAGATCTATAGCTACGTAAAGCCAAAGACAAACCACTGCAGTACTGGGAACTGGACCATGGAGGAGTCGCTCCAGGTCTTAACTCAGCTGCAGCTTCTTATCTAATTCTGGGGGTTTCCTTACTTTTTCTTTGTTCTCTTGTAACTAGAAACACATGGGTTTGGGGAGTAAATTTATACTTGGCTGGGACAGAAGAATGAGATGGGCAGCAATGCAGGAGTTCCCCTCAGATGCTTATAATCTTATCCCAGGGTCAGCGCAACTATGAAAACGTTTATGACAGCTCTCAGGCTGACTCTACAGAGAGCATTTCCAGCCTGCCATGGCAGTTATGAATCTGCTCACCTTTGTCTGATAATTATTACTTTAGAAACAGTGATCACTCCACTTGTATTTCACCAGATTAATAAAAGCTTTCTATATTTGTATTATTTTTATTTGTTGATTCACAGTGAAGATAATTAGCCAGCATCTCTATTAGCAATACAGAACCCCTCTGATGTCAGGTCCTTTCATGTGACTTGTCCCATTAGCCTTTTTTTAATGTCTTTTATTTGCTACTAAAGGAATAGCACACGTGAAGTGATGTTTGGGATTTAGGGCATTATACCAGCTGCCTGCTCTGTGACGACTTTGTAAAACTAATTCTGAGAAAATCACGGTGCGCGAAGCTAAACCGCAAAGATCCTGAGCACAGGCACACTAATCCTCTACAAAGGCAAAGCTACCGACAGATTACCTCGTTAGAGTAGATGCACACAGTTCAGAAAAAGAAGCTATGGTCACATCCCTGGGCAGGCTTTCACATGGTGATTTTAAAAATCTGCCTCAACTAGACTAGAACTGCCGTGGCAGGATGGAAATGCTCTCCTCAGAGTCAGCCTTCGTATCTAAAATACAGCTATGCAGCCAAAGACTGTAAAGTTAACAGCTCAGAAGTTAGGAAAAGGCAGGCTAAGTTGCCTTTTTATTCTGTGACACTCTATGTTTACACCCAATGCATAGCAAACAATGATTTTTAGAATACCTGTGTAGTGAGACGTAGATCGATCGATCAGTCAATCAATTGATCTCACTTCCTATTGGGAGATTGAAGGAATTAAGAATGAACGTGTCGATGAAAGACAAATGCTGTATGTGAGACACTTTGGAGTGAGTTTAAACTTCCTTTTATATCACACTTTATATATTTGAGACTGCAATTCCACCATGTCCAGGTACAGTGGTTCCTTCTCAGCACACCTGCAAACTAACGGGGAACACCTAAAACTGTCAGTAGAAGACACCTTGAATGATTTCACAATTGTAACATCAGAACCTGGGGACATGAAGGAGGGCTACAATCGAATTTAAAGTGCAAAGCTGAGATTTTTGTTTTCATTTAGTATGGGTGTCCTACTCATTGCTTAGAGAAGTCGGAAGTGCTCCAGATGAAATCCCCCTCTAGTATGCTGCATGATCAGAGCCTCAGCTTTGGGGTAAATGAGGCGTGGACAGAAAATGTACAAAACAGGGCATGATAATAATTGTTTTATAATGCAGTCATAAGAAATTCCAATTACGTTGTGCAGGCAGCCTTGATTTGGGTACATTTGACTCTCCAAACACAGTAACATTTTAACTGATATGTTTGTGATATTTTACTCTAAATTGAAGAAAGACCCCCCCAAACCAAAATAAGAAAATCCAGTATATGACATCCTAATTGCATTTGTGAGGGATTAGCAGAGCTGCAACTGCTAGCTTTGGCACATATATCCGATACTTCATTAAAGCCATAATAGCCAATAGCAATCCAGGTTCATTATGAGGAGCAGAGTCTGGGGCACAGTGACAAAAGGCTTCACAAGTATTTCCCGACAATGAAGGAGATCAAACTTGCAGCTCTCTGGTGGAGCATGCTCCCTTGTGAGCGCGTTCACCCACCTCTTCTCTCCAAACCTGTCTTTCTTTGGGACAGTTATAGTCCTGTCCATAACTCTGTTGCTATTTCCCTGTCTCAAACGTCATTCTCATCACCCTTTTGTTCCTTCTCTTTGCACCTAACTCCCGATCCTACAAAGAAATCATCCATCCAAGGAAGTTCAGCTCTCAACTTTCTGACTGGACCTTCTGCTTCAACAAAGCTCAGTTCTTTCCCCTGACGGTCCCAGACACAATCCATCTCTATTGCTCCCCTTCCCATCACTGTTTTCTATCTGCCTGCATTCCTTATTCCTTTCCTGTCTACCTGCATTCCTCTGCATGTCTTATCTTTTTGTCATACTCTCCAGAAATTTGCTTTTGTATTAGTTTTCTTCACATATACTGACTCCTCTCCATCTACCATCTTCATTTAGTTTCCATCTCTTCAGCCTGTTTCTGCCAGTTCCCCATCCAAAGTAGCCCCTCTCTACTCCCACTCTCCTATATTGCCATCTATCCACTTCTTTTTCTTCTATTGAATCACATTTTGAAGGCAATCCTTATGCTAGTCATTTAATCTGTTTCTCCTCACTCCCAAATGAAGAAAAAAATCAGGGCAAACCAGACCAAGCAACATCATGATCACACAGACTGTGTTCACATCAAGCAACATTTTAATCAGAAGTGTTAGTGACATTATTGGCCCAGAAATCTCACACATGAAAAGTGAAAAAAATTTCTATGTCTCAGGATTATCAGCTGTGAATTTTACTGCAAATATTGTTTTAAAATAGTGGGAAATGTTCAGGAAAATGATAATTCTGCATTCAATTTGCAATGCCTTCCTTTTGTCAAATGATGACTGCACTTCAGATGATGACTCATCATTGCCAGAGATGCTTTGCAGAAGTGGCTGTCACATTCCATTAGCCTTTCCAGATGAAGGGGAGATCATCCCCTTTCATTTTGGGAAAACGAATTTGGGCAGCCACCTTGAAACACTTGACTTGGTCAGAGGGTACTGGGCAGCATGGGATTAAAAAAGACAAAAATGTGTCAACTGAGCAGAGGGAAGGAGATATGGAGAAATACAAGAGAAAATTGAAAAGCCAAACTAGTGTCAGAAGCTGCAGTAGGAATGAAGTGAAAGTGGGTACACACTGTGGCAGAGTATGCGACAGGAGACTGAAGGAAGGAAAATAGTGAATTAACCCACTTTTTCACTATCTAATGTTCTATCCAATAGATGACCTGTTAACCTGTTGGAAAACTTTGTGTCTGCATGTGACTCATGAGCACAAGCATTTATAGCCATCTGCTCTACAAATACACTGACCAGCATGTCCTTTGCTGGCTTGCTCTGCTGTTTAGCCTCGATTCACTTCCCCAGCAGCTGGTCCAGCAGAGAACCTGTCCACCCACTGTACATCTCCGTGAGCAGAAGGGCTGCTAAATGACCAGTGCAGTCAGCCTGCCTTTGAGAAAAGACTTCAGCCTTCTTGCTACAGTTGCCATTCTCTGCAACACCTTAAAAAAGTTCACCTAATTATTGCTGACTGCGTATCTGTTTCAAAATTTGAGTCTCAGGCTGTACAGTGACCTGGCCAAGTAGTTCCAAAGAGACAGCAGAATTACTCACAGCCCCACACTGTTTCCCTCTATTATCTTTGCACACAGAAAAAGTGCTGTTTCAAAGTTACTTTTGCAGTGGTGACACTAAAGTCTTGTGATGTGACCTTATAGTATAGTACAGCACTACAGCTATTAATTACAAATTATTTTCCTTATGGTATATTCCACTGTTTGTTCCTCCTGCCCCAAACTAGCAATGAGATTCTCTCAATTACAAACAAGACCAAAAATTAGCTGACAAAGGCAAGGAGACAATTTGCCTGCTTGCAACTGCACCATCTTCTGCCCATATCAGAAAGAAATGAAGGAAAACACTGTAAGATATGCATTTGATTTAAAATCATGAGATGTTACAAATATGTCTGGGTTATAGAAAAAAACGTTTCTAGCAACCTACTTTCACTAGCTGAGTAGTCCTGTGGATCGAGTATCCCTGATTCCTGAAGTGATCTAATACAGGAGTCCACCAGCTCCAGACCAGTGGTGAGCTCATCCTCTATATCCTTCTGACCATCTGTAATAAAATCAACAACAGAGAAAGGTAAGAAAAAGGCAAAAGGTAAAACCACCTACATGTGACTAAGCATTCATCGCTGATGAAGGAATGGGGAACACACCATGATCAGGTAATGAGGAGGCTGGCTGCCTTGAAAATTTTGACAGAATCACAAGGTTGGAAAAGACCTTTAAAGATCATCAAGTCCAACCAATCCCAGCCTAAGCTGAACCATATCCTTAAGTACCTCATCTACCCTTTTTTATAAACACATCCACGGATGGTGACTCAACCCCCTCCCTGGGCAGCCTGTCCAGGCCCTGACAACTCTTTCAGTAAAAGATTTTTTCCTAGCATCTTATCTGAACCTCCCTGGCACAGCTTTGTGCCATTCCCCCTTGTCCTATCTCCTGTCACCTGGCTGAAGAGACCATCCCCCACCTTTCTACAACCTCCCTTCAGGTAGTTGTAGGTGGTGATAAGGTCTCCCCTCAGCCTCCTCCAGGCTAAACATCCCCAGCTCCCTCAGCCACTCCTCATATGATTTGCCCTCCTGCCCCTTCACCAGGCTGGTTGCCCTTCTCTGGACTCGCTTGAGGACCTCAGTGTCCTTCTTATGGTGGGGAGCCCAAAACAGGACACAGCACTCGAGGTGTAGCCTCACCAAAGCCGATTATGCCACCTTTGGTGTGGCCTTGGATTAAAAGCAGATCAAGGAAGTTCAGGTCTAACATTAGAAAAACTTATAGACACACTTAGCAATGCCTCCTCTCAAAACTTTGTCAACCATATCACCTTTTGCCAAAGTTTTCCAGGTATAAGGAGGGTTTTCACATGCTAAAAATGGGACACTCCTCCCCCCAACCCTCCTCTCCCATAAATGTTTTGCATTCCATTTTCTTAAGGAAATATGATCATTCTGGGAGATAATATATATAATGCATATATGTAGGTAAGTACATTACCTTGTGTTTGCCAGTGAAACTGCTCTTCTGTTGAACTGGAAAGAGAAAAAAAAAGCACGTTAGTTCCTTTGAAATGATTCAGTAGTTTGCCACTAATATGCAGATCTAAATCTATTCTGGAGGAACTGGTTTAAGGATAAGGGAATTGACTTAAGAAAAAATAGCATACTTAAAATATAGCAAATATTTTTTTTACATAATTTTTTAATGAATGCCTTGCACAGCATTCATTCAACAGGAGGGAATCATCGTCACTTCTTAAGTAACTAAAAAAATACACAGAGAAACTGCCCTCTTTGTCTTAAAATACAAATTATGCGATTTCAAAGCAAAACTGTAGAATGGTAGAATTGTTTTGGTTGGAAAAGACCGTTAAGATCAAGTCCAACCACTAACCCAGCACTGCCAAGTCCACCAGTAAACCCCATCCCTGAGCACCACAGCTACTTTAACTTTTTTACAACTCTGTTTGATCCTCCTATTTGTCCACTTTTCCATTCTTATAAAGTTATAAATTGCTTTCTCAAGTGAATAGTCTTCTAAAAGGAATGATGAGAATGATTACTGGTTCTACTAATCATTATGTACATTTTCATGTTATTCAAATGTGCAGCTAAGTTATTTCAATTGGCCTACACAAGAGAGTAAATTTAGATGTGTTTGTGCTTCTATGTACAAGCCGTGAAGCAATGGAAGATCTTAATTTTAAAACAATTAGCATGCACACTAGAGGATGTGTTAGGTAAAGGTTGGGTTGTTTTTTTTTTCTATAAAATGAATGATATATTCAAATGAATGATAAAATGAATTATATATTCAATTAGGCAATGAGTACACTTTCCTCAAAGGCATGGTATGTTTATGCTCCAGTATAGGTCTTTCTCACACACCAACAATACAGAAAGGATTTAAGTTACTCTGTAACAATCATTCTTTTGTCAATAGTTACTATTTTATCACAGTCATGCTTAAAACATTTTTTCTGTACACTTTTACAAGATAATTTTTGGGGAGAACAAAAGAATCTGTTGCATCCACCAGTAAAAAAAAAAAAAGGAAAAAAGAAAAAAAGACATTATTTAAATTTTTAAATGAGAAATTTATGTCTTCCTGTTATCGAGATTAAATGCTTTTTAATGAGTAAATGGATTTTAAATCTTTATTCTTTCTTAGAATTTTCTCTTTTCAAACAGATGCTGGATGTCTTATCAATATGTGAATGTAGCTCTTGGTATCTGTGTTCTGAACAAGGTCAATGAAATGAAATGCTTCTTTTTTGAGGTCTCTTTTTACAGGAAAAGAACTTGCATTAATTATTGATCAGATCTGATAGTGTTTTAAAAAATCGGGTAATTGCCAAGTTTACATTTTTTTCATTTCTAGATGGCATCAAAAGTGTCAATCTGACAAGCTCAAATCTATACATCATCATCTATTTCCAAATATCTACTATGTGTGGTTTATATTGACATACTGTCATGGGATTTCACATATAAAGAGGCTAGCCCTTCGATGAGACGCTCAACTCAAATGCTTGCATTAGAGTCTACTGAAGTTAATAACACTGAAGATAAACACAGCCAGAGTCCTCTGGCAAATAACAATGGAAAAGTGGTAAACTGGAAGAAATGAATTTAAATTACCTTTCGATAGAATCACAGAATGACTAGGTTGGAAAAGACCTTTGAGATCATCAAGTCCAGCCATACCCGTCCTCTACTAAACCATATCCCTGAGTACTTCATCTACCCACCTTTTTTTAAACACATCCAGGGAAGGTGACTCAAACACCTCTCTTGGCAGCCTGTCTCAGTGCTCGACAACCCTTTCGGTGCAGAACTTTTCCCTAACATTTAGTCTGAACCTGCCCTGGCACAGCTTGAGCCCATTCCCCCTTGTCCTATCACTTGTCACTTGGGCGAAGAAACCAACACCCACCTCTCTACAACCTCCTTTCAGGTAGTTGTAGGTGGTGATAAGGTCTCCCCTCAGCCTCCTCTTCTCCAGGCTAAACATCTCCAGCTCCCTCAGACACTCCTTATAAGGTTTGCTCTCCAGCCCCTCCACCAGCCTGGTTGCCCTTCTCTGGACTCACTCCAGGACCTCAATGTTCTTGTAGTGAGGGGCCCAAAACAGGTCACAGCACTTGAGGTGCAGCCTCACCAATGCCGAGTACAAGGGCACAATCACTACTGGCCACACTATTTCTGATACAAGCCAGGATGCCATTGGTCTTCTTGGCCGCCTGGGCACACTGCTGCCTCATATTCAGTCTGCAGTCGACCAACACCCCCAGACCCTTCTCTGCCTGACAGCTCTCCAGCCAGTCTCCCCCACGCCTGTAGCGCTGCATGGGGTTGTTATGTCCCATGTGCAGCACTGTACATTTGGTCTTGTTGAACCCCATCCTGTTAGTCTCAGCCCATCAACTCAGCCTGTCCAGATCGATCTGAAGAGTCTCCCTACCCTCAGGGAGATCAACACTTCCTCCCAGCAAAGTGTCTGCAAACGTACTAAGGGAACATTCAATCCTTTCACCCAGGTCATTGATAAAGATATTGAACAGGACTGGACCCAAGGCTGGGCCCTGGGGAACACCACTTGTGATCAGGAATGGAGCCCTAGTGGGAGGGGACTAGGAATAGGGGCTCTTTTTGAAATACTAATTTTTCCAAATTTAAATTACTTTTACCTGATTCTCCACACCCACTAAACAACCACAGCTTCAGCTGACACACTGGGACTTGAGAGTGATCCTCAATTCTGGAAGTTGTACCAACCATAATAAGCAATACATTACTTTCCACTATACAGTCCTTGTTCCAGTATCCAGATTCTATGTGATACATGTCACCTCAAAAGACAGGAAAAAGAGCAGTATCTCAGGTGGCGTTTCCTTGCCGGCAGAGTGTATTACTAAATGTGGCTGGCAAGAACACAGTGATGCGAAAGACTGTGCTACCTCCTCCAAATCAGTGAGGAAAGAAAATCAAGTCTGTGCATAAAGAGTGTATTAGCATATGCAGGAATTCCTTTTTAAACAACAAATTCGTGTAAAATGTAGAAGTTCATTATTGGCATAGTACAGAGAGTATTAAATGAATCACTAGTGGCTGATCGGTAGGGATCCTTAATATCAATAGTCTGACTTCCCAAGGAACATTTTAATGTATTCACCTTAATAAATCTTTGGTGGGAAGGTCTGAAAAAGGATTGTAAAAATTTCTGACGGTATTTTGGCTTCTCCAGTTTGAGTCAAGGCCAGGAAGTGTTCAAGGCCAGGTTGGATGGGGCCCTGAGCAACCTTGTGTAGATCCAGGCCTGAGGTTGGTGTCCCTGTCTGTGGCAGGGGGGTTGGAGCTTTATGATCCTCGGGGTCCCTTCCAACCCTTGCCATTCTATGATTCTATGAGTCAGGCTTCTCCTCACAACTACTGCAAATGATCTTTGAATAAATACTGGAAGTTTTCTAGTCAAGGTAACAGGTTCCATGATCAAAACCTTTATCCTAAAGCTACTTTCTCATTCAATATACCAAATATGGAACAGGCTGCCCAGAGAAGCGGTTGAGACACCATCCCTGGAGGTATTTTAAAGCAGCGTGGATGTGGTGCTGAGGGACAGGGTTAAGTGGTGGACTTGGCAGTGCTGGATTTATAGTTGGACTTGATGATCTTAAGGGTCTTTTTCAAACTAAATGATTCTGTGATTTGATGAGTCTCCATTAGAAGTGTATTTGCTCCTACACAGGGATATCAATATATTCTGGTATGAAAAGTGAGCTGTTTTCCCTAGTAAACCCCATGCTTTTTAGCTTCTGAATGGTCCAATATAGCTGCACATTACTGTTTCCATGCCTTACTCTTGCAGACAAACACATAAAGGGTTTCCCTAGAAAAATCTTTTGGAATTAGACATAGTTGTTTTTTTTTAAACAAACAAACAAAAAAATAAACCTGTTTTTTTTCTTTTTCTTTAAATGAGCTTTTCTTGCTTTGGGCCTGTAAAGGATTCCTGACTGAAGGAACCTGACGTGTCTGTACAGGGAGCCTTTAGGCTGTCACACAGCTCTGCCAAATCTGCTAGCTGGAGTGAATAAAAGGGCCTTTTTTTTTTTTGGTGCTTTTCTTGTAGGTGTTTTCCAGCTTCACAAGAGATCAGTACAATTGACTGTATGCTCACATCAAATACAAGAAAGGAGAAAAACAAAAAAAGCAACTCCACAGAAGTATTCCCCCTAATAAATTTTTCAGCATGCTCAGCAAAATCAAGCTTTCTGCTTTATAGTTTTTCTAAAGAAAAGGTTTTACATTCATTATCAACCACTTTTCTGCATATTCCTATGCCTCATGGTATGTTGGCAAACTTTACTGACTTCAACTGAGGAAGCTGAGCAATAAAATATTTTATTGGGAAGTTCTGAACTATGGAAAGCTGCACCAACCTTAAAGAGTTGGAGGAGGGTGATTTTAAACAGAATTATGTTACTATACCATTAGAAAATAATGGCATAAAAATATTAATGAGCTGAGAACTGAGGTAAGTATAATTATTATCTCACTTAACCCAAAACCAGAAGAATCACTGATTTATTTGCTTCATTCCATCTTCACTATCAGTACTCACTGCATCTTTATCTACTTCAGATGTTCTAGTACAAATAGCACGACTGTTCTACTTGTATCTGAGTGATGCAAAGAACCCTGTGTCACCACTCAGCTGTACAAAACTTAAGATTCTTTTATAGTTTTATTGCCTTTAGAAAACTAGGCTTATTGAAGGAAAAACCAGGGAAGAAGAGTAATTTAAGAATGAGAAGATTATGCTAAAAAACAAACAAACAAATACTGCTATATGTTTAGTTGGGGGTGTTCATCTTGAAGCTAATTCATCTTGAAGCCGGTGAGCCTATCTTCTGTAAGGAGGCACCACACCGTGCCTACAACTTTACCTTCAATAACCACCTAGGCAAAGAAATACCCAGTAAAAGGTGCTTTACCTCCCCAGGCAAGAGCAAACAAAATAAATATCCACAGAGTGGTCATCCTGCTTCCAGCTGAACTCACATGTTCCCATTTCTGCTCACACGTAATAAAAGCAGCGAGGTAGTGAGAAACCTTCTCTGTGTGACCTTGCATGCTGAGGAGGACAAAGGGCAAACGAGCACAGCACGCTGCAGGGAGCTCGTTTTGGGGAACATCACGCAAACGGAGAGGTCAGGGAGCTCTACCTGTCTGTGCACAGCATGGAGAGACCAGAAGCACAGAGGTCTGCAAAAATTCAGAGCTTCTACGGTCAGCAAAGGATGTCTGACTATTGCCAGCAATCTGTTTAAATAAAATATATTTCTTTTCAGGCATGGACAGAAGAATCCTGGTCTGAGCTACAGTATATCCATAAGCAAGCAATGAACTGGGCCTTTGGGAGACTTCATTGGTTGTTTTCCTGCACCTCAAGTAAAGGAGTAGGTGTCCTCTTCAAGCTGGACGTGATAGCATAGGAACCCAGCATGACAAAATAGGCTCTGTGGAGACAATGGCAGTCCCACCACAGCCAGCACCAGCGGGACAAGGTAAGCTATGTGCAACCATCAAACACCTCTCCCCACAAGTTACGGGCGTCAAAAGCAGTTTTGGTGAATGCTCGGAGTGACACCAAAACACTGCCTCCCTGGACCATGCTCACGAGTCACATTGCTATGACAGTAACCAGAACGCTCACAGGAGGTATCCCCGAGGTTGAGCTCTTGTTGAGCTCTTTGGCAGAAGGAAAACTGCCTGAGATACCCTTGTCAATGCTGCCATTGGGACCGTACAAACACCTCAGGATTCACTTTCAAAACAGGTGCCAGGCATCAGCAAGGACACCCTGGACTCAGTTGAACTCCTAGGAGTGTGCCCGTGGGCCCGGCAGCAGCGACAGCGATGGGGCAAAGGTGTCTTACATCAACTCCCCAGCCCAGCCCAGGCATTTTCAACACTGCCTCATCACAATGGTGCTTGAGGAATCGCTTGGGATTAGTTTTAGAGGTTACATGACCTGATGTGAGACCTGGCTCCCTTCAGGTGAATGCCTTTTGATAGCTTCTAGACCATCCCATGCAAGAAGGATGTTCACTGAACTATCACACTTCTACTGGCACAGTATTTATTATGCAGCCTGTGGAAATGAATTTTTCTTCTCCTGTGCACCAATACACATCAGTGCACATGCACACCGGGCCATGTGATTTGGTTATTCCAATGTGCATTACTCCTCCTCCTCCTTGGAAGAACACTGTAGGCAAGGAACTCAGTTCCTGCTGGGAAGAGATGTAGGTCTGCTTTCATTCACTCTTCCTGGCACACCTCTTGATTTATCACAGAGACTGCATACAGGCTGCCAGGGTAAACTCACACTTCTGTATTTCTTTAATTATCCAAGGAACGTTTGCGTGCCTCTTCTCTGTGTGAAGTTACTCAGTTTACAGTTGTCATTCATTTTTGGAGAAAGTGATATAGCTGTCTGCTACACTGAAGTATTTCTTCTAATTGTTTTCTAAAACAATTAATGAAATGATATCTAATACTACTATAGAAGAGCTATGAAAAGATTTTTGCATCAGGGGAAGTTTAGGTTGGATATTAGGAAAAATGTCTTTACTGAAAGGGTTGTTAGATACTGGAACAGGCTGCCCAGGGAGATGGTTCAGTCAACCACCATCCCTGGAGCTGTTTAAAAGAAGAGTAGATGTCACACATAGTGACATAGTCTAGTGTTGGACCTAGTAGGGCTGGACAGATGGTTGGACCCAGTGATCTTGAAGGCCTTTTCCAACCAAAACCATTCCATGATTTTTACAGGGAGTTGTATCAGCACCTGATGTTTCAATTATCTCTACAGTGGAGGCACACAAGCCTCGCTGTATATAATTACAAGAAGATACAGTCTCCCTGGTTTTTAAATTGCTATTCTGGACGTGGAAGGTTGAAGAAAAAAGATTCAGAAGTATTTCACAAAAAGCAAGGAAGTTAAAAAAACTAATATTCCATCTAAAGCAAAGGAGAAGCAGATTTTAAATCAGTATTCCAGGTTATTTGGAAAATAGTGAACAATCTTCAGTATCAACTATCTGGGAAAAAACAAATCTAAAATAAATTTAATAAATTTTACATTAAATATTCCTGTGAAAATGTACCAACCCCTCAATATGTTACCACAGAAAAGATCAATGTCCAAGTGCAACTTTTTCTCTTGCCCAATTTAAAATTACAGCAAAATCTCTGACTTTGGTAGTCACCTCTTTAGATGTGACACAGTAACCTCTCCCAAATCTTTACTCAGGCTCTCTAAGTCAGCTGTGGTAGCAACTCGCCTACTGTATCAAGAAGTCCTTTAGGTTCCAGCAAACCTAATCCAATCACCTAAAATGACCCTGAAAAATGTAAAAAAACCCTCCCAACAAACCAAATAAAAAACAACCTCCCCCCCCAGTCCACACATATTTTACTGATGGCTGGTCTTTCGTACCCTGTGAATTTCAAACTGACTGCTCAAATTATTACAAAGTTCTTCTTAGCTGTAGATGCCAGAAAACCATTCAGGTGGTTAATTCTCACCTTTATTAGAAAGGCCTTGCTACAAGTTCCTACAGGGAAAGAGAATAGTCTATTTTCTTTCCCAGATAAATTATTCCCTAGGCTTTACAAAATCAATAGCAGAACTTTGTGGCTGTGCTATGAATGTTTTGTAGTTCTTTCCAAGGATGCAGGGAAATATTCACAGTTAATTTTCAAAGAGGTCCCACAATCAATGCTTCCCTCCTCATTTGATACCTGCAGAAGTTTGCAGACATGATTTTTCCTTTAGAAGCAACTTTTTAACTGCTCCAGTCCTATTTTATATCCTGCTTATACAGGATATTTTCCTACACTGATTGTGCTTAATAAGAACTGTTCTATTTTTTCTCATTTATATGCAATTTGGGGTTCAGTGTGCTACACTGAACAGTGCTGTTTGAGCACGGAACATGCACAGAAAGCCAGCAGTGGTCTTGCAGTCCACCAAGTATGCAGCTCAGGTGCTTGCAAAGTGGGCAGCAAAGGCTGCTATTCAAAGGACACAGAGAATAACACATCTCTTTCCCTCTAGTTTCTGACAATCACTCCTGAAATGGTCAACCTGAATAATGATTATAATAACAGTTTTATTGGGGTTTTTTTTTTGATCAAATTTATTTCACAAATACCAGCCCCCCATAAACATTCACTGAAGCTTTGATTGAACTCGGCCACCTAGAAACAAAGCACTTGCTACTTAGCTTGCAGTACCAGCCAGTTTCCTTTATTTTCACTTCTGCAGATAGTTACTGGTGTGACAGCAAAGACAGAGAATCCTTTCACAGTGGAAGCCTGTGAAGGTTACTATTCCAAGGAAAAGGATTTGCAAGGCAACACATGCAAATAGAACCATAAACACTCGTTATACTTCATTTAACTTTAAACTTGAAAGCAATGACAACAACAGGGAGACAAGTATTACAGGACTTCCCTATTCTCACTCTTCCATCAGTGTCCACTGCTGGCCCCTTTATTGCCCAAACAGGATCCTGGGCTGGACAGATCCTAACTCTGAATCAGTACAACCACCCTCATATTCTAACTTAGAGAAGCTAAAATCAAATCAAATTACTTCATTTGGTAATTTCCCTTCATTAACTAATTAAAAAAAGAAAAGAAAAAGATGATGGTTTACAAAAAGAAGGAATTAGCTCAGGGATGGAATTCTGCTCAAATTATGTTAGTTCTTCCTGTTTGCTTCAAACCTAATTTTTATTTGAGAAAGGAGCTCGCTTCCAAAACTCAACTACCTCAAAATGAGCACATTTAGAATAGCACAGCATACCATAGTGTAGAGTAGAATAGAATCGACCTAGAATAACGTCCTAGTCCATTTCAGTGGTTTGCATACATGATTTTCCCTTAAAAGCAACTTTTTAACTACTCCAGTCATATTTATATCCATTTTATATTACCCTACTTTATCCAGCTGACTAAAAGTTAAAGCACGTTAAGAGCACTGTCCAAATGCCTCTTAAACGCTGACAAATTTGGGGCATCACCACCTCTCTCAGAAGCCTGTTCTAGTGTTTGACTACCCTCTCAGTAAAGAAATGCATCCTGATGTCCAGTCTGAACCACCCCTGGTACAGCTTTGAACTGTTCCCACGTGTTCTATCACCAGATAGCAAAGAGAAGAGCTCAGCACCCCCTTCTCCTTCTCTTCCTCCAGAAGCTGTAGAGACCAAAGAGGTCGCCTCCTTTAAATTTAAAATGTTGCCACTTCTCCATAACACAGCAGTTTAGATAGCAGTGTACTATCAGATTTTTTCAGTCCCAGTGGTGATATCTGGATTCAATCCAAACCAAACAAGCATCTAAAATAGTATCTGGAAGGAACTTAAGTGCTCAAAAAATAAATCAGAAATTGCAAATTAGAGAAATGTGATAGTGGAGAGGTAAAATCATCTCTGTCTTGAGGTAACCAGGCAGTTTAGTGCCTAAATCACAACACAGCCTATCAGTACTTCTAAAACTGTATTCTTCAAGCACACCTTACAGACAGAATTGCACAGAAAATACAGTAATGGTTGTCATGCTTTAAAGAAGACAACACAACACCTGAAGGATAAAATGAGGTCCTGGTTATTCATTCCCTCCTCCCTCTTCCACAACAGTTGAGTTATTAAAGCTCTTCTGCACAATGTGATAGAACTAGATACAGCCAGTCAACACGCCTCCACTAAGGGCAAATCGTGCCTAACAAATTTGGTGGATGCATGTCACATGTAACCCATGTGATGGGGTTACAGCACTGGTACATGTGGGAAGAATGACTGACATCCGCTACCTAGACTTGTGCAAAGCATTTGGCACTGCCCCTCTCTAGATTGGAGAGACATGGATTTGATGGATGGACCACTTGGTACACAGGGAATTGGCTGGACAGTCACACTCAAAGTGAATGGCTCAATGTCAAAGTAGACCAGTGACAAGTTGTGTTCCTCAGGGGTCAGTATGGGGACTGGTGCTTTTTAAACAACTTTGCTGACATCATGGAGAGTGGTATCAAGCACACTCTCAGCGAGTCTGCTGACACCACCAAGATGTGTGGTGTGGTTGGCAGGCTGGAAGGAAGCTATGCCATGCAGAGGGACCTTGACCAGCTTGAGAAGTGGGCCTGGGTGAACTGCATGAAGTTCAACAAGGCCAAGTGCAAGGTCCCTGCACACAGGTTGGAACAATCCCAAGCATAACTACAGGATGGGAGGAAAATGGGAGCCCTGAGAAGAAGGACTTCAGGGTGTTGGTGGATCAGAAGCTCAACATGAGCCAGCAATATGCCCTTGCTGTATCCTGGGCCAACTGTATCTGGGGATGCAACAAAAAAAGTGGGACCAGCAGGTTGAGGGAGATGATTCTGCCCTTCCGTTCCACTCTTGTTGAGACCCCACTTGGGAGTACTGCATTCAGCTCTGGGAACCCCAACTTAAGAAGGACATGGAACTGTTTGAGCAAGTTCAAAGATGATCAGATGAAGAAAAGATGAACAAAGATGATCAGAGGAGGGAGGGGTGTTTATTGCATGTAATGATAGGACAAAGGGTAGTGGCTTTAAACGAAAAGAAGGTAGATTTATGAGGAAGAAGTTCTTCCCTGTGAGGGTGGTGAGGCCTTAGCATAGGCTGCCCAGAGAAGCTGTGGCTGCCCCCTCCCTGGCAGTGTTCAAGGCCAGGTTGGATGGGGCTTTGGGCAACCTGGTCTACTGGAGGATGTCTCTGCCCACAACAGGAGGGTGGGAACTAGATGATCTTTGAGGTGCCTTCCAACCCAAACCATCTTGTGATCATTTTGGTTCAATGACAATCCTCTTTTCTTCATTGTGAGAAATCAAAGAAATCTCTAGGTTAAGCATCAGGCTATTCCCAATCTTTCCTATGAAACATCAAACCTGTACAGAAAACAACACAGTATTTTAGTTAAGGTGTTCCATTATAAAGGATGCCAGCACAGCTACCTTCTCTCTGCAAAATGTTTTTAAGGATGGCTTCAGAGAAAGAGTGCTTCAAGACTGCAGTACTCACAAGAAGAAAGGCAGCTTCCTGGTAGGAGCAAAGAAAGGTACCGAATAGCCAGAGGTGACACTGAATTTCTTGTAAGGTACCTGCCCAACAGTCTGACACAAGGAAAGAAAATTCAGTGACTTGAGATCAATTCTAAACTGAGGCACATAGTTCTCTAGGTGCTGTATGAGCACTATGGAAACTCCACCCAAACCATGGGTGTGTGAAGACAGTCATCTAAAAATAAACCTTCCAACACACTTTCTTGGTACCTTTTTGGTCCTGATCTTTGGTGCCATAGCTTCTGCAGAAACATGCTGCAACATAAATAAAACTCCTTTACAGAAATCTGCTTCTGTATGCAAAGATGCTGCAATATTTCTTCCTGGGATAGCTAACTGCTAGAGCAGGTAAAACCTTGCCCTCCTCATTTTCTCACTTCAGATGAATGGCAGGAGGATACTTGTTCTGCATGAGACTCAATCCTTAGATCAGTTGGACTGTTTGAGGTAAAATACTTTAAGTGTGACCACACTTTTACATGAGAATTTCTGCCACAGTATTGGTTCTGTGTTGCCCTTGAGAACTAACAAGGAAGTGATTTTCTCTAGGTTTTGAGGGATGATTCATTTGGAGTTCAGCACTTCCTTGGGGAAATGATGCAGACAGAACCCAGACAGCCTCTACCTTGAAGAAAGCGTATTCCATGCAGGAAACTCCCAACATACACATAGCCTGTCACTGTGTGAAATTGCACATCACAGCCCTTCCCAGCTCCTCTCCCCTACAGCCTCTTCAAATTAGCTTCACTCAGCTCCTTCCAGGAAACCCCTTCAGGGCTCCTCACCTTTGCTTCTTTCCATGTAAACAACTCTCTCCTTTCCTTTCAGTTCCTTCTCCCCTACTACAGAAGAAAACACAGAGCCAGGATGTTTCTTCCTTTTTCTCAGCTGATGATTTTGCTATTCCCTTTCCTGCAGCTTCTGCCTGTTTGGGCAAGCAGCAAACTCCTACTGTGCTGACACAGCGGCAGGAAGTCCCCTGTAACCAACAAAGAATATTCTTGAGTTGAATAGATGGTCTGAATTTTGACATTGAGCAGCCTGCATGGTAGTCAGCTCTACCTTACACATTGTCTTTTATTGCTGTATTCTCCACCACGTGGGTGGACATGAAACATTGTCATGAAACACAGGATTCTGTGGGGAGCTGGAAAGATTCTTTTTAAAGCAAGCTTAAGTACAGCATTTGAGGTGTATCTTTAAAAAGTCAAGTTTAACAGGTGTGTTGAACAAATTATTTTCTGCTGAGATGAAGGGGGAATAGTTAAAAAACAATTTAGGTTGGAATTCTGGGCATCCTTTGGTTCAGTCAACACCTAGAGATGGACTAACTTCAAAATACTGTCCTGGACATAACATTGTCCCAAGGCATGTGGGAGACTCCTTCAGTATTCTGCTCTTCCCACTTTTTTTTAGTTAATTCTCATGTTTTAAGAGATAAAATAAAAACTGATAAAAGATAAAGTTAAAACAGTTTGCTGACTTTATATGAGACAACTGGAGTCTGAGAAGGGAGCACAATTGGCTTTTATAAGGCTAAACAACCATAGAAAAAGATAAAATTGGAGGAAACATACAGGTGGGAAAAGAAAAAAATAGGTTCAAACTGGGTATTGAAACTTTTGCTGGAAATCTAATAAAGGTACTGTAGTTTTGCATGGCTGAGTTTGAAGGCAGGGGGAGGACATGGGGAGGGCAAGGTTGCAGGGTGGCTTCTGCTAGAAGCAGCCAGAAGCTCTCTGCAGGCCCCACAGAGCAAGCACCAGCCGACTCAAGGATGGAGTTATTGCTGACTAAGGCCAAGCCTGTCAGTGATGGTCACAGCACCTCTGGGAATCACAGTTAGGAGAAAAAAAATGCAAGCAGCTGCTTTTTGCCACCAGCGAAGGGAGTGAGAGGATGTAAGGAACTGTGCAGACACCAAGGCCAGGGAGTGGGGAGAGGAGGTGCCCCATGTGCCACAGAGAAAAACGCCCCTGCAGCCCATGGAAAAGGCTGAGACCCCACATGCAGCCCCTGGAGAGGCCCCACGCTGGAGCAGGTGGAGACATAGAGAAGATGCTGTGACCGGCGTTGGAGCCTCTGCCAGCACTTGCAGCCTGGGAGAAAGACAGAGACACAGAGATGAGAGAGACAGATCCACGCCGAAGCAGGTTTGCTGGGGGTACTTGTGACTCGGTGGGAGTCCAGGTTGGAACAGTCTGGGCCTGAAAGACTGAGAGATGTTCTATGATTTATGACTGTACCCCACAGAAGTGACCCACACTGGGGCAGTTTGTGAAGAGCTGAAGCCCTGTGGGAAAGGAATCATGTTGGAGAAGTTTGTCGAGGACTGTCTCCCATGGGTGGGACCCCACAGTGCACCAGGGGAAGGGTGTGAGGAGTGCCCTTCCCCCCAGCTAAGAAGGAAAACAACTCGTGAGGAACTGGCCAAAACCCCATTTCCCCATTCCCTGCCCCTCCGTGTGCCACAATGGGAGGAAGAAGGGAGCAATATCATGACTAAAGTGCAGTCTGCTAAGAAGGGAGGGGTGGGGGGAGGTGCTTTAAGATCTGGTGACACTTCTCATTACCCAACTCTGATGTCACTGGGTGTGCAGTGCAGGGTCATAAATCAGAGAGTTTTCTTTCCTTTATTCTGTGCTGAGTCTGTTGTGCCCGTGATGCTGAATGTGGAATGATCTCTCCCTGTCCTTATCTTGACTCCTGAGCCTCTCAATAGATATTTTGTGCCCTGTCCAGCTGAAAAGGGGAATGATAGAACAGCTTTGGTGGGAGTCTGGCCTCCAGCCAGGGCCAAACCACCACAGGTACCAAAACATCATGGAAGCAGCCATGTCACTCCCCTCCTCAGCTGGACATGGGAAAGAAAATATAGCAAAAGGCTCCTGGGTTGAGATAAGGACAGGGAAAGATCGCTCATCAGTTACCATCATGGGCAAAACTGACTGAACTTAGAAAAAAATTAATTCATTACCAAGCAAAACACACTAGAGCAATAAGAAATAAAACTGTTAAATCACGTCCACCCACCCCTCCCTTCTTCCCAGGCTTCACTTCACTCCCAATTTCTCTCTCTCCTCCCCCTCAAAAGCACAGGGGGACAGGGAATGGGGGTTGTGGTCAGTTCATCACACAGTGTCCCTACTGCTCCATCCTCCTCAGGGGGAGGACTTCTCACATTCTCCCCAGGCTCCAGCGTGGGGTCCCTCCTATGGGAGACAGTCATCTGTGAACTTCTCCAACATGAGTCCTTCCCATGGGTTGCAGTTCTCCAAAAACTGTTGCAGCGTGGTTCCCTCTCATGGGGTGCAGTCCTTCAGGAACTGAAGATGGGCTCCAGCCTGGTCCACCAAAGGGACACAAGTCCTCCCAACAAACCTGTTCCAGCCTGGGCTCCTGCCACAGGTCCTGCCAGGAGGCTACTCCAGTGAGGGCTTCCTTCAGGCACCTCCATCTGCTCCAGCGTGGGGTCCTCCATGGGCTTCAGGTGGGGTCTCTGTTCCACATCATCTTCCGTGGGCGGCAGAGAGACAACCTGCTTCACCATGGTCTTCACAGACTGTAGGAGAATCTCTACTCTGGTACACCTCTGGACTCTCTTTCTATACTGACCTTGGTGTCCACAGAGTTTCTCACATCTTCTCACTCCCTTCTCTGGCTAAAAAAAAAATAAAATTGCTTCCCCCACCCCCCAAATCTTCCTCTGTTACCGCAGGGGTGCTACCACTGTCACTGATGTGCTCAGCCCTGGCCAGGGGCACATCTGTCCTTGAGACGGCTGGTATTGGTTCTGTAGGACCTCAAGGAAGCTTCTAGCAGCAGGCTGCCCTGCAGCCTGTCTTTTACCAAAACCTTGCCACACAAGCCCAAAACAATGTCAAGGTAATCTGACCTATTACGTGGGTGATAAACAGCTGGATCAACCCCTGAACAATTATGTTGATGTATGATTTTAACCATGGGAGTGAAAATTCTTATTCCTAAACTGTCTGTCTGTATACAGAGTTGACAAATTGTCCAAGTAACTAAAATGGCACATGGTAATAACAGCTATTTAGCTGTATGGATAACCTTTAATCACAGATTCATTACTGAAAATAACTAAAATTGTATTAATATGATCTGACAAAAAATAAATGTAATTTGGAGCTTTTCTGTAAGCACACTGTCTTCTAATTCTGTCTTTTCCCACCACTAAGGCTCAGAGGGGAAAACAAGAATAAGTTCCTAGAGAAAACATTTGTTCCATTATTCATTGCCTACCAGTGACTAAAGAAATACAGCACAGGTAACGCTATACATGTGAAACCATGCTCTGAAGTCCAACATTTGGTATAAAACAGATGTAAGAAACACATTATTATTCTATTTTTTAAAACAGCATGTAAATATTGAAGGGAATACTCCTAAAAGGATCTCTTTGTAGAAGTTTGAAGAAAATTATCTTCCAGGTATTGTATTAGTAATCCTGGGAACAATAATATTTTGAATCATCTTTATTCTTAGCAGAATATATAACATAAAATGTGAAAGTTACTTGACAATAAAAACAACCCTTTGAAATTTTGTTTTGGGAACAAAAAGATGAAATCACCTTTCTACTTAAATATAGTCCACATCTGAAACATGAAGCTTCACAAGACAGTTAAAACCAGAACCTTTTCATCTTGGTATATGTACATCATCTACGCGTTTCCACCTTGAGCTCAAACTTTGCAAGAGAACTTGGGCAATGTGATTCCCTGATCCTGTCTGCACTGATTTGTACTTCACATTAGCCTGGCAAGCCATGAAGGGCTGCATTAGTCACAAGAGTCAGACTGAAAATCGTATCAAATGAAAAGCACTCAGCTGATCTTGGGAGTTGCACTCCTGACTGCTTTCTGCTGTTTGGCTTTTACATAACCTATCTGTTGCTCCCTGCACAGCAAAACAAGTACCAAATTCTTCGCCTGCACCTAGCATCATGCAGCTGATTTTGTTACAGCTGAATGGCAGATTTGTTTCCTAAACCCTGTGTACTTCAGCTCTCGCACTCCTGTTTCAGGCAATCCCACTAATATTTGTGAAAAACAAAATCATGCCCCTGCTATCCCATATTATCATTGCTTTAAGCTCTCCAAAAGACCATCTTCATCTCCACAAATTGGGGAAACCAAAGTGGAGAGTAAAATGGACTACTGGTGAAAGCTCTTTTATTAATTATCACTAAATTTTCCAGTGCAAATCCGACTTCACAAATACTACAGGTTCTCAAGTTACATAAAACCAAACCAAACCAAACACCCCAAACCAACCAAACATAAAAAGCCAACACTCAAAACCAGGATGCTTAGCTATATGCATTTACCACTTGTGAAAAATTAAGAGACCAGTTAGACTACCGCTTGTGGTAGCACCAAGGTCGTATCTCAGGACCTCTCAATGGTAGAATTCAACTGCAGAGAAAGTTTGCTAGATAAAACTGCATTCTACCTATTACAATCCTGATAGCATTTCAAATTAGAAAACTTGCAACACTTTCAAGTGTTAGGATAGGGCACTGACCTTCACTCTGCTCAAGGGGCCATCTAGTACTTTCTGGCAAGTCTGTGTAATGATGCAGAAAAGTGTTAAACTCTATTAGGTTAAGTAAAAGCACTCATTTTCTTTGCTGACTCTTCTGAAAGGCAGACAAGGGAAATGAAACAGATCTCTAGTAGCTAGCTGAGCTTTAAATTGGCAGATACAAATTTTTAGAAGGCCTTTGTTTTGGTGAAAAGGTTCCTGAACCATAGGAAAATCAAGTTCTTGGCCACCTATCCAAATCCTTCCCTAGGATGCCTTGACATCACTTGTTCAAAACAAGTCATTAAGATCCTTCCTATCCCAGGGCTGATAGATACTTAACTGCTAGAAAAGTTACACTTCTTCCCCCCGTGCACACCCCATCACATGTTCTGTCATCAGAATTAATGCATATACATATCAGTTGCTACCTTTGCATTTATTTTATCTTTCTTTTTCTCTAATTACACTAATGTGGTGGTTTGGTCTGGGCTGGAGGCCAAATGCCCACCAAGCCACTCACTCCCAGAGGAGAAACAGGCAGAGCCTCCGTGGGCTGGGATAAGGACCATTTACTGCCAAATATCAAAGTGAACACAGAACAATAATGGCTCGTTACACAAACAGCCAGTGCTAACACAGATTACAGAGGGCTGCCTGACAGTAAGAACCGACTGACCCGACATCCCAGCTGCACTCCAACTGTCCTAGAGGCAAAAAATCACCCCTACCCTTCCCCAACCAGCTGCTTTTATGGGCAAGTGGTGTCAGGTGGTGTGGAAAGCAGCTCGGCTAACTCAGCTCACCTGGGCTGACTCAGCTCACCTGACTCAGCTCAGCTCAGCTGACTGGGGAAGCTAACCCTGGCCTGGCCACAACCAGGACAACTAAATTAAATTTTGAGGGGTTCTCAACTGAGTTATCCCATCATTTTGCTAACTCTGAAATTTCCTTCTCTTTCCATATCTTGATGTAGGTTTAAAAGCCAATGGTGAGATATAGAATTTCCTATTACTCGTACAGTGCAGCTCAGACACAGTCCAATCAAAAAAGCTAAATCTGTTTTCTCTGGCAAAACAGAGCTAATATGAAAAAGAGGAGACTGGTTGGTTTTGTGGGATTTTTTTTTTTTACCTCCTTTAAAATGAATCACATAAAATCTGTTCTGGACTTGATAAAATAAATTTCTCATAGTATTGAAATGCTAAAGCTCATAGTTGAAAACAATTAAGAAAGCAATCTGTTCTGTGGCCACTCTGAGGGAGAACAGTATATGTGAGTTAGCTCAAGAGCTGCCTTCTGCCCCCCATCACCTAACTCAGATATCCCCCTGCTTGAAGCAGGGTCAAGAAACACTTGTTGGAGGGTGTCACCAGTCTTCAACTGTTAAAAATTGTGTCCTTATCTTAATGTTTTTCCATTTTAAGGAATGCAATGAGTAAGGAAAATGTATATAAAGAAAACATGAAAAGACCCACTGAGAACATTTGAAGAATCTCTAATGGTCATACAATTTCAGCAATCTTTTATTTTGAGCAGTGCAACTCACAAATCTGTACAGGACACCTGTATAATTTTGACTCCTGTACAGGACAACTTTGCAGTTAGGATGGGACTGGAATAAAAGCGATCTCTGTAGAGCCAAAATTACATCTCCTGGTAAGAAGAATTCAAAGAATACAGCATACCCCACATCTCACAATGAACTATATAATCTCTAGTCCACAACTGAAATAATTTTGATAATTACAGATTTGATTTATCTGTCTAGCTGGGGAAGGCACCTTTGAAACAGACATTACGATGTATTGTACCTATTTAAAGAAGAAGGGAAAGAAACTAAATAAACCACGAGTCAACCCTAGGCTGACCTCCAAAATTAAAAAAAATTGCTAATAATTGAAATTTCAATGGTCAACAGGAAAGGAATGTTGCACTTATTTTTATTTTTTTTTTTAAGTTTCACACAGCACAGAAAATGGTAAACTTCTCTCAAAGAGTTAAAAAAAGAAATGTAGATTTAATATCTGGAATTCCATCAGACATTTAACCCATTATCAGTTAATACTGCCAAGTTAATAGCTTTATAATAAAGAAGGAACCAGTACAAGATTTCAACAGTGGGCATAAAAAAGTCCAGAAAAGCAACAGACAGTGGTGTTAAAAGGAAGATGAGTTAAAGGGAAATGACACAGAATTACTCAAAAATCAGTCTTGGGGAGTACAGTTTTCCACAAGAATGTGTAAGAGAAATTCAGCTAGTTTGAAGATGAGGCAAGATCAGTACCTAAAATGTATTAAAGCACTTATCTGATCTCAGATAAGATTGGACTTTTTGTTCCTTAGCTTAATTTCAACTTCATTTTACCATGGCTTGGATTCAATTTTTTTCAGGAAACTAAGATTGAAAATTGTTTTTCTTCTCCTTGGACAAGTAGATTTTTTCGGGGGTTGGGGTTTTTTATTTCCCATAATGAAAAAAGAGACATTTTTTTTTTTAACAAGTTGTTTAAAGAAATTGGGAATTCTGAAAATACTTCATGGTCATCTATAAAACAGATACAAATTCTACTACTCATAAATAGGTCTTTAAGAAACTACACAAAAATGCTACCAAAAGCATGGATAGTCAAACAGAGGGACATTGAGGAAACCAAGGTTTACTGTAATTACCACTACAAGCATAAAACAGAAGGTTAAAACATTATTTGGTCAAATAATTTTGTTAATTTTTTATTCAATACGGAAGCAGTGCCTGTTATTGAAGAGAAAAAAGCATAGGGCAGCAAAGAATGAACGCAAAGCTCCATTAGAAGCACAACTATAAGTATCCATATGCACTGCAGTACATGCACATGTTCCATCTGCACACTGCAGCCTATTTTCATCTTCCACGATGACAAATAAAAAAGTTAGTTTTAATTCCAGGAGTCAAGGAAAACAGATGCCTTTTGTCTTGCAGCGCTTCATCTATGCATCTATATATGTATACATACATGTAGGTACACAGACACAACACTGACCTATCTGAGTACTTGAGACTCATCTCTTTCTGTATGAATCTCTATATTAAATGTAATATTTTATATATACATATATAAAGAGCCTGAAACAAAATTTATCATTATACACATTCAATTAATTCCCTAACATAGTTACTTACAAAAGTCAACATTTTAAATATCATGATGTCATCATCTTATAGCTATTTATAGAAACTTGTGTCTAAACCCAAAAACTATTAGGCAAATCGCATGTGAAGTTTAGTGATGCACACTAGCAGTGGATAAAATTTTTCTGTCCTATTTTTCCTTAAGTCATTGTTTTTTCACTACTGGTAGATTAAATTTTAAAGCATGTTCTTCTGCAGCACTGTGAGCCTGAAACACCTTTAATGTTTCCATACTACAAGGAGAAACCATCTCCTCACGACTCACGTGCACTACAAAGCCTGCTTTAGAATAGCAGAAGTGCTTTGAAGAATTAATGTATAATTAAGTAAAAAGTAAAAAAAAAAAAAAAAAAAGAAAGTAGCCTGCAGAAGAATACAGGTGCTGCTCCATCACAGGCTCACTCCTCTGAGTGACAGGCAGCTGCAGAGTATGGAGCTGGAGACCCTGACCAGACATGACCGCAGCATGACTGCCAGCACCCCTGCCTGCCTTGCTAACAGGGTAAAAGGAGTTGGTGCTGGGGGCAAATCCAGAAACACCCAAGCACATGAGTGAGTGCATGATGAGTACTAGGGGAGAAGGATCAAGGAGGATTTCCCAGTAAATCTACATGAGGAAAACTCTCCTGCAGCAGATGGCAATTGTAAAAATAGTGGCTTGACTACTTAGTTCATTCCTGCCACTCACGCCCTGCCCCCCCAACCCAAAACAGTAGAGTCTTCTGAAAGGGTGTTTTTAGGGTTTTTTAAAGATTTTTTTTTTATTCCCCTGGTTCTTTAGAAATGATCTCTCCTCCTCACATCTTCTGGCAATTACAAAAAACATTAAGGGAGTGTGTGACAAGAATGAGGCCACTGGAATCCCAAACATTTATATCCAGTGAATATTTTCCTCAAACAATTAGTGGATCCTTTAATTTCTCCCTAAACAGTTCAGATTTCACTCAAATCAGTAGGAGTTAAAGAAGGTAGATTACTATGCAAGTGAGGTTGCCCACAAAACATGACAATATATTGATTTATTAAGTAACTTGGTTCCAAATATATGAAGAAAGTAAGTTTTAAGCATGCCAGTACCTACATCAGACACATAAATTTAACTTCTGTGAATATTGAGCCAAGGCAGCTTGAAAAAAAAAGGTTGCTTGTTCTGGCTTGTACAGCATGCACAGCATTACTGCTGGTGTCCTCCTAGCCAGGCATTATGTGTAAGAAGCCTGCGTGCATTTAAAATCCAGCCTGAAGTTGCATTTCAGACAGGAGAAAAAAAAAGGAAAATATAACCCCTATTTTTATTTCTAAACTGAAAATATAACCTGGAATCACTGGGGCAGCAGAAGCAGCAGCGCGTGATACCATCTTCTCTGGGCTGAACTACATTTTCGACAAGGAATTTGATAGGAAAGGATTGTTTCAATTTGCTCCTCAGCAGAGGGCAACAAGACATCACCTGAAAAGCAACCTGAACTCAACAACAAGCCTGCCTTCACTGCAATTCACTCGTTAGAGCTCTGACACAAGGTATGCATGTGACAGATAGGGCAACCTTTCTCACGGCTGCAGAGGAACAACCTGCCAAGAACAAATGGGGTGTTATCTAAAGCGTAGGGCTACCTGACAGAAGATGGACTCCTTTCCCTCTTTCCTTCAAGTTTATATTAGAGCAAAGAATAACCTAAAAGGCTTGTGTTAAAAAAAAAAAAGAAAAAAAAAGAAAAATAATTCAGTATCAGTCTATTACTTGCTACAGGGCACCTGACAAAGTTACCCTGTGTTAGGGATTCAACTTCACGGGGGCTGCTGACCAAAGACTTGCTCTGTCATTTTTTGTTTTCTTCCAGGGGGCTGAAGCTTATCTGTTAACACAAACAAATCTGTGACATCTGCCCTACAATTGTATGAAAGCACCGACCACTTGAAACCAAGTCCGTAGAGAGCCATGCCCTACCATGACATGGATGGTACCTGCCCTGAATTCACCCTTCTTTCCCTCCATATCCCCGATTGCCCCCATCCTATTTTGCATCACACGCGCCCCTGGCAGGAACCCCGCAGTTTCCACTGTCAGAGTCCATATTGCTCCGCTGCCGTGTACGTTACCGGGCTCTGCATCTTAACCTATCCGATCGGAACAAAAGCAAAGTCATACATTATGCAAACATCTTTCAAAGGAAAGCTCTTCCTGCAGCGTACGCTGCTATTTGTCATACAACTACCTCTGTTTTACGTGGGAACAGTCACTACATATCAGAGGGAATTAATTATGATCCCGCTTTATTGCATGACCTTGCTGACAGCTTTTTGTAGAGATACACGGATGTCTGTGACTAATTTGGGATTATACACATGCCTGCTATGCAGCAGAATAAGTTCGAATCAAACGAAGCTGGAACTCCAGACAAGATCCAGAAGAGCTATTTTGATGCTCTCACAATGATGTGCTTTTGAGGAGCACGC
The DNA here is from genome assembly GCA_022605575.1 of Laterallus jamaicensis coturniculus. Classification (NCBI taxonomy): domain Eukaryota; kingdom Metazoa; phylum Chordata; class Aves; order Gruiformes; family Rallidae; genus Laterallus; species Laterallus jamaicensis. The sequence continues at coordinate 553,711 of JAKCOX010000120.1, forward strand.
AGGTCTTGCAAGTCACCATCGGGGAAACGGAGAGGTCCAGCAGCCCAGCAGAAAGAGTGCAGCATTTCCTCACAGCTCAAAGAACAGAGCTATGCCAGAGTCCTGCAACAGCGGGCTCCTCTGTCAGCACAGCCGAGCCATCAGCCAAGGGTGACCACAGCACAGATGCTTCACTACGGCAAGTACCTTGCTGAGCCTACCACACTTCTTTCAGGGCGTTTCCATCTCCTTCCTGTTCAGTGATGAACTGACAGTGGGGACAGTGCTCTTCACTGGAGTGACAAATAACAATCCCTTCCTTATCAGCATGATCTCCTCTCAACTTCTCAGGCATATACACCAGCAAGGGACAGCACACCTTGCTAGTCCCACTCCTGCCTGATGTGCCAGCAGCTAGTCTACTTGACAGTCATGCTCTTTGGCTATGGAGGTCAGAGGCTACTCAACCTACCGTAAAACTATCTTGTCAACAAATTGGCCAAAACTATACAGCAAGTTCTACATACATTTACAGCAGGAAAAATAACTGAATAATTCTGTAGGATAAGAATATGGCCCAATCAGTAGCAAAGAGGGTTTTGGGTTTTTAAAATAAATTTATTTCTGAAGCTACCATCACTCTACACTTCACAGTGTGAAGCATATTTAAAATGAATTTAACCTTATAAATATTCTAGTCATAAACATATTTTTTCCTCACTTTCTCTGACTTCCAGATGTAAATTTTAGTCTACAGTTTTATCAATTCCCAGCTTTAAGGTCGTGAGTAATACTTTGATTTTTATACAAAGGGATTACTGGATCCACAGTTGTCAGGACAATCATGGCCAAGACCTCTGTAGCCTGAACCAAGCTGCTGAAACATTTAAATAGAGCCTACTAAAATGAACAACCAATAAATTAGTATTTTTGACCAAAATAATGTATGTCCAAGAAGATGGTTATTTAATAAGCTTTTATTGTTCATTAAGTATGAACTCTTCAGTTGTGAGCTCATGTATTGGTAGATGGAGGATACAGTTCAAGCACAGCAGCAGTAACTTCAAAGTACAAGCATTTCCTAAAACTCCTCTAGAGCCATGCATAGAAGAACATTTAAACAGAATGAGCTACATCATTTCAGAATCCCATGAAGAGAGTAAATTTAAGAGAGGTCATGTGTGTGAGGTACAAGGGGCATATAGTGAAAACCAGAAACACATGCTGGAGGGTATTTCCTTTTCAGTAAGCCAGATCCAAAACTAATATAATTGGTGGTCAGAATGATGAGACCCTGAATCTGAAAACCTTACAATTATATATGTGTTTGTTTGTAACTAGTTTCACCTAAGTTTCCAAGTCTGATACCTATTTCACCCTAACTGCTGTTCAGGACCCCTTCTCAGACTATAGGAAATCGGAAGCACTCTTCAGTTGTTTGTGTGCAGCACATCTATCCCCTCTCTTGATCAGCTCAAGGGAAAGGCAGCTGGGTGAAAATACTGCGTGGATTAGTGCCAGCGTGGAGATGAGCATTTTGGCCATCCTAATTCAGTTACATAGGTGACAGGACAGAGTGCAGCCTCAGCAACTTTAGAGATAAGGCGATATTGTGAAAAGTGTTTGAGAGACTGGAGGTTTGTGCTGCCATTCAGAGTGACTTCAAAAGACTAAAGAAATGGTCTGGCAGAAATCTCATTAAATTCAACAAGGGGTGTGCAGTGTCCAACACCTAGGGAGGAACAACCCCATGTACCAGGCTGGAGTCTAACCAGCTAGAAAGAAGCTTTTCAGAGAAGGACCCAGGGGTCCTGTTAGACAGAAAGTAAGCCAGCAGTGTGACCTTGCAGTAAAAGGTGGCCAACAGCACCCTGGGCCGCTTCAGGAAAACTACTGCCACTGAGCTGAGGGAGGTGATCCTTCCCCTCTGCTCAACACTGGTTGTGACACCTGGTGTGTTGTGTCCCATTCTGGGCTCCCCAGTACAGGAGGGCCATGGTCATAGGAGTGATTCCAGTGAAAGGCCACAAAGATGACAACTGTACTGGAGCCTCTGCCATACAAGAAGAGACTGAGAGAGTCAGGAAGGATTCAAGAAAGGCTTTAAAGAGGGAAGGCTTAGGGGCATCTCATCAATGTGTATCAATATCTGATGGAAGGGAGCAAAGAAGAAGGAGGCAGGCCTCTCAGAGGTAGCAAGTGAGAGGTCAAGAGGCACTGAACACAAATTGAAATAGAAGAAAATTCACTTAAATATGAGGAAAAACTTTTTTACCATTAGTACGCTAGAACAGGTTGGCCATAGAGGTTGTGAGGCCTCTGTCTTCCAACCTCACAGGACACAATCTTGAGCGACCTGCTGTAGTTGACTAGGTTTGAGTTGTGAGGTTGGAGCAGACACATCCCAAGGTGCCTTGCAACCTCAACCATTCGATGATCTTACATCAGAATTCCCAAAGAGATGGACCATATTGGGATCCTGACATGAATCTGCAAATACTTGTGTTTTGTAAAAGGACAGAAAGTTAAAACAGTTCCTAGGTTACCTGATTACCCTAAAACATGATTACCAAGACCAGATAATTTCTGATACAGCACTTAAAGCCGGCTATGGTGAAAAGCATGAACCAAAAATAAATCAATTAACAAACCCCCTAAAAGGGGGTTCAACCTTTCCATGCAACTCTGTGGCCATGTGCAACACAGAGAAAGTATAAAACTTTACATTCTGCACTTAACCACTGCAGCTCTTGTAGAAAAGCTGAGCTTATGAAGGTGGCTTCTTATTAGGCATTAACCCTGACTTGAAAGCTAAACATCAAAAATGTTTTGCCCTTTCTTTAAAATTCATGAAAAGAAAAAGCTGAAAGGGAGTTGAAAAGTACTGATGTCATAGCTAAACTTATCCTAACGGAGTGTCCCTCACAGTGGTGGTCACAGACTCTCTAGCCTGGGCCTGGTTCAGTTCCTGGTTCACTAGCATGTGCCTTACAACATGCAGTGAAGAAGCGTGGTTCCCCATTGCTCATTCAAGCAGTCTGCAAAGTCTGCAAATTCCACCTGTCCTACTTCCCCCTGGCTGAAGCTAAAGTGGCATCTGCCCCTGCCAGCAACTAAATGTAGCTGTACGTCACACACAGAACTGCACTTGCCATTGGAAGACAGGGATGTGACTGGCAGGTACACTCTCTGGCTACCTAAGGACATATGGATTCGTTTTGGTCTAGTCCTCAGGTTGTGTACAAGGAAAAAAGGTCAGCTAAGTTATCCTTCTAAGCATTTCTGAAATAAGATTTTGCTATCAATGCAACGGTGTATCTTCTTTCAAAATAATATTGATATAGTTAATAAACTATTTTAATAATTTATATCTTATTAATATAAGTATATAGTTTTGTAACTATATATTTTGTCTGTCAATAAGCAGCTCATATGAAAATTATTCTTATTTATGCAAAGCTGTATGTTAAAAATCCCCCCAAATTTCCTTATTATCGATCTAAGCTACTATATTTTTCCACAAGAACATCCCATCCTGTCTGCCTGCTGCCTTGCTGTTTGCTATCACAACCAGAGACCTAATTAAGGACACTTTGTAACGTTAGTTTTCAAATTAAAAACATTTGGAAGAAAACAGAGACTCATTTTTCAGAAGACGGAAAAGGATGTTCACATTGGCAACATAAAATCCAACCCCAAGCAAAAGAGCCTGAGCAGAACCAGACTCTACTGGAGCTCAAAAGGGTGTTTGCCCCATCGTCTACTGGTCAGCTGGAAGAAAAGGAGATTTGATCTCAAACTGAGACAACATCCTGTTTGCAGCTCACAAAAAAACCTTGCCAGCATATATCAACTTAGCTGGATCATAAGCAAGCATCGGAAATACCATATCTATTTTCAGAACATCATGCATCCAGGATGAAAGCTGAGTTCCTCCCACATCTAAATTGCTCAGTAAATCTTATATTTCAAGAACAGTCTTATGATAAATGTCAATTTTGTGCTAACTGCATTCTGCAAATATTTAAATTGAGACGTATAGAAAAAAACTGATAAGGATTTTTTTTAAAAACTGGGGATGCACCTTGGCGAACCAAAAAAACCCCATCTAAGCCATGAGCTACAGGTTAACGTTCAGTCCAGACTGAATTGGGAAGAGGCATTTTTGCATACCATTGAGATGTGTAAAAAATTAAAATATTTCATAAAAGTGGAATATTAAAGGTGAAGCAATGTGATACTACAAAATAATTAAGAGTTGGAACTGGGGGAAAAAAATAATAGACAGATGGTCTCCACGTTCTACTCTGAAAAGTAAGAAAATAAAATGATGATGATGATTCTAATCCCTACACTGCAACCTATTTTTAAATTCCAGAGTTTGGTTATGCATTAAAAAATAATTGCTTCAAATCAGATATACACAGAAAACAAAAGCCTTGTCAAAAATTTCTGGAAATGTTGATTTAACTTAAAATAATCATGATCTGACACTTGTGCTATTAGAAATATTTTTCTTTTGTGAATAGCGTGGTGCAAGCACTTGCTACTTCTCAGAACAGTAGTTGCTACTAAATAGTATCTTTTGTATCTGAGTTATGTCAGTATAGAAATTTAAAAAAAAAAACCCAACAACTCTGAGATAAACTTACTTATCATTTCAAAACCCCAAAATATTCCATTATTAGGTTCTAAATCTCAGAACTGAATAAATACCTACCGTGATTACTCCTTCCCTAACAGAACATGATTTTTCTATAGCTATGTTCTTCTAGTGCACTCAGCAGGGCACAGACAGATGATAGGATAAGGGTCTCATTGTTTAAATTGGAGTCCAAATTGTAAAGGCTGCCTCCTCAGCTAGCTGGTCTGTGGATTAGAAATGAGTAGGTCGTTTTAGTTCAATTTCTTCAGACAAAAATAATAACAATAATTAATGAAAGACACCTTGCTTATCAGTCTTAGTTCAGTGCAAGGCAGTCCTGGAGATGTTCTCTGTCTCTGCTACAAGACGACCTAGAGTATGTTCTTGAAAATAAGCAAGCCTACCACACAGCTCCTGAATATTCCCGGCACGTCAGTCTTCCCTATACTTAACCACCTCTTTATGACATCAATATATTTCTGTTGTTTCTGGGTATTCATGTGATGTATTAAGAAAAATCAGAGGCAATTAGAGGAAGCCCTTGTGAGAATTAAACCCAAGAGGTTAAAAACACTGGTGGCTGCTTATCTTTTATACAAACATTGTGGATGGAGATCCACAAGGTTGGCGTGAGAAGCAGCTGGAGAAAGGAGTCTTACGACAGGAGGATGGTCCTGTTTTTGCTGAAGACAGAAGAATAAACAGATAAATGGTTTCTACATAATTGTGAAGGCCATGGTGCCCACAGTGTTTATTTTTTTAGTTTAATTACCACTGAAATAATATTAAAGTTGACACCCTTAAATATGCTAATAAGCTAAAAGCAGTACATTCTAAACATTCTAAACTACAGTACTCGACTCCACCCAAATCATGTTAAACCACCCCCTTGTGAGGGAATGGCTAAGAGTGGGGTAACAAGGGAACTGAGGAAGCTACAGGAGAAAAGAAGAAATTGAAGACCCTGAGGAGATGGATGGTGGGCGAGGCTCCTTCTCACACCAAGACGGGGACGCCTTCTTGTTAAGCAATTGTGATTTCACCTTTTCGGTGAGAATACCTGGGATAGTATTTTGCAAGCATTTTAATTACAAACTGACCTCTACTGTAGTAAATGTATTTATCAATGGCAATTCTGAACTCTCTATATCTGTCGCTTTAATAAACTTTCTATCAGTTTCAGCTTTGTGGAAGCATCTCAGTGGAAGGCCTTCAGAGACTCTGACAGGCAAATGTTGACTCTGATATGTAGCTAAATATATATATAATCCTTTAGACATAAACCATTTACCAAATCTGGGGCTAAGACTGGACCTAGCTGCACCTCGGTTCCCATCTGAGAAGTTTAGAATGCAAGGTGGTACTTTCTGAACTTTATGATTCAACAGGAGGGTCCCCCCTCAGCCACAACACATCAGGCTCTCACCCTTTACGCAACAATCCTATATACAGACATTCCCAACTTTGTAGAATCATAGAATGGTTTAGGTTGGAAGGGACCTCAAAGACCATCTAGTTACAACCCCCTGCCATGGGCAGGGATACTCTCTACTAGACCAACTTGCCCAAAGACTCATCCAATCTGGCCTTGAACACTGCCAGGTATGGGGCTTCCACAGCCACTCTTGGGCAACATGTGCCAGGGCCTGAACACCCTCATAGTAAGGAATTTCTTCCTCCTAACCTAAACCTGCCCTCTTTTCACCTTGGCCTATCACTACACTCCCTGATGAACAGTCCCTCTCCCGCTTTCCTGTAGGACTCCTTTAAAGTATTGGTAGGCCATAATTAGGCATTCTCTTTTCCAGGCAGAAAAAACCCAACTCTTTCAGCCTGTCTTCATAGGAGAGGTGCTCCAGCCCCCTAATCATCTCTGTGGCCCTCCTCTGGACTCGCTCCAACAGCTCCATGTCTTTCCTGTACCCAGCTGAATCAAATAAAAAAGGCCAAAATCTCAGTGGTACGTATGTATTGCTGGTAGAAAAGCATGTTTCAGGAGTCAGGATAAAGTTACCAAAGATGCAAATACAGATTTTTTTCTCACTCACAAAATATTGTCAAATCATTGTGACAGTGCATGCACAGCTGTCCATAAATGTTTAGTAATGATGTCGGCAATATTGCAAGGAACAAAACAATAAGGATGGAACAACTGCCTCTGGAGTTAACTTGACAGATAAAAACCCCACTTTTTCTGCAAAGATCTATAGATTCTAAATATTACAATAGGTTATTCAATTATTTATTTGTTTTTTTAAATATTTGAAGGCATTTTACAACATAATCATTATGAGTAGGCCAAAGAGAGCTTTTGGTTAAAACAGCCAAACTGCAGGATCAGGTTGAGAATAAATGTAAGTAGTTTGGAGGATGTTTTTAATAAAAAAAAAAAAGAGAAACAATTTTTGGATAATGTTACCTAATTGTTTCTTGAGCTCCAACTGCAAAAATCTTAATATACCAATCAGATAAAACCACTGCATTTTATTTGTGACACGGAACTCATGTCCCCCCTTTGGTGTCACTTCCCAGATTAAAGGATTAACCTAAGAAATTTCTATTGGAATTAAACGTTTCCACAGACAAGTTTGGACAGGGTGGGGATCTTGAACTCCTCTATCAGCTAGGGAGAACAAGCTCCTGGGAGAAGGAAGGAGCCATACTCTGTGGTGGATCAAAAACTTGAAGGGAAGAAGACAAGCTCTACCAGTATTTCCAAGTGTTTCTCCTTAAAGCAAAGGAGGGGTGAGATGTATTTTCACCATGTCTTACTCAAAAGAGGCAGAAAATTGGCATTTAAAAGAAACTACATTCTGTTTTACAAAGGCAAAGGGCCATTTGCTGAACAGCTAGCAGTAAGCACGTTGCTCAGATGAAAAGCCTGTTCTCTCCTGCTCATATCTCTGAATGTTATATATTTTTAAGTTACTTATTGTGAGTGCCATAAAACTTAATCAGGCTAATCACCACTGAGTATTGCAAAGTGCTGTGATACTGTATTGTTCCTTCCTTCTGAGCACGCTCACTAGAAAAAAGAACATGATTACACGTGGAGTTCCTACCAATGCCAACTACATGCATGTACAAACCCTAATTTTCATAATGTATTTTCCCTAGAGCTCTAACATTTACACTAGTGTTAGGGGGATGCTCCCAGTTGCTTAACTATTTTGGGCAATTTCTATTAAACAAAATGAATGGCACCTCATGCTGTTAAATCTCCAAAAGTGTGATACTATCTTTTCAATGATGGAAGAAAGAATTTCAATTTCATTGAAAAAGGAAACCAAAAAGGTCTTGGCTTTATTAAAAATGACTGTGAGGACCGTTTTTCTGGATGTCAAAGATAGTATCACTTACCAGACCTGGTAAAAATATGTAAATGTCTGTATTTACTGTGTAAGGGGATCATGCACTCTACAAACAGCCTTCCAGAGAAGTCCCTGTACCCTTTCAACTCTAGATTTTTTACTGTGTGGTAATCCAAACCATATGGCTGCTACCTACATCTCATTAGCTGAACTCCTGAACAGGGCTGTCAACTAAGGAGAGCCTGCATTAGATCTGTGACCCCATCACAACTGATCCTCAAGCATAACTCAGTATTACAGGCTGTAGGAATTGCTGAACTTACTACTGTGTCCCTTTGTCAAGCACATAGGAAGTACAGTCTCCTGATACGAAGTCTGGTGGTTAAAAAAACTCTATATATAAAGGCAGCTGGTCTCCTTTCCCATCAGAACTGGACACTGCCACCAGCATTTTGAATATCATGCACATCATGGACTCGTGCAGGTGTATTACAAGCTACAGAAACAGGTTTGTCTCAACTGAAAAGCAATCTTGAAGCTGCTCTGAATCTAATACATTATACAGTCCAAACTATTTAATAGTTTGAATAACGAAAAAGAGCAGATTGCATTTTTTAATGGAAACAGGAACATTTAATTCAGGAAACCCCTTTATTAAATTTACAGGTTAATTTATCCCAGGATCTTTTTAAATGAACTGTGTATTATTTAAAATGGAGAGACAATGCAAAGCTATAGCACACAAAGGGCAGTTACAGTAATTCTAATACTGGTGTGTTTGCCCATGATCTCAAACGCTGATTACAAACCCTCCTATCTCAATGAGTTCCAAAAAAGCTCCTTGTTAATCTCTTTCGTGATTTACACTTAGAATGTGTTAAGATCCACAAAAAAATTTAAACCCACAGTCTAATGAATAACTTATTTTAAGACTGTATCCTGGTAAGACACTTAACAAATGTAAATGTAATGACAGCATGTTTACTTGGCACATACATGCAACATACAACCTCAACAAAAATTGCATCCCAACTCAGGTTTCATTCATCCACGTATACTTGGAAACTAAAATGAAGAACAAATTACTGGTTCAACTCAGCAAATTACTTTTAAGTTTCTCCCTGCTTTATCAGCCTTTAGACTATGTAGCTGCTTTGCTCACATCACTTGCAGTCCAGCCATTAACCATCTCTTGGTTCATACTGCAAGTTGGCTTTGCAAATTCTGGAGGGGAGAAGAAATTCTGTTATTCTAAGTGCAACTTCTGAGGTAAATTGTGCCTGATTAGCAGCTGTTGAAGCTGAATCCTGTTGTGAGTTTATATAACAAAAACCAGGAGAAACAGTGGCAGACTAAGACACCTGTGTTCTCACACTGAGAAGTCAGAAAAAACCTAGATGAAAGATTTTTTACAATTTTTCCTTTAGTCTACCTTATTATTTTTCCATTTGCTGAAACTATTGATGGATCTGTTGAGATATGTTTTGTTTGCTTTGACCAAGCTAGAGCTGGTCCCACATGCCAGTCAATAAATTTCATTTTTTAAAAGTAACTGTAGATAAGAGTTCCTACAATGCCAATTTGATTAATATTTTCTGTCCTAAAAAATCAGACTGGTCAGAATCAAAGCAGATGTAGAGAAATAGCTGGCATTTTCAGTAGCAAATGGGGACAGTTTGTGGGATAGCTAACACTCTTTTTATTGATGAGCTTGAATTAAGCATTATAATGACTTTAAAAAGCTTGCTGATGACTGGAATTGGCAGAATTGTTAGCTACAAGGGCAAAAAGTAGAAAGATTGATTCTGATTACCTTCCTAGGTCTAAACGTGTTTTATTACAGCCAAAAGGACAACTCATAGAACAACAACAATTCTGGTCTTTCCTGCAGAATGGAGAATGTATCTTGGAAACACAGTGACAGAGGATTTTAGGTGTCATGGTTAAATGTCTAGCTAGTTGAGCGTGATATGCTGTGGCAGGAAGAGCTAATATAAAAATCTTGGACCTAAAAAGAGAATAAAAAATACTGGAGAAAATTCTATTTTGGTAGAAGGCTTTCTGAAATATTTTTGCTATTTAAATACTGCTTACAGATATCAAATTCAAAAGGCGTCACTGAAAGGACTGGAGAAGAAAATGAAGAATAATACAAATTAAACTGATGAAAATGCCTCTGTATGACCTCTATGATTAAAAGGCTTAGCCTGATCAGTTAAAAAAGAAGATTGAGAGGTTTTCTGATTACAATACTTATGAAATAATTTCTCCCAGCCACGGCATTAGGGTTTTCTTCTAGCACAGAAAGCATAAGAGGAGAGCATTACAGTAGCAAGCTCCTCTTTTGAAAATCTGACAGAAATACTCACAAAGGTAGGTAACCACTACAGCTACAAACTACCAAGGGCTCCAATAGACTCTCCATCCCTTAATGCCTATAAACCAAGAGCTTGCGTTTCTCTGAAAATTATGTTGAGGTAAACAGGTTACTCAAATACATACAGGCTGACTGAAATGAAATGACTTAAGGTAAGTGTGAGGTCAGATCCAAACACATAAAGGGTCACTTCTCTCCATGAAACCTTTGAAGATTGCATCTAATGTGTATCCATGTATCAGGGAAAATTGTCTATCCATGCACAGCATTTAGTGATTATGCTGAAAACCAGAAATCCAGTGGCAAAGGTTAGACACCTTTTTAGCCATTAATACCACCAACCTTTTCTCTAACCATCAGAGAATGCTTTCAGTTTTGTTCAGTGACCATGACAGAGTATAGGGAAGTCATGTAACTTTTGCAGCTCCCACACAAATACAGCAGATATCTGAGCTGACAACTAGATAAGCTGAAAATTAGAGTTTGGACCTTAGCAAACAGCTTGTCCTATCCCTCCACAAAGAGTATTAGACAAACATTTTTTAAAGGACAAAAGTGCAACAATTCGTTTGTTGGAATCATTTACGTCTTGTATGTACTTGCGTAAGAGGTTTAGACTATTTACATCAAGTTTTCTTAATTCTCATCTGGACACGGAACAAATAGATGTTTTTAGCTGCCACAGGAAACTATGAATTAATGGGAAATTAGAAAATAGTGATCAAATAAGATGCTAAAATTCATAGCTGTAGACTGTCTACTCTTTTCTCTGATTTCACTTAAAGTATTATAATAAATCACCAACACATATGTATTCTCCTCCATGTAGCTCACGAAATTTGCTGGATGATTACAAAGACTTAAAGATGAAGTGCACTACAACAGATTACCCTGACACTTGATTGGTTTCAGATAGCTGCAGGGCTTTGACAGCTGATACTTGGCAGATGTGCTTCCATTTTAATACTGTTTATCTCCAAGTGATCTACTTCAAGGCATGTGGTCTTTTACTTGGAATGTGTGACCGTCTTCTGTAGGATCAGGAACCGTATGTCACCACTAGACTGAATGCACCGGACTAGAACTGGTAACTGTACAAAATTGTAGACTTAGCTTGTAAAACTTTAAAACCAGGATTCATAATGATAATTAATCTTATGGCATCTGGCTTGGATGCTACTGCTTAATATTTTACAGGCTTCGATTTTCTTTTTCATGCTGGAGATCTATGCTCTGTCACGTGAGCGTTCTTCTCTGTGATGCTCTTTCTGTGAGAGGAACCACTAAGTTTCTGGTTTGTCCTCTTCTCATTTTTAGAAAAAAGCTGGAGGGAAATGAGCATTCCTCCTCATAAGCCTAATATTCACTCTGGATCTTGGTTAATAAATTCTTGGTTAAATTATTCTTACAACAAATGGAAAGCTAGGTAAACTCGTGGGTAATGGGGCCAGCTCCTTTTTCCTCCAAGGGACACAAATGTGACAAATGGGACTCAAATCCTCACACCACAAGTACTCAAGTCTGACATTTGTTGCCACCACCCCACTAGCAGGAAGGTGTGAGAAAGGCCACAACCACACTTCTTAAAAGATTACTGAAAAGTAATTAAAGAAAAAACACAAAGCTTTTGATCAGAAAGCCTCCTACTTTCTTTTTTTTTTTTAAATTTTCTTTAATCACCACATTTGATAGATTAAAAAGTGGTTAAAATCCTGACAACTCTTTTAGGATATGAGTATTCTGCATAGTGGAACTACTTCAAATTCTGGAAGAGGCAGAGAGAATTCCCTTCACTTGAAGGCACCCTGGATGGAGGCGATAAACTTTCACCTCCCTTATGGAACTTACTGAACGCCATTCTTACTGAACACCCTTCCGAGGGGCAGTAACTTCTAACAATAACTTCAGTTATCCCAACTGTGTTCTGATCTTCCCACAAGAAAAGAGCTTCTCTCTTACCTGGGATCAGAGCAATAATGCCTTTCTGTTTATAGCAATACATTTCTTTACTCAAATGAAATTTCGCTTTTTGCGAACATGGGAGTGGTCACAAGGGAGTAAATAACCCCCAAAGCAAACAAATACCCACTCACTCCCCACCCCAACCCCCCGCTTTGTGTTTTAAATGTTGATGCCTCAGTCCTTGAAACTACAGGACAGAAACGTTCCTGAAGCACAGATGGGAATGCAGGTACCTCCCCAGCTGTCAGAATAATGTCCCTTGACCTCTTTCCACTCTAGTGAATCTTCAGTTTTGTCCACAGTGGAGCAGCCATTGCAGGAAGTGTAAATCTCAGAAAAAAAATAATTTCTATGTCAGGTCATAAGAAAATTTTCCTAGAAGATTGGGGAAAGGAAGTGGACTTCACTCTCCTACATTTTTGTCCTCAAGCATCAAATACCTTTTCTAGGGGCCTTTTGGGGATGGGTAGAAGCTATCTGGTACATTTTTTTAATATACAGGAAAATATTTAGGCTAGCATGCCTCAGGCAGACAGAAGTGACCTCTGGGAGCTGGCAGTGATGGACCTGAAATGTGACTAGATGCGTAGGGCTGTGTTCTAATATCTTGTGAATTCAGGTGATGCACCATTCAGTATTCTGACTATTTCAGATCACATGGACAAGTTCTTACCCACATGTGGTTTAGCTCACAGACACAGTAAATTAAAGTTCTGACCAGAGAAACCAGCACTTACACACTTTGGGGCTCAGAACACTCAAAAACTCCAAACATAACCAAGGACACTCAGCTGATCTGAGAGATATTCTAACTCCACTGTTCAAATCACAGTCTCTAAAGATGAGCTTACAGATCCTTACAGACACAAACATAAAGATATCAGCATAAACATGAGTTGCAATGAAATGTAAGCACACTACAAGCTGTGCACCTTCCCAGAGTTTTCCAAAAGATATGTTGTAATTTTTATTATTACAATTATATGGCTTTAAAAATATTAGTATAAACAACTCTGTATAAACAACTTACCCAGAGTTAGTTTTAAACCGTTATTCTGGACACTGGGAATTACAAAGACTGTTTTAACATCCTTCAAGCATTTAATGATAAATCTTGAAGGGAAAACTCCATTTTTACTGAGCTAAAATTCCACTCATCCTCAAAGATTTTATCAAAGCTGTAGGATTTTACCCTCAGCTAATAGATGTCAGAAGAGATATTTGCACAAATTTTCAACACAGGAAAACAAGACAGGTAAGTCTATGACAGCCAGGCAGAAACCCTTAGAGGTATTTCGAGAAGACAAAATGGAAAAAGAGTCAAACCTTTTATATTGCTTTATACTAAAAGTTATTCCACATTGCACTTAACTTCATGGCTACTGTACAATCAGGAACCACAGACTTTGTCTCAAACTTGCATGTTTTACCACTGTGACACAGGTTCATGTATCAGCTGTCAATGCTTTTGAAGTTCCCTGTGAATACAGTATCTAGACATCAGAAGCAGACCAGTCATCCTATTTATGTTAAAGGAAGCTCTGGGGTGAACCACTGCATTTGCAGTGATTATTCAAAACCAATATTCTGCTAATTGTCTTACTAGTTTCCTTCATATGTAAGCATTTTAATTTCAATGGGATATAATTATATCATCCTTCTTCTCACTAATTTACAAAAAAAGAGCTATGTAAGAGAATGGTCCAATATCGTACTGGATATAGAAGACAGGACTTCTTCCAAATATTTCAACATCTGAGAAATGCATCTTCCTACACAATAAACAAGTAAGAAAATATTTTAGGTGATTTAAAAGTTAAAATTAAGTACCATATTGAATTGAGAAACACACTTTTTTTCCCCCCCTTCAATAATTTCTATGATTTAGATATGGCTGTATTTATAGGACCATGGAACAGGGTTGTTGAAACTGGCTTGCATTAATACAGCCGACTTGATTTCCCTCACGAAGTATTCAACTTACTGCACTATAAAAGAGAAGCAGTTAAAACAAATTAAATGTTTCTAATTGTTATTTCTCTCAGAAAGAAACACCACTGCTACAAAGGCTGGTTGATATTTCTCTGCAAGGCTTTTGTTTCTGTCCCTTCTAACAGGCCAGTGGCTGAGCGTTCTTGTACCTTCTCCTGGAAAGTCACTGTTCCGCCCAAAATAGTTCAAGCATTTATTCAGTCATCATCTATTGTCCTTGGACTTAAGAAGCAGAAAATTAGACCTGATGGGGCATCTCTTTTGGCCCTAAAGGGGTAGTATCCAGACACAGCAGATCTAAATCTGTGGTTTCTTGGCTTAGTCAAAGACATTCCCTTGAATAGGTGACAACTGTATCTTAAGCCCAGCGCAACATCTGTGTGAATTAGAGAAGCAAAGTAATTTCTAACCAGATAATCATTTGCCAGCAGAGACTTTGTAATGTTTGTTTTGCTGTGATTTTTTTCTACTAACACAAGGGACATCTACAGGCGCGAACATGAATAAGCAGCGTTCACTCTACTTCTTTCCGCAATGGAGATTCCTATCTCGGTTGTAAACACTCTACTGCTTGCAGAACAGAAAATTAGGAACCATAAACACATTCCTTTATACATTTTACCCTAACATGCATCAATGTTTGCCTCAAAAGGTGAAAGAACGCCATTCATTTCCGCAAAGTAGAGTTGGCAAACCTTAAGCTCTATTGTTGCAGTGTAACTGTTTTCCCCTCTCCCAAACTATTACCTGTTCTCAGAGATAATTAGCCTGACATTTCCATCACTGTATTAACATGAGTCGCAACCTGGGAAATAATAGTAAGGAAAAGAACACAAGCTGAGAATGCAAAAAAGCCGTTGGAACCGTGGCTTGGAGAGTAACTGTTGGAAGCGCATGTATGAAACATGAGGCCACAGGGGCCAGCTTACAATCAGTGAAATTCAGATCATGCTTTAAGCTGCAGACAAGGTGACATCCATTTGAAACTCATGTTCATAACTGCAGAAGGATGAAAAAAAGAGCACTGGGGTTCTACAAAGGCATGACTCAGATTAATACTGTATTCTGCTGGTTGAGTCTTGCTAACTGTACTGCTAAGTTGGAAGAGTATTGGGTGTAAGAAGAAAATCATTTATGGAGGTATCTTGCTGTGATTATATACCAAAATTATGTACCTGGTGAAGTAAATGCACCACCATGTAAGTATGGATGGAAAGCCTAAGTATTTCAGGAAGCTTAAGAAATCAGATCCAAAGTGAGTGAGTACGCCTTGCAGTCATTTATTAGGGTATGTATGAGACATGATTCACACTGAAGACCAGCAGGAGATCAGCTTACTTAAAAATCTTTGACCTAAACTCCATCCTCTAATCCATTCAGATCCTAGCACTTAGTCTGTTTTTTTTTTTCCTGTATTCAAGCAAGGCATCCTTTGAGAGGAAATGTAGAGCAACCATTACAGATGACACAGAAGCACCCAACAACTTTCCTTCACAGAACCTTTCATGTTCCTGGTAGCAATCCCAGTAAATGCACGTTAAAATTTTCAAGAGAACCTCAGCTGCTGACTGGGTGACTTCCCTGCCAGAGCTTTCAAAAGAAAAGAGACCTATATCACAGATTTAAGATGGTAGTCACATTATTTGAGATTTCAGCCCTTAGAATCAGATTTAAATAGTAAAATTATATGGAATCTAATTTTGGAAAAGGTCTCAAATCTTTTAACAGCTTTTCTAGATAGAACAGAGAACCATTTAAATGAAATGCAGATTAGGAATACAGGAGTTTTGGTGCTAATTGATTTGGAAGAGGTATTAATGCCAGTCAGCAAATAAAAAAATAAAACTACATCCCATTGGATATGTAAAAGTCAATGAAAAACCCAATAACTAACTTACTGAAAATTGTTCAAATCCCAGAACTAATTTTAAAGCAGGTTGAGGATGGAACACATGAATCTTGAGGAAAGCTAGGAGGGGTAAATGCACTCCATTTGTTTACTGAAGTAAGAATACCCATCTGTCATTCTCTGACACAGAAACGTTTTGGGAACCAAGTACATCACTAACCATGACTGCAATTACTGATCATCATTGATTGATAGATCACTGATCATGATGACAACTGTTATAAACTGTGATATATTTGCTATAAGGGAAAAAATATCAAGCCCATGTATGATTTTTTTCACCTACAGCAAATACCTCAATGAATAAAAAGTGAAAGAGCACTTGTTGCAAATAGATTTGAGACACTGGAATACAATACTCTGAGGAAGCAACTAGTAATCGTAACAGTATCAGATCATCTGGTCAGCAACGTCAATAGTACTAAATTGATTGAGATAATAACAACTTCACTCAAATCAACACATTGTGTTATTTGTACCAGCAAATATTACTCTCAGTAGGATTTCCCCCATATACTACCTCCTTACAAAAGCTGTTTTTAAATGTTTCTTTCACAGTTTGCATACAAATTATAGGACGGAGAGAATATCTTTTCACTGAATAACAAGCTGCAGATATTGAAACTTGCAGGGTATCTTGATAGTTTTATTGCAATGATACTGATTTTTAAAATTCTAGTTAATAAGTTCACTTTTTGCAGTTTTCTCAATGATTTTAATGAGTTTCCATGCTTCTCTCCCATTTATGTAAACCTCTATTTTTTGTATCTTCATTTTGCATACATTTCTTGCTTTTATTTAATTTTATTTTAACTAGTCTTCCAGTTAGCATTCACACCTGTGGCCCGATACTGGATTTGAAGCCAGTGTCCTCAGTTAAGGACACTGTCCTTTAGACAGTCACCAATAAACTTTCCTTAGTAAAGGTAAATTGGATTATGGATTATCCAATCTCATTTGGGAGTAGCCCATTTTATTTCTGTAGTGAACAGATCAGCAATGCCTCCCTGATCCCCACTCCTCCACTTCAACGGTGTCAAATTAAAAAGTGGAAATCACACCATCAGACAATTCATCACTGTCACCTAAAGCAATATGGGATCAAGAAGAAATTTCATTTTGAGAAATTTCCTTTAAAAAACAGCTATCCAAGCTTTGTTTGGTTTCTTTTTTCGTTTCTGTCCTTTTATCAGAGCAGCAAGAGAATGGCAACTTCTGAGTGAGACAAGCAGCATTATACATTGCAACTTCACACTAGTACATTCAGGAGCAGCACAAATCTTTTGGTCAGACAGCCTAAGCAAGCTCTCAGAGGAAAGTGTGGTTACAGGCCACAACCTTCAAAGCTTTGGGAAAATATGCAGAGGTCTTCACATCCAGCAATGGCCTCGAATCTTTGACCAGCTAGTTCCTGAGATGGATGGAATCATTTCAGTACTCATCTTCAAGTCTATGGCTTATGTCTTTATATGGACAGGCTGTGTTACAAATAAATCTCCAGCCTATCACTTACTCCTGTAAGACTCTTTAATTTTCGCCTTAGATTGCGACTCCATTCCAGGCCTTCCCCTCAGAACCTTCCTGTCACTATTGAACTAAGACAGCCTTGTGCAGGTCAGCATTTCCTGCATCCCTCAGCCAAGCAGAAGACGAATGCAATGCAGGAGAACCTCTGGCAGCTGCTTTGTCAGTTTGACAGCCAAGTGAGGGAGAAAATCTAGAATCACAGACTGGTTTGGGTTGCATGGGACCTCAGAGATCATCTAGTTCCCAGCCACCTGCCATGGGTGCCACCCCTCCATGAGACCGGGTTGCCCAAAGCCACATCCAACCTGGCCTTAAACACTGCTGGGAGGGGGCAGCCACAGCTTCTCCGGGCAGCCTGTACCGGTGTCCTTTCACTCTAATAGAGAAGAATTTCTTCCTTATACCTTATATAAATATGCCTTCCTTCAGCTAAGGGACATTACCCCTTAGGAAGTATCTTAGGAGTTTCAGATTAAAAAGTAGTAAGGGTTTTTTTTCAGAATTAGTTGTTTGTGGATGAATTCTTACATAGTGGTCTACTTTGTTTTCTTATAGTAAGGAAATGAACAATATGCAATTCTATATATATATATGAGAACATCTTTTACATGACACAACTGAGATCTATGTAATTTGATGCTGACTGCTACATCTTAGTAATATATGTGCATGTGAGTTCGTAACTCTGGGTTTTGAAGGCCTACCATGATTCTACAAGTCACGTTCAGTGAGAAACATGCCAGGAAAACACTGCTAGATACAACACCAAGAACCCACATTCAATTACTTTTTCTCTTTGCTAAGGATTCATAGCTGAATCAGGGTGGATGTGAGACATTACACACCACACAGATTTAACTCAAATCTATTGAGACAAAGCCTTTTGTAAACAAGAAAGTAGCAGACAGAACTAGATAAAAGCCTTAACCTGGCAGAGATATGCTTCCTCATGTTAACGTTTCTCTTTCCTCAGAGAGGTATATGGAACAAACTGTAATAGTGGACACACGTATTGAGTCCTGCCCTAGGATCCAGCATGTCCACTTCAAAGGCTGGAGCATATAGCTGTAACTGTACTGATGACATCAATGCTGACTGAAGTACTGATACTGTTGAATCCAGGAGAAAATGCACCCAACCAACTTTACCTACTTTGAGATCAAGAAAAAAGCGGGTGTAAGACCAGACATCTTTCATCATCCAAGACATCAGCTCCTGAATCCAACGTGCAGTAGCTCAATATTGGAGGCCTGAACTTAATGTCATGGAAGTCAACGTCAAAACTTTTCAAAACATGCAACAGTTTACCTAAAGGTAAGGAAAATCACAGCACATGTTTTTCTTTTGTGTTCTGTAAGACTTTGTGACTTCTTGTAGTTTCCTCTCAATACCTTCCTGTTAATCATGGCAGCTATTTAACTTGGAAAAATGGATTTTGCATCTGTGACTCCAAATTAGCAGTAACTCATGTTGATATAGTCATCTGCTATGCAATTTAAACATTAACCGTTTATGGTTATGAGAAGACAGACTGTATTACATATTCCACAAAAGAAATGATTCACATGTACCAACTCGAATATATACTTCCATACTTCATATATATAATGTTCTCCTTATACTCCTAGTATAATTCTCATTGAAATTCATAACTTTGTTTTGCAAACAAGCCCTAGAGCAGCAAGAGAGGTTGGCGATGTCTTCCAATGACAGCAACAAATGAAACTGCCTAAAAAGATACACTGCAGAAGTACAAGGCTGCCTGAAAGAGAAGTGAGCAGGATCATACATGTGGAGTTCTTTCCATTCACAGAATCACAGAATTGCAGGGGTTGGAAGGGACTTCCAGAGATCATCAAGTCCAACTCCCCTGCCAAAGCAGGCTCCCTAGGACAGGTTGCACAGACAGGCATCCAGACAAGTCTTGAATATCTCCAGAGGAGGCGGCTCCACAACCCCCCTGGGCAGCCTGTGCCAGGGCTCCGTCACCCTCACTGGGAAAAAGTTCTTCCACATTCACCCATTGAAATTGGACTACTAAGATTTACGTTTTGTAATTAAATTGCATCATAGCTGGTAGAGATTCTAAAGAGCTTAAATAACTAATGAAATAATTCCAACTTATTATTGTTTCTCATAAAGGTGACAAACGTTTTTTTCTGAACTTGCAGAGAGGGAAGATGAACCAGAAATCACACAGATGATTTAGAAGATACGTGAGAATTTGACTTCCCTAAAAAAGCATATGCACTATGGTTAACACACAACATTATCTTCAGATATCACAGAATCACAGAATTGCAGGGGTTGGAAAGGACCTCAAGATGTTACTGTGGGCTTGAATTGATTGATTGATTTTTTGGCTATGACTAGTCAACGCACAAGAGACAGAAGGAAAGTGTGGCAATTCCATCAGCATCCATTAAGCTTTTTCCACACAAATGGCATAGTTCTGCTAAAGTGAAGAATACAGCATAACTGGATTAATAAAATTTTAATATATCTTACAGTTTAATATCTTATATTGAAGCTACATTGTGGATAAATGTATTTTCCACTGACTTCAGCATTAGTTTATGCTGAAGTTTCTTTAGCCTCGTGACATTTGAAAGCAGCAAGTTTTATTTCTGAGTGAAATTGCCTGAGCTTACTCTATTATGATTTGACATTTACATCGCAGTCATAGCCTGCAGCTCCAGCCAAGATCAAATCCCCACTGTTCATGCACATATAAATGTATGGTCCCTGCTCCAGAGAATTTAAATCTGAGGTCACCTGCTAAGCCAGCTACAGAAAACCAGAGAATCTAAATAACAAATTATCAACGTAGCCATTTAGACAACTGCAACCCTGAGGTTATTGTTACTGACATAGAAAAGCCTGAAGGAGGATTTTTGCTCCCCACAGTGAAACTACTTTTTGTATGCAACCCACGTAATCTGGGTAAATACGCTTCCTAAGATGGAAACCAAACAACACAGATTTGTTGTGTTATCTAATATTTGAATATAGTAGTTTTTCTTGAGCATAAATGTCATGCTATGATTCAGACCACTGAGAAAGGGCCATTAATTTAGAATTCAATTTATTTTACTTGTACGTGAAAGGTTTGTATTACCGGTATCACTGAAGTTTTACTATGTTTGCTTTGATGAAGGCACACTACTTGGAAAGGGAGGTTTTCATTTGCCATTTTAAAAATGCAGAACTTGTTGGAAGTCTGGACTTGGCCCTGTCTTTCAACACTGTGAAATACACCTTAACTCAATTTCTTTTCACCAAGACTGTACAGATTTTGAAGGGCTGTCTGCAAGCCAAAGATCTTGACGTTTTTCTTAATGTCAAGGCAAACCAAACAGTGAACTTTTTAGGTCTACTTCTGTGTTAGCTTCTTTTAGTCCCATCTAAGATCCCTTTCTCGTTTCCTACTCTGCAATATACCCACACATATTCTGAAATTAAATTCAAGCCTGTATCAATAAATACATATCAAATACACAGCTGTCAATACTTAATCCTTTGAGGTATTTTACCTTGCTGAAGTCTTCTGTTTGACGTAATTGTGCAGCCTGCCAGTGAGTTGTGAGCATTTGGCATCCAAAATTCAATTCTATCCTACTTGGGAGGCTCACGCAGTGGGATGGTGATGAGGTTTCACAGCTCTCCTTCACTCTATCTCCTCTGTTTAGGTGTCCTTTGCAAGAAATTCTCTGGTGTCAGAAAAACACCTCCAGGCACTAACAGCATTAGAGAGACAGCACTCTCTCAGTCGGTGTAGCAGCAATTGCTGGTCACCCAGCCTGTTCTAATTCTTCAGAAACTAAAGTAAGACCCAACCTTTCTTATCCAAGATTTCCTTAAACATGTTAAAGAAAGTTTTGGGCATCTAAACAACTTTTTTTTGTTTTTTAAAACCCAAAATCTACTGAATCTCTTGCTTCTTTCTTTGACAGCGTACCCCATAGGAAGGTTGTCTAGAGTAAGCATTGTCAACTATTTTCTTCAAGAATGTTAGAAGGCCAGAATACATGGTATTTTCTTCTATAGTCAGGTTACTGTTCACATGTAGAAAGACAGCAGGGCTTTTTTGTAGTTGTACTAATATTTTGTAACTCATTAGCAAACTACTTCTCTGAATACTTGAGAAAACCAAAAGGCTTCTTTTTGAAGGTTGGAGAGTCTTTAAAGTTTTGACTAATTGTTTTCATGTGCTGTAAATTATATTCCTTCATCACTTCCTATCAGACAGAACAAAACGAAAACAGTACATATTTTACAGAAGTATAATTCTGCAGAGGTTTATAATTTTTTTTGGAGAGAAGTATGAATATTAGAATTGAATCTTGCTTCCTATAAGGAAGCTAAAAAGTGCAACTTAAAAACTTTACACTGTAGTATTTATAATGTGAATTTACTTATTAAAATTTCCTTTTTCTTCATCAGCAATCAGGTTTGCAGATTTTCTATTAAAACACTGGTTTTCTTAATAATCGAAATCAGAGTTAAATTCTTTAGTTAACTTTTACTGTTACAGTTGAAATACTTTTTGCAATGCTATTTGAATTCCTTTATCACATGACTGCACATCGCTGGTGAAGAACTTTATTGGTTTGTTGGACGTTCTTCAAGTCCCATTAAAGTTTATTCAGGATTTTGTTTCACTAGTTATTTTTCCACTGGTGAACACTAACTATCTTGTAGTAACTTTCACTGATCTTGATTTGATCAATTTTATAATTTCAGGTCTTTGTTTCAAGTCATTTACCAATTAAGTTGCTCAAATACATCCTTATTTATTAAAAGTGGCTGCATTTTCTGCTTAGTTAGCAACAGTGGATAACCTATTATGAATACATAATGAATTAAAATAATGACTGAGGCCTTAACTATTATTATAATTTTCTCTGATTTGGTTTCTATCA
Organism: Laterallus jamaicensis coturniculus; assembly: GCA_022605575.1. Classification (NCBI taxonomy): domain Eukaryota; kingdom Metazoa; phylum Chordata; class Aves; order Gruiformes; family Rallidae; genus Laterallus; species Laterallus jamaicensis. The sequence continues at coordinate 576,335 of JAKCOX010000120.1, forward strand.
AGACCTGTATTATATATTCAGTCCAGTTCTGGGCTCCTTGGTTTAAAAAGGACAGGGATCTCCTGGAGAGAGTCCAAAGAAGGGCTACGAAGATGATTAGGGGCCTGGAGCATCTCCCCTATGAGGATAGGCTGAGTAAGTTGGGAATCTTCAGCCTTGAGAAGAGAAGACTGAGGGGGGACCTAATTAAAGTCTATAATTATCTGAAGCAGGGGATGCAGGGGGAATTGGCCAGCCCCTTTTCAGTGGTCTGTGGGGATAGGACAAGGGACAATGGCTGCAAGTTGGAGCACAGGAAGTTCCACACCAACATGCGGAGGAACTTTTTCCCAGTGAGGGTGACAGAGCCCTGGCACAGGCTGCCCAGGGAGGTGGTGGAGTCTCCTTCTCTGGAGATATTCAAGACCCATCTGGACGCCTGTCTGTGCAGTATGAGCTGGGGAGCTGCTTTGGCAGGGGGGTTGGACCCGATGATCAAGACCAAAGAAAAGGGGCTGGCCAATTCCCCCTGCACCCCATACTTAAGATATTTATAAACATTGATTAGGTCCCCCCTCAGTCTTCTTTCCTCCAGGCTGAACAGCCCCAGCTCACTTAGCCTATCCTCATAGGGGAGATGTTCCAGGCCCTTAATCATCTTCGTAGCCCTTCTCTGGACTCTCTCCAGGAGATCCTTGTCCTTTTTATACCAGGGAGCCCAGAACTGGACACAATACTCCAGGTGGGGCCTGACCAGGGCAGAGTAGAGGGGGAGGATCACTTCCTTAGACCTGCTGGCCACACTCCTCCTGATGCACCCCAGGATCCCATTGGCTCTCTTAGCCACCAGGGCACACTGTTGGCTCATAGCCAACCTGTTGTCAACCAGGACCCCCAGGTCCTTCTCCACAGAGCTCTTCTCCATCAGGTCAACCCCCAACCTGTACTGATACATGCGGACACTAACAGTTACTTAAAAAATAAAATAATTAAATAAATCCAAAGAACTTATTAGTTTGGATGTTTTACTTCAGGTAACACTCAGAGACTGAGATCTTGCACAGAGGTTGGTCAGTTTCTCTCAGTGGCAACAGGAACCTCCTCTGCAAGCATCCCTGCAGCCGGTGTCCTCACTGGCTTGGGCAAGACACCCCAGACAGTTCTGCTGGATTCTCACCACCCATTCTGGTGATCACTCTAGCACATTATCTCCTAATTACCTTAGCTTTCTGCACCTGAAATAAATGGTTTCCACTAACTATTTAAAATGACCAATGTGCAGTTTGGCAAACGTGATGATAGGAACTGCCTGGTGACAGCCACTTGCACAGCAGTTGCAAAGAGAAATGTTGCAATACTGTGACTCTAATTGTGAACCTTTTGGATCCTATATTTTCTGTGTAAGAAAAACTGTAAGTGCTCGCTTTAAAATAATGGTGGTTCCACTCATCAGCACTGAGTAAGATCCAGTTAGGTGAGTACTGAAAGATCAGTAATGCTAGAAACAGGCATATTCCTTGGCAGAGGCAGGGCAAGGGATTTTGTCAAAAACCAAAGTTCATGCCCACTAACTTTCACCCTCTTTCCTGAATGTATAGGTACATACACAGATATTCAATTCTGCGTATGGAGTTCAATATGCTATTCTCATAATGTCCCTCAGATGAGACGATTTATGTAGTCTATGGTGGCAAGAGTGAAGGCATTAAAAAATTAATTGCAACCCCTAAAACTCAAGATCAAGCAGCATATTGGTTGTTTATTTTTCTTCTGAAATGACAGTAAGAGGTGATCTGAAAGTCAGTTTTCCTAAAAATGGATGTTGATTCTAGGAGGGTCAAGATGTTTTTTCTTGCTTTTCAACACGACCAAATCCGTAATAGAAATTTTGACACTGCAGCTATATATAAGCCATTGACTTCTTTAAATATAAACCAAAAAATGTTGACATTTGTATGCAGAGTATCAAACCTCACGCTGTGTCACAACCTATTTCATGTAACAATTTATCAAATAACTGTATTTTTAGTCTGAATTGCCTCATTATTACTCTGTCATCCTTTGCAGATGTCTACTACTTGCTAAAAAAAAAAAAAACCCACTTAAAAATACAGTATGAAAAGGAAAGTAGTTAATTAAAAATTTTGGTGGCTTTATATAGGCACAGTGATACAATGTGACCATTACAGTGTAAGAAACAATGTGATTTTATACAGCCTATGGACGATTACTAACACTAATAATTTCCTGACACTGTTAATAAGTGTTTGAAGGCTATGTCCCCTTGGGGTTTTCTTTGGATTAAACTGAGGTGATTAATGATCATTTCAGAGAGGTAGAAGCAACTGAGACAGAGAGAGAGATCAGTGTCCTATATTCTAAAACACCTCACCCGGTGAGGAAAAAAGTGTTTTCTGAAGTGAAAACAGAATAGAAATAATTGCAGAGCAGCAAAGGAGATGATGAAACGAGATTGTTCAGTCACACTGATCAAAGTAGCCCTGTGGCATTTAAATATTCGCTGGAGTTCCTATGTCTGCTCGGCTTTTCCTGCTGCAGAGATGATGCAGCATTATGCAAATAAGGAGTGGTAAAAGATAATTTCCACTGGCAGCAGGGATACTAATTTTAATAGGTTTTTTGTTAAGAACGACCTATTCACTGAATGGCGCAAGTGTGCACCATGTCTGAAGGGAAAAGACCAACTGCATTACTGACAGATGTACCACTTCATGGGGATTGAGCACGCAGAATATTAAAAGCAGTGCTGCCATCTCTTGGTTGGTTTTAGCTGTAGTCAACACCTACGGTACTTGCCATCTATTGATAGGAACCCCAAGCCTGCAGAAATGAATGCCACAACACAGCACCGCCTCAGCAACGTCCAAGCTACAGGATGTGGAAGGGTGACATTGGAGTATTTCAGTAAATGGAGTTACACCGACAGATTAAGCTCAGGTCTCTCTACAGCCATATAGGAAACATTTATGCTGTGGTGGGTTTTTTCCCTCCTGCTTCTTGCCTCTGGGGTAATTTTACTTCCCGAAAGATGATCATGTTTGGAGTAGACAGAAGGGAAATGTCTCAGAGAACATTTCAATGTTATCTGCTAAATTCCAAGCCTAAAAGCATGTAAATCCTGCAGGGAACTTCTCTTCTGGGACTCAGGGGTTTTTGCTCAGGAGAATATATGTGTGCTTTATATTTTTTTATATATGTATATATATATATATACATATATGTGTACATGTGTGTATGTGTGTGTCTATATTCACACATACACATTTAAATATACAAGAATATATAAACAATATAGTTGCCCTGTTACATCGGTGGAATAAAAATAAATATGATCAAAACTGTGCAGATGTGGAGTCTTGCACTTCCGGCAGATTCCAAAAGGCAAAAGTGGCCAATGAGCTGCCAGAATCTGAGCCCTAACTTCTCTTTGCTTAAGGATTTCATGCCCTGATATACAAATAAGCATGTTATTACATTTCCTTCCATAGGAAAACTATAATAACTCACGGTGCAACAGAAACCTGCATACTGTCTCTCTTACAAATGACTAGTCCTGATATTCTTTACATATTTACTTATTGCTGTGACTCTACTAACCATTGATATAATGTTTTGAGACCTCTAAAATCACCCAGTCTCAATTACTTTTTAAGTCACTCCAAAACCCCCCAAACTGGTGCATAAATAATATTTGTGTTGAGTATTTTCTCCCTACAACTCAGGCCTCTCATGTGTCCTTAGTTGTGACCTTGAGTCGGTCATTTGTCTGTCCTAAAAACCTGGTTAAAACGTTTTCAAGAGCAAATTTGTTAGGCATACAAACAGTGTAACTTGTAAAATCCAAAAGCACTTCCTGAAAAATGTATCTCATTTAGGCTTGTGTTCTTCATTTAGATTGGAAACTACATGCTTAATGGAAAAAAATATTCATGATTCCCTTTTCAACAATGAAATGAAGGTGCTTCATTAGCTACCTTTGCAGGACTCACCCTTGCATATCATGAAGCTATAGAGAACTGAAGGTTGTGAAGCACCTCTGGAGATCAGTTAACCCAACTCTCTGCTCAGAGCAGGTCCAATTAGATGAGGATGCTCAGGGTTATGTTTGAGTGAGGATTCAATATCTCTGAGGATGGAGATTCTACACCCGAACTGTGCACCTGTGCCCAAACCTGACCACTCTTGCAGTGAATGTTAAAAAAAAAAGTCCCAGCATCTAATCAGAATTGCCCATGGTGCAGATTGAGTCCACCGCCTTTCATTCAGTCGCTGCTGGCTCACGTCCCACTTGCTGTCAACCAGGTCCCCTGAGCTGCTTTCTACCCAGGCAGCCCCAGCCCGTGCTGTTTCACAGGGTTATTTATTCCATTTCAGATGCAGGACTTAATCTGTGTGCAAAATGGAAAGAACTGCAGGACATAAAGGACAATTGTCACAAGTGATTAAATGGAGTAGAGGGTAGAAAGGTAATAATGAAACATATTCTTTCCATTCAATACCCACATGTAGCTTTTTTTGCAGCAGCAGCTACGAGGCAGCTCAGTTCTCTGTAACCCAGGGTGCAGGTGCAGGATGGGAGAGGCATCAGATTATCAATTATCTAATCTAGCGTGACACCCAAGTAGTCGGATTGCAATTTATAATACAGCTATGTCACAGCTTACTGCTGCTTTGTTTTTGCATGGATAACTCCTGAGTCCTCAGCTGCCTCTAGATCTGGATATACGTGATGCAGGTAAGCACTCTGTGGTACTGAAGCCCCTTCTGTAATGTAGCAAGGGAAGAGAAGGAGGAAAAAAAGAGATGCCGAAGCACAGTAGGGAAAACAGAACACAGATGATGAACAGAATTAAAAATCTGCCATTGATCAAACTAAGATGTTCTATAGCTGCCAAAGTAGGCTAGCAATTAATACGTCAGGCACCATAGAAGAGAAATGCTCTGGTACTGAGCTGCATGGAAACAAAGGCAAAAACTTCAGCCTACTGTCCAAATTAAACTGACTAACTCTCTTTATCTCAGTATCAAGAAAACTTCATATTATGCATCATTATTGATACAGTCAACCGATTCAATTAGTGCACCAAGTCAGTCACTTATCTTTTTTTCTTTAAAGAACCCAGATTTTATCTATGTGGATGCAAGCAAAGATTGTCTTTGAGTGAAGAATGTCACACTTAAGGCTGAATGGATGCACCCACCTACTAAGTGGAGGTTTTGACCTGACATATCCAAAATAATAACAGATCCTTCAGTCCAAAGTTTGCTTAACTATTTAAAACCTGAGTAATTGTAAAGGAATCAAGAACCAGTGGGATATATGCTGCCTTCGCAAAGGCGTGGCAACCCGGTTCAGGAACGGCACATCGACCAGACCCAGGCCACTCGGACCGTCTGCTCACAGATATCAATATGATGGATGGCAAATGGTGTTCATTAACAGGTAACATGAACTTATATAGCCGAGGTTCACAATGTCACTTCCACCGCTTGCTATTGGCTATTAGGGGAGGGGCCTTATCTACCCACATATCACGTGATCTTCCGACCGCCAGGCCCTAGGTAGCAACAGATATACCATTCTAAACTTACTTTCCAAACATTATCACACCAAATGTTCAATGATAAAATTGCTAAGTGGTCCCTGACTGGATTATAGTGATGACTCACAAACATGACAAGAGAAACAGTTAAGCTGTGGGGGGTGTAATGCTACATTAGATACAAATTTTACTTCTAGGTGACCATTAAGAATGCATAATCAGCTTTTCTACTCAAATAAATAATTTTGGTTAGAAGAAATGTTTAAAATAATTTTAAAATAAACCATGAATCATGCTTTTTAAGATACATTACGCATGTTGCAATATTTTACCAGATAATTCAAGCACCACTGGCCTTGCAAATTAGTGTTTCGAGTTAAGAAGTGGCACCCAAAGGGCAGCCTTGTAGTAAGGAACTCACCAGATGTAAGAGCTGTAACTGTTCAGCCTGGAGAAGAGAAGGCTCTTAATGTATATAAACACCTATAGGGAAGGTGCAAAGCAGATGGAGCCAGATTCTTTTCAGCAGTGCCCAGGGATGGAATAAGAGCAAATGAGCACAAACTGAAACACAGGAGGTGCTGTATGAACATCAGGAGACACTTTTTACTGAGAGGGTGATCAAGGACTGGCACAGGCTGCCCAGAAAGGTTGTGGCATCTCCATCCTTACTCAAGAGCCGTCTGGACGTGGTTATGGGTAAATGCCTCTCAGTGGCCCTGCTTGAGAGGTACCTTCCAACCTCAACCATTCTGTGGTACCACGTAGGCAGAAGGAAAATTTGCTCATAATATGGCATCAGTGTTGCAGTACCAAAAGCAAGCATGTTGTACTAACCATAGATAGTTGATAATAAGTAACCATCAAAATATTTGAAGACATTCTCCAAGCTATAAAGCATAATTTCTGCATGACATTTACCTCTGTAGCTTTTCAGGGCATTATGCTAATTACTTTCAATAACATTTGGGCTATAAATTAGTCCATTTTCTGCAGATGGAAACTATACTAACATGAAAGGTAATTACTACAGTATTTGATGTACCATTGACAAGTATATATCACCAGTATATAACCTATCATAGTTTTTATATAGCACCAGTCTCTGACAATGCTTTTGTCTAGCATTGCTTTAGTTACAGTAGCTATCCCTGGAAGTTTATCTGATGGAACCAACGATAACCTGGGAGGAAGTTTTCTACTTACTTTTTTTTGAGACCCCTTACTGTCATTGCTGCAGAAACATACTATCAGTATTGTGGCTGATGGTCAGAATATGGAATTATCAGACTCCTAATGTTCTGCCACGTTCTTCACAAAATATGCCAGGCAGGACAATTTGCCCAGTTGCTCACCACATGTGCAATGTTTAACATAGAGCACCTGAATAATAACAAACCCTGAAAGACATCTTTCTTGGCACTGAGACATTAGAAAGGAAAACATTCCACCATCACCAGCCCAGAAATGTGAACAGGTAGAAATATAAAATGCTCTAATGATGTGTTTCTGAGAGCGGGTTCTCCCTATCAGAAAACCAAAGGCAGCATCCCTGAAGCACACCCTAGAACTCTTCATAAAAGGTTTCTCAAAGCTACACTCCTGGAGGTCTGTTGTATGTATGGGTGGAACACTGTGCCAAAGGGTAACGCAGCATTCACCTGTAATCTAATACCGCCATTGATTTTTCAGTCCCATGCCTAAAGGCTTCTCAGGCTGCAATATGGGAGCACTTGGTAGTTAGCATTACTTAATACTTTCACTGACACTCATTTCTCTGTAATGTGTTATTGGGGATTTCCTTAGGAATCATACTGATATTCTTTCCTTTTTTAAAAAAAAACAACAAAAAACAACCAACTGTTGATACAGTCCCTGATTCAAGGGACATTTTCACATGTATTTATATATGAGAAACATCAGAACACAGATCGAGGGTAGAACTCTTGACTGGAAGAATAAAATGGGGTGTCTCTATTACTGCCCTTTTATTCCCAACAGGTACTGCCCCTTGCTAATATACTTTAATGGTTTTCTCATTTCGTATTTAAACAAAGATTGCCTTGCACAATATATAAAGTTCAGTTAATGATAGTTTTATCTTAAATAAGCTCAGAGGGAACATTGCTGTTCCTACCTAAAGGTGTCCATAGCTTTGAGTTTAGCAGTTTAAAGACAGCAGCACTGTCATCATCCCACGAAGTGGCCAAAAGAAATGGCTTAGCTTTTGAACAGGTTACTACACGTGAGAGAAGACAAAGAAGGTTATCCTCATGAAAACTTTCCTTAGTGTAGCCCATTTCCCACTGTAAAATCACAAAAATTCCTATTTTAAAAATCTAGCATGGTTTCCAGGATTCAACATACGTCTTTGCTATTCGGTAAACCCTATGTACACATGCAAGCTCTGGAATGTCTACATCCTCCAACACCATGATTCAAATGGAGCCAAGCAGTATCAGTTTTTCCTAAGTGTCTGTTAAACACAAGAGTTTTCCTTCAAGATAAATCAGTTGCAGTGGAGACCTCAAAGCATCACTTGGAGGTGACCTTTTCATTTAGCAGAGGGAAAGCGGCCAATTAAAAACCACACCACAATCATATGGACAGGTTGATTTTGACAAAATCACACCTTACTCCTCAGAACCTGTGCCTATCTAAAACTTCAACTCTCTGTACACCCAATGCAACTCATGTCTTTTAATGTAAATTGAGAGTCAAAGTAGCCCTAGAACAGGTGTTGTTTTTTTTTTTTCCTGGGGAACTGGCAAGTGAGCAGGTCACTTCAGATACAACCCATAGCAAGAGGCTGTGCAAGCAGAAGCTAAGGACCTACTTGAAGAGTCTGAAGCTGTCATTCATTTCTTTACAAGATACTGTTCCATCAAGGCAATACTTGGTGAAAGATGAGACTTAAACCAGCATGTAATTCAAAACATGACAAGTAAAATATTTGCACATTTAATCCAGAAGGTGTAGTTAAACTAAAGCTGTTTGACAAGCCACAGTCATCACCAAACTGACCACAAAAAAAATGGATTAATAAAATTCTGAAATAGCCATAGCCAGAAGGGGTTAAAACTCGTAGATGCAGCTAAAGCTGTGTCTGTAACATTATAAGGCACTAACCTATGCCAAAGAAAGGTCTCATAATAGAGATTCATTTATATCATCCTCCACTGTGCCAGGAGGTATTACATTTTGCATGTATTTAAGAGTTATTGTAATTACATAAATCTTCAATTTTCCCTGAAACTCTAAAGGGCACATATATAATTACCTATAGTGGGCATGCAATGAAATAGCTTGCTTTAGAAAACACTTCCATTTCAATTTCTAATAAACCATAAGTACCAACTTCACCCTTGTACTACTTAGGCATCATCCTGAATCTTGTGAGATGTTTCTACTGTTTATTAGACATCAATTGACCTTGGGATAACACCCACCTCAGAAATAATTTCAGTGAATGAAATTAGGTTGAGCAACCCTTGAAAGACTTAAACAGTTCTGATGAGAGAGGATACAGCTTAATAGAGGTCCAGGTTTGGGGAATTGCATTACCGCTTGCATCAGCTTAAATGATCCTACAACAACCGTCTCACATTGACACAGCTTGCAGATTTACGCACTGTGTAGCAAAGAGCCAGTTTTATCACAGCTCATCCACTATCAAGTGTTTGGAAAAGATAAGAATTCATTTGCATTTTTAATGACAGTTCAATGTCTTGACTTCTTTGCAGATGCTACACTGACAAATACAAATTATAGCTGCAAACAGTCACTTCCTCTAGCCTTACTACGTATATTTTGGGGATATATTTCTTCAGTGAAGATCAAGTACTTACGTGGCACCAACTGACACAGGTGAATAATTACGCAGTATTTAAAGTGATATTAATTCTCTGTTGGAGTATTTTAACATATCCTGCAACCTCCCAGGTCAAAGGATTACAAGCTTTATTTGCATTCCAAGTCTACCCTTTCAGTAACAGAGATCACTAGAAAGCGTTGCTGGTTGGAATCCACAACACAGAAAAGAATTTTCTCCATCCCTTCTTTTCCTCCTTCTGCTCTCATCAGCAAAATACCCATGGAAGAATGCAATAGTCCACAATAATAAGTAGGCAATTCAGCAAATGATTGATCACTACTGGGCTGACTTTTATAGGGCTATCTGCCCTATAACAGGTACCTTTCATTTGACCAAATGTCCTTGTTCATGAAATTAGAATAAAATGGAGAGATGACACTCTGACTGAAAACCAATTACAAACAGACAATATAAGATACTGTGAACAATGTACGCACCACATATTTGCCCATACTTTCTCCCATGTAAATATCAGAATGCTACTTTCTTACCACAAAGGTTCCTTAAAAATGATGTAAATCTCCTGAGCAGCTGAGATGAAGGATTAGCAAACATAGTGGACTTTTCAAGGCTTTTTATGCTAATTAAGCATTCAGTTCTGAGACATTTCCAGGAGCGTACACTGACTGAGTTTGTGTGATTTCTTGTCTATGCTCATAGTTGTATATACATCCTGAATTAAAACACCAGTCACTCATTTTAAAGACGTCAGCTTCTTATACTGTGCAGCTACGGAACATTAACCATCCCTGCTCAAATCTCAACTGATTAATAAGGCAGCACGCCTTTTAAAGGATCTGTGACGGCACGGTGGATGGAGGCATTGATCTACACTCCATGCTGACGTACACAATACGCAACTTCACTGAATATTTAAATCAGCTCAAACTTCTTTCATCATGTGCGTTGCACAGCAGCTGTTTCAGAAGTGCAGCATCAAATTCTAGGAGGAGCTTCCACAGAAAAACAGCAGGAGCCGAAGAGGGAGGTTATGCAGGACTCCTTCCACACAGTTAACTTACAATTCCACCATACACCACGGCAGGCTTCACTACCCTGACAACTACATGTAATTCTCACTCACACTAATGCTTTGGTTTTATACCAAATACATAAAAAGTGGAAGTAATTTGCTGTTGGCAGAGCATACTGTAGGAGACTATATTTCGCTGTAATGAAAACCAACAGCTGGATGGGACTTGTGAAATTTAAGGAAATTTTGCAAGATGTGTCTGAAAACACAGGCATGAATCAGGATGCAGGGGTTTATTACAGGAAAAAACTTGCCTCAACATTACCTCCTCTATTAGTAAACACCACACTTAAAGCAGTAAGGCTACTTCACAAACGGAAAAATTGGTAATACACAGTTAGGCTAATTAATGTGTGTCCACTAAGAGTGGATAGAAACAAATATGCATTTGTTGGGGTGTATGCTTAGTGTTTGTTAACAATGTCTTTGTTAGCAAACAATATCTGTTTCCTTAGACTTCATCTCTTAATTCCTAGATTTTTCCTCAGAATCAAACTATTTGTCTTTAGCTTTATATCCCTTCCTCCCATTAAATAATTGTATTTATCAATTATTATAATTTCATTTGTGTTCTGAGACATTAATATTTTACATTAGGAATGTCACACAGTTGCACAACTATTTTACATCATTTGCATCTAAGATGATACACCGAACTCTCTAGCTTCAAAAGCAGCTTACAGTAATTAGGGCTGTAACTCCTCTTTAAAACTAAGAGGCATTGATAACCTTTATCAATGTTCTTGAAAAAATTTTAATTAGATGATAAATTTATTAATTTTTCATATTTCCCTTTCTTTACCTAATGTACTTCACATATTCAATTTTAGTGATTGTTCATACCAGGCATACATAATCTTTTTTTCCCCCCATATTTCCACTACTCATTTTTCTATTCTGTATCTTCCCTCTGTGTCTTCCCACATATTTCTTACATTCCCTCTATATTTCCATTTCATTTAGGCATAAGACACAATGGCAGGTGTGGATACAACCTGTGTAGGCAGCATGCGTGTGTGTCTGTGCGAGGCAAATACACTCATGTCTTCTAGGATAACTGAAAAAACCTCTTCTCTGCCTCAGTGATCTTAGCTGCACACAAAACGAAACCACAAACTATGAGTCTATCCTACACCTTACCAGCAATGATCAGAGAGGTATCTTATTGCTGTAATGCAAAACGTTTTGTCCACAGACACTCACCCCCCTCACCGTGCAAAGAAACAAAAGAACGAATTAGAAAGCCAGATACTCAGCCAGGCCCACACTGATCTACAGACTTGGAATCCCAAAACTGCCATTTAAATTGAAAAGTTAATTCCAACTTGTGAAACCAGTGAAACAAAACCAGATGCTTTAAACATGTTCTCCAATCCCAATCTGAGTACCCACACCTTTGATATTTGTCCTCCAGTTGAATTATTCTTGGTTGCATTTTATCACCAATGCATTATTTATTTATTTATTTATTGAAGTTGAAGAATTTCTCTAATTGCTAGCTTTTGCATCCCTCTGGACTGATGTCAAATAAAGATGACAGGCAATTTCCAAGGAATAGCCCACATTACAGCACGTATCAGAAATGTTTACCTGTAAGATAAACTAACCACAATACACCAGAGACTCTGTAAACTCAACCTAAGCCACAATAACACCTTCTTTTGGTAAAAACCTTTCCATGCAACATCTGAACTACTTCAGACAAGCAATCCAAGAAGTCTCCATGTTTGCTGCCAATGTCTTGTGCTTTTAGTAAAATATAGATGCAGCCATTCATGTTCGATTACCTGACTTGAAAGACAATGAAATCGGGCGAAGCTCTTATCTCCTAAGATCCCTTCAGGGTGGTGAACAAGGCTCCCATCTTTCTGAGGCAACCAGCACAGTACTATTGAAGCCTCCAACTCTCCCACTTTGTTAACTAATAGGTTTAAATAGCGGTGGTCCCTGCATGCAAGGAGTTGTTTGAATTAATTCAATTCCCTCCCTTTGACCTCTATGGTGGAGCAGTAGTAAGTCTACAGGTGGTGAAACAAGGCATGAGGATTGACCTTTGACCATTTTTATTATTTAAGCTGAGTCTAGATAGCCAACTGTCAGTAGCACGTCTCTTTGCTTTGAAATGCAAACATTTCACACAAGTAGTAAATAAATATATCAATAGAACAGGACAAAATCTGACATTTGGGAAAGCAGGAACTGCTACTAAATCAAGTTTTTAGAGTGGCATAAAATCCTGACTTTTATATAACAGAAGAAATAAATCAAATAACGTATACTCTGATATTTAGCTGTGTGCCCTGAAGCACAGCATCTGTGTACCAACCAGAATTTTACTAGAAAACAAAGAAGAATTTTCCATAAACACAAGAAGTTAGAAATATGAAAATCACTTAGGGAGAAAGGAATTATAGGCACTCTGGAGCCATTAAAAAACTGGTACAAATGAAGTTTCCAAAGTAGGTCTTAACAGTTCTTGTGATTGAGACAATTTCAGCTTGGCACATTCAATAGCAGATGTATGGAAGACAACTCTCAGACAAACAGGAGTCATGAACATCAATTTATGGTTCCAAGACTTTAAAAATCCTTGAAACAACTGCATCATTTTTCTTGTCACAGTATCTTCCCCTGTTCCCTGATATAATAGTTCAGTATTTCAGCATTTCAACCAAGATATAAAACAGAAATCTACTGTTCACTTATGTTTCATTCATTTAGGCCCCCTAGAACAGCAGCAGAGTTTTTTACTGAGCTACTGACAAAACAATGGAAAGGAAAAAGAGGAACGGGATAATAAAATGATACAACCACTTTCCTGATGTGCTCTTGACAGTGTAAAAAAATTTCAGGTAGTTTAAGGGTCCACATTGGATAACCAGTCTTGTATGTTACTGGTGGGTTGTCCTTTAGGTCCTCAAAAGGAACATGTTTGTTATGCTGCAAGGTGTGCTTCTCAAAAAGAATCCTGCCAGTCTGGGGCTTCATGCAGAACACACACACACTAGTGATGAGGTTTTCATTAACTGATCCAGGATAGGGCTCCTAAGGAGGTCTGATGGATTTACTTGAAGGCTGTAGACTCAATGGCCATCAACACATTTAATATCAATATTTCAGTGGTTTGGAACAGTGTCCCAAATTCACTGCTGTCAGACAGAACTATAAACTTACAGCTGTGAAACCCACTGATTTCCATGCAATTTTCAGTGGCTAGTTTGTCACCTTGACAGACAGAGTGCCTGTTGAAACATAACTGAGTTTTGTAACGTCCACCATTAATGACATTTACAAACCATCAAAACCACAAAATAGGATTACACAGTAAATAGTATCTCAAAAACTAAATACTGCTGGTGGTAGTGGAACCTCTGTGTATGGAAATAACAACAAACTGAGTTAAACAGTCAATGCATGAAATTTACTATAGCTAATTTCTCGGAAATGTAAGTTTTTCTTTTTTTCTCCTCAAAATAAACCCGCCACTCCCATCAGGGTCCACACTTACACTTCATGCTTCCCTTCTCTTGAGAACCAACAGTCAGAAAGTGCTCTTGAATTAGTTTATTTTCTAAAAAAAAAAAAAAATTAAAAAAAAATTCTTGTTCTGAAATCCATGAGAGTTCTGGAAGTCACTACTGGCAAGTAAATTGCCTATTCCCCCTTGAGGTATGGGGGCTGAAGACTATGATTTTGACTTGGCATCTGTAGCCTCAAGAGTGATGACTGAGTTTCAACTGTTGTTTAACTGTAACTGCAGGGGTTAAAGCAGGAAAATTCCAGGGCAGAAATGGCACTCAGAGATATGCTTAACTTGAAACAAATGCTATTAGCCCTTATCTTGTTTCGAGGCCTTACTGCCTCAAAACTTACTTCTGAATTACAGCGAGGATTAAATTCAAGTCCTTTTGTTACATCTACATTTCTGAAATGTTTCTTCTTCATTGTAAAATGAGCAGCAGCTAATCTTTACAGAAAGGAAAGTTTGTTAAAACTAAAGGAATTCTCCACACATACTCATTTCTATTTCTTTTTTCTTTGTGGAAGAACCACAAGTTGTTTCACTTTGGAAGTTACTCATTTTATGGTATCACTGTGGTGCTAAAAGAAACAAGACAGCTACAGGAAGCAGAATTTTCTAACTTTTTATGGTTTACGTTGTAGCCATTCTCAGCTTTTCTCCTATCAACCTCCAACATATAACTGGAGTGGTCATCAGTAAATATTATAGCTATTTGCTCAAACATGAAATGCAGAAGTATGCTTCTATCCCAACATTTGTTCTTTTGAACTATAGCTTTCTTATAAACTCCTTTATTTTCTCTTAAGTCATAAAAATTGCTACAAACAATAAGTATAATCTACAATATGCATAATTGCATCCTTTGTCATCTGCCAAGCTGCTATTCAGTCCAAAGGTATTTCCCTCATGTCACAGAATCATTGAATGCTTTGTGTTGGAAGGGGCCATTAAAGATCATCCAGCTTCAACTAGATTGACAGTGAGACTTCATGTCCAAAATGATGACAATTACTACTGGCAAAATGAAACAGATGGATATTTACACAAACTAAAAGAGACATTATACAAACAAAACCAACAAAACTTTAAAAGCCGAGCAATTCCTATCATCTTTTCCTTGTAATATTGCCTGCCTATCTCTTCATCTAAAAAAAATATTTTTTTTTCCTTTTTTAATTTTCATCTTCATGCTTCTTCTGCTCATGCAAGTTCTGATCCTGGAGCAAAAACAAGGCATATCAACATATAGGACAAGATGCAGTGGTCATCTCGTGGAGGTATGGTCAAGTACAAGCCAGTCTGATTAAAAATATTCTTCACTCTTCATAAAAGTGAAATATGCTGCAAATTATACATGAGAGCCTCCCTCAACCTCTACTGGCACCGAAGAAAACAGCAGCACTGGAATTAAAATATCAAGTCAAACTTTCTGAAGTTGTTTTGGCACCCTTTAGTCATAGGGTGCCAAAATACTCCCAACATTAGTTACTTTTAATGGACATCACCTTTTTTTCCTACATGTCTGTAGGCACTGCTATCTTTTCCTCGGAAAGACAGTTCGGAGCCCCAGTGTAAGACGATGATCCTAATTGATTTCCTGGATGTTTACAGTAGCTACTTGCTTTTAAAAAAAACAAAATCAATGTTTCCCAAGAGCTTTGGACTTACTGCATGTTTGGAGTGCTTTTGAAAAGCTTTGGCCCTACTACGCTTGTGCAGTATAGACCAAACTTCACGTACTGTAGATATCGTGTGTGACCTCCTGTGGATGAGGAGACCGATAATGCTAAATATAGGTTCAAGTCACTGAAGCACAGAAACAACAAAAACGTACATTTTGGAAGGAACAGAGTTATCCCATGTCCACAGTTTCACAAATAAAGGCAAAATTCTTTCTAATCATCAAGTCAAAGAGGGTAGGCAAGGAAAGGGAAGGTAAAATGCATTGCAAAAGGACTAGCAAATTTAAATGCTTCAAGCCTATTACTCAAATACTTAAACATTTTTTTTCTTTTCTTTGAATTGCACTAAGCTTTAATTACCATACTGGTCTTTAATATCTTTGAATTTTGAGACAGTCTGCAACCTAATGCAGGGTTAACAATGAGTATTTAAGAGACTTTATCAGGGACAACCATTTATTCCAAGAAGAAAAGCATCAAGAAAGTTTGTTGCCCTTTTTCAAATTTAGTCACTGAAGTGCAAACATTCAAACCAAGAACTAATTGCCAATGGACTTTACTCACTCCCAGAGGATGCTGTCCCCTCAGAAGACAAAGTGGCCATTTTTTGAAAAAGACCTGCTTTGTTAATAAAGCAGGACAAGGAGAGAAAAATGGGCAAAAGTGGCCTAGAAACCCAAGCTATTAAGTTCAAAGCCCAAGGGCTTCAAAACCAACGTGTACAGTGGGGGAAAGGTTAATTTCTTCTGTATGTTTTGTATCCTGCTTTTTCCTGGTCTAGTTTCAGAAATCAGTTCATAAATTCTGAGCTCAAATATTTCAAACACAATTGATGGCTTCAGGGAGTAGGCTGGCATTTTAGTTCCTATTTGGCCACTTTAAAAGATCTAGATATAGCATAAAATGTCTAGTTAATTGTTAATGAACAGTATCACATAGCTGTTAAAAAAAAAACCCTTTCGGCATAGAATATCTAGACTTTTTAACTATGTAGCTATAGGAGACTTCTCATCGACTCAAGAAACCCTTGTTCTTGTATCATGTTTTTGAACAAGTTGGCATTGCCTTACCTTCAGCAAGTCACTGTAAACTCAATGTAAACACATGGCTGTTGAGTTTTACCCTGTCTATTCTTTTGCTCAAGATTTTACACACGTAATGCCTTACTTCAGCAAAGGATAACATTTCCATAAATTTCAAAGATAATTTTTTAGACACACAATTTTTTTTTTAAACCAGTTTTCATCTTGGTTTTGCTCCCCATTCTTTGCCCATTCTTCCATACTTACAGAGTTCAGCTGAACCTTTTGTTTATGGACAACAAAGCCCATGCAATCTTATTTTTTGTTCTGTCTCACAGTATGATCAAGGATAATAGCAATGTATGTAGCACTTTAAATTGTATAGCTTAAATGTCTCTGATGTGAATCACATTATGTTTGTTAAGAATTGGGGGAAATAATTTAATAAATAAACCCCAAAATGAGCACCAAATCACTTATCATTTTGAATAGTTAAATAATTTTGTGTTGAGAATATATAATAAACTGATCAAATGGCTCAATTATTATCAGGTTCTAGACACACAGTCTGTAAGTGAGGAATGAAACAAAAAAACCAGGCAGGGAGTCCAGGTGTATGGTGCAGTTTTAAAATCAGATGCTTAAATGGTAAATATTCAACAGTTTACCGATGTTTAATTTCTTTTGATATGCAATAACATGTAAATAGCATCACGTGTCAGAATTCAAAACAATCTTTTAAGCACTTTCTCTTAAGTTCTGTTTTCTAAACATTTGGGTAGTGGAGGGTATCGGCAAATAGCAGGATAGTAAAAAAACCTTACCCTTAAAGGGCTTGCATTTTTTTTTTAAAAAATCTATTTGAATATGAAGTTTGTTAGCAACAGAAAATAATTTTTTCTGCTTTTGTAAGGATTTCTAAAGTTAGAAGAACGCTGCCAAACTAACAATTTGAAAATCTACATACAAGATGGGGATACAGTTACTTTTACTCACAGGCAAACTGAAAAGTAATCGAGGGAAAACAGCCCAGCCAAGCTAAGAAGATACAAAACTCAAAGCATTTCTACCAATTATTTACTGAAAACTTGACAAATTCATCTTATAAAGAAGTGCAAAAGATACAAGATGCAAAGTCAGTGCCAGCTTTTTAGTGCAAATCCTGCCACCCATGGTCCCGATGGCCATTTCACCCACTTCTGACCTGACCGGTGAGATGCAAAAAGCCGGTCGAGCAACCATTTAGCACAGGGCACCTCTTCTCGTTTCCCTGCGCCAGCACAGGCCCTTCCTAGCACATGCACAAAGGGCAGCCACTGAGAAAAGCTTTCAGAATTGCTTTGAGCCACTGAGGAAAAACTCCCCTAATCCTGTGCTCAGGAATTAGGGATTTTTCCTCCTCTCTTTACTGTTTCAGCAGAAGCAGTGTGACAATACACGAGAACTAGGGTAGCTTGCTCAAATGAAGAAACAGCAGCTTTATAAAGCACCAGTTACCAACAAACCCGTATCACGAGAAGTATTAGCTTATTCTTCCCTTTGATTGTCTAACAGTAGGCTTTTAAATTCAAGAATAATTAGGGCTGCAGCCTGTTATCCCCGAAGTCAAGAGCAGCTTTGTTTTGCCTCAGCCTGAACTGTGATTTAGCACTTGCTGGAAAGCAAACTGCACACCAAGGAATGCCGTGGCCGCTGGGGAAAGCTGTTGCCATACAGCTCAGCGAGGCCTGACCTCTCGGGCTTACGCTGGGCTCCCTGCAAGGCCCAGGTGGCCAGGGAGCGGGACTGCGGCTGAGGGCTGGAGGCTGTGCAGGGACACCCAGGGATGAAGCTGGAAACCAGATCTCCCCAGTGGGGCAGGTGCTCACGGTGGGATGAGAGGTGCAGGGCAAGGAGGGGGAACCAGAGGGACCCTGGTCGAGAATCAACGTTGAACAGAGGGGAAATGCAGCAGGTCACAGCAGGGTAGGGAAATGTTCATGGCTCCCTGCAACCCAAGGCGACTGAGCTGGCACAAAGCAAGCCCAGAATGGCTAATTCACCGTACACAGTGGGAGCCACTTTCATCGTGATGCTGCTCTTCTTAGTCATTTGGAGTTTTCTGTATTTAAATGATAAGCATTCCAGCTTTTTTTTTTTTTTTTAACCTTCTCCCCCTCACCTATTTAAAAGCCTTTTTGGTCTTCTTTGGGGAGCTCATGTTAAAGAAGAAGGCTAGACTTATCCATCTCATTCGAGACCTTGTCACAACCTCCTACAATATACATCTTCTAAGGGCAAGATAACTTCAGAACAACGAAGGCTCTGTTCTGATGCATGGTTTTCAAATCAGCTACTTGCAAAGACGGGGTGGTAGGTTCTTATAAAACAAAAGCTGGAGTACTAGGGTGGTGTCTTCTCATTGTCAGAAAGACTGTATCCTGTATAAGTTTCAGGTCTATTGTCCTTGCCAATACACTACTACTACTATGAATCGCTTGGGTGTCTTAACACTTCTAGATTTCGTAGCATTTTTTCAAAAAATAATTGAGACTGTGCATCTCTTAACAACTCTTAAACTCTTAAAACATCATTTTCACAAAAAGAAGTCAACAAAATGTTCTGTATTAACTTCAGTAATCCTGGATTTGGCAGTATCGCTTGAATGCACTCACCATTTTCTAATAAAACTTTCCAAGTGTACTTAAGTGTAACAGTTAAAAAAAACAACCACACAGTAAAGATGTTTTAACTTGACATGTAAGCCATACACCACTCAGAACAAGTACCTAGACACCAATTTTACAGCTATAGTTGTTATCATTCCTGACATGTATTAACCTAAGTATCTAAGTAAACTGTACTACATAAATATCTTGAAATTATTTTCTTGACTATGAAATAATCCCCAGTTTTTCCTACTCAGTTCTTCCCAGTACATTATTAATCCAACCAGGGAAAAAAAAAAAAGCCTCCAAAACTAAAGAAACACAGATTACTGAGACACACATTGTAGGTCTTGAGTGACCAGACAGAGACAGTTTTGATTTAAAGGACTTTGTGTTTTTACTGAACTGCTTTGTGCTGTGTCATTGCTCCGCACTGCTTTGGGCTGTTTCTCGTTACTTTTCTGCATGACAGAAGGGCTGTTGCTACAGTAAATAGATCCCAAGACCTGCCAGAGTTCCCGTTGATCACAGAAGTTCAACATTGTCCCAAGACATTATCAGAATAACTGGAAATCTCTCATTAAGGTAATTATTTAATTGCAGAGAATGAAAAGCAGAGAAAATAAGAAAAAAAACCAACCAAGCCTTAATAGCAGCCGGTGCCTTTAGCTGGTGTGAATGCCAAAGAAACTTTGAAGCGGAAAAATACCCCAGCAGTTCCCTGCAAACTCCCTGCCGAATGTCCCCATTATGCACAGAAAGCTCTGCTCAGGCCTTACATAAAACACCCCTTGATTGGACCCATGAGGTCCACAAAAACATGACACTAAATATGTATTCTGTTACATCCTGGAGGCGAGTTGCACTTGTTAGCAAGTGCCAGAAGAGATAGTGTTCCACCTCCAAAAGTCTGCCCGCTGCAGTACGCCCAGGATCCCAAAAATGACCCTGTAGGAGAGGTGAGAGCATAAGCCCACCAGGACAGATAAACCCATGCCAGCAGGGAAAAACCTACCCCATGCTTCCCAGCTACAGAAAACAGGCAGCCCTTCCCAATGCCACCCTGCAGAACAAATGGCACAGGAGGCACAGCTTGCCCAGGGCAGTGCACAGCATCACAGTCAACCTGCTCTGCTCCAAACGCCCAGGAGTGACTTGCTTGAAAAGTCTTCCTGCAGAGTTTTTGCTGCACCACCAAAGCTACTACTAGGGTGTTGGACTTGGAGGGCTAGTCCTAAAAATTGAAGATGTAGGCAGCCTTCATTTACCCATTTGGTATTTTGTTTCAGACCACATGCACGGATGATATCACTGGTGCTAATCCTAAGGTCAGTATCTGTGCCAGCTCTGGTAAATTCAGTATTTGTGGGCCTGTTAATGGTTTACAGAAACATTTTTGCTGGAGGTATGTGAGGTGTAAATAAGGTGAGGGCAGGAGCGCCTGTCGTAACCTGAGCTTTCATGGGTTGACTCCATGTCCATGAGTCAGAAAAATGATTGCCAGAGGCACCCCACGGAGACCACCTGGCTTACCTTCTACCATTCCCTACTGACGGCCTTCCCCTTGGCAGAAGAGGAAGGGGTGGTCTATGAACTGTGATTTTCTGTAAGAAAAGATCTTTCTTTGCTGATAAAAGCACATCCAGGGACCTGAAGGCCTTAAAATTTTCCTTTACATTTGCCCTGTGGCAGGAATAAGTTACTCTGCCTACAAGTACATGAAAGAAAATGGCTGAAATAGAATCTCGTGTCTGCATTGTCACTGACTGACAGGTATGGATGGTCGGCCTCTGAGATCATAGGGAGCAGAGATTAAATGTCATAGATCTGTGGTTAAACAGCATGGACAAGGAATATACTTGTTCTACATTGTTGTTTTACATTTTTTAATAGCTCTTGCCAATTTTATGTGCTACAGAAGATATCCCAGTAGACTATCTTTGGAGGTGTATCCATAATGTTCTTACTTGGTTAAACATTAGTAAAAAGAGCATATTTTCTAATCACTATTGCATGGGGCATAGAGATCAGACTTCCCAGTGTCTGCATGGACTGAAACACACTAGTTCAGCATTGTGTGGCAAAGACTAGTTCTGAGATGCCTTGGCTAGCCCTGAAGAGCTTTTCAAGAGAAACAGAATCACAGAATTACAGATTTGTAGGGGTTGGAAGGGACCTCCAGAGATCATTGAGTCCAACCCCTCTGCCAAAGCAGGTTCTCTGGCTCATATTGCACAGGGAGGCATCCAGATGGGTCTTGAATATTTCCAGAGATGGAGACTCCACAAACCCCTAGGAAAGGGGACCCCTGGAAGGAGACTCAGTGGCTGCCCTATCCTTTGTGCAGGAATGGCTTTTGAGCTCATGTCATGCTCAACCCTTGCCTGAGCTGTGTGGCAGCTGCCCTGCGGGTGCCTGCAGCTTGTCACACACGCCAACAGATCCAGACCAAGACTAAAGCCCCAGTTTGACCTGGGAACTGCCTTGTAACTGTGATCTTGCCTGGTGATCATCTGACTCACCTGGGTTACTATCTCTGGGCTACCAGACTTGCTGACTTGTGACCTCAGACCTGCCTCATCACTGGAGCTTTTCTCACTTCTTCACTGAACGCTGTGTGATCTCTACTTTTCTCTGAACATAATTCCCAACTCCAGACCTGCCCTGCTTCAGTCTCGTGGGATGGGGCCCTGTCTGGCAAGTCCCCTGCTCTGCCAGGCTTGGTAGCACACTCTGCCCCCCACGCCCCAGCCCTGAGGGCCAGCCGTCCCTCGCTGGGGCTGACAGTGATGCTGGAAATGGGAGTACAGACCGGATACCCGCAAAATAAAGGTCTGGCACTGTGTTAGAGCCCTGCTGAGCTGGGAAGAGAATCCAAGAGCATCCTGCTAAGTGGTAAGAAATACTATTTTGTGCTCAAACACTGTGGCCTTTGTAAGGGATGCTGGCAGAGCAGCAAAGCAAAACCTCTCGAACAGTCATTTCAAAAGCAGAATTTATCCTCCTTCAGCTTGACATTGAGCAAAAAAGAACCTCGGCTTCCCGCAACTGTTTGTGGTGTGGGATGATCCCGCACGATAGGAACAGACTGCCAATGCGATGATTAGCCTGATCACAAAGGAAGCCTTCTGCAGATCAACTTTAAGGGCTGGGCCAGTTAAACGGCAACTGAACATAACTAAGTGAATTACAGTATTGCCATCTGAATGGCATCAAAAGTAAAGTCACACACCCAAGAAAACTGTACAAGATTTCCTCCTTCCTGTCCAAAATTTAACATTAACAAGAAAATATACTAACTTTGAGAAGGAAACAAGTGACATGCTGTAAAAGACACCACACAGTAATTAAGATGGCCTCCAAAATCCTGTTGCATTCAATCAACATTTTCAGAGCACTTTGAATTCTTCATTAATAGAGAAACAATTTTGTCAAAGTCATCCAGAGACAGAGTGACCCTAAGCATCAACTGAGAACACTTAGTGCCATGGAACATCTGACACTCACTGTAGTTTATAACCCCTATCCTGACACTGGCATTTGACAAGTGAATCATTTGCAAATTTGCATTTTCTGATTCTTTCTGAGTTGCCAATTTTAAAGTTGCCCCATAAAAGATAACACAATTTATTCTTCTCTTCCTTCTGTTAGTTCACAACTTAAAATAACACCGTACATCAAATCCTGGTTCTTGACGTAGGCATCAAAGCTTCCATTTCCCACCGTGATGGTAGGAATGCACAAGTTCTTGGATCCATGGATTGATACATTTGAGCTCATTAGGTACATCTCTTTGCCTACCCTAGGTACATAAACCCAGTCAGAGACACTGGTGCAGAGCTCCTGAGCTGATTTCATAACTTCTTCTGCCCTCACTGACCTGTCTGTGGCTCCGCCACCACAGCTGTATGTAACAGCAAGTACAGCAAAACATACTACAGAGAAACCCACCTTCTCTGAGAAAGGTGTTTCTATGGTTAGGGAAGAAACGAGAAGGTCCAACTAGCTCGAAACACAGGCGCAGCAGTCACTTACCAAAAGTGAACCCTCAGCCCTCAAAATGCAAGCAATTCAGGTCAGCAGGTCAGCAAAAGAAATGCCTTCAAGCATTGCTACAACTGATTCTGAGTTACAATTTAAACTTTCTCTCTCCCCTTTACCTTTCTTGGTCCCTCGTCCCGATCTTGGCATTTCAATTACAGCTCAATTGGGATGTTTTTTCTGCAATTTCAGAGCTGAATTAGCCTGTCTGTACCTTCCATGCCCATAGCAAAAAGACCTGGACTGGGGAAGAGCCAGTATGTGCAAGGTACATGTCCTCTTTGGAGAGTAATATTGAGTTTGAGCAGTCATCCCTGAATCACTTACTCTGCCACAGTAAGCATCCCTGGATTAATCAAACCATCAAAAGAAAGTTGTATGTGCTCTAGGATTTCTTCCCAAAAGACACAGCAGTGACCTTTTTCTTAAATAAAAAAATAGAAATTAATGAAGCCTCTACACCAGTGACACTTATATTACTTTGTATTTTCACACAAAGCCTAAAATATGTGTGGGTACTGAGTTATATTTTTGAGCTCAATTTACCAGGAAGTTAAGTTGATGACTGGGTTGACAAATTAATCTTTTCTGAAAGATAATCAAAATGCATCTAAGTTAAGCACTTGCTTTATTATACCAATATCAAACAAAATTATTTTTCACTTTTACCAGTCATTGAATACAGTGGAATCAAAATCCCTGCACTGCAGCCTCAACACAAAACTTGTTTCTCTCATTATGAAGACATGTTTTGGCTTCATCCTCATCTGTTATTTTTTGCTGATCAATTCTTCAACTCCCAGAAATGAAACAGCAGCAGGCTGCTCTCACACACTGAATACCCAATTCAACTGCCTTATGTATATACAAAATCTAACAAAAGCACAGGTGAAATATCACTTTTCATTCTACTGTAACTTACAGGCACCTTAATGTGAAGCACCAAAACCTATTACTGCAAGTGAACAGGAGTGCAGAGGTCTGTTTGCTTTCAGAGATGCCTATGTGAGATGATTAGGAACTCATTTTTCAGAATAGCTGGAATAATACAATTCATTAATGTATTTTTTACATTTAATTTCTTAATACCTTAAACTGCATAATCGTTTTGTGCTGTTCTTTGAGCCGATCCATCCTATCTACAGAACAGCACAAATGTTTGTGGAAAGATATCATCTGGCCACATTATTAAGGCTTGTGATTTAAAACATATAGAATACTGTTACCTTGGGTAACCTTTAACACAGATGCTTCCTATTGCACAACTGACTCCAGAGATTCAGCACCACGCTGAGATCCACGCAGACCAACTGCCTGATGGGCATGTCTATGTTGGCCCTGGAATCTTCTGAATTAATGGAGTAGCTGACAGATTTAAAGGCTGGTACGCTCTGCCTGTATCAAGACTGGACATACTTTCCCAAGACACACTTGGTGACAGCAAGGAATGGGAATGGCCTGGATCAATCCCAGACAAAACCCTCCGCACTGCCATCCCTTGCCGCCCCCACCCCCCACATGTCCCTAGAAGACCATTTGTTCTTACTCCACAAAGCTTCTCTGCCTTTTTGCTAAGCCTGACCTCGTCTGCTGCACAGTGCCAAGCTGTTTTTCTCAGTCCTACCCCCTCCCCAGTGCTGACTTCTTAATACACAGGTATTCTATACACTTGACTGACTGGTGTTCGTTTCTCGGGGTGAGACTGTCAGAGCCCCTGTCTCACATAGCAGCATGTAAATTAATTTCTGAGGTTTTCCTTCCAATTTGATTATACCTCTGGCACCTTTGCCTTCTCCTTCAGTCTTTTTCCAAGAGCTACAGAAATACGATTTTTGCCATCACTAGCCCCCAAGCCAGAGGCTTGGGGGCAGCTGTCAGCACAGGGTCTCAGGACGAGTTTGGACATACCTTGACAGCACGTGATTTTAGCCATAGAAGCAGTTGCCTGGTGGCCAGCCACGTGCCTGCATTCTGGCTTCTCTCTGGAAGCTCCTGGCCTGGCAACCCCATCAATGTCACTGGGGGACAGACAGTCCCCCTTGGGTAATGGGGCAGGGGAGGGCAGCCTGCAGCTCCCAGACTTCACCTGGGAAGCAGGGAGGAGGCAGGCTGTGGTAAGATATTGCATAAAAAATGTGCTGGAAGGAGAGCCACTTAGACATTAGGAAAAAGTTCTTCACCAGAAGGGTTGTGGGGCATTGGAACAGGCTGCCCAGGGAGTTGGTTGAGTCACTGACCCTGGATTTATTTAAAAGATGGGCAGATGAGGTGCGCAGGGATATGGATTAGTAGAGGACAGGTATGGTTAGACTCAAGGATCTCAAAGGTCTTTTCCAACCTAGTGATTCTTTGATTCTGTGATTGAGGAAAAAGGGACCCCAGCCACAAACCTCCTCCCGAGCAACTTTGGGCTGCTAAAAACTCCTTCTAGTTGTCTTCTCTCTCCTCTTTAGGAAGGCAGATGCTGTCAACCCCAGGACCCGGAGAAACATTGGAAGAATGCATAGAGCCGCATAGCGAAAGGGCAGCTGCTTGAAAGCTTCTCTTGTATACAAATTTAAAAGTATTTTAGATTAGGATTTTCTTATTCAGATAATTTGGTCTTTTAGGCAATTAAAATATTACACTGGCTAACGAGTTCCTGTTTGTACATATATGGCATGTTCCCTTTCAGTGATAACAAGATTCTGAGTCTAACATTCATCATTTTGTGCTGAAACAGGTTTTCCCTATCATTAATCTAATCTGCCTACCCACTTCCTTTGGCTCCCATCCATCCACATATCCTAGTTCTTTTTGTAATCTCCAGTTACCTTTTTTTTTTTTTAAAGTTTTGGTACACTGTTGCCTTATTGCTTTTGCTCAGCCAGTCCTACCACACCCTCTCCTGCTCCTAACTTACCCTCCTTATCCTGCTGCTGCATTCCTGAGCTCCTCAGTCTGTTTACATTACCTCCTCCTCAGTCCTAGTTTTGCTCAGTTCCTAGCTTCTCCTTTTCTCATAAAAGACCAGATGAAGGCATGCAGGAGATGTCTGGAAGCTTGGGATTTCCACACAGAGCAGATCCTTCTGAAAGTCAGAAAAAGAGCGAGGACCTGAATTCACCCTCCCTATATTCATCAAGGGGATGTCAAGACAAGGAGTGTTCTCCTGCCCCTTTGAAGCAGCTGTAGTTACCAGTGTGGAGGTTCAAGAGCTTAGGAAAAACAAAGATTGACTTGTTTGGTCAGGTGAGAGACTTAGGAATAAGAAATTCATCAATTCCATCTCTTAACTTTTTAAAAGATGAAATTTACCTATATTTAAACCCCAGGTTTTGTCACAGCATCTGTTCTTCCTACTTGAACTGTAATTAATCCACATGCCTTTTTCCCATCTAAGCCAGGTGCTATGCTTACCCCGTGCTGCAGTTCCAAGTCCATCCCATCCAAAGAGACCAGGCTTGAGAGAGTGACCATTTTCATTATTCAACTTTAGAGAAAAAAAAATGGCAGAAAAAGAAAATGTGCATATACATACATATATATATATGGAGCAAATTTTGTTCAGTGAAAAAAGATGTAGAATTGAGGACTTGGAACCCTCAAAGCAATTTTGCTTTGCTTCAAGAACAAAGGCAGCTGTCATTACTTAACTGCTACGCTGAACCCGATTTATTCTGGCCATTATAGTAAAAGACCAGGATGCAGCCTTGCAGATCTACACCCACACTTCCTCTTCTTTCTGTATGGAAAAGGTTTGCAGAGCTTTAACAGCTCTACATAACTGTTCCTTTCTTCCCTGTTCCTTTAGGAGTCTCCAAGGGGCCTGAGATTCACTCTCTGAGCGATTCTGCCTTCTGAGATTCACTGCCTTGGGAAGAATCCCAAACCAGGCACTGCACTGAGCTGCTAAGGCAGTTGAGAGTACACTGTCAAATAAAGTTGTTCTGAACTTGGAAACTTTTCTGAAAGGTAACTCGGAGGGATAGGACAAAGTGCAAAGGTTTTTGGAAATGTTAGCCTGTAAGTCATGAAAGACAAGAACCTGACCCTCATCAGAGGTCCCACCAGACTCTGGGATTCAGCTTATTTAGTTCGGCATTCAAGGATTTCCACAATATTGTGTGGTCAAGAACTGTCTTAGAAACTGGTTCTTACACCTGTGTGAATGGCCATGGCTTTGCTGTCTTTCTCTAAGAGGCACGTCACCCAAACTCAAGATATCATGGAAGTATCATCACTCCCCACCACATGCACTCCTTTTACATCGCTCTTAACTCTTCAGTGATGTCGGTCCTCTGACATGCCATACTCTTTCGCTGCAATCTGAGCTACAGGACGATGAGAAACATGAACTGCCAGGGTTTGAATGCACCTATGTTTTTTTACTGAAGCAATGGTCTCAGCATGATTTATTTACAAATTTTGTTTGGTTGTACCCTCAACATATATTCTGGAATATACCTAGATGTACTATCAAAGTAGTTGTTTTCATTCATGTCATGAAAAATGACTTCAATAAAAATTGTCAAGTAGCCACAGTACTTACATGCACAACATTAACATTTACACATACACGATCAGATGTGATATTCTCTACAGTGAGGCAAGAAACCCTGGGATCTCATAACATGGCTGCGTATTGAGGGGCAGCCAAAGCTCAGAGCAAAACAACAGGAGAAGAGCAAGTTTAAAGCACTGAAATTGCCTACCTAAGGATAACGCTAATGAAGATAATGATTTATACTGTACTGCAGGGACATGTATAATTCCATGCTGACTAAAATCAGAAAAGAAAAATGATAGTTGGTTCAGTTTAGATTTTTCAGGCTTAGCTTTTTTTTTTTTTTTTTCAACTGGCTTAGGAAAAAAGATACTATACAAGAGAGAGAGACTGAAGCAAGCTGCAGGAAGGCATAGGCTTTGGAATTGCAGTAGGGAGCAGTCTTGGGACAAACACCCCTTCTGCACCTATAGTGTACACATACAGACACAGAGACGGGAAAAAGAGGAGTCAACCATGCAGGTTCAAAGACCCAGTTACACTTTCCACTGCCCAGATTCAGGAAAACAGAAAAGCAGCCACAGGGTGGTCAGCGCCCAGTCAGAGAAAGCACTGGGTTCCAATGCCCACTCCTAACTAACAACAGGGAGAAAGGCTCAGAGAGGTGCCTTGGGTTAGTTTCTCCTTGGGCTGTTCTTATGCTTACACCGCTTTTCCACATCAGATGAAAATCAGAAGCACAACCAGAAGAGTCACGCAGAGTAGTGTCACTTGACACTACGGGGCCAGACAGGTTCACTGGGGATCCTAGCCAGAATGACAATGGTACCAGGGGCCAGGAGCTAGAGGAACTGGCCAGAAATAGATGCAGGTCCTCCTTCAAGTTAGCAAAATTTATCTTGTGATAAAATGCTAAGTATGCAAATTCTCTGTAAATGATGACCACATTAGGAGAGTATTTTTTGTAATCAAAAAATACGATGACTCTAAAGCTTGTTCTAGCACAATACTTAAGCTATCTTCAGAAGTACTGCCTTGGTAATTCCTGTGCAAAGCCCCATCACACAAACTAATATACTTTGATATAACCTGTCACAACCTTGCTGGACATATTCACACAGATATTTTCCCACGGAGAAAAATAATTTCATTTCCATGAATGGTAACCATGGAAATATCAGATCAGCCAAGGTTTCAGAAGCCAGACTTGCTTATCAGATTTCACTTTCCTAAAGTACATTTAATATAATAGATGTAATAAACATCAAGTACATTAAACTGTCCAAGCATTTAGTTACAGTCATTTGACACAAACCTGCTTCTAAACCTGGAGTGCCCTAGCTACAAGCTCTCAACAGCTGCAGGATAAAACTGAGGCCAAAGGATCTTCCTTGGTATCTGTTTCTTTCTTGAAAGCTCTAACAGCGTGTGTTGGGTGCGCTATACGCTTGAGTGTGATGCATGAACATTATCTGCTACTTTCGCAGGAAGCATGTGTGGCTCACTGTCTCTCCTGGCTGCTGCACTGAGGTTTAGAGTGATTATACAGTGAGAGGAGGAAGGACTTCTAGGGTGGGAAGAGATGCACAGAGGGGAGAGGCTCTGCTCAGAGCAGAGAGCAGACCTCAGACATACTGCAGAGAAATCTCTGGGCAGGAGGGAAAGAAAAACCAACGAACCCTTGGGAGCCTAGAGGGATTGTATGGTATCTGCTCAACCCAGAAAGATCTCTGAAAGCTGCTCGTGTACGAGCAGAAAGAAGCAACTCACAGTACATAAAAACATAGGGCAGGCATTGAGTTTAGAACTTCAACCTAAACCACCTAGGCACCAGCACTGAGGCATCACACTTTGCAGAACTAACATGCTCTAATTAGATAACCTTGTTTCTAACAAAATGCATATTTTGGGAATACTCTCCTGCCTTTTGGTATGCTTATTTTAAAGTGAAGTGAGACTAGTTCCACCAAGAGGCTGAGATTCAATCATAGACTGAGCAATGTTCTAATATGGTATTTTAAGTACAGGGGGTTTTCCTTAGAAAAAGACAAACAAGATTGGATAGAAAGCAAGAGCAGTTGAGTTTTCTGAAGTGTAGGTGGAAAAAATATAATCTACAATTTCTTTTTTAATCATCTTCTAAGTGTAGGCACACACAAAAAAATTAGAATTGGTAAGAGAATTGATCTCATACTAAAACTGATCAAAAGATTTTGGAAAGCCCAATGAAAGAAGCATAAATTTAGCAGTGCATTTGCTACTGCAGCAAATTATGAATATCACACCAATATATAAATGTTTGCTGTTACTTTCTGAAATTATTCCATTCTTCTGAAAAGGTCAACAAAGAAAATGAGGACAGCCAAATACACATCCAGTGTTTGCTCATTTGTCAGGAAGGCCCTCCACGAGAGACCTGAAAATGTTTATCATCTGCTGCAACCCCCCCTGAATGATTTGGGGAATTCCATCACATTTTTTAAACAGTGAATCCTCAGCTGTGTGAATTCTCAACCAGCAACAACAGTCGTAATCTCCTCTGAATAAACTCACATGCTTCTCCTTCGGGGTGTAGTTTCCTATTATACTTAATTCAATCTAGCAGCAGGCAGGGGCCAGAGGGGGTGGTCCTGCTCTCTCCCTGCTTTTCTGCCTCTTCCTTTGTGTTAAATTTAGCAATTGTACAACTCTACAGTGACTCCCATCAGCTTGCTGATCTGAGAGAAAATTCACAGGTTTTCATGAGCTAGCATTCCCTCCAAGCAGGGAAGATTTACTGTGACCAGTCAAACTCAGGAGAGGAAGCAGAAGGAGGGCACAAAAACCGATGTGAGAATGAGTCTTATTGCTCCTTTCCGAGGCAGCTGATAGGCTGAACTAAGCATAATAGGAACTCACATCCTAAGGCTCCATCTATGTTAATGTTACTCCTTCAGTCTCAACCAGTAGTATGATTCTGAAGTGAATACATGAAGCAATAACTAAATGTTGGTTCAGCTTGCAGAACAGCTGTGGTGCATGTGAACTAGATGCTTTAAGGAGGAAACTTTGCTGAATACATTGTTCCAGAGGTACACCAAACTCGCTAAAGATTCACAGAATCAGAATCACAGAATCACAGAATCACAGAATCACAGAATCACAGAATCTTAGGGGTTGGAAGGGACCTCAAGAGATCTTCGGGTCCAACCCCCCTGCCAAAGCAGGCTCCCTATCTCATATTACATAGATAGGCATCCAGACGAGACTTGAATATCTCCAGAGAAGGAGACTCCACCACCTCCCTGGGCAGCCTATTCCACTGCTCTGTCACCCTCACTGTGAAAAAGTTCTTCCGCATGTTGGTGCGGAACTTCCTGTGCTCCAGCTTACAGCCATTGCCCCTAGTCCTGTCCCCACTGACCACTGAAAAGGGGCTGGCCAATTCCCCCTGCCACCCATGTCTAAGATACTTGTAAACACTAATTAGGTCCCCCCTAAGTCTTCTTTTTTCCAGGCTGAACAGACCCAGCTCACTCAACCTTTCCTCATAGGGGAGATGTTCCAGACCCCTAATCATCTTTGTCGCCCTTCTCTGGACTCTCTCCAGAAGGTCCCTGTCTTTTCTATACCAGGGAGCCCAGAACTGGACACAGTATTCCAGGTGGGGCCTGACCAATGCAGAGTAGAGGGGGAGGATCACCTCCTTCGACCTGCTGGACACACTCTTCCTGATGCATCCCAGGATCCCATTGGCTCTCTTAGCCACCAGGGCACACTGCTGGCTCATAGCCAACCTGTCATCAACCAGGACCCCTAGGTCCTTCTCCATAGAGCTCTTCTCCAACAGGTCATCCCCCAGCCTGTACTGATACAGTCGGTTATTCCTCCCCAGGTGCAAGACTTTACACTTGCTTTTGTTGAATTTCATTAGATTTCTCCCTGCCCAGCTCTCCAGTCTGTCCAGGTCTCGCTGGATGGCAGCGCAGTGTTCCTGCGTGTCAGCCACTCCTCCCAGTTTTGTATCATCGGCATACTTGCTGAGGGTGGATGCTATTCCCTCATCAAGGTCGTCAATGAAGATATTAAACAGGACTGGACCCAACACTGAGCCCTGGGGAACACCGCTAGTCACAGGCCTCCATTCAGATTCTACTCCACTGATCACGACCCTCTGAGCCCGGTCTGACAGCCAGTTCTCAACCCACCTCACTGTCCACTCGTCTATCCCTTGTTTCCTCAGCTTCTCTATCAGGATGTTGTGGGAGACAGTATCGAAAGCCTTGCTAAAGTCGAGGTAGATGACATCCACTGCTCTCCCTCCATCCACCCAGTTGGTAATAACATCATAGAAGGCTATGAGATTGGTCGAGCACGATCTCCCCTTGGTGAATCCATGCTGACTATTCCTCATGACCTTCTTCTCTTCCAGTTGTTTGGAGATGGCATCCAAAACAAGCTGTTCCATCACCTTTCCAGGGACAGAGGTGAGGCTGACTGGCCTATAGTTACTGGGATCCTCCTTCTTGCCTTTTTTAAAGACTGGAGTGACATTGGCTATCCTCCAATCTTCAGGCACTTCTCCTGTAGTCCAGGATCTGTCAAAGATGATAGAGAGCGGCTCCGCAATCACCTCCGCCAGCTCTCTCAGCACACGTGGGTGTATCCCATCCGGGCCCATGGATTTGTGTGCATCCATTCCTTTGAGTCGCTCCTGGACCACCCCTACCTCTACTAGAGGGGAGCCATTCGTTCCCCAACCACTCGTTCCCCAACCACTCCTACTTACATCTGGGATATGTGAGTCCTGAGAAGCCTTCGGAGTAAAGACCGAGGCAAAGAAGGCATTAAGTATCTCCACCTTCTCATCATCTCCCGTCACCAAGACACCCGCCTCATTCAACAAGGGACCTACATTATCCCTGGTCATCCTTTTACTATTTACATACCTGAAAAAGCTCTTTTTGTTGTCCTTTATGTCCCTTGCCAGCTTAATTTCTAAGCAGGCCTTAGCCCTCCTAGTTGCATCCCTACAGGCCCTGGCCACATCCTTATATTCATCCCATGATCTCAGACCCTGTTTCCACAGTTTATAGGTTTTCTGCTTCCCTTTGAGTTTACTCATAAGTTCCCTGCTTATCCACGCAGGTCTTCTACCTCTCTTTCCCGATTTCTTACTCAAAGGGATGCACCTATTCTGCGCTTGGAAGAAGTGCTGTTTGAATGTTAGCCAGCACTCGCAGGCTCCCATTCCTTCAAACAGAGCAGCCCATGGGATAGCCCCTATTTGATTTCGGAGGAGATCAAAGTTAGCTCTTCCAAAATTCAGGGTAGCTATCCTGAATCACAGGTAGAATCACAGAACGTTAGGAGTTAGAAGGGAACTCAAAAGACCATCTAGCTCAATCCCCCTGCCAGAGCAGGATCACCTAGACAAATCACACAGGAACACATTCAGGTGGGTTTTGAATGACTCCAGAGAAGGAGACTCCATAGCCTCTCTGGATAGCTTGTGCCAGTGCTTTGTCATCCCTACAGTGAAAAAGGTTCTTCTTCTATTCACATGGAACCTCCTGTGCTCCAGCTTGCACACATTGCCCCTTGTCCTATTGCTGACCATCACTGAGAAGAGCCTGTCTCCATCCTCATTCATATGCCATCCAAAGGACTCTTTAAAGGTTTAGGGGTATGGAGCTTCTCTGTAGTGTTTCTCAAACCACACTGCAATGTGTGAGCTGACCCAGTGCTGCATTCTATTCATGAGGGCAAAAGCCCTGGTCTGTAAAGACCCTAAGGAGCCACCAGACTTTTTGGGTAGCAAGTCTCTATTACAGAGACTCTGAGATAATTTTTTCACATGGAAACAAAGCACTGAGCTTTCCCCCCATTTGAATGCCCACATTTTCGACCCAAGATCACCACAGGGGAGAATCCTCAAGGGGAGTGACCTTTCCAGCATTGCTGAACCCCACAGAAAACCTTTGTGAAGAAATATTCAAGGACCATCTTTGGTCTGCTCTGTGCCCCAAACGGCACTGTGCCAAGGCTCCTCACTTCAGCCAAGGAATAGAACAGAGCACGATGGCAGTGACCGTGTCTACCAACGGTTCCCAAAACAGTGAAGTAATCTATCAGGTCCAGGATCCACCTAGGGACTTCAGTCACGAGCTGCAGGAGATAGGACTGGACTGTGAACAAGCTATACTGCATGCTCAAGATGTCCATCCAGGAGACAAGCTACCTGTAAACATATGTCCAAGGTCCATCCAGGTGACCGGGCCGCACAAAGGAATGGAGACAATGCTACCTACAGTGGGTGTTCAATGTTCATAAAGGAAACAAAGCTGGAAACAGATGCACCTACAAAACGGCTCTGTGCCCTCAGGATGCTGCCATTTGGTCTCAGTATCCTACAGGTCCAGCTAAAGCCTAGGCCACATGACTGACATGGACAATTTTCCCAAAACCTGAGCCCTGCTGGCACACTGTTCTGCAGGTTGATCTGGCAGGTGGCAAGGATACCCATGCTGTTCATTTATTACCTCTGGCCACTGCAGACCTTACTGATACTACACTGGCAGCAGACAAAGAGAGTTATCATAGGTACCTTAAATTGCTCTGAATAGAATAATGAAATGGAAATGACATTAAAGATACCAGTATACAGCAATGTAATAGTAACACATTCATTTCAAGCACAACCTGCCTATACATTTATAGAGTAACACAAGCAAACTAAAAAGCAAGTTCTGTGTCACCGTCACTCTCACGGCCAGTCTGTAAGTGCAGGCATCTTGTACAGGACCCACAGAGAGCAAATGTATTGTCACTGGGCTGCAACACTTGGTATAAATTGACCATGCTACCTATGAGCAAAGCAATATACGCTTTTCTGCAGGTAAAGCACTGGAATACATCCAGAAAGGCTTGTCAGGTCTCATTATTTCAGAGAATATTTAAATAGCCCCCATTAAACAATCCCTGGCTTTTTCATTTGATGCAGCTCTTCTCCTTTAAATGTACTCTCTAAAAAAATGTCTGTCAAAGCCTCATATTTACAGTCAGTAGCTTCCATGGCAAAGTGATCTTTCCTTAACACCATTTACATTTTAATGCACAGTTATCCTACATACAAGGGGGCAATGATTGGCGCCTTGCTACAGAGCCGTAACTGTCACTGGTACTTCTTTATCGTTATACAGGAACAAGCGTAACTTAAAAGTTCCAAGTGCAAATCACAGATTTAAACAATGAAAAATTCATAAGTGAAATAAAACCCAAAAACAACAGCTGGTGTTCTTAGCAGAGTTTTAAGTTTGAAGACATCTCAGTACTTTCAGGATTCACAGAATTGTAGGGGTTGGAAGGGACCTCCAGAGACCATCGAGTCCAACCCCCCTGCCAAAGCAGACTCCCTAGGACAGGTCACACAGGCATCCAGACAGGTCTTGAATATCTCCAGAGAAGGAGACTCCACACCCCCCTGGGCAGCCTGTGCCAGGGCTCTGTCATCCTCACCCTGAAAAAGTTTTTCTGCATGTTGGTGTGGAACTTCCCATGCTCCAACTTGAGGCCATTGCCCCTTGTCCTGACCACTGAAAAGAGGCTGGCCATTTCCCCCTGTGTCCCACACTTCAGATATTTATAAATATTAATCAGATCCCCTCTCAGTCTTCTTTTCTCAAACCTGAACAGCCCCAGCTCTCTCAGCCTTTCTTCATAGGGGAGATGCTCCAGGCCTTTAATCATCCTCATAGCCCTACACTGGACTCTCTCCAGGAGGTCCCTGTCTTTTCAATACCAGGGAGCCCAGAACTGGATACAGTACTCCAGGTGGGGCCTGACCAGGGCAGAGCAGAGAGGGGGGATGATAAGTACCAGTTTAACACTTAAGGACAGTTGCAGAAACCACAGAAACAAGGGGTGTATCAGAGCTATCCTGTGGACCCTGGAGTGCTCCCTAAGTGTTGAGACTGACTGTAACCAGAGAAATGGTTACAGTGAGATAAGGGGATCCACTATGACCCCACACAACTTGGTTTCCACCTGAAAGAAACTTGGCTAGATGAACAGAGATAGAGCTACAACCAGCCACCCAGTACTCCCTGTCTGGACCACTGGTGGGCACACACCATGAGACACAGTGACACTGCAGAGTAAATACCATGAGGGTCTACAGAAACCTCCAAGTGTCTGACCCTCTGCTCCCTGAGTCAGAGCATCGTTTGTATCAGCGTGCAGCCGGTAGTTAAATCTGTGTGTTCAGACACTGCAGGGTAGAAACTCAATTTTCCCTCTGAACTGCCATGTGACCTTTGGATTTCAAGCACAGAGTATTCTAAAACTCTACACTCAAAATATTAGTAGTTAAAAAACCATGAGTGCCACACAGAAGGTATTTTATTATAATTCCTTAAATAAAATAGGAAAAAAGTCTTTTTACATTAAGAAAACAGCTTCTGTAGGATTCGTGTGGCAAAGTTTTGGTACTGGATGGACTACAGGGGAGGCTTCTGCAAGAAGCTGCTAGAAGCAGGACTTGTAACTCCATGAGGGACCCACGCAGGAGCAGTTTAGTCCTGAAGGTCTACACCCCATGAAGCTCCCATCACTGTAACAGTTTGAGAAGAATGTCAGCCTGTGGGAACGACTCACATTGGTGAAGTTGGTGGAGGATTGTGTCCCATGGGATGGACCTCATGCTGGAGCAGAAGAGTGTGAGGAGTCCTTCCACTGAGGAGGAAGGAGCAGCAGAGACAATGTGTGATGAACTGTCCACAGCTCCCATTCCCCATCCCCCTGTGCTGCTGCAGGGAAGGAGGTAAAGACAGTGGAGAGTGAGGTTAAGCCAGGAAAGAACTGAGTGGGGGGAAAATTGTTTTGAGGCCTAGGTTTATTTTTCATTATCCCACTCCAATTTCATTGGTAATAAATTAATTTTTCTCCAAGCAGAGTCTGCTTTGCCCACGACAGTAACCGCAGAGCGATCTCTCCCTGTCCTTATCTAGACCCAGGAACCTTTTGTTATATTCTCTTCCCTGTCCAGCTGAGGAGGGGAGTGACAGTGAGGCTTTGGTGGGCACCTGGCCTCCAGCCAGCATAATATTCATCATCAGAGTGATTCATAGTACCAAAAATATTGTAACTTTGAATGTAATTGAGAACTATCCTTAATAGTTATGAACTATTTGAAACACTTCAGCTTTTAGCTTTTTTTAGTTACTACATGTTCAAAATTTCAGAAAAAAACCCTGAAAGTCACTTCTGAATGCACAACAGCCTTCCAAAGAAACACCTGGTATTATTTTCATTAATCAAAACCACGATTTTGATTCTGGGAAACAGAAAAAAACCAGCTATTTATGTAAATTTTATAGTTATTCTATAGCATCTGAACTTAGCTGAAATATTAAAAAGTTCATATGCTCCAACACTGAAACAAATTGAATTTGTGCCATTAGACATTTCTCTTCTTACAGCAATACTCTGAAATCCCTTTGATTGTTACAGCTTCTTGTAAAGCGGTGAGTTTGTTTTAATCTTGATTTTCCCTTTATTTCTTTTAAAAACCTAAGCTTATTTAAAAAACCCAGTGCAGCTGACAGTGGCATTTGAAGGCATTTTGAATTAACTTCAAAAAGTAAGCAGTGCCATTTTAGATGCTGTATTTCCCATAAGAGTCTTTGTCCTCATGTATTTGAATCTTTTTTTTTTTTTCTTAATTTTAATAGTTTTGCCCCCTGATGCTACTACCAAAAGGCCATCAAGATGGCAGTGAAAGAGATACCAAAAGTCACACTGCCTGGGTGTAGTGTCCTGTCAAATAAGTAAAGAAACTTTATTCCACATTCATTGCTCCTTTCCCCCTGTTCTCCCCCAATTCATTGACAGCAAGCTTTCTGCTGAAGGAGAAAAAGCAAAGCTTTCTCTATCGGTCGTTGATAGTGAAGCTTTCCCATCAGGCTTCATGCTATCATATTGCAAACCCACAGACCTAAAAGATCCTAGTTTTGGAAAGTCTCTGACTTAAAAATAAAGGAGGTATCACAGTGTGACAACCTTGGCAGAGCAGTGATGCCACAGAAGAGAATGGATGGTCTTGGCAGAACTGAACGCTTCATTCAGTCCCTGAAATCTTCCCGTCCTCCATGCAAATAAAGCTCCCCCCCTCCCCCCTGCCATTCCCCTGCATCTAACGAAAGGTCTGAAGGAAGGGAAGCTGCTTGCCTCCAAGGGGCACAGCATCTAGGCCCCATCCTATAAAAAGGAGCCATACCGATTGAACAGAAAAGTAAAACGCCAACATTTATTTCCGCACAAATTATGTTCTGAAAAGCAATCAAGATTTCACCTTTCTGATACAAGAAGGTTCCCACAGAAGATGACCTTGAATTTCTGCCTTGAAACTCTGCAAAATCTTATTCCTACAGATTTTCAAGGGGCTGAAGTTCCACAAAAGAGAACTCGTAATCTAATACAGATTGTTTAAATTTAGCTGTGATTGTATTGGCCTTTTCAAAGCCTCTGCATTCCCTTGCAATTCCATCTTACAAGGACCAATGTCAAAGCAATGCTGTAAGGTGGGGATTTTTTGAGATTAACCTCTAACCATGGCATAGTAAGTCAAAGTAGATACTGCCAAGCTTGTGAAAATCAATATAGAAGCAAATCTACAGAAGGTGCTTTTAACCACGCACTTACTATCTTTATTTTTCCTTCCACAGTTCTTTTCCACAAGGATGATGCAACTGCTCCACTAGCAATTTAAATAGGCAAAAATCAAAGGTCATTTTCTAAGTTCTTTACCCAAGCGATACCTTTGAAATTAATGAGAGGTCACCGAATTAAAGACCAGCTGCAGGATTTGTATCTTCCATTAAAAGTCCTCCTGCCTGCTTACTAGTCACACTGCACAGTGCTCCTCTTTGAGATTTGGCTTCAGTGAAATTACACATCAGTCGAAACGGATTTAACGATTTAATTTTTTTGAATAATTACTTGCCAACTTTCGCTGCAGCATTGGTGCAATGCTTCCAGACTGAGCCATTCCAAGGAGCCTAAGGCGGGGAAGGCAAGCACATCTCATTGAAACGGATAAAATGTCAGCTGCAGCAAGTGCATGTGTTTGCATATGATATACTATTTATAGCTATTACCAAGGAACGTAGCATGTTAATATTTTGACAGACCTTCATGGAAGCACTTTAGTCACTCAGGCTGCCAGCACGTATGAAAGCGTTATCATCTTTTCCAAACTTTACTACCCCTGGTCTTGCAGCACCAGATTTTCACCTGGGAGCCATTACTGGGTGGTTAACAGAGAACATGGAAGATTGTGCAGGTATTTTTCCTTGTCATGAAATGATGATAAAGCTTAATCACAAAATCACAGAAT
The DNA here is from genome assembly GCA_022605575.1 of Laterallus jamaicensis coturniculus. NCBI lineage: Eukaryota > Metazoa > Chordata > Aves > Gruiformes > Rallidae > Laterallus > Laterallus jamaicensis. The sequence continues at coordinate 615,561 of JAKCOX010000120.1, forward strand.
CTTAGGGGTTGGAAGGGACCTCAAGAGATCATCAGGTCCAACCCCCCTGCCAAAGCAGCTCCCTAGCTCATACTGCACAGACAGGCGTCCAGACGAGACTTGAATATCTCCAGAGAAGGAGACTCCACCACCTCCCTGGGCAGCCTGTCCCAGGGCTCTGTCACCCTCACTGGGAAAAAGTTCCTCCGCATGTTGGTGCGGAACTTCCTGTGCTCCAACTTACAGCCATTGCCCCTTGTCCTGTCCCCACAGACCACTGAGAAGGGGCTGGCCATTCCCCCTGCAACCCATGTCTAAGATATTTATAAACACTAATTAGGTCCCCCCAAGTCGTCTTTTTTCCAGGCTGAACAGCCCCAGCTCACTCAGCCTTTCCTCATAGGGGAGATGTTCCGGACCCCTAATCAACTTTGTCGCCCTTCTCTGGACTCTCTGCAGAAGGTCCCTGTCTTTTTTATACCAGGGAGCCCAGAACTGGACACAGTATTCCAGGTGGGGCCTGACCAACACAGAGTAGAGGGGGAGGATCTCTTCCTTCGACCTGCTGGACACACTCTTCCTGATGACAGTGAGTGATTAATCTTGCAGAAGCAAAGAATAAGATACCTTGAAAAACCAAAAGAGAACGCCAGAAGGGCGATTCTGATTTAACTAAAGACAGTAGAGTGGAAAGTTCTGTATGTATTCCGAGACCAGCTGAGTACCAGAGAAGATCAACAGAGAAAAAGATCTCTGTGCTTCTAGATACATTTTATTTTTCAGAGAGCGTTAATTGCTTAGGAATTACAGTTATTAAGACTTCAGGGCCCTTGGGTCTTGAAACTCATGAATATGACATCACTCCAGAAAAATAAATTATTTACCTCATCAGACATTTCAGGGTGGCAAAACCTTTGAATCATATGGAATAGATCACTGCTCATCAAAAGGCCTACAGCCTTCTAGTATCAATAAAAGAGAAATGGGAGAGAAAGAGCAGCTATAAATGTGACAAGGGGCTAAATCAGAACTAAAACGTTAAGAAAAATATGGAAGCAGTAGAAAAAAATAGAATGTAAGAAGGCCAGAAAATTATACTATAAAAGAATCATGGAAGGGTAAGGGATGGAAGGTACCTCCAGAGGTCAACTATCCCAACCCGCCTGCTAAAGCAGGATCACTTAGAGCAGACTGCACAGGATCATATCCAGGTGGCTTTTGAATATCTCCAGAGAAGACTATTGAGTCATGTTCTATGCCCCCCAGAAATTGTACTGCAGACTAATTGTAATTCCTCTTTGTTCACACCATCAACTAGATTGAATAAGAAACAAACTATCAGCTCAGAACTAAGGCACATGAATGCCTGCTGGGGGCTGGTAATGCAGGAACGTGTCAACATAACCGGCTCATGCAGCATCGGGACAGGAAGGTCCTGCTCAGCCCCAGGGCATTTCAGTTACTATCTGCCTTGGCGTAACCAGCCCTGACCAGCTACCAATCTGCTCTGTGTTAGACTCCATCCCACCTCAAGCACCACACAGGGGATGCTTCATGTAGCTTCTTTGATGAAAGATGCCACTTGAATTCTGAGCAGCAAGATAGTGACATCGAAACAACCTCTCCCTGCACGATTTGAGTTTAAAAAAGGCAAAACAAACCTTTAAAACCCTATCTTAATCATTGGATTAGATTAAGACTATTTAGCATTATTACTGCTTAGCATCACTTAATATAGCTTTAAATTATAACAGGATAATGTAAAAAAAAAAAAAAAAGAAAAAGTAGATCCAAGCAACAGTACCCCAGGCTGGTTGCACTACGAATTCATTATGCACTACTGGTAAAATACACATGGAAACTTACTCCTGCTTTTCACTCCAGCCAGCACTAATGCAGAAAGCTGTACATTAACCACACTGTCCTGCTAAATGACTTGCCATTGCTTTAAAAAAAAGTCATCCCAAGTCGATGTTTTCAGCAAAGGCTTTAAATAACCAAAACCTGATGAGGTTTATATTATGCTGGTAACAGGGTTTTCTCTTAACTTTCATCAAGGAACAGAAACCACCCTTATTTAAACATCGTTGATGTTAGGAGGTTCATGTCACAGATTCTCTTAATAATGTGAACAAGGGCATTTACTGTAATGACATCAATATCCCTTTCTGTTGTTGGGGCTTTTTTTATTTTCTTAAGCTGAATATAAACTGTCATCCGAATTCATTGCAAAGGAATAAAGCAACGTATTATCAGTGCCTCTCTGCAGAAACAGAGATGAATCTCTGAACAGTTGTGCATTCCTGGGCCACTAAAATAAATACATTTAGAGAGGCATTTTGTTCCTTACACTGCTGTATGGATCACTAAAGAAAAAAGCTAAGTTAATGAAGTGGAAGCCTCTGTAAATATTAAACCAGAAGGCACGGCTGGATAATTCTTCATTTCCTAAGTGCTAAGACTCAGATTTTATCAGTAAAGTTTGCTGTAGCAATGTTTATATGGATTTTAAAAACTTTTCAGACTTGAAAAAAAATTGAGTTGTGGCACAATCAGATTCTTATGATGGTAAGGAGGGTAACACATGATCTTTTGCTATTTCTGTGACTTCTGATTAGAGCCAACAATAAAGTCCTAAGAAAAGTGAAGGCCTTGAGAAGTCTTCAAAAGCAAACATAACTTCAAATGTAAATACTATTGCCTGCTTAATTACATCACTAATTGAAATTGGAAACACTGGTGAGAGGGGAGGCAAGAGAAAAGAAAGGGAGATGAGGTGGATGAAAGAAAAATACCTAATGATGAAAGTACTACTCTTTAAACATCTGACTTCAAGTATTTTTTAAAATCAGAAAAAAGGCTGGAAAATGTAACTGCTGCTACAGAGGCTGTTTCAGACTGACTTCTGTAATTTACTGCATTAAGTGACACCTCCCTTTTCAAGTGCAGATTTATAAACACCATTATTATTGTGCAGATAAACTGTATCTCTTCTGCTCGTTTCTTCCAGAGGATTAACATGAACTAGACAGATAAAATTAGAAAGCTTTTTGCAAAAGCTTTTCATATATGAAGTCATTTATGCCCTGATGTTTACATATCCCTAGGAAGGGGAATGCGATATAATGTAATATATTTAGCAGATTAGGATAGAAAGTGGAGGTGATGATTACTTTGAATTATTAATAGGGTCTTCTGTTCTCATCAGCAACTTGCAATGATTATTTCCTCCTAACAGCTACATTTATCAATTTGCATACACTACATTCCATTGACAAATTATTTGGTCATGAACTTCCAAAGATCTGCCAGAGCTTTCTGTTAATCAGCTAGAAGGGGAAAATGGGATAGCTGAAATACAAAGTCCTGATTATAATTGGATCAGTTGGATGACTGTAATAAAGAAAATCCTTGTAACGTTCTGTGCCTACTTAGTGTTGCGTTTTGGCTAGAAGTGACCCAATGTAGACCAACGCTTCCAGAACAACGTTGTTGAAACACAGTTACTGTATAAGGCTGAAGTGCTTGAAATGGATTTAAATTAAAACACTACTTGCAAACAGGGTTTAGAATAAATACATTTCATAATGAGTGATACAGTAGTAAAAAGTCTTAATTAACTGCAGTGTACCATCCCAGGGATATCTGTCTCAGCTTGCAGAATGGAAAGGACTCTAGCACAGGCAACTACTTGGGTTTTGGAGGACAGGATCACATGAGCACCAACAGTTAAACCCCAGGTGCAACACTAGCCTGTTGTGAAGATAACTGTGTGCATATTATTCAGTAAACCCAGGAATCTGAGCCAAAAAATTAAGGATTAATGTTGTCTAAAGGCATTGACAGAAAGATGAGAAGAAGAAAATTAAAACTTTGGTATGACTGCTCCTGTTGCATTCTCTATATGGTGCCCACTGCTGATAAAGGAAGACTGAAGCCTTCAGATGGCCTAAATGAGGGAGGGGGCGGTGGGGCACAGGACTCCCATGCACCAGAGTTATCCTTCATGGCCCTACAGCTTCCTTGCTTTCAGCACCCAAATGTATCTCAGCAATGTCGCTGTCCCTGACTCCTTTCTTCCAGGGGATGACCCTAAGCAGAAAAGTTATTACCACTGTGAATTTAGTACACCTTCACCCAGGGGTCTCCAAAGTGGGGTGCACACACATCAGGCAGGCACTGAGCAAGACAAGTCTTTGGGATGCATAAAGAAAATATTTTTGTGCTATTAATGCATCAAAGAATTTTTAAAAAGCATTTATTTTATTTTTATCTCATTCTTCTTTGATTTCTGTTTTTCTTTAGGTTTTCTAAGGTTCATAATATATTAATAGAGTATACATGCATATTATCTATAAATAAATATCAATATACTGCGTGTTCATGCTCAACAATGTTTGACTGAGAGAGCTACACGATCAAAAAAGTTTGGAGAGCACTGCTGTAATGTGGCAGGGAAGCTGGTGAAGAAACACTGGCAGGAATCCACAGAATCTCCTAGGAAGACAGTTCTCTTGCAGCTGATGTCTGATGTTTTGGGGAGAAGATGGTATTGCACTGAAGCTAGAACATTTCTACCAAATATTTGGGACCCATGCTTTTTCCCTTTCCCTAATAAGCTTTGAAGGAAGCATTTTTATCTAAGCTAGACACACTTTTCATGGCAGTCACTGGTTCCTGTTAGCCATTCATGAATGTAGTAAAAAATCAGTACTTATATTGGGAGCTTGTAAGATAACTTCCACAGGCGATTTGAAATGGGGCAAACCTCAGACTGTACCCAGTTTGATGCTAATCCTATTGTAGCTACATTCACAGCCATCTGTGTGATGGTATCTAGGGTGGAGGCTTTCAAAGTAAAACGCAGAAGTAAGATTTAAGTGGAAAAAATGATAAGTATTTAATCTTCATCTAGTTGTTTCAAGATAACAGAGCAGATACCAATGTAAAACTTGTACTGTGTCATCCTCTATACCTGGGGAGCTGGGGGATGGGAGACATTGCTCTACAGAGAGTAAAGTAGTGCAGAGCTGAGAGCTGGAGTGCAAAGGTAATTTTTTTTTTAACCCAAATCTTTGTGTAAATTAGGAGTGAAAAGAAAAGGGATGGAGGAAAGTTAGAAGGAGGCAGAATATTTATTCACAATTATCAGTGAGACTACAACTCCTGTGAGCTGAAAGCCCACAGGACCTAAAAGCCCCTTTAAGTTTAACATCTTTATCAATGACATCGATGATGGGATTGAGTGCACCCTCAGCAAGTTTGCAGATGACACCAAGCTGAGTGGTGTGGTCGACACCCTAGAAGGAAAGGAAGCCATCCAGAGAGATCTTGACAGGCTGGAAAGATGGGCCCGGGTCAACCTAATGAGGTTCAACACTGCCAAGTGTCAGGGGTTGCACTTGGGCCGGAAGAATCCCAGACATAGATACAGACTGGGAGAAGAGCTCCTTGAGAGTAGCCCTGCTGAGAAGGACCTGGGTGTCACCGTGGATGAGAAACTTAACATGAGCCAGCAGAGTGCTCTTGCAGCTCGCAAGGCCAATGGGATCCTGGGCTCCATCAGAAGAGGGGTGGCCAGCAGGGACAGGGAGGGGATTGTCCCTCTCTACTCTGCCCTCGTGAGGCCCCACCTGGAGTACTGTGCCCAGATCTGGGGCCCCCAATACAAGAAGGATGTAGAACTGTTGGAGAGGGTTCAGAGGAGGCCACAAAGATGATTAGAGGGCTGGAGCACCTGCCCTACAAGGAGAGGCTGAGGGAGCTGGGCTTGTTCAGCCTGGAGAAGAGAAGGCTGCGGGGGGACCTCATTGCAGCCTTCCAGTACCTGAAGGGAGCATACAAACAGGAGGGGAATCAACTCTTTAAAAGGGCAGATAATGGCAGGACAAGGGGGGATGGATTAAAGCTGAAAGAGGGAAGGTTTAGATTGGATATTAGGGGGAAGTTTTTTACGGAAAGAGTGGTGAGGTGCTGGAACAGGCTGCCCAGAGAGGTGGTGGATGCCCCATCCCTGGAAGTGTTCAAGGCCAGGTTGGATTGGGCCCTGGGCAACCTTGTGTAGATCCAGGCCTGAGATTGGTGGCCCTGCCTGTGGCAGGGGGGTTGGAGCTCTATGATCCTTGGGGTCCCTTTCAACCCTTGCCATTCTATGATGCTATGATTAAAATCTTCCTCAAGAGGGGAAATAGCGACATGCGTAGAGAGTGTGTAACACTAGCCATTCGAAGTACCTTGCCATCAATGTGAGAGAAGCCTGTGGAAACAGAACTGTGTTCATTCATGGTGTTCCTGGAATTCAGCCACATATATTTGTAATCCTTCCTGTGCCATTTTCATATTCAGTACACTCAAGCATCAAGGAACACACAGCGGAAACACAGCAGAGTTTCCACTACAGAGCGGCCAGAGGTGAAGCAGCACCATCAAAATGTGTCAGTCAAAAGTATACAGAAAACAAAGGAAAATCAGGACCAACTCCTGTGAATGTTAGCACATATGAACAAGGAGAGACCACCTAATAATTTTAAAGTAATAGCACTCTTAATTTCTACAATATGGGGAAAAAAAGTTTAAAAAACCCCAACCCAACAAACCCACATCTTTTCCAAGTGAACTGGTAAGACTTAAATTTCCTGTATCAAATACTACAGCTAAAGACAACAAATTTGCTTTGCATCAAGACAGATCATAGCAAGACACAGGATCCACTTTTGACATGATAGCAGAAATTAGTACTGTTGGGATGAGCATACTTTTGAAAGTTACAACTGATGAGACACCTGTAAATTCCACCAATGCATTTTTATTGAAAATACCCAGGTTTTTAAAAGACTATGCTGAAAAACAACCATGCTTCTATTAAAACTGAGAACCCAAACAAACCAGCTTAATGTAAGAGTAACTTAGTCATTCGTTAGGGACAGGTAAAGTAGCCTGGACAAGGTTTTGGCAGGAAGCATCAGGAACTGTTCCTGTATCTGCACTTGGTCAGAAGTGATGAGGACTTGCTAAAGCAAGGACGTGCTGAGAGCAGGAGGTAAGGGCTTTAGCCTAGCCAACTGCAGGGTTTAGTGAGTTAGGTGGAATAAAAACTTAGGCAAAATGAAAAAAAAAGAAAGGTATCAAAAGAGAGGATTATCAAGACAGAAGTCAAGGTCACCTACACAAGCTCAGATGGTAAGAAGCAGAAGGTAGGGGTTGTGAAGGGAGAGAAAATACCATTCCTGATGGCGATGTTTCTTTGTAATTCAACACAAAATTGCAATTTTTTTCCTCCCCTGAAGAACAACAAGATAGACTTTGCCCTCATCTATGGAACAAAAAAACCCCAAACACCCAAACAAGAAAAAAACCAAAGGAGGTATGTCTGGAGGCTGGAGAAGCCTTCAGCTGGCTACATTCTGAGTTATTCCTTGTACAAATGCATTGTTACACAAGTTCTATTTCAGGACCATATCATTTCTAAAACTGCTCTGGGGATAAATCACGTTTGTGTGGAGGGACACTGCTTGTCTACAGGACCAATGGGGTTTCATAACTTGCAAAATGTGCATCAGGGAAAGAAATAGCTATCTGCTTATAATAGCTGAAGGCAACACAGAGGAATTGTATCAGCTTCTGCTGCCTAATTCTGTTGTTGTAAAGATTTGCTTGAATCCTTGACAGGTATTCTCTGCTTCTCATTTCTCTCTACAGCCTTCCAGATAAGCAGGGATCCTAACAACCAGATCAGGAACCAACATACAGATGTGATGAAGACTCATAGCAGCAAATGAGGTCAGTAAGATCTCTGCTTTCAGCAGTCCCAGATTTCTGATTAAGTAGCCGGGATAAATGGACATTTTCAACTTCCAGCTTTGGTCCTTCAGCTGTACGCAGAACATAATATGGTACCCTGACTCCTCTGCCTTACCCTTCTGCCCTGTCGTCTAGAGTCTGCCCCTGCTTCACCCTGCTCCATCCCCACACTTCATTTCTCAGACCCTCTGATTCTGGTGTGTGACCATTAAAAAAAAAACTTCCCATAGACTGAATCTAGGTTTTTCCAGATGCCTCATCTACACTTTGAATAAAGCTCCCTGCTCCTCAACTTTTCTCCCATGTAACTGTGATGCTAAATGCCCCTGGAGGTTTGCTTCTTGACCTCTTGTCATTGGACTTGGAAGGATCCCACCTTACCCTGACAACACAGAGGGAAGGATGGGATAGCACTGAAGAGACTGCCCTCCCAGCTCCAGTATTCTGCCCCATCATACATCAGATTAGGTGAATGGCAACAAGCACTATAGGGAAATAGGGATTTATCTCTGAAGCTCTGTGCAAAAGTACATTTAATTACTTGATAGCTCCTCTGCCTGTAATAACAAACAACGATGATTAGTTAAAATTCCTTTAAAACCTCAATATGTTCATCTTGAGAAGGAAATACTCAGCCTGAAAGGTGAACAACCACCAAAGTCTTGGTTTGATACAAACCAGCAGGCAACAATAGTGACAGACACTGCAACAGTCTCTGTCCACGATTCTTGGAGACCCCACTCCTTGAAACACCTTGGACACCTTACTTCTGTTCCAGTGTTTGATTGCAATTGCCTGTGGCCACTCAATACTGTCACTGTGTTACATTATTTGTTCTCAGCTGTAAACCAGCTGCTTCTAAGCTATCACAAAAAAGGTATCTAATACACCTTTGACCCACAAGCAATAAGCACTAAAAATGAACTTTCCCAGACAAGGTTTATCAAACACTCTAAATTCAACAGCTCTCTAATAGAAAGGCACTTTCCTTCAGCATTATCCTCAATCTTGTCTTCCTCCAAACCTACCCAAAAACATTTCAACAGCTGATAAGTAGGGATGGGGATAAAAAGAATGTTGTTAAATGATTAAAGCAGAGCCCAGCAAGCCAGCTTAAAAAAGAGGGCTAGAAGGGCTGGAGAAATAGTCTTGTCACTCGTGTCCCATTCTTGATAGATACTCTACATGTCCCTAAGCATCAACTGATAGTTTTTATGGCCCCCTCAGGCAATCCATTACAGGGCTTATCTGTCCTTAATGGCAAACTGTATTACACTAATTTTTCAACAAATGACTTGTCAAAAGTAGTCTGAACACCAAACCTCACTCCCTAAGACGTACCCAAGTTTTACGTTAACAACGATATATTTCCTAAGATCAGTATTTCATGATTATTTCAAATTAGTGCAATATTCAAGTGCCAGGCTTGCAATAACACATTTAAATTGTGAATGTAGTAATTGCAAAGAGTTGTCAGATAACTTCGTATCATGCCAGAATTGAGCTAAGGTAGAGAATAGCCTACAGACTAGAGTCTTCATCAGCTTCAACAACAGTAAATGTTGGTATGCAAAGTATCTGCTGGTTTTTCTGTTGTCATTCTGCTTTTCTGTGGTTTTATTTTTCCTGGTATGAGTGAAACAGAAGAAGGAATGAAAGACAAGCTAAGAAAGAAGCAACACCTGGCAGGCCTAGATAAGACTTACAGCCCGTAAAACCTTTTCTTAGGCCTCCTTTCCCCCCCCCCCCCCCCTTTTTAGACAGAAGTATCTATATTCTTATTGTCATAGCTTCTCTGCAGTAACTTTGATGAGACTAAAATAAACCCTGATACCTTAATTTCACAGGCATGCCAGTGCTATGAATTTGGCAATGCTAAATATTACTGTGTTGCTGTTCTCGTGGAGGTGATATCTCAGAGGAGTACTTGTCAAGCAGAAGAAGAGGGAGAGCATCTGTGGAGGGGGTGTTTTAAAAGTCTTGTTGGTGTTGGTGCCTTCAGAAACATCTATCTGGGAATGATGATATTACCCATAATACTACTGTAAAAGACATGGATGTACTGTAAAAAAGAAAATCACACCAGTCCTGATTGTTTGGACATTAGCTGGAAAATTCCCTTTCAGCAACAGAAGCTTATCTGTTGCAAAACTGTGATACCAGTTAGTTCCCTGCAGAGGATCAACAAGACTAATCTGCTTTCTTGATGTGCTTCATTATGAAGACCAACACAACCCCCCCCCAAATGTTGTATTAATGGAAATACAAAAAAAGGTGCACAACTGTTTATCTCATCTGGCTTTTGTACCAGTGATATCTCAGTAGTTTTTCTACACGTTTCCCTAAATCCTGGGCATTCATACAGAGAGGACAGATATGCTCAAAGTTAATCTTATGTCATGTTGCTCTGAATGACCAGATCACAATTCTGATATCTTAATCCAACAAGCTTTCAATCTACACACAGAATTCACTTATGAATAAGAATTGTACTAAGTGCTCCAACCACAATTTATATCCTGTAATAAAGATTTTCTTCAGGTCTTCCTCTTTTGGTAGTGGTTTCAAACTAATTTATTGACAAGTCTACGGGATACAGAGTCCATCACCCTCCAGGTCTCTACATTTCATAGCAAAAGATCGATAGACAGCAAGTGAAGCTGGAGTATTGGAAACACGAACCTCGGCATTTCGCTGATCACTTCCTCCTACTTCTAAAACCTATTCTCTGACCTGAACAGTCTCTCTTACAGTGGTAGTACACATGAAGCCAGCAACATCAACTACTGATGTCAATCTGGCATAGGAAATTAGGCTTGGTACGCTGCAAGAATTGTCACAACAAGCAGAATCTACCCGTTCTGCTTTTTGACAACTTTACTGAACTTCACAAAACTCTAAGCAAAGATTTGAGAGGTGCCTAAATGCTGTGATTGGGCTGGTAAACCAGCAGACTGATTTTCAGAAATGTTGGGTTCCAGCTATTAAGTAGACACCCATCAGCACAGTGACCATCATTGATCAGCTAGAAAGTCACCAACAATTTTTGTGGTAGGTCAGTATTGTTGGAGAAGATGAATGGTATGGGGGAGGAGAATAATTAACTCAGGGGAAAAAAACCCCACCAAAACCCAAACAAAAAACCCAACCACTTTATTGAAATTGCCAAGCATTCAAACCACATTGTTCATTCTTGGTGGTGGTCTGACAAAGGCTGTTTCAGTTTCTTTTCTTCTAAGATTAGCCAAATGAACTCTTTAAGGATTTTGAATACCAGAAAAATACCATCTCTTCAGCTTTTCCTAAGAAAATCTCTCTGGTTTTGTTTTGAGGTTCTGGGTTTTTTAGCCTTTTTTTTTTTTTAATGCCTTTTACAGATAGCAAAGAACTCAAATAATGCAAAGGCTTCAAAGAAAACATTGTGGTATAAGAAGCACTTGTGTGTTTTCCCAGCATTTTTATCTAATTGAATGTTTCCTTCCAGCTCATTTCATTCTCACGCTGTCTGAGTAGCACTGTAACCAAAGATGCATGATTATTCTACAAGAAAGCTGGTTTCCAGTAAAGAATGTGTTTTGCTTGAGGTTTTGTTTTTCCTACTACCTGGAAACCTACAACATGTTTTTCCTGTTTTACTACAAGCCAAATACCACATGATCAGCTTTATACAAGATCTGGAAATGGATCAGATAATGCCATGCTTAGCAGTGACAAAACACTCCTCATAGAAGTAGAAAGATCTGAGTTACCCAAAATATCACTGTGTACATGGGTCATCTTTCATTTTAGTTTTCCTACCCAAAAAACAACATCAATTTTATACCTGCTCAGGGATCTTAAACCAGAATTGTCATCAAATAAGACAAGCTATAGATGTGAAGTGACACAAATGAGTATCAACAGATCCAGATGCTTTCTGTTCCTACCACACTGAGAGTAAAGCATAACCATGTCTAGCATCAGTTGCACTGGCATTAGCACTGTCCCTCAAATTACCAACTCATCTTTGAAGCAAACACCTTGCTCTTTTCCCCCTCCCAAGATTTAGTTTGCATCATGAAGTGGTCTCGTGGCACACCAACTGGTTTTCAGAAACCAACCTGAAAAAGGCTCTACAGGAACCTAGCTTTACTTCAATAACTAATGGTAAGCCAATCCATGGGACCCAACTAGAGCCTGTTATAAATCCCCTCAAGACACTGAAATGGAGCTGGGTTGGCAGAACAACATGTGGTTCAGCAGAAGGAAACAAGTACTAAAGAAATTCACCTGTAAATTGACTCTGCCACTGAGATGCACTGCTGTTAAAGATTTCTGACTTGTTATAGGATCTCAAACTAGCCCACAAATTTAGAATGGAGATATATAGATCTATTAAAAGTAGAAAACAAACTTGTTTACTAAAAAACACCCATCAAAAACTCTCAGAAAAAAACCTCCCACCCCCTCTCCTATAGACAATCAGAATCATAGAATAATTAGGGTTGGAAGGGACCTTAAAGATCATGAAGTTCCAACACCCCTACATGGGCTGGGACACCTTTCACTAGACCAGGCTGCTCAAAGCCCCATCCAACCTGGCCTTGAACACTGCCAGGGAAGGAAGAGCCACCACCTTCCCGGGCAACCTGTTCCAGTGTCTCACAACCCTCATAGTGAAGAATTTCTTCCTAATATTCACTGTAAATCTACCCCTTTCCAATTTAAAGCCATTCCCCCTTGTCCTATCACTACATGCTCTTCTAAAAAGCCCCTTCCCAGCTTCTTTGTAGGCCCCTTCAGCTGCTGGAAGGCTGCTATAGGGTCTGAACAAGCTCAACTCTCTGAGCCTGTCTTCATAGTGGAGGCGCTCCAGCCCTCCCATCATCTTAATGGCCCGCCTCTGGACCAGTTCCAACAGTTCCCTGCCCTTTCTATGTTGGGGACTCCCGGTGGGGTCTCACAAGAGTGGAGTAGAGGGGCAGAATCACCTCACTTGACCTACTGGCTACACTCCTTTTGATGCTGTTCAGGATATGATTGGCCTTCTGGGTTGCAAGCGCACATTGTTGGATCAAGTTAATAATGGTTTATATCCCACTCCTCTAACCCATGTGTCTTCACAGCTGGGTCCTTGCTTTGTCACTTGGTCTTAGCCAACTGAAAAATAATTTGAGTTGAAGCAAGTCTAGAACGCTGCACTTTGCCCATAGAAATTTCATGCCATTACTCTGAGGCTTGGCTGGCTGCTCCCTCACATTCACTGCAGACTGTGTATGAACTCATATCCCTTGTTGGTCTGTACACAAACGTGAGATTTCCCACTTTTAATTCCACTCCCTTTGCATGCTGTATGTGGAATTCTGGAACATTTTCCCTTCTTGACTAAGTTTAGATGCTCTACAAGAATGGAGCAACCTGTGCATCTTTCTAAAGGGTTCCACCTGTCATTGTCTCATACAGCAACATAAAATCATTGTGATGTAATAGGAAAAAAAACCCACCAAAAAACCCACCACAAAGCTACTAAATACTGTCTTACTAGAGCTGAATATTCTGACTTACGCAATTTGTGAAAATTGTTTTCAGAAACTCACATTTTCAAAACTCAGCCTGCTTTTATTGACATTTTTTATTTTACTCCAGATAAAGTTTTTGATTAATTCAGTCAACTTGTTAAGCTTCACACAATCCATAATGAAGATGAGCAACAGGGTGTGACAAACTGTTAAGCCTATTCAGCTTCTGAACTATTGAGCAAACACACATTCCAGAATGAGCTGAAGTTCTGAGCTACGGCATTCACAGTCAAAAGCTCAGTCCAAGTCTTTTCTGTCCACTGATGAAATGGCAGACATCTTTAAGAATGTCACTTTTAAGAGTCTGACTAGATTTCTTGAATGCAGTGACTCTTAATATCATGCTACTGGCTTACGTTTAAAAAGCAAATACAAAAATTACACTTGGCATTTTTATAAATAATGATAAAGCATCAAGTCTTTTTATTTCTGCTCTGCAGTAACTGTTTTGTATTTTTGTCTTTATAAAAACTAACTTTCTAATTTAAATTTATTAAAAGGCTTTTTTAAAATTTTTGCTATAAATTTAGAAGCTTCCCAGTAGCCCTTGGAGACATCACTGGAACCAAAGCAACGTGAGAATGTTTAACACCTTTAACCAGCAACATTTTGAGTTGACAAAGAACCACAACACAGGCAGATCACTTTTCCAACAATAGTGGTGTATAAATTTTACTTGAGAGTTGCACTATATTCTAAATGTGAGCATTGACCAAACTCTTTGCATACAAACAACTCTTCTGCTCTCACAACATCTCTTTTTCTTTTGGCTCAGATTTTGCTGTAAAGTCTATACTATTTCCCCACTTTTTAAAAATAACGACATTCACAAGAAAAGCAAACAATTAATTCATTAGTTTAGAGAGTTTTCTTCCTGAAATACTTGAAGAATTTGAGAATTTTGCTAAAGTTATTTTCCCAGTATTTACATTGAAATAATAATAAAAAGCATAGAAATCTGCAAGGATGATTAGGGACTGGAGTAGCTCCCAGCAAAGGCTGAGAGAGCTGGGTCTGTTTAGCCTGGAGAAGACTGAGCAGGGTCCCCTCAATGCTTATAAATCTCTAAAGGGTGGGTGTCAAGAGGATGGGGCCAGACTCTTTAGCAGTGCCCAGCAACATGACCAGGGGCAACTGGACCAAACCAGAACACAGGAAGTTCCATGTCAATACAAGCAAAAACCTCCTTGCTGTGAGGGTGGCAGAGCACTGGCACAGGCTGCTCAGACAGGCTGTGGAGTCTCCGGCTCTGGTGACTCCAGACACTGCCCTGTGCAGCCTGTTTCAGATTACACTGCTTTAGTAGGGGGTTGAACTACATGATCTCCAGAGGTTACTTCCGAACCCTGCCCCTTCTGTGATTACATGAAAAACTTAGGTGGAAAGGGACCTCTGGAGGTCACCCAGGTCCAACCACAGTTCAGAGAGATTCCAACTACATCAGGATGTTTAGAGCCATGTATGGTCATGTTTTTAGTATCTCCAAGGATGGAAACTCTACAGCCTCTCAGTGCAACCTGCCCCAGTGTTTAACAGACATTGTGGTGAAAAACATTTTCCTTCTATCTGGTCAGAATTTTTCATGTTCCAACTTGTGTCCATCACCTCTTATTCTATCACAATGCACCTCTGAGAAGACTCACCCTGTCTTCTCTACCTCCTCCCATTACCTGCTGTAGATAGAAGAAAGACTCCATCTCTCCTTAAGGCTAAAAAAACCCCTGTGTTCCCTCAGCCTCTTCTCATACACCACATGCTCTGGCCTACAGACTTCTTGACAGCCCTTCTCTGAACTTGCTGCAACATATAGTCTCTCTCTTGTACTGGGGAGCCCAAAACCAGGTACAGTACTCAAGATTTAGCCTCATGAGTTTCAAATAACAGGGAGGAATCACTTGCTCTGATGGCTATGCTTTTGCTACTGCAGCCCAGGATGTAGCTAGTCACCTTTGCTGCAAGGACATACTGCTGACTTCTGTTCAGTTTGTTGCTGAAGAGATCTTGCAGGTCTTTTTCTTTAAAGCAATTTTATCTGGACAACCCTTAGCTGTGTTGTCACACGGGGTTATTCCATCCTAGACAAAGAAATTCCTATTTGCTTTTGTTTATACATTTCAACTTCAAAAAGATTACACTGAGCCCATCTCTCCAGCCTGTGCAGGCTTAGGCTGGGGCAGCCTTACCTCTACTGGGCTACTTGGTTTTTCTACCCCTAATATTAAATCTCTTTGTAGAGAGAGACTATTACATATACTTCTACCATAAGTAGCCTAAATTAGATCTAATACCTGCACCTGTACAGGAAAACTTTGTAACAGCAATTTTATTTACTTGACCAACAAAGTAGAAATTGTCTCCCTATGTCACAGAGCTTTTCTTCTATCAAATGTTTCTGAAATGAAGTTGCTCATGGGTCTATCAGTAATACTTGGTGGACTTTCTTTCAGGGAATTTGAAAAAATTCTATCTTTCCAAGTAAAACACCAGTTTCCCCAATAATAAAGTGTAAGCAACACATGCATCTCAGAGGGAGAAGTACATCAAAGGAGGACTATAAAAAGCAGGTAAGCTTTCTATGCAGTTCAATAGATTAGAACGTACTTCTGCTTGCTGTAAAATACAGAAAATTCCATAAGCTGCTTAGGACAGTCATGCAAAAATATCAGTCTTTTCAAGAAATGTTCAATAGCAAATGACAAATCACTTCTACTAATATCAATACAGGGTTGAAGTTCAGATGAGAAAAATTCTACTGCCCAAGTTGCACGCTAAATGTCCAAAGAAAAAGAGTTGGCTATGCTTGAGCTACAGTCCCTAGTTCAAACTGTAAGGTTCCATCAAAAATAAGTAAACTGTAAGGTTCCATCAAAAATAAGTAAACATAAATTGCTAACATAAAACAGTGGCAAAAAATGTGAAACACAAACTAATTTCAAAGTTTTAAGGATGTACTGACAAGTTAACACAATTCTTTAGGATATTTGTTTATGCAAAGACACAGCTTCCACACAACTCACATATATATGTGATTTAATTTCTTGCTTGTTCAGTCTTTCCATACTGTGGCACTATTTTGGCTGAATTCTTTCAAAAGTAAACATGAAAACGTATAGCTGAGTGTTCAAAGTGCCTTGAAGAGTTTGTTTTCATCTCTGGAAGGAAAAAAACCAACCACCCTCACTTTCATCAGCTTCTGCTTTGTGGAGCTACATTATGTAATTGTGGGAAATTCAGAGGTTTGAAATACATTAATATGTGCTTAAAATTATCAGAGACTGAACACCTCAAAGATATGCAGGCATCTAATTACCCTCCATACAAATGGGAGTGACAAACTATGGATCTGTCTTAGAAGGAATAAGCAGCTCAGCCTGCGGCATGGGGCAGTACAGAACACATCTAGGCTCCTTAAGCAACAAGCAATGAGCATTTAATACTCAGCAGGCTGAGTAGTGAACTGCTCAGATCTTGCCAACATGGAATTACTGTGGCATGGAAGAGTTTCCTGATTTTTTTCCTACTTCATGATCTAAGCCTTTTGTTCAGCTGTATCAGAAGCCATTGATTCTCCCTTTGATTCCAAGAATCTGTTCCTGAAGAGAAGGCACTGAAATCCTTCCGGTACAATTCCTAGTGAATATAGTCCCCAAAGGTCTAAAAAATGACTGTTGATCAAGCATATAACAAAGAAAATTTACAGTATTTTAATGTGAGACAGGTAGGCACAGAAATGATGCACACTGTTAAAAGCTGTGGTGTTTCCTCATGTGCCCTGAATCAGTTCCTCAAGGTTCTGTGGAAGAATCTGCAACCCCTCAGTTGAACAAGACTTGTCTCTACCAGAGCTTCAGATAGAGCAGTCAGTTCTGGCTAATGTAATCTCTTCTGAACACACTGGCAAATCTACGAGCAAATTACAGTAGAGATACCACTTTGTATCGCAGAAACTATGAATGCTGCATTCCTCCCTGGCTGCTGAGAGCTGCCTCTCACCAGGCATGGAGCAATGGAGCCAACCAGTGCAAGATACAGCGATTCCTGTCACGGATACAGGCTGCATAACCCTGTGCAGAGTGGAGTCGTGAAAATTCACCTCACGGTGCTTTCTGGATCCCCATATCTGTGATGAGAAGAGGTTATATAGGAAGTCCTTAAAAACTGAAAATTGAGCCACATGGAGCTTCACAGTACAGATGGATATGCAACTCCTTATGGGCCAAGTGTCAAACTATGCAAGATGAGTGCAGAAAGCAGAATTAAAGCTAGAAACAACACCCCTTTAGCATGTTCCTAAAAACCTGATCTCAAGGGCACAACGTTAAGAACTACAGGAAGACTCCATGAAGCTACTGTCCCAAGATGGTAAATCTGAGAACAATTTTCCTGGTACCTCCTAAATGAAGGGCACTGTGAGTACTCATCAGGTATATCTGCAGTTGTTTTAAGATGTTAGAACAAGGTATGGCAGAAGACACCACTGTAAGCTGGTTTATCTTAACCCAAATTATAAAATATGGATAGCTGCTGCACGTACTGGTTTCAGATCCTGGGGTACTAACAGAGATAGGTAATAAATATTAACAAGAAACATTCCTTTTAGGTATTTTGATTGAATTATTTTAAAGTGGCAAAACCCCCACCTAACCTCCCAATATTAAAATACGCTGATTACAAATCAGTCCAGTTTGATTATTTCTTACTAAGAAAAAGCATCTGAATAATAAACTAAGGTGTCATCAAACAATGGTGACATAACTGAAGGATGTATATTCATTTCTATGCACTTGATTTAAAGATTGCTTTCAAAAGTACTTCACCAATAAAAGCTTGGTAATGACTGCTGGTAGTTCTGATTTTACTTTGCTTCTCCAGAAAAACATGCTTAAAACAACTATTTAGCAGCTGACAAAAATTTAGGTGGCAAAAATCTTCAAGTTACCCTCTATCAATTTATTTTTAAAGCATTTACTATTTGCTACAAAATTAATCGCCTTGTTTAAAAGTGGGTATGTATAAAAAGGTTCAGGGGGTAATATCTATTTAAAAATATAGTATTTTTAAGCAAGCCTCTTCAGCCCCCCCCCCCGACTCCATAAGACTGTAAGAAGCCAGATACTTTTTTCCTTGACACATATTGTTCCACTATATAATTCTTCATTGTCCAAGTTTCTGTCTCACCATACTATCTCTAAGGAACAGTCTCAAATCTTGATGAGCACTGTCAGCACAGTAAGTCAGCACAGCAGCCAGACTAATATTTGACTTCACCTAATGTTTGTGTTCGCCCTACTTCATCATCCCATAATGGATTTAGCATTTTTAAAACTAACAGAAAATTAAAGCTTATTTAATGTACAGGAGAAACAACAGCCCAACAGAAAAAAAATATTGGGTTGTTATTGATTTCCTTTTACAATCACTTGCCAAGCCTAAGAACTGCTATCTAATTGTAAACTTTAAATTTATAGTCTTAACAGCAGTGTTATGAGTATTTCTCAAAATATTTTTAGTTTAAACACCAGAAATCTGAAATTCTCATATGCAAATAATCTCTGGGACAAATCAGAGATGTGAAAAATTTCCATGAAGTTCTAAGTATGAGTTTATTCTACAGACAGATTAGTAGTCAAAATATTAAACTTCTCAAATAACTGGAGCCTCTTAAGAAACAGCTGAGTGACCTTGATATCACTGAGGACTCGAAAGCATAACTTTTCCAACAGGAAAGAAGTTCACCAAGGAAACATTTCTTTCCAAACAAGAAATCTTCCAGTCCCCCTATCCCTGACTGAACATCAGGAATAACTGTAAAACGACAGTAATATTGAAACATAGCTCAATATTATTCTCACATAGTTCAGGTAGCTTTTTAAAAAATGCATACTTAAATTTTAAGTGCACTTTCAAGATGCAAATATAGAGTACCAGTCTGCATTGCCCAGTATTACCTACTCTATGCTTAAATAATTCTAAGTAATATAGCTTCTCTAATGTTAATATAAGTCTGGTTGATAGGAAAGATTAGATCAAATAAAGTAAGAATTCATCTTAGAGAAGCTGTGGCTGCCCCCTCCCTGGCAGTGTCCAAGGGAGGATGGGGCTTTGGGAAACCTGGTCAAGTGGAAGCTGTCCCTGCCCACAGCAGGGGGGTTGGAACTGGCTGATCTTTGAGGTCCCTTCCAACCCAATCAAGCCTGTGACTCTATGATTCTATTTTTATGTCAACTTCATGTGCACCTTCTGCTTAATTACAGAAAGATTCTTCTGACTTATTCCATTTTAATTGAACTGGCATTATGCATTTTTGTCATATCTTTGGCATTCTACTGAATAATGATTTCCTACTTATCATGGAAAAACAATCACTTGATTGAAGTGTAGTCTGAATTGCTTAGTAAGGAAGAGTTTCTTCCAGTAGATACTTTTTTGTCGTTTTTCTACTAGCATCATACAAAATTTGGCACTAAGCTTGGCATATCAAACTTCACCTTATGTATTCAAAAGCTATCACGCTTCATATTTCCAATGAGAAAAACAGGAGATACATCTATTGAACTTTTTTCCTTGATCCTTGGAATTCAAGTACTATCACCTTTCATTTCTAGGTTCACCTGAGAAAACAACAATAGTATCAAGAAGCTCATGCTCGTAACTACTAAACCTTCACATGCATCAAACTGACCAAGAGATCATGCTCCTTTTGTTAAAATTTCTTAAATAATCTCCTCATAATGCAAACAATGAACCAGAACATTTTTTTTAACTTGTAGGAAGCCAATGTTAAAAAAAAAAGGTCACATGTATGTTATCATTACATTATTATGTCAGGTCATCAGCTTTAAGTAATTATCTCTAAAGCTTTTAATACCTTCAACGATAAAATTATGATAGAACAGGTTTTCACAAAACTTATCAATATATCTCTGCAAATATGCAAAAGGATTTCAGCCATCAACCATCCAGGCAAGCACACTGTCACCCGGCTGCTCTGATGCTGGGACAGCAGGGCCAGTAGCCTGGACTTGGAGGGTACGGAAGTAAAGCAGCTGGGATCCCTGTCTAGGGAAGAGGGCACTGACAAGGCCATTGGGGAAAAAAGACACAAACCCTCAGCCTCTGGTTGCAATTCCTATCAGAAGAAAGGACTGCTCTGGTTTAATCCACAGGCAGCTAAAGCAAGGACACAGCCATTACTTTGCTTGCTCCCTTCCCACAGTGGAATGAGGGAAAGAATCAAAAAGGTAAAACTCATGGGTTGGGATAGAAACACTTGAATAGGACAGAAAGGAAGAGAATGATGATGATAAAAGAACATACAAAACAAGTGATGCTCGCAATCAGCTGACCGATGACCAACTAGTTCCTGAGCCACAGCCCTCCTCAGCCAATTTCCTCCAGCTTATATACCTAACATGACATCTTATGGTATGGAATATCCCTTTAGCCAGTTTGGGTCAGCCATCCTGGCTGTGTACCCTCCCAGCTTCTTGTGCGCCTCCTGTGGAAGGCTTGTGCCTCCTCGCTTGCAGGGACTGTAAACGCTGCTTAACACACCCATGCTTTAGTTGCTGCTATCAACGTGATTTTCAAACTAAATCCAAAGTATGGCACTCTACCAGCTGCTAGGAAGAAAATTGACTCTATCCCAGCTGAAACCAAGACAGAAGCTAAGATGCTCTTGCTGAAAATTACTTCTGCCTTGGTAGTGGATACAGAAGTTTTGCTGCTAATCCATTCAGACAAGAGTAAATCAGCACATTTCAAACATAACTACTCCTATGTTACTGGACAAACCAGATACCAAATTGGATGAAAGTAGGCCTCCTCGAGACATTTTCTTTTCAAAAAGCAGATCAAAACACCAATTTTCAAACTCTAGTAAAATCTCATGTTCCCTGGTGTATAATTTCTTTACAAGTAGATGATCAATCTTGACCTCGGTAGTAATTCCTAATAACAAGAAAATTAATTACATTACCAAGAAATTAACAATTCATACATTACCTAATGCTGCTCATGCTTCCAGTTTCTGATCCAAGCTTACATCTCTCCAGCTGGCTAGCTACAATCTGACGTTCAGCCTCAAGTTCTCGAGTCAGTCTCTCAAACTGCAGCTCCTGAAAAAGTAAATGAAACCATTTGTTTTGACTTCACTTGAGATTAGGGAGGAATTTCAGAAGATAAAATTCTAATTTGTGCAAGAACTGTTAGTATAATATAGGAAATTTTGGGAGATGGTTTGTTTTTTTCTTTTTTAACACATTTGCAATCCTAATCTTTGTGGTAACACCTAGTCATTCCCTCATCTGCTCTAATGATATGTGTCTGTTTATCAGAATGGAATTTCCAAATGCACTAAACAATTTAGGCCTAAGTCAAAATCATTCGTAGTTCACATAGACCTCTTAGTAACATACAGGTGTGCTCCTAACTAGCTGATTTAAGTATGATACAAATAAAACTAATTTGTGTTACTTAAAAAGATGTAAGAGATGTAAACTCCTCTGACTAGTGGTGTTCCCCAGGGCTCGGTGTTGGGTCCAGTCCTGTTTAATATCTTCATTGACGACCTTGATGAGGGAATAGCATCCACCCTCAGCAAGTACCCCCATGATACAAAGCTGGGAGGAGTGGCTGACACGCAGGAACACTGTGCTGCCATTCAGCGAGATCTGGACAGGCTGGAGAGCTGGGCAGGGAGAAAACTAATGAAATTCAACAAGTGCAAGTGTAAAGTCTTGCACCTGGGGAGGAACAACCGACTGTATCAGTACAGGCTGGGGGATGACCTGTTGGAAAAGAGCTCTGTGGAGAAGGACCTGGGGGTCCTGGTTGATGACAGGGGGTTGGACCCAATGATCTCTCGAGGTCCCTTCCAACCCCTAAGATTCTGTGATTCTGCAGATGATTTGGAGTTGATGAAAGATTTCTACTCAAAAAAGACAACCATCACAGTACACATCAGTGAAATAAACTAAATTGAACAGGTGTTTTTATGGACTGAACACGGTTTCATTTCTGCATTTAACGATGTACAGAAAGGAAACTCAAGTAGTTTTGGACAAAAGCTGTGTTAAAAATCCTACCACTACTTTAATGTATTGCCTTTTATTCTGTCCAAGAAGCCAAACCAGTCCCACCAGATCAGATTTATCCACAGATCTTATAAATACATTTTTGAAGAGTTTTGGGGTTTATACTCAAGGATTTTTTTTTTTTTTTTAGTTGAAAGACACAAAACCAATACAAGTAAAATCCCTTCTACTGACTAACAAGCTACCTCTCCCACATATGGTAACAGCAGTTTTATCAAACAAAAACCTGAAACACTTTTAGGAAATTACATTTGTTGTAAAAATGCCAAATATTGCTGCCCTCCCATTTTGCTTATAGCTACATTAAGTAATTTTCACAGGTAAATAGATACAACTCTCTTTCTGCTTTTCTTTGTGCTTATTGAAGGCAGAGGGAGAAATACCATTCCTGTGTTAATACAAATGCAACTTTCTCTCCCTTTTCTTTCAAAGGAGACCTCCTTGTAATTCAGAGGTATGGGAGAGAATTCCTTGGATAACCCCCTAGCAATGTCTTCCCTAGCAGAAAAACAATACTGGAAATTACTTGGGTCAAATTACCTACCAAATGTCGCTGAAAAAATATTTGAGAGAAAGGAAGAAATGGTAGGAGCAGTCTTCCTCTATCTACTACCTAAAACCTTTGACTAAGAAGACAAGGGTAAGTAGAGACATTAAACTTGTCAAATCTCTGAAAGGAGGCAAGCCATAACTGAAATGGAAGAAGGAAATGGCTGCTGGTGGTTCTAATTCAGTTGCACCATTCCCCTTTGTTTCTCTTCTTATTGACATGAGTTACTTCTGTCCTGCACTAGGAGTAAAGGGAAGAAGTTCACACAGGTTATGCTCAGCATGAAATAGCTGGTGTATACTTCATTGGCCACTGACTATTTGACTAAGTCTAGTTAATTCTGAATTCATTACTCGAAGGAAGACTATCCAGAGTACAATACCATCAAAAGAGAGCATGCTCTGAAGAGCAAAACATCACTACTCACTGAATGTTGATAGTGCATTAGTAATCATAGTAACACTGCATGTTTTTGTAATACTCATAAATGTCTTTTTCATTGTTGTTTGTAGACGTGACTATTAAAAAAAATCACCTAATAATAACAATTTCAGATATGCCTACTTCACAGAGAGCATTTTTCTCTCACCCAGTAGAATCAATTGCCTGAAAGGCTGAAGAGATCATTGACCAACTTTCCAAGAGTTGTTATTCAAATTGTGGTGGTGTTTGCATTGCAACTTACTGCAGAAAGGACTGCAAAAGAAACATTACTAAAGTTTTGAAGAACATAAAATTGAAGTGGAATAGTATTGCCCATGATAGCATCCTTCTATCAAAACATGTAAGCAATGAGAGATTTTGTTACTATAAAATGTCAAAGAAAACCTATCAGAGCATTAAAATTGTTTACTTCCAAAGAAAAGCAAAGTTTAAGAGTTATTCTGTTCCATTTTTTTAAAGGTTCTTGATTCTATCATGACAAAGCTATCAATGCACATTTTGATGCTTAGCAGATGCTTTCTCCATGCCAACTTCACTGCCCTCTATCCCAGGTGAGACAAGTCAGAGGTTCTTTGCCATGGCCTAGCAGAGGGCATTTTTCTTACCTGCCCAGTGAGAAGATGCAGCTGTCCTTAACTGTTAAGAACAGAATGTAAGAACCAAAGACTCCCAACACTCGCTAACCATCCCGACTGTCCACACTGTCACTGGCCTTTTCCCAGACAGACAACTACCTTATTGTGCCCTTTTACTCCAGTAAGCGCACAACCAACCTCTCTCCAGCTCCCTCTTGCACACGCTACCCCAAATCACCTAAACACAGATGTGTCTCCAAACCTATTTTATTGAATTACTTTTAAAGTAAAGATTGTTTTGCCCTTTTTTTCTGCTATCTGGGTTGCATATACTCTCATGGGTTTTCCATGCTTTTGTATTCCCTCAGTTCATGGCTCTGGTTGACTGCTTCCCAGACACTTCTTCATTTCCCCAGTTAACACCCTTACATCATGAACACTTTGATTACAGAACATTTTTGCTTATGATTCCAGTCTCCAAAATACCCTTTGTTACTCTGTATTTATCTTTCTTTCCTACTTACTTCTTTCTGTTCTCTACTGCATTCCATCTTTCTTTCGTGCCCTAGTATACTTCATGACTCATCTGCCACTAATCTTTTTCAGTCCTACTCTACAAATTGCTACTCTAGCAGATGCCTGAAAATGATCGGTTTAAGCAGCCTCTGGATAATTGGACCCTTATTGAGGGAGCTCTGCTCTTCCTAAGATGCAGAAATTAATGTTTTCTGCTTTGATTGTCCACATTATTGAAGTCCTGCCCTGCAAAGAAGGCTGGAAAAGGACTCTTGTGTCCATGTTCCTCCTCAGCCAGGGAAGCAGAGATGTACTAGATCACCTAAGACAAAAATAATCTGGGGTTTCTAAAGCATGAAAATGGCTAGACTAGGTGAACAGTAACTTCATTGCTAGCTTGACTTAACTGCTGCAGTTTTCTCACTTAATTGACTTCCGTCAGGTGTCTACAAGTTAGGGATGGAAGGAAAGAGACGGAAAGGGATGGGAGGGATATGTGAAGGGGCAGAGATAAACAGTGACTACATCATAATTATCCTCTACGTTGAATTTAACCAATAACTGTGTTAGGTATTCCCTCATGTGATGACAAAGGTGTAGGTCTACAGGTTTGGCTTCAAAGTAAAAGAAGAAAAGAAGAATTCAACTAAGAGGCAGGGGATTCCACTATCCCTCTGTATCAAGAATCCCTGGCAGAAAACAGATTAATAAGCTTCCTTCTCTTTGTTCAAGAAGCAGCGAGTGACTAATATTTGAATAAATCCATATGTTTAGATTCCAAGCAGCCGTCACAGTGCAAGAAGACAGAATCTAGAAATAGTATTTGCTTACATTTTATAAAAGTAACAAGTGAACCTGACTCCATCTTTTGCCTTATTTGTTCTGTTTACAATAATTTTCACCAGTTCATGACGTGTTGTGTTATCTTCACAACCGTCTATTATTTAACTGAACGAAGCTAATCAGAACATCAAAATTAAAAACAAATTCCTGCCCACTGATTATGCAAATCTCTAGTTGAGACAATTAGAGAACGAAGGGCTGCAGACACCGCATTGCAACAACAAAATCCATTTTAGCCATGACACGTTAAGCTCAGCTTCATGGACTGTGCTAGAAGGAGTGACCATGCCAAAGGCACTGAGGAGCTGGACTGATGGGTCTGGCAGCCCTTAGCATCGCAAAGAGTGCAGGAGCGGGAAGCCAGCAGAAAGATTAGAGGTAATGATGAGAGTCATCCAGAGGAAAAGCTCAAGAGAGTAGATTGGAAAGGGAGGGACTTTGTGATAACCTTATCAATTTGTTTTGAAGTGATAAAAAGAGTATCTATCTATATGCTAGGGCCTGAAGCAGCTGATGTTTAAAAGTGGTAAATTGTCCGCTACCATGTGGGTTTTGGGGTTATTTTAAATACTCATTATTCCACAGGTGGGAATTGCATGGTTTTGCCTTTTCAGTACAAGATTTATATTTTATCTATCCTCTGCAGACACCAAAACTTGAAGCATTAGACAAGACTTGAGTAAGGTCATACATTTCACAATGGTCCAGACACCAGTAAGTCCAAAGGAAATCTTCACAGCCTTTACACAAGTACAAACTCCTGAGCTCAGGGCACACCGAGTAAGAGGGTATTTGGTTACTTTTATGCTTTGTATCTGAGGGGTGGTCTGTATGACCCATTTGAATGTTGGGAGGGTTGAAATAGGTCAAAAGAAATTTGGCTGGTACTCAGAGCTGATCTCACTTCACTGTCTTTTACAGTCTTAAAGTAATCCTTCAATGCCTTCACAGAGAGATGCATATTGATGCTGAGCAAAAGACACTGCAAAAATCAGTAGAGAGAGTAAAAAATCGCTGATACAAAAAAGAATTTATCTAAATTTAAGCTGAACAGCTTTGTGGACTTATTGAATTCCCAGGAATCTTAAGGTTGCAACACTAAAAGAGGAAAAGCGTTCAGCTTTTGACCGTAAATATGATATAGAAAAACAAATCGGTGCACTGATGATCATTTGAATCTTCAAACACAGGCAAACAACAGCACTGAGGTAAGGCTGGGATTCCCTGGTGAGATGAACAGAGAAAGCCTGATTACAGCTATACAAACAAATAAATCGTCTCCTGGATTGAAGTCTTTCATAGGAGGATCTTAGAAGCCACAGAACTTCCTAAAGTATATAAGCTGTAGAAATGTACAACATGGGCTCTATCTTGCTGCATCTTATTAAACAAGAAAAACAGTACCTCAATTAATGTCACAAGCAGCATGTGTATACTGATACTCACATCCTATGGCATCATGTGTAATGCCGTGCGCTGCTCATCTACAAAGTCCAACTAAATGCCATTGCTTAGAGTGGTGTTGGCAAGGAGGTATTCCTAACCTATGATACTGGACACATGTGTAGCTAAAATTGGG
Organism: Laterallus jamaicensis coturniculus; assembly: GCA_022605575.1. Taxonomy (NCBI): domain Eukaryota; kingdom Metazoa; phylum Chordata; class Aves; order Gruiformes; family Rallidae; genus Laterallus; species Laterallus jamaicensis. Next base: position 642,500 of record JAKCOX010000120.1, read on the forward strand.
GCACATACTCCTGATAAAAACAGCAAAATCTAGGGAAGTGCAACTTGGTAAAAATCTAGGGACAGCACTGGACACAAACCAGACCTGACGGCCCATCTTGCATCCAGAAGGAAAAGAAGATTTGTTAATGCTTTCAAACAGGAGAAAGCATCACTAGCAAGGCCCCGATCCGTCTGACACAATGTTGTTCAGAAGACTCAAAACTGGGTTTTATAATGTGCCATTCAATTCTTCCAACTTCTCTACTTTCTCCATTGTTGTACTGTGTTTTCCCTTGTACTGATCTTACCCTTTTTCACTCAATAGTTTCATTCATCCCTTTCACTGAATAAAAATGCCATGAGGAAAAAAGCTCACAAGGTAATTTCAGATAAGCAGAGAGGTGGCAAATTCAAAAACTCAGTGGTGTTGTGCTGTTGCAGGACCTTAATTGAGAAAAAAACCAAAAAATTCCACACACACAACCCCCCCCAAAAAAAGAAAAAAAAATACACCAAAAAACCAACAACGGACCCACAGAAAACCCCCCAACTCATTAATAGTTATGCCTGCACCTATATGCAACTAAGTTCCCAGGTAACACCAACCTAAGGGAAGCAATGTATACACTGGAGGGCAGGACTACCATCCAGAGAAACTGTGACAGATTGGAGGAGCAGGCCAGTGGCAGTGTCGTGAACTTGAAGTTCAAGAAAGAAAAACGAAGGTGGAGGATGGTCCACACAATGGACCTGGGGATCTGGTGGACAAGAAGTTGCGACTCAGCAATGCATTCCTGCGGTGATGATGACCAACCACTTATTTCACTGCACTAGCAAGACAGCCACTAGCAGAACAAGGAATCAATTACTTCCCTTTAGTTGGTACCCCTGAAGCTGCAACTTGAGTACAGTACTTGGTTTTAGGCCACCGGGACAAGAGACATGACAAGACTTTGAAGCAAGACCATCAGAAGGTCACTCAGAGCCAGAAGATCAAAACACACGTTGTACAAAAAGCTTAAGGAATCCTGTTTGTTTAGCATGGAGAAAAGAATGTCAAGGAAAGACCTAACTGTAGAGTATTACTTATTGATGGGGGATTATAGTGAGAACATCACCAGGCTCTTGCCAGAATATACAGCAAATGGACAAAGGCAATAGGCACAAGCTGCAATGAGGTAAAATCTGACTGGATATACAGAAAAAAACACCCATACACAAAAAATACCACAAAAAAACCCCAACAAACCCAAACCCCCCAAAACCAAACAACATAGCAAGAGTAGTAAACACTGGAACAGGATGCTCAATTAGGTTGTAGAATCTCAATTCTTGGAGATTCTGAAATAGAACTGCACATCTGATCTAACATTGAAGCAAGACCTTCTTGGAGTGAACCTACAGAGACCTAGTTTTTCCATGATCCTAGAACTGAAGAGTTCCAGAAATTCTTCCAAGGCTTTGCACCAATCTGTATTATAGATTAGAAATCAGTGCCTATCAAGCTCTCTGATCGTCATCATGTTTACATAAAGACACATTTGGCTTGATGGAAGCACTAGAATTTTATTAGCCTGAACCTGCATTTCTCTAGCTCGTTCCCTCACGTGATAGGAGGGTTTCCACAGTCCCATGCTTCAAGAGATTGGCATGGCATCTGGGCTACTACCCATATGGATTATTTATGGGGTAAAGAACTAGTTTGGCTGATTATAGTGTTTAAAAATAAACTATTTCTTCTTTTTCATGTAAGATTTCAAGGAAGGCCCTTTCATGCCTTTAACAGTGTTTATAGAAATCAGACCCTATTTTATTTTCTATTTTTAGGGTCATAATACAAATGAGGTCACAACTGCATTCAGTTGCACGTTTCAGCTCTCCAGGCACACTGCCCTGTTCCTCTGTGAGTTATAGGCAAACCTTGCTCTCTGAAGGCACACTGCCCAATTGCCTGGACAATTCCCTGTTCCTAGAGAAATTTTATTATTTCTTCTCCAGCAAAATCACCAAAGTTATTCAAATTATCTCCATTTTTCTTTTACAAATTGCCTAGTCATTTTTTATTCCATGTTTCTCCTCTCTGTTTTATATTCAGCTTTAGTCTTCTAGCTTGCTCCTTTTTTTCTCCTTCTCCCTAGTTTTTACACCTCTTGCCAACACTCCCAATGGTTTATCACCCACCATGTTTTCTGGGCTATTCTACTTCTTCCCATGCAAACTACTTCAGTCTCCAAAGTAAAGTGTAAGTAAAAGCCTTGAAGCGTTAGGACAGGATTAGAACTACTAAGAGCTTTCTAATCGCATACCTTTGCTTTTCCTCCTTCTGCAGCAGCAATTTAAGGAGATAAATTGACGTTCTAACTCACTAGCTTAGACTTGCTTTGGGGCTTATTGCTATTAATTGTAAAACTCAAAGTGGGAGCAAAACAAAACTTCAGAGATGGTGGATCTTGTCCAAGGAGAGAAATAGAGAAACAGTTCAGTAGCAGAGTTGAGTAACAGACCCTGACTCTTCAGTCTTACACTGGTCTGAGCCTGTAATTATCATTTCCTTCAGTTGTCCAGGCACAAAGATTTACTACATCTAAGTAGAAATGGGTAAATCCACTGACATTAGCAGGTTTTGGAGCCTGACTTTGCACGTTCAGCACATCTACTATATCAGGCAGAACTGCAGACTAATGTCTTCTACCTGGATTTTCCAATACAAATCTCTAGGGTAATTTTGTTCTGAAAAGAGTGACACAGTCCTGTTGCAGCTGGAAGATGCTTCACTGTGACGTAATAATACTTTGTATGGTTTAAAGACACATAAAAAGCTAAGAAAGCAAGACAAAGCATTTCAAAAAGTGTAACTTCTAAATATATTCTAGACAGTGAAGCACTTTTTTGACAGCACTTTTTGAATCTGACAACATACTCAGCTTCCAGACTCACCTTCCTCTCTGTCTGATTTGTGGCCTGATGGGCATCATGCCAAGATGCTAGGGACACAGCTGCAGAGATGTCAGTATACACATCAACATACGTGGATACCAATAACACACAACACTCTTTGTGTAGTCTATCCACTCCAGCATTTTATTTATGGGGTTCTCTGGTTCCCTGTTTATACATCTCTAAACTAGGTCTCCCTTCCAGAGTTTTGATGATACAGGTTACCCTAGGCACTGTCTACAGATGGAGAGCCAGAGTTATTAATCGTTAGTTTTATACCTGTCTGTAATGGTCTAAGAGATTACAGACATCTAGTCCCTTCCTCTTCTGCTTCTATCAGAGAAATGTTTCTGGTGAACAGTTCTCTTTGATTTTCCTTGCTTTATAAGAGAGACTGATTTCTCAACCCATACAGAGACTGTCAGTGCAGCGTATCCAAGAACAGACTCCATAATTTGCAATTATCCTTGAATCTCTGAATTAATTAGGATACCAGATCTGAATATTGCCATGAGTAGGTATTAAAAGAGCAAGTGATTAGCATACTAGTCAAGGATTCAAAAGTTATCTAACAAAGCAAGATAGGCTTTTTTTTTTTTTTTTTACTGGCAACCTACTGCATGCAAATTGATACCTATAAGATTCTGGTTTTTTCTTTTCTGACAGCAGAAAAGGTTGATTATCTCCATACTGGCAAAGCTGAATTTGCTACACATACTGAATATAGACGGACTTACAAAATAATCATTACAACAAAACTGTAAGGAACTTCGGAACAAATGTTTGCAAACAAAAGTTTCTAGTACTCTAGCAGACAGCAAATTGACTAGGCAAATAATTCACCTATTTCCACTACTATTAAGTATTAAGGAAAAAAAGCAGGCTTTCCAACAGCATGAGTTAAAACGTTGAACTCGGGGACTGCAGACCCTCAAGAGTTGCACATTTTCTCTTGCAGATGATTCTGGGGATGCAGCAGTTAACTTTGATAGCCCAAACTATGCTTTTGAATCTTTCCTCTTTTATTACATCTTTTATTACAAAGAGAACTAGTAAAATAATTAGGCAATTCATTCCTTTTCTGGCTACCCTGCAGAAATACCACAGATTAAGGAAATTCCCAACAGATTCATACTGTTCTTTATGCAATAGAAAAGCAATTAGTAATAAAAATGTTAGTTTTATGAAGTAACATCAGGATCTTATTCTCCTAATTTCTGGTATGAATAGCTCATCCTTTGAAAAAACTAAAGAGGTTTTCATAATGAAATTACAGTCTACAAATTACCTACTTGAAAACAAACAGGCAAGGAACACGCAGTTCAGTGTAACATTTGTAGTATGGATAAGGAAAAATGTAGCATCACATTTAAAAAAGAACAACACACCAACAATCTTGTTGAATAGCAAGAACTTAGATGGGTTGACACAGTATGGAGGTGGCAGTGCTGGCTGTCCATCAAGACAAAGACCCACTCTGAAATAAGGGTACAAAACATGATAGTTCTGGGAATCTTCAACTGCCACTGTAGTTTGTACAGTCAAAGAAAAGGGAAAAAAAGTGACAAAAAGACACAGAACATAGAGAGCTGTTTAGGATGTCCATAAGAAAAGGTGTAATTCTTGACCTAGTCTCAGGTAATGCATAAAAGATGGTTTGATCTCTTGCAGCTGAGAAGTGCTCAGATCCAACATCCCTACAAGGCGGCAGAAAATCTGCCGGTTATGAGCCAAATAAAAAGAGACAAATATGTTAACCAAAAAGTTTGGCTGAAGATGGAGAGTTAAATGTTCATAGGCAGCAAGGAAACTGCTTGATGTCCCTATATTGGAAGCAGAAGATGTAACAAAAAGCAAGCACTGTTAAACAGGAGGGCAAAGGAAGGCATGAGAAACAAAACCACTCATTCTGAAAGCTGAAATCATCTTCACATGAAGGACATTAAGGACTATAATGGCTGACAGGTTAAATACAAAACCACAATACGGTTCCACAGGACAAAGCTAACAACAAATCCTTCTTCAAATGCATAAGGAGGAAGAAGCTGCCTGGAGAGTCTGTAGAGCCACCTCCAGGTGATCAGGATACAAAAGGGTTCATTGAAGAGAAATAAATCTGAATCCTTCAGAAAGGTTTTTGGTATTTCATGGGAAATTCCCACCCTAAAAGCTCACTGAGGGAGTCTTACCAGAGGACCTGTCTGAAATTAAGTGACTGTAGAATAGGCCAGAAACAAATTGACAAAACAAGCAGTAACAAATTGGAAGATCAAATGGTATTTGCTCAAGAGGGCTGAAGGAACTAGAAAATACCTGGCTTAAAACAGACGTCCTACCCAAGAACTGAAAGACATGAAATGCTGGTTTCTAGAGATATCTGTAAGCCTACAGAGCAGCAAGCCAGACAGTCAAATCAGCAGAGCCTAAAACACAGAACAGAACTAGGGGACACCAATACAACCACAAACTACTTATGCAGGTTTCAGTAGGAGTAAGTATTTGCTTAATTAGGAGATCAAGACAAGAAATATATGTGGTAAATTCTCACAGTTCAACGTGTCCACCAGTGAAATTCTCATTCTGCCTTCCACACTGAACACTGAAGAGCAGAAACAAAGAATTTTATAACTCCACAGCCTGAAAAAGCAGCACACAAAACAGGAGATGAAAGGAGTAGAAGGTGATACTTGTGGAACAGACCTGACCCTAACTCCACGTGTCTCCATCAGCTGCCTGGAAATGCCACCCTGAGTTGCATACTATCCTCCAGAAACACAAGGCTGCCTGGTCTGTAGTTTCCTGTATCTACCTTTCTGCCCTTTTTGCAGATGGCTGTAATATTTGCTTTTGTTCCAGATACTGAGGATTTCTTCAAAGACACTAAGGAGTAGTTTTGTGATGACACCTGCCAACTCTCTCAACAACCTCATGCTGCATCTTATCAGGTCACAGAGGAGTTGCACCTGTCCAATTTGACGGCCCCTCACTTGACCTTTCTTCTACTATCACTGGTTGCCATGTCCTCCACTGGTGCTTCTTGAGTTTTGGGGGCTGACACTACCTGTGAAGACAAGCTGAGCATCTCAGTTTTTCCTGTGCCATTTTTGATGAACTTGCTGGCCCTATGCAGCAGCAGGCCTACATGTTTCTGGTACTGCTTCCCACTAACATGCCTGCAGAAACTTTTGTGTTATTCTTGCATCTCTTGCTAGCTTGAGCTCCAGCTGTGCTTATTCCTTCCTAACTACATCTCTGCACACAGAAGAAGTATTTCTATATTCTTTTTGGGGAGTTTGCCCCCTTTTTTATTTGAGCTCTCTTCATAGCCCAGTGTTCTGTCACCTTATTTTTTTTATGCTTGTTCATTTCCCACTTAAGGGGATAGACTGCTCTCGTGCTTTGAGAAGTAGCTGTACTGGGAAATCTCCCAAAATTCCTGAGCTTCTTTACCCTCCAAGACTGACTTCTGTTGGATCCCTCCAGAGAGTTCCCCAAATGAGCTGCAATCTGCTCTTCTAGGTCTTTATCATTTGTCCTCAGGCCCCTTGGCCTCTATGCTCCCACAGTCAGTTCAGCCAGGACTGCTGCTGACATTAGTATCCTCAAGCATGTTTCTACCAGAAGAGCAGTGCTCCTAGGTAGCCCATACACAGACTGCACTAAGAAGCTGTCCAATGCACACCCTGAAAAGTCTCCTAGATTGCTTATGCACAGACACTGTGTTGCCTTTCCAGTAAATATCAGGATGGCTACACTCCCTTTTGAGCACGAGTGCTTGCAGACTTGAGGCCTCTTAAAGGTGAGCTTCAAGGTGAAGCCTTCATCCACTTCATTTTGATTCAGGTCTGAAGCAGACACCCCGAGGTCTCTCTCAGTGGCTCTGATTTTGACCCAAAAGCACTCTACAGACAACAGCTGACCTACGCTTATTAAAGCTGTCCTTTTCATAGCACACAACCCTCTCTTCTACCCATGTGCTATGCTTTCTGTCTTTCCTTATGGCCTTAGCTTTTGGCGCAGAACTGCAGATACATTGGCTGTCCCACAGAGTTAATGTATTCCCAACGACATTGTAACTATGACTGTACAAGTGTGGTGGTTCAACCACAGACAGTGGCTGAGCACCACACACTGCTCCCTCAGGAGAAACATGCAGAGCCTCCCCAAGCTGGAATAAGGGCAGTTTGCTGACAAGCACCACAAGAACAAAAACCCAGAACAAAGTGCACACAGCTGGCAATAACACAAAGTACTTTACTAACCTGACAAGACAGTAACACTGGATCAATGCGAGGACCAACCTGATGCCCCAGCTACACTCAAACCATCCCAGAGCAGCATGGGAGCTCAACTCCCTGACCAGCCCCTTTTATGGGGGAGGGATGTCAGGTGGTGTGGAAACAGCCTGGGCTGACTCAGCTCACCTGAGCTGGCTGCCTGGGGATGCTGACTCTGGCCTGGCCAGAACCAGGACAACAAGGAACTCTTATTTCTTCTGCTTTCTTCCATAGGACATTCGGGTTGATACACAGGCACTTGAGATGATGTGCCATCTGTTCCTTGCCTCTGAGGTGAATGTGGTAGCCCCTCCTACAGATCTGTTCCACACGTGATTTCATCTTGTCCCCACAAGCCTTGATTATCTCCACCCTGCCTTAATCACCATTTTAAGTCCACTCCATTGCCTCCCCAGTCTATTGGCAAAGATACTCTTGCACTTCTTTGAAAAGTGCATCCCTTTGCTTGGTAGATCATAGTCCCTTGATTGTGGATGGAGAAAGACTGTCAGTGACACCAGCTACACAGACAGGTGTTGGAGTTAAACACTTCTGCCTGTACCCTTCCCTGGAAAGACTGAGGAGAAAAACACCTGAGCTTCTGTTTCCTTTAACTCTAAAGACTCTACAGTCCTGTTCTTCAGTTGAATTCTTCCAGATGAGGGGAGAGTCTCTGCCTTGCTGCCACAGGTCACAAGCTTCCAGTTGTTCTGTGCAATGTTATTCTTCCCCTATTTAAGCCTGCTTCTGGCCTTCTCTTGTCTGCATACTGAGGCCGTGGCCCTTGCCTCTGCAAGCATTGTTGCTGGACACCCTACTCGTTCCCCACTCACTCCCCCTGCTGTAGCACAACTGGCTGACCTGTGCTGGCAGGTTCTGTTCTTGCCTGCTTCATGGTCCATACATCAGGCAATAAGTCCCACAGGTGAGGTCCCCACCCTGCTCAGCCCAGCAAGGTGTACCAGGCCTTCCCCACTTGTCCCTCACCTGAATGGCCACATCCCCCCACAGGAGCTCTGACTGGTCACTGCCTCTGTCCTAGGATCAGCTCTGTGGGCTGCCACAGGAGTGTCATGTCACTGCCATTTGAACCCCAGCTTTCCTACCAAGACATAAACAGTCTTAATCCCACTGAATAAATTCAAGGTGTGCTAGCATCTTGAAAACCATGTGAAGTTCTGCTTATCTCATGTCTGAAGAGCTGAAAAAAGGGCTGCAAGGGTAATGAAAGGTGTGAAATAGATTACAGACAAGGAACAATGAAGTTGGGACTCTTCAGTCTGGAAAAGAGACAGCTGAGAGAGGACACATCCAAGGGCTACAAAACCCCACATAGCATATTCACTAGTTGTTTCAAAACTAGTAGGACATTCCAAATGAAGTAAGCAAGAGCCAGACTTGAAAACAGATAAAAGGTGGTGCTTTATGTAATGGGCATGCTTTTGATGGTGACTGAGCACATAAAAACTTCACTAGGCTGTGGAAATCAGAAAACAGGAGGCTTCTGAGTATTAAGGGATGGTACCCTATATTCCTGCCTTGTTCTTACTTCTCCTTCAACATATTCTTCTGGTCATCAGTGGAGGCAAGTTGCCCAACCAACAGTGTCCATTCTCACTGGTGAAACATGTATTTATGGCCACAAAACAGAAACCAGAAAACATGCAAATGGGAAATCTGGGCCTTTCTTCCCATAAAAGATGAAAGAGTTTTGCTATTGAGTCCTCAAACAAACAAATGAAAAGACTCCCAGATTTTACTCATTCTAATTAAAAGAGTGAAAGTAACAAGAGAATAAAATATACTGGACTGGATTTGCAGTTCTGGTTCTGGTAAATCAAACACACGATTGACAGTTGCCACACGTCAGAGTTACCAAGCCTCACAAATCTAATGATGCTGATTCAACAATTACAGGACAGATTTCAGCCCAAAGACCAGCCAGTTGCCACCAAAATGCTGTTCAGGAAGCTGTTAGTAGATTAAAAAATGGAGAGAAGCATCTTTACAGGGATGTTCCTTATAGCAGGGATATCAGAGTTACTGCTGTGATACAATTCTAAAATGAGACATAAAAATCATTGTTACTTTCATTAATCAGGGGAAAGAAAAAAAATGAGAGGAATGAGGAATAAATGAATGAACTTATGCCATAACTTCAAACATGGTATTTCATTGACCCTGTCAAAGTCACATGACATTCAAACCTTTATCACAGCAAAACACAGCAATCAAAACTGTATTTATCCTTGTGTGATGAACGCAGGAACCTTCTGCCAGTGTCGATAACCCCAAATGATTTTGTCCAAGACCTGGCACATACAGTGCTCACTGCTAAAACCCCCAACCCCAAGGGCAGAATGAGCAGGTAGGACTTGCAGCTCCCTTTTCAGAACAGATCAGTTTGTCATATCACAGTATTGGAAAGGAACAGCAAAGTAAATTTTAAAAAAACAAACAAAAAAACAGGACATACTGAATGTTGAATTTAGTGCTTTAACTGAATTTAATGAAGAGGTTTGAATTGATTTGCAGCCATGTTTTCTGAGCAACAGTTTAGAGCTGTGTCTGTTCTCCCCCCTGTCCCCCATCTTAAATCTGATGTCTCTCCACGCAGTGGGAATTTGGACTGGGCAAAATGCAGGCTCTCTCCCCCCACACCTGGCAGAGGCTGAATGCCACACACTTTCCCTCTGCTGTGACTGCAGCACCGTTTCCATGGTAGCTACAGGAAACCACTCCGGACTGGTCTGAGAGGGAGAACCTCCAGCCCCAGCAAAGCTCCCTCTCACATCCCTGGACAAGGGAGGGAAATCAGGACCAGGAGCGAAACTGACCATGCAACCTGTGATGCTTGGGAGGCATGGAAGGCATGGGCAGCAGCACACAGCCTGGAAACTTCCCTGGAAACCTCCCTTTGTGTCTGACAGAGCTGCAGTGGTTCAGACACGGGCGATACAGCGGATCGAGTGCCCAGTTGTGCAGGTAAGTGGAAGGAGATCTGTGACAGCCGGCAAGCACTTGGCTCTCCTCCCCTCTACAGTTCTCAGAGTACACCGCCTGCAATTCTGTAGCAGATGCATTTCTGGCTGCTCCCTGGTTACGGGAGGTGGAGTCATACACTTGCCAGGAATTGAAACAGCATGAGGCGACTTCATTTTTACTTCACAAATCCCCAACACCAAACCTGTGGTTTCAAAAGTCTTAACTGGATTTTTCAGCATCTCAGGACCGTGTATGTGTGGGGATTATCGTGTCAAAGCCATATGATTTGTTCAGTTGAATGCCTCAGAGACAGAAATGAGATGAAATGTGACGCTTCTGAATGATTTTGGCTAGCTTGAAATAATGAGAATCTGGAACTGCAATCTATGCTTGCACAACACATCAATGACACAAGATTACTCTGGCAACTCTGAATCCCAGCCTGCTCACAAACCATGATGCAATGTATCACCACTACACATGGGCCCTAAACCACACGCAGCAGGCATTTTTACAGGATCACGGAATGGTTGAGGCTGACAGGGACCTCTGGAGATCATCTGTTTGAGCCCCCTGCTCAAGCAGAGCCACACAGAGCTGGTTGTCCAGGACTATATCCAGGCAGTTCTTGAATATCTCCAAGGATGGAGACTCCACAACCTCTCTGGGCAACCTGTGTCGCTGCTTGGTCACACATCACAGGGGAAAAAGTGTGTCCTGATGCACAGAGGCAGCTTCCTGTGAGTTTGTGACCACTGAGTCTGATGCTGTCACTGGGCACTACTGAAAACAATCCAACTCCCTCTTCTTTTTCCCACTTCCTTCTGGTATTTATATTTATTGATGAGAACTTCCCTTAGATTTCTCCAGGCTGAACAACCCCAGCTGTCTCAGTTTTTCCTCGTAGGACAGATGCTCCAGCATCTTAATCATCTTTGCAGGCCTTTGCTGGGCTCCCTCCAGTATGTCCATGTTACTCTTAAACTGAGAAACCCAGTGCTCCAGGTGTGGCCTCACCATCACTGAGCAGAGGGGAAGGATCACATCCCTTGACCTGCTGGCAACATTCCTCCTAAGGCAGCCCAGGACACTGGCGGCCTTCTTTGACACAAGGACACATTTGTCACTCATGTTCAACTTTGTGTCCACCAGGACTCCCAGGTCCTTTTGTGCAGAGCTGCTTGCCAGCTGAGTGTTGCCCAAACCATGCTGGTACATAGGATCAAGGGCCATCCTGCTATCTCCAACCAGCACTACCAAGGCCACTGAAGCAAACATGTATCACCTCAGGCACAGAAAAAAGTTACTAGGCAGTTGTCATGTGCACAGTGCTAGGTAACTTTCGGTGACACTAAAATTACTCCCCTCTTGTGACCTCATTAATGTTTATAAATATGTAAAAGGGGAGAGTCAGCGGGATAGAGCCAGGCTCTTCTCAGTGATGGCCAGTGATAGGACAAAGGGCAATGGGTGCAAGCTGGAGCACAGGAGGTTCCATGTGAACATAAGGAGAAACTTTTTCCCAGTGAGGGTGACAGAGCCCTGGCACAGGCTGCCCAGGGAGGCTGTGGAGTCTCCTGCTCTGGGGACATTCAAAACCTGCCTGGATGTGTTCCTGTGTGATTTAGTATAGGTGATCCTGCTCTGGCAGGGGGGTTGGACTAGATGGTCTTTAGAGGTGCCTTCCAACTCATAACGTTCTGTGATTCAGTAAAGACAGAACTACCCATCCTGACCAGTAAGAGGTGTAACTTTTTCCTTATGTGCCTGAGGGCTTGGAATGGATAGGGTGTCCAAGTATATGAGAAGTTATATGTGAGAATATTGTTTTCTTTTCTGGATTTATCACAGATGGTCCATCTTGTCTTGCCTTGCAAGCTTCAATTGCTCTCTGATCATGGATACTCTACAATGTCAGTAACAACGTGCCCCATGCAAAACCATTAGCTTTCCCTTGTCTGAGAAGCTACACTGGACAGAGTCCTGAGAAGCGTCTTTGCTGAATGAGCCTGGCTGCTTTGATTCAGATCCTTTTGAAGGGAGTCTCAGCAGCCTGGAATATACAAGTACTGGAGACATTTGCAATGCTAAACTGTAAAAATAGAAGAAAGTCCACTTAATTTTCCAGGCCTGTTCTGTCATCCATTTGTTGTGTATTTTAGATTATTCAACCACCTGACAAATAAAATGTGATATCAAAGTAACACTTACCAAGTGCTGGAAGTTTCTAATTTCCTCTCTGGTTTGAAAAGGGAGTAAATATTTAGTGTACCAAAGTCGGGATTTTACATCATATTCCACTTCTACTGAAGCCTTCTTATTATTGTGTTGCTTTCTCATTCCTAAAGCTTGACTTCTATTTGGTAAAGATATTTTTTTCTTATTACATAGCTGGCAAAGTGCATATCATTTCCAAAAGCAAAGTCACTGGATTTAGAATGAAAGAAATAATTTAATGGGATGCACTGACTGTAGTCACTCTACTTCATTCCCTTAAACAAGAGACTGCATTGACCGAGGGAGACGTTTCTCTGGCTCATGTCCACTGCACAGCAAAGTCAGAGACACAGAAAGAAATAGAGCACTCCCTCCCTTGAATGCATTCATGAAAGTGGGCAGAGACCTTGCAACAATGTTTGGGATGGCTTTGACAGCATCATTGGAATATAAAGTATCTCTAATCACTTTCTACATCTCCTTTTTTGGGGAAGAGCAAGACCCTCCACAACAATACAATACACAGTTATGCCACTTACAGAGAAGGATTTTGCAAATTTAACTCTTATAAGTCAGCTCACTACCCTTTAAACACTTTTGTATCTCCACACACCAGTTTCTGTCTTTTGTTCTTCCAGTTCACGCTGGAGCAGGGAGCCCTTTCAGATTCAGCACCACCACAAGCATAATATACAGTCTCTCCAGCCAAGAAGCAGCCTGGAAAACTAATTCTGTTACGAAGTTTGGCAGCTTGATTAATGCCAGGTCTGGATGGAGGGGAGCAAAACCTCCTGGAGGGGTTCTGAAGGGGATGCCCATGTTTTTTTAGGATTTTACTTTCCTTTCCTGAATTTACAGAGCATTTCTCTCAATCCAGTGAAACAAGCTTTGTACCTGCTAGCGAGTTTACAGAGGGTTTTACACACAGCACTACTTTTGGGCACGTCTGGTACCATGCTCACCTCTGTTTCTCAGGAGGAGAGGATGACAGGTATATCTCCATAGCAGCTGAGTTCACACAGCTCTGGATACAGGACTTCAGGCACGTAACTTGCTATTACGTTCAGCCCAAATACTCTAAGGTTTGAATCCCACTACAATAGAGCCTACAAAATTGTTTACAGCAAAACAAACTTGAGCCCAAGAAGCAGTCATGTGAGAAACAGCACTGAAAGTAGCCGTTAGCACGATGAGAACTATGTGACCAAAACAGTAATGCTAAATATTTGGGAAGCAGGAAAGCTTCGGGTAACTAAGAAATTGTTACACTGTTAACAGCTGAAAATGCTAACTTTTTCATGACAATCGCTGTATGCAAATGATCTGCTTACAAATAGCAGTGCACAATGCCTCCTTGGAAAACAGGGGTGAGAGGAACATTTCGAGCAGCTTAGAAAAAAGGAAAAAACATTATATGATTATATGTTGACAATATTATATGTAGGGGATAATGAGGCCTCTCAATAGATACTGGATCTTATTTACTAAAATTTTGCTATTTGATCCAGATGTTAATTTCATGCTACATTAAATGAGTAACAGATAGAACCCCTTTGCTTTAAATGCTTACATCAGCTTCAAAATTACAGATTGATACGTTTTTGAACTAATTTTACAAAACACTGAATCCAAATCGCAGAATTTTAAAGAGTCCTAAGACTGGGAATGGAGAGACTGGAGCAGGTAACAGACAGGGGATGCGATATCCATACCTGCATACTGCCAACAGGACCTTCTGATTGATTACAGGATAGCTGGATTCACAACTGCTTTCATTTATACATAAATAGACCCAAAGAACAGCAAGTAATAATTTAAGAATCTGACTAAATACTTTCCGTAGTTATTGATGTATTTTAATATTCTATTGATCAGGTTTCATCAATTTTGGTAATTTCAAAACTGACTACCCTCCTGGCACACACAGTAGAAAACCAAAGCCAAAAAAGAAAAAGTCACTCAGAAGTAGAAGTGGGTTTGTTGGTTGGATTTCTTTGTAGGTTGTTTTGGGTTTGGGTTTTTTTGTTTGTTTGTTTTTTTAAGGGTTAAGTTTGAAAACTATGTAATTTATCTTCTTTCTGTCTGTGAAGGGCTGAAGGTTGTGTCAAGTCTCGCTGCAAGAATAACCTGCTATGTGCCAAAAGCAAGAGGCGATTCATCCCACTGTAGAGAAACCTAACACTCAAATATTTTTAGAAAGATTTAAGGAAAAATAAATAATAGTTTTAAACTCCTCAGCTAATACACAGCAAAATATGGGTACTGCTACAACACATGGGCTGTTTTGTAAGATTAGCAGCCTACTGTAAAACCTTCCCTGTAACAGAGCAAACCACAACATGACAGCAGATAAACTCCATTAGAGTGAATTTAAGTACATGTATCCATGTAGACAGAATAACCCAGACATCTGCCCCTGTTTTGCTTTTTTCTATACTTTGTTGATGTTGCTATCATCTGGAGGCATTATCCACATGTCCCCTGAAACCATGTATTGCAATTTCCATCAACTGGTATTATACCTGCTGAAGAGGGCAGAACTGATCAACTACAGCTTCTCCTGCTGTTGGGCTCAGCCAACAAGCTGTTCGTGAATTCTGCAGATGTTTTGGTAAACTGGGCCAAAATGATTTTTTTTTTTAAATCAGTTTTCAACTTGATTTAATCACAAATAAATAAAAAAATACTGCTTTTCACACTTATACTGTGCTTTACTAGTGTATGTTTCAAAATATCAACTGAGATAAGCATGAGGTGAATGACAAAAATTGTAAGAAACATTAATTCTGTAATAAATGAAAAATGTTACAGTGTGACAGAAAGGTGTTCCAACACAGTAAGGGCGGTGCTGGCAAACAAATGTGACTGGGCTCCTATCCCCAGCAATACTTTCAATCCCTTCATTTTTTTCAAATTCACTTCAAAAGATATATTCATTTTTAGATTGGAATAGCATGCTGTTTGGTTGGTTTTTAAAAAAATTATTTTCAAATAAACCTACTCTGTCATTCAGAAAAATCAGTCAGAAAATGCAAATTTTTTCTGCTGATTGTCTCAACACTGCTATTAATTTCTCCCCACAGATAACCAAATGGCTAATTATAATTTTAAAGCATTCCATGAACACTAAAAGTAAATTTTAACAAGAGAAAAGAGAAAAAAACTCATATAAGTAGTCTGTTTAAGAGCTCAGAGGATATGTCTATTTCCAAATAGGAATTCCTCTGTTTCTACAGAGAACATTTCTGTTTTTCAAGAGCCAGTACTAATTAAAACCTAGGTTCAGTCTGTTTCCTGTTCTAGAAAATGTGAAGATAAGGCCAGGAGGCCCTGTTAGGACAAAAGGTTTAACCATAAAGCCTTTTAGAGTTTGTCCAAACAGATATCCAGAGTCTATCTAGAGGTCACAGCCAACTGGGCAGATTCTTTCATAGAATGATGCTCTGTCTGCTCTACATTACAGCCAGCCCTGTTGTACGACTTAATCACAGAAGGGAGATGTTTCCAGAAATCAGTGTCTGCACACCTTGCCTCTACATTTATCCAAGATCATTTCCATTTTGATGTAGTGTAACACCAATGCTAGAGAACTAAAAGTAAGAACAGGAAGCCTTATAGCCTAGAGAAGACCGAGAGGGGATCTTAGCAATGCTTATAAATACTTGAGGGGTGGGTGTCAGGAGGATGGGGTCAGTCTTTTTTCAGTGGTGCTCAGTAACAGGACAAACGGTAATGGGCATAATCTTGAATATAGGAAGTTCCAGCTAAATATAAGGAGAAACTTCTTTACTGTGAGGGTGATGGAGCACTGGCACAGGCTGCCCAGAGAGGCTGTCTTTTCTGAAGCCATTTAAGCCTCCCTGGATGCTATCCTGTGTGGTCTGCTCTAGGTAATCCTGCTTTAGCTGGGGGTTGAACCAGATGATCTCCAGAGGTCCCTTCCAACCCTTATCATTCTGTGATACAGTTAGGACTATTGCTGAGAGACTTTGAAAGTTGAAGACATGCTTTAGCCCCGTGATTTCTGAACACACCACAGAAAGAAAGAGGGTAAAAACATACTGACAGTCAAATAATGTCATTAGAGATTTTAAGCTCTCAGAATACTGATTGGTAACAGCTCACTAACAGTGGGATTCCGTAACATCTGAAATAATAAATACATTTTTTATTTTTAAAATATATGCAAATCAGAAATAGACAAACCCCACTTTAACCTGCAGGCATACATGGACAAAAGAAAGCTTCACTCACTCAGGTGAACACAGCTACTATTCCTGTGTGCACTTGTGTTTAGGAGCAAATGAGCCTTCACTTATCCCTAGGAGTCTATTTACTACAGCCATATGTGCCATTTCTAAGTACTTCAATCACTAAAAATGAACTTAGAATTTAGTTGGAAAAACTTCTGCTTTTAGATGAGCTCACACAATTCCTAATGAAAAACACACCACCATATGGTTCAATAGATAATATCTGGTGAGAGTATGGCACCCCTCAGTCAGAGCAACCTTTGGGAACTTAGCAACGGGATGCAGGAGTGAACACAGAGCAGAAGAGGAAAGAAAGCAGCACAGCACTGCCTGTATCACTGCCACACTACACTACTCCTGACACGACAAGCTTTATTCCTGGCAAAAAAAAAAACCCTCCTCAAAATGATAGTAACATCAAAAGGAAATGTTACTCTTCTGAAAGCTGCACAGAAGACAGCTGCAAGAGTCAGAAGACCCAATGGAAGCAAGGCCGCCCTGCAGCCTGCCAGAGCAGACACCCTCCCAACTGCCTGAGACTTCCTCCAGGTCCTGATCAACCATAGGAAACTCTTCAGGTATAAGATGCCTTAAACAACCCCAATATGGTTTTGACAGCTGGCCTAAGCAGAGGTGTGTGCTTTCACAGTGTATTGGACACATATCCCTTACAGGACTTAAATTCACAAAACATACTGAGTTGGGAGGGACCTATAAGGATCATTGAGTCAAACTCCTTGACTTGCCACTGTCTACTATAGATTATGGTAATGACTGTTTCTTTGTCAGGACTTTATGTTTGAACCATAACATGGTTCATATACTAAAACTGCCCGAGAACAAATGTAAAAAAAACTCCTACAGCTCCTCTTCATCACACCCTCCTGATATCTTTAACATGCTTTCACTGACCTGTAACTTACACACATCACAGTAGAAGCAGTGGGTCAGCACTCCAAGCAGCAGATCTAACCTCACCTGACTCCCAGCAATAATACCTGCTTAGTGGACTAACCAAACTTGTCAAGTTGCTTCTGGATTTGAAGTTTCTAGAAAAGGGCAAACTCAAAGTTAAGGGTCACCAAGAATTTTTTTTAGCTCAGATGCTGCTCCACACAAGCCAACTTAACAGCCTGGTTCCTGAACACCCAGTGAGTAACAGAAACAGCCTCTGGTTGCATTGGGAGCTGACCACTGCTGTCCTCTGCTGCCCTGAGCACTTGCAAGTGTCCTCTGGTTGCTCTGAAACTTACTATATCTACATATAGTTACATACGGTAACAATGGCTCACAGTCCAAACAATTTTGCTAGTAATTAACATCAGCAAGCATCTTACCCTATGAAACATTACCAGCTGTGTCTCAACACACACACCTGGATGAAAATGGATGAGAAGAGCGCCATATCCAAAGTTATCGCTCCTTTTCCCCCCCCCCCTCAAACATCACCGATCATATCACCAAGCACATTCACAAGGATGAGATGCCTTGTGTCTTTCCAGATGGCAAGGGTATAAATATAAATTCATATACTTGGTAGACTATTGCTGTTTCCAGAATATTAGCACAGGTGACATTTTCTGCACAGAGAGACATTCACATGCGTAACGCACGTGCTCTGAAGCAATGCTTTGTCGTTTGCACACAAGTTATCACTGACACGTGAATAAACTGACAAACTTTTAAAAAAATAATAATTAAATCCTGACATAACAGACGACAGGAGACAGCCTGAAGATACCCATTTCAGGAAGGGGTTATCACCAGAGCTTATTCATGAAAGGAAATCCTGTAACTTTTAAGGAACGTTTGCGGGTAATCCTCCAAACAGTGTATTGCCATAGCTCAGAGGAAAAAGAAGACCTCTCCCCACATCTGTTGGCCCACTCCATTTCGGTGGAACCTACTACTGAGATGCATACAAGGGCACTGGAAAAGTGCTTTGGGTCTCATTCAACATGTGATGTATCTCTAGCCCTTCCCACCTTCATCTTTGCTTGAGACCATCTATATATTTTTACCGTTCTGTTAAAGTAAGAATTGCCTTTTCCTGGAGTTGGAAGGACCAATATCTGAGCTAGATGTCTTTTTTTTTTTTTTCCCCCTCATTCTGAGTGAAAGACTTCAAACACAATTTATGTAGATAAAGCTGGTGACATTCCACCTCCTCCATAGGATATGCCAATGTGTGGTTTAATTTACTATGTCTGAAGTTACTTAAAGCAGTGTAACTTAAGCTTCAGCAAAAGCACAACAAACCTATCAACTCTGGAAGCTCAGGTAAGTCTCTTCCATAACTATGAGAGTTCCATAAAGCAAACCAACACAGACGTGCCTTCTCTGAGTCAGCCAAGTGCTGCTAATTTCAGTAGATCTTGATATCCCTCTTTAAACCATCTGAGAAGTTGTTCCGGCTTCTGCTGCATTTCACTGATTTCATTAGGAAAAAAAGAAAAAGAAAATACTAGAGACAAATCACTAAAAATAGTTCATCTGACTCAGCAGCCACAAACTTTCCTCCCTAACAGCAGTGAATTTCAGAAGAGAACTAAGGACCCCTTCTCTCCCTGGCTAATGGCAGGGACTGGGCTGAGAGTACCTTTTTTTTAAGGACTCAGGAATAAGTCTTTGCACATGTGACTGAATACCAGTTAGGTGGGACCTCATCTGAAAAGAGTCAGAGCCTAGGACCACAGGCTGCACGCTGATAATGGCCTTGAACATCAGGGAAAGACAGGCAATGAAGAGTAACCAAGATGCTGCGCAGAGCAAGCTGGAGGAAAGGGGCACAGCCCAAGCACAAAGACGCGAACAAACTCCTCGCGGAAAGCTGACATCGAGCCGCTGCTGTGCTTGGCTCCCAACCTCAAGTTTGGCTATTGAAGTTTCAGCACTTGCAAAGCCAGACAGGAAAGCCAGCCGTGCAGCCAAAGGAAATCTAACCTGAAATCCGGGCAGGGCAGATGTGTATCATTGCAACCTTGAAGAAAAGGGGAAAAAAAAGAAATTGCCAAAGTGTCTGTTAGGCTTTCTGGTAGTTTGATGGTTTTCTCTGTGTGTTTGTTTAAGATTTCTGCTAGCAGATCTTCTAATTTTAAATCTTTGTCTTTATGGACAATCTACCATCTCCTGTAAAAGAAGACTATTTCAGGCTTCTAGCAAGAGGCTGACTTCTCCATTGCTTAAGGGCCAGCCCGTGAGAGGGCCCGTGAGAACTAACTGCTTTGACAGGCTAAAAGATAAAAGCATTAGAAGGTTCATGCTAGACTGGGTCCAGTGATAAAATACTGACCCTTTGAAGATAAGCCATTAAAATAACAGCAAAACCCCTACAAGTCAGTATTATCACCTCTTCACTTTCATGTTAATTACATTTTAGTCAACAGCACCACTCTGATATTATGGATGACGGATCAATTTATGCAAGAGAATTTTTATCAGGTTTTGGCATGTCCCTTTTGCACTCTCATGAACACTGACACTTCAGAAAAGCTAACAAGAGTTGGAAACACAGAAAAGCAGACTCAGTACCAGACCAAGCCAGCTCAGGTAAGAAATCAAAATAGAACTGCCAGTAATTGTTGAAATAACGTTGCTCAAAAAAAAAAAATAATCAACAAACAAACCCCACACCAAAAATCCCAAACAAAACAATAAACAGGAGTAAAGATTCAAGAGTCAGAGGCTACCTCAACCACATTAGACTTCAGAATTACTACTGCACCCAGCTGCACAATCAAGGCTGTAATGAAGATACTGTTACTTCCTGCACAGTTTGCTGGGTCATCCTGCAGGCTGGATAAACAGTTCACCTTCTCCTCACCATGACAGCCAACATCATCTTTGAGCCCCTGTTCACGTTGCACATGCTCAGGGATAATTGTATTTAGAAGAAAGCAAGTTTTCCTTTAAATAAAAACTGTCAGTACTCATTGCTACCAGGAAAACTGAAGCCACAAGCAGAGAAAAACCCAAACCCCACCATGAAGACATCTGAGTGCCTGATTACCTAGTGATTTAATGCTATAACTCAAAAGTTCAAAGAGATACTGTTTCCCCACCAACAGTTAGAGAATAAAGTGTCAATGAATGCTTATCACAGCCTCAATAAACTTTTACAGCCATTCCTAGCACAGAAGGGTGAGATCAGAGACTGGTTTGGGTTGGAAGGGACCTCAAAGATCATCCAGTTCCAACCCCCCTGTCATGGGCAGGGACATCCTCTACTACACCAGGCTACCCAAAGCCCCATCCAACCTGGCCTTGAACACCGCCAGGAAGGGGGCAGCCACAGCTTCTCTGGGCAGCCTGTGCCAGGGCCTCATGGCCCTCTTTGAATTTCTTCTTAGATGTTAGGAAGAATTTCTTCCATGTATCTAATCTAAATCTACCCTCCTTTAGCATAAAGTCATTACCCCTCACCCTACCACTACACTCTCTCTCCAGCTTTCCTTTAAGCCCTCTTCAAGTACTGGAAGGCTGCTGTAAGGTCTCCCTGGAGCCTTCTCTTCTCCAGGATAAACAAGCCCAACTCTCTCAGCCTGTCTTCATGGTAGAGGTGCTCCAGTCACCTGGCCATTACTGTGGCCCGCCACTGGACTCACTCCAACAGATCCATCTCCTTCTTGTACTGGAGACCCCAGAGCTAAATGTAGTACCCCAGGTGGGATCTCAGGAGAGCAGAGGGGCAGAATCACCTTTGTTGCCCTACTGGTCACATTGGTTTTTACACAGCCCAGGACATGGCTGGCTTTCTGGGCTGCAAGCACACATTGCCAGCTCATGTTGAGCTTCTCATTCCCCAAGTTCTTCTCCTCAGGGCAGCTCTCCATTTTCTGACCAGCCTGTGCTTGCACTTGGAATTGCCCCAACTCATGTGCAAGACCTTGCTCTTGGTCTTGCTGAACTTGACATGGTCTGCATGGGCCCACCTCTCAATAGATATCCCAACTCTTAGCTGCTCTGACAACTCCTAAATCTTTGAAAGCTATTTGGCTCCAATATGTTTCAGTCCACTATAATAAATCTATTAGAACTGGGCTAAATGCAAACTATACACAACTGTGATAGCTCCCAGGTAACGGACTAAATTTATAGGGGTTTTTCTTATTGACTCCCAAGTTCTGATTTGCTCCACCACACCACCACAAAATCTAGGGCCTTTGCTGAATAACTTGGCCATAAGCACGCTAATTAGAATGGGTTAGACCCAAGGTGTGTATGGAGAGCTTTACCTCAATTCACACGTGGCTGTGTTTCCAAAAACTTTTTCTTCCAGATCCTTACAACTGAACAGTTTTGTAGCACTCAAGTTTGGGACTTGCCTCATCTCACATGCAGACCTTGCTTGCATAGACCAGATTTAGATTTTGAGACAGCTACAAAAAAGTGTCTTGATCTTTTAATTTAGCAGGTTATGAGGATCAATTTTTATCAATAACAGCAAGCTGTTTTATCATATCTTTCTGTCAGACACTTTAGGATTCTCCATCTAGAAGACTGAACAAGTTGTTGGTGTTTTTGAGGCGGGTTTTTTTGTTCAGAAAAAGAAGAAAAAAATTTACCTTCTGCTTACAATTATTTTAATGAAAGAATGCCTAAGCTACTCAAGATCATTAGTTTGTACATAAACAACTTTTACCCATATAATAAAATCAGTGAAGTAATTCCAACTTTGCCCAGAACTTCCAAAAATCAAGATGTACATGCATGGTTGGATTAGTTCAGTTACTCAGAAATCAGTGGGGTAATACCAAAGATAGATTTGGTCTATTATCTACCTGCACAGCACAAATGAATAATGCAAATGCGTATGCAAAGCACCATGAAGTATCTCAGTTTAGCAGTGCATTTAAAATGTATCACCAACTTTCAGCTTCTTTAAATATTTATCAACTGCAGGAGGTTCCACCATGAGCACACTCTATTAGGGACTTCACTGAATTTGTATTTCTACACCTGACTTGGAGAGCTTTAGAAAAGGAGGCTGGAATTAGCTGCTGAAGCAACTTCTGGTTACCACTCTGTCACCACGGGCTTCACAAGCCCCTTCATAAATGTTTCTGAGTCACACTAATGTTCTTCCCACAGCCAAGGCAAACTGGGGTCTTTATGCAGTGTATCTCAGAGGGGAGAGGAGGAAGATAACAGGTTTCTGGATGTTTGACTTCAGAAGCCACTAAAAATAAATTGTATGCAATTAAAAAGCTACAGAAAGAACCCATAGTAATGAGCACGCTTTGAGACACCACAGTCAACTCAAAAGAGCCACATAATGAGTTAAGCAGTCTTACCCAATTCAGTCTAGCAGCATGAATTAGTCAACAGGACTAGCTGGATCACAGAATCATGGAATGGTCTGGGCTGAAAGAGACCCCAAGGATCATAGAGTTCCAACCCCCTGCCACAGGCAGGGCCACCAACCTGAGGCCTGGATCTACACAAGGCTGCCCAGGGCCCCATCCAACCTGGCCTTGAACACCTCCAGGGACCAGGCATCCACCACCCGTCAGGGCAGCCTGTTCCAGGACCTCACCACTCTCTAACTAGGAACAGGCTTGGATCAGCTGGGCAAAGCATTTAAACTGCTGAATGCCAGTCAAACATCAAATTAGTTTTACTGAAGGTTTTTTTTCTGTTGAGGTGAAATTAGTCCCTGATCTTGAATCAATTAAGGCAGTTACAGTGGTCTATTAAGGATCAGAATGCGTGAAGTAAGATTTTTGATGCTGAATACTCCGTCATGCTTTTTAAAAAAAACCCTAACAACAAAATGAAACAGGCCTTACTCCCTTACTTTGAGCAGTTAAATTAGATATTGAAACATACTCTGTTTCCAAATTTAATTAATAAAAATTAACAGTAAGAGTTATATCAAAATTCCCTCAAAGCCGTATGTTTTAGTAATTCTGAAGGTCCAGGCTTATTAATTTAATCTGACAAATGTGATCCCCCATTAAACAGTATTACTCCAAAACAAAACATTCCTATCATGTCCTGAATCAGGAATAAGATGTAAAACCAGTCTATCCTATACACTTTTTCTTTTTTTTTTTTAGGAAGCACTAGACACAGGGGGCTGGTGGTTTTGGGTTTTTTTTTCCCATTTGAGAGATTTCATTTTAATTCAGCTGAAAGATCAAACCAGTAAATAAACTGCTACCTGAACAAGCATACAGATCTGTGTCAGAAAAGGCTACTGGGACTTTTTCACATAACTGACTTCCACATGAAATTAATTTATTTAATCCCTTGAACAACCAGTCACATTTCCCTGGGACTTGAGCAGCACCAGATGAAACCAGGAGGTCATAACCATGCATTATTTTCACTAATCTTCTGTAATGAATTCCAAATTAGCTGACCCATCTACACAAAAGTCTACCTGAAAAGCTTATAAAGACTTAGAGGTTAAACATAATTATAAGAGATGCAAATCCTGTTCTCACCTATTTAAGACTACAGTCTGGAGAGGAAAAAAAAAAAAAAAAAGAAGAAAAAAAAAAAGAGGAAAATATATCCATCGTTACGGTTCGTAAATGGTATTTACGGGGATGTTTTTTCCTGGGGTAAAAGTACAAAGCAACAGGTTTTGAAGCTCAAAGTATACGCCTACAAAAATACATTTCTGTACACGAAAAAAAAAAAAAAAAGGTCTTTAAAATGATTTTGTCTCAGGGGAATGGCTGATTTTCCCAAGTCTTGGCTTTAGACAAGTTGAAACAAGAAAGAACCACGGCCGGAGTGCCGCTGAGGAAGGGCACACCACCCAACGTTTGGGGAAAACACACCTTCCCCAAAGCCTAACGTTCACTTTCTTGCCTTCTAGAGGCTTTAAGGTAGTAATTTCTCTCTCTTTTTGAGCCAAGAACCCCGTTTTTACGAAAATAAAAGACCCGAAGCCGACCAACACACACACACACCCACACCCTCCCCGCCGCCCCCAGCCCCAAGTCGGGCGGCATTTCCCGTGAACTTAAAAAACGCAGTCACTGTGTTACCTACACGCCCTTGTGAGGTTAAAAAAAATTTTAAAAAGCCTCCAAGACGTTCAGAAGTGGCGCTTTTAACAAGTTACAGACCTTTTTCCCCCCCCGGATCTGCCGTTCCACCTGAAGCGCCCGCGTCCCAAAGCGGCCCCAAAGAAACGCTCCGTCTTCAACTCGTTACCTTTGTCGCCCGCGTGTAACTTAACCTCTTTAATCACTTCAGCATCGGCTCTGGGAAGTCTCCTCAAGCCTGAGCCGAGTTTCCCCTCCTCTCCGGAGCAGCAGCTCAAGCAGGTCTAGGCATTATTTATTGTTTTCAATTACTGTTATTATCACGATTAATTATTTTCTTCTTAAACACTTAGAAAAAGAAACTTCACAAGGAAACTAGCCAGCCGACGCTGCCGGCCATTCTCGAACGCTGAGAAAGACGGCGACAACAACAACAGAACCCAGCCCCTTCGCTGCTGTTCTGCCTTTCCACAGCGCTGCAAGGCGGGCGGGCGGGAGGCGAGGCCCGGCCGCGGGCAGCTGCCGCCGGCCCAGCGGGGCAGCGCGGGCAGGCCGGGCGGAGGGGGGGGGCGGAAAGGAGGCGCGCTCCGCCAGGCACAAAGGTCTCCATGGCAACCGCGGGCCGAGCCCCCCATCGCCCTCATTCATGCAACACCTCATCGCCGGAGGCCCCGCCTCTCTCCCCCCTCCCCAGCAAAACCCGCAGCTGCGCCGCGGCCGCACCGATCGCGACTGGGGAATACCCCTCGCCGACCCGGGGCTGGGAACCCGTCTTCAGGGCAGCCTGGCCGGCAGCAGCCCAGAGCCCGGCAGATGCTACTGGCCCCAGCCCAGGGCCTCGCTGTAAATGTTCAGGTTGTTTTGTTGCGGGTTGTGTTGTCCCCGCTCCCTCCCCCCCTCCCCCCCCCTCGAGAACGCCGATCAATCTTCATACATATGCATTTTTATTTAGGTTTTCTAATTGAGAGTAGAAGTCAATATGCTACTATGGAATCTCAGCACAGCAGAACTTCACGCTGAATTAATTAAAGCCCCCATTCTTCAGCTTATCGGTCTCCTCTAATACAAAGCTGTGTATTTTGGGGCAGGTTTTTTGTGGGGTTTTAAAATTTTTTTCTTTGAAACTTCTGCTTTGCAGGCTGTATGGCCTGAAGCTATGAAACTTTTTCCTTAAACACGCAGGCAGCTAGACAATAAAACTTACGCTCAATTTCTTTAGGAATGTGTATAGCAATCTCATGGCAAGGTTAGAAGCCAAAGGGTACAAGCCTGGCCTGGCCTCGGGCGACCCCGAGGCTCCAACACTCCTTACAGGTACTGACTTCACGCACTGGATGGCTCCTGCTGAACTCAGCGATGAGCTCAGTGTAGTACACCCTGAGGTCTGAGGGGTCTGGGGTCAAGGATCACGGTGCCAAAGGTGGAAATGAGGTTCAATATTCATGACAAACTCCTACGACCCCATGTGAGACCCCCGTAGGTACCGTTGCGTTTGTAAAAGGCTCTGTCGTCCTTTGGTGCAGCGCAAATGGTGAGGCAATTCAATTATTCTGCTGAAGTCAAAAAGACTTAACTTGTGCCTGACTAGCTAGCCTTATCTATACTGCCCAGGTCAGCTAGCCAGCACCCCTGTGACCTGAACGCTGGAGGAAAACCACTGTTGGATTATTTTGTACACAAAGATCCTGACTAGAAAAATAGCCTTCCTCACATCAACAGGGGCTTCGTATTCAAATCCTCCGTGCGAATAAACTACGTTGGCTTAAGCTCCAAAATAACCCCTCCCAATGCTTATAATGAAACTAAATATGATTATTACTCCCATTTTAATTTTTAAAAATGTCATAGCACACAGCCTTCACTGTTTGCTGCTGGCGTTTAGGTAAAAGGCGGATGGACTGGGCTAGAGGCTTGCATTTTAGCCTTTGAATTCCAGATTCAATCCAGATCTTAAAGAAGTGGCTCCTTTCTACTCACACAGAGCTGCTTCCCTTTTCTGAACCACAGTGACCATGCATATAGCAGCCACTATCATTAATATTTATTGTGACTGATTGGGAGTTGTAAAATTTCAGTGCACGTTTGAGTACTTGTCTCTGGAAATGTCACAGCGAAGCTCCGGCCAGTTTGGCTTGATTTGACAGGACACAGAATATGCATCGAGGAAGGAAGGGCAACATTTCAGGGTCTGAAGGGGAAACTCAACACTGACTCAGCTTCTACCAACCTTCCCTGGGCTTAACCGCATTTCCTGGGGCAGGTGTAAGCACATGGGGTGTCCTCAACTCCCCTCCACCCCCAAACCTGGCAGAAGGAAGAAACAGAAAGGGGCTAAACAGTCTTAGAGGTTTGGCATTAGAAACTTCTTCTAAATACCCGCTGAGGCCACTACAATAATAATTTTTAAAAGGCCGCAAATGGCAACTTCTCCCAGAAACTTCTGGAAGGGGAAAACCCAACAGTCAACTGTATTTCTAAAATTTCAAGGAGTAAAATGTTGCTGGGGGCAAAGGATGGAAAAATTCCATTGTAAGGCACTTTATTTCAGCTCCTGAATGGCAAACCTACTAGCATCCCTGTAACCCTGCCAAGCTGTAAGTGTCATTTAAGGAGAGCAATGCAACAATTTATTGTTGTTCCCCACTGCTGCCTAGAATCAAGAAAGAAGACTGTTTATGATACATTAAAGGTCACAAATAAATGGCAATTTAATAGAAGAAAATCTACTCCACATGAAATAATATCTCCAAGGGGTAATTAATTATACAGCAGTCTGAGCATGTTCACTTCCACTGAAATACCATGAATGGCCATCCTGTTTCATTTCAGTGCGCTAATGTGCATTACGGGCTCAGGAAAGCTCTACTGAAAAAGTAAGAAAACAGGTACTATAAAGTCACTGCACCTCCTCCGGCGCTGCACAACACACACACACACGATTTTGCAGTGTAGTTAATAGAGACATTTAACCTAGCAATAAAATTCAAAGGGATTTCACTCTCATTGCCAAGATCAGTGATTGGGCTGCCACATATTCATGAAAGGGGTTGTTCAATAATTTGACGTTTGTACAGATCTCTATATAACAGGATCCTATCTCATAAAACTGAATGATGAAAGTGGAAGAAAGCTATTTTCACTCCAAACCCATATACCCTCCTTGTCATTGGAATAGGCACTTTTTTTCTGAATAACAAAAACTCCTATACACTTAAAATTGATCAAATCTTTAAGTGCTCTCTTGATGTTTTGTCAAAGCTGAAGCTGAAGCTCAGCTGAAGCTGTGCAAACTTGGAGAGCTTGAAAGGAAGTAGAAGGAAATCTTACAGTGTATTTTAGGCTTTTCACTAATACTTAAGAAAAACTGCCTTTAACTTGGCATAATGAGGAGGACCTCAGGTGCAGGAATTTCCTACTGCTTAGGCAGCACATGAATGGTTATCTTCGAACCACAAGTAAGTGTTTCTCTGCTAACACCCACAGCCCCACCTGAATCTACACAAATGCACATTCCCACCCTTTTCACACATGTTCAAGAATCATATAAACCATCTCCAAACATCTCGAGTGCAGCGACCTGTTGGATTCCTTATAATTCAAATTAAGAACATCGATACTCAAAAGCTGTGTCTTGCAGAAGAGATAAACCTGTAAACACTGCAAGTAAGCAGTACTGAGGCCAGAGTTAAGGGTTAGTTTGTGCTCTCCTTAATATGTCTAGAGAGACAACAGGATGCATGCACAATGCACAGGATGAATTGCTGCACAAAGCAGAAACAAGATTGTTTCATTTAAAGTCACAGAAACATTTACTGGAATAATTTGGTAGTGGTTTCTATACTGGTTTGTCTTATTTTTTTCCTACTAAACCCTTTCTAGGGCACATTTAGCCATTCCTCTGCTTCACAACCTTCACATATGCAGACAGAGATTACTCCTTTTTCTCTACGAAATTTTTCTCACTTGTGACATAAAAGTTACAAATGAAATAGAAGTCCAAGAACTGCAAAACCTCCGATGTGTTTCAGAAACTCAGGCCTGTGTCACAATCTCTTACTGTGTTTTATTCATTTTTCTCTCTTGATTTGATAGCCCCACGGGGAAAAGCACTCTAGGAACAAGGGGGTTGTGTGAAACTGTGCATGGTGGCTCTGCAGATCCCCACAACTTCTCTTCCATGACATGCTTAGTTCAGGCAAATAATGTAAACAGGGAATTTTGTTCTTGCCTAATAAATGAAGAAAGCCTTCCTTGGGGGTCTGAATAGACAGTAGTATACAGCACGCACTTACACCAACTTTTGGTCTTTATGTTCTGCAACACTAATGAATAGCAGAATTCTTAAAAAAAATTACAGGCCATCAAGTCTTTAGGACTTATTCTGTTTCACTGTCAGTGGGAATAACCAATTCAGCAACTTTAAGAAAGAAGAAAACCTGCCAAAGCACTTGAATATTTGACAACCAGCTTTGTTAAAAGAGCTACCAAGACATTTACTACCAATTTGAATCAGCTTTGTAAGTATTCCTGAAAGTCTTTAAACACCTGGCAGAATACGAGCCACTTTTAAGTCATTCAGTAGAAAACAAAATTATTTGAGAAGACTTGAACACTTCCTGAAGCCAGAGGTAAAATTCACTTTGATTCCAGTAGGAATAGTTTTAGGTCAATTAGAATTACCATGGATAGCTAATGCTCATGAAGTACAGTATCTAAATCCCAAGCAATTGGGGTAGTGGTGATTTCTCTGAGTTACAACAGGATTTTCTGGATACATTGTTTAAAAGTTTTTTGAAAGTTAAGATTTACTAAGTTCATTGGGAGATTCTTACCAGATTTCTAATTCCTATACAGTTTACCTACTTGCATGTCATGTTTTCTGCTTTAAAAGTTATCCTGGAAGTGTGAGCTGGTGGGGTAGTATGATAAAGTCAAACATCAAAAATACAGGTGAATTCTCAAAAAAAGACAATGGATTTTGCCTTTTGCCATAATTTACATTTATCCACATAACAGCTTTTTCCTACTGTGGAGGCTGTGCTTGTGATACCTGACAATTACCTTCTATTTCTCTTTTGCTCTGCTTGTTTTAAAAGTGGTATGAAGATGTTGCTATGAGACAGGTATGCTAACGTGTCCAGTTGCAGCATGAAAACACTTCCCCTACTACCCTCAGCCAGCTTCATTTTCAGAACTGGTAATCTGGAGGCAATATGTTTTATCATTCCTAGAGTGACAAGCAGTCCCTTTTATAAGGTTCACCTCTCATACTGATGGAAATGACCAGCAAACCCTTAAATACGGGTTAGACGAAGTGGAAATGGCAAGCACCTGACACAGTGAAACCTGCATGTGTCCAACAGTGACAGAGCTATGGGTAGACTGGTAAATGCACAGATGCTAGTCACTTCATATCCCATATAGACTTTTAGTTTTCTTCATGGTAATTGACTTGGCTGCCATGTGTTTTCTGACTACCTGTGATTCTTAGAGAGTAGTTATTTCTGCTGCTGTCCATATTTTGAAATCTTAATAGAAAATAAATAGGATTATATTTTGTTCCCCCAGCCTTGGGGACTTCTATCTACTATTTTCCTTTTCCTATCTGAAGTTAGAATTACTCTTTCCCATTTTCCCTTGTCCCTATCCAAAAGGGACAATCCATGCTCCCATTTTTTACCCTTCTGTAAATGCTAACAAAGTAGAAACAAATCCATCCTGAACAAACCCTGCTAATGTCAGTGGAAACTGCACCTAAACAGGCGCACTGAAGACAATCCCTGATGCACATGAGAACAAGGGTGCTGGCAACATCACCTGGTCTGTGCAGAGCCTTGTTACAGGAAGCTGCTCTGAGAATTGTATTAAAGAAAGAGAGGTAGAATGGGTAAAAAAGCACACAAAAAAATTAGAATATTCCAAACTGGATAATCCACTTTTTTTTCCTGTTGTTGATTTCATTACTGTCAGAACCACAGGGGCTGAGAGCTAAACTTGATCTTGAGAAACCCATACCACCTGCCTCTGGTAGGCAAAGCTCAATGGTCAGTGCTATTCTGTACTGTTTCACTCTCCGTATTATTTAAAACCTTGAATGTGAGCACAAAAAGCGGGCACAGAAGCCATGACTCTAGAACGCGTTTTTTCCCCTCTTGTTCTCAAATCTTTGTCATATGCAGTGAAAATAGGAGAAAACTGGTGACACTCCCCTCCAAGGAATATTCTGTTTCTACAGTCTATGTGCACTTCTGGCTGCATTGCTCTAAGCACAAGTGAGACTAGCTTGCAGTTCATAGTATTTCATCTTGAACTACTATAGTTAAACCAGAAGGAAATCGGTGCACTGACAGGCATGACTGCTGCTTAAGCCTTCCAGAACAAATCAGTTGCCTGTTCACTGCATCAGAAAAATCCTTGAGATGCCCAGCGATGCCGAATACAGTGCATTAGGATACGAAGGAAGACTGCCAACTCACTTCCCTTTCACATCAGAAAGTTGCTAGTAAAGATCCCCTGATCAACCAAAACTGCATCGTCCGTGACGATTCACAGTTCAAAATCTCACTTCACATCTTTCTGACACCCAGTGCTAACTCATAGTATCAGAGGAACAGAAAAAGAAACATCACAGGCAGAGAAAGACCTTTCTTTTCTAACTACCAATATTATGCTGAAGAACTGATGAAGAAGGGGCGCATGGCACCCACATGAGGAATGGTCTTCTGCATTAGGCGAGGAAACCCAGTTGTTTGATCTGACCAGCATTTTGGATGACAGCAAGGAACGAAAGGAGGTCAGGTGCTTCTGTCACAAGTGAATTCCTATTGTGACTCACCTCAACAACTTGCCTGGTAATACAGAACCATGGAAAACAAAATGAACAAGAGGGTATGCTCAGTTGTATAAAATCTTAGAGGACTAGGTTACATGTGCTATTTCCTCTTCAAATATAGGATTTTTTTAAAATTTTTTTTGTTTAAAATTATTCTTCAAATAAAGGAAACCTCAAAGTTGCTTTATTCAACAGCAAAGTAAGTCCAAGGGAAAAAAATGCTGTCTCAGAATAAGATTAAATCAATACAGGAACTAACAAATGGAATGTGAAAATGTGTTATGACAGCTGTGTACTCCAGTGCTTGTGTGGTGATTGGCGACAAAAATAATTCATCACCACAACACAAAACAATGTCTGTAACCCAATTTCACTTGTATGATGTATACAAACATCAGGTAAAGTTCAACACCTGTGATGCTGAAGCTTTGCAATAGTCAAACATTATGATGGGTTTTCTATCAAATGAAAAAGAGTTGAAGAACTGAAGGGGTATTTTGAATTCACAGAACAAGCACACAGCAGCGCCGTGTGTCATACACAGTGTCACTCCTTCAGCCTCCGAGTCACTTCGAACAAGCAGAAGGCTTTTAAAGTCTGACTTTGTGTCACAAGGCAAAGAAGAAATATATCTTCTTTTTTATCTGGGAATTCATTTCTGACCAGAATAAAGACTTGCTGTACACTCAACAGGTTATTCTCCTCCTCTTTCTGAATATAAAAATCCTCGATGGTTCTGGTAACATGAGGCTGTTATCTGCTCCCAGGATGAAACGATGCCTTTTGCCAAAGAGCATGGCGCGATACAGAAGATGACAGCAAGTGTGGTATTTTCTGTGGAGAATAAAGATCTGGGTTTTCAAGCAAACCAGTATAGAAACAGGTCAGGAGCTAGTAATCAAAATAAAAATGTAACAGAAATCCATAGAGGGAGTGGAGAATATTGACAAACAGGCTTTTCATTAGAAAAGGCTTTTTGCGTCAATTTCTGAATTAAGGAAATCAATCAGAAGTGAAGATATACTGAGAGCAGCACCAGGAAGCAGCAGAAGTTAAGCTCAACAGAGAGAAACTGCACAATCAATTTGACCTTTTGTCAGACACTTCCCCAACTCTGCAGAAATGGGATATTAAGCAAATAGCCATAAAATTGGTTGAATTATTTAGCAAATGTGGGACTTCTAAATCATCCTAGGCTGTGACCTACCTTTGTCAGCGAATTTGGCTGCACTGGAAAACTGCTTCCCAGGATGCAGCCATGGTTTGATGGGAGGGCAAGAATAAGGAGGAGGTCTTCAGGAAAGCCAAAATCTGTGTTTGATTCAATTAGTAAGTAGATGCAACTAAAATTTTAGAGGGAAAATAAAAGTGGTTTTAAAATCAAAGATACAGTGGGGGAAACTGGGTGGAGGGTGTGAGGGAATAAAAGAGCTGTTCTAGGCTTCTCTCTTGGTAGTTTCAGAACTCCACGTTGTGAGAATGGCTGTACGCAGCCGATTCATTTTTTTTCCCCATGTATATTTAAAAGTGACATTATGAAATCATTGGGCGCAGACATAATGTTAACAACTTCTCTTTTTTCATGCAAAATTTCTTTGACAGCTTGGCATATAGTTAATCACTTTTTTAAACTGAATGCACCCCAACACAGTGGACCTAATTTTTCAATCTGTCAGCCAGAATTTGTCATTAACAAACTTTACAAAACAGATTAAATACTTCACTTTTCTTTTTTTTTTCCTCAGGCTTGTGACTTGGCTTAAGAAAATGTGTATTTCCAGCAAGATTAATGAGCAATTATTAGTTGAGATTAACCTGTTATACAGATTTAATGGATTTCTGTATTGGCTGTGGAAGTCCTCAGAATAAATTGACAAATGATTGCCACAACTGAAAACAAGTTAACCTGCTTGGAAAGACTTGTGGAGGCTGAGGGAGAAAAGGAGAACTGATGAACAGCAGGGAGCAAATCTGATGTTCAGGGAGGTATTTCAGCCATTGATAAACAACAGAACAGAAAAGAGAGAGAAAGAGAAGTATTCATTAATGACTGCACCCACCATTCCTTTTGGGGTGACAAGCACATTAACCTTCACTTGCTACAGCAATCATAGCAGGTACAAAATAAATCTGTTTTGGAGACTTCTTTGGCACAATTGTGACTGCTTGACTATTGGGATTTTAGTCTAGGCTTGTATCCAGGTAAAGATAGAAGTGTTTGGGGTTTTTTTTTTTGTCTCCACAAAACATATGGTGCATCTGTTTGGTTAAGGATATGATTGTGTAGGACAGGCAGAATACTATGGCGTAAATATTCAAGGCTTCACATTCTATCTGCAGAACATCTTTTTACGAACACTTGTTGAAAAAGACAACAAACACTGTTCTCCATGGCCCAGAGAAAGCAACTTGGCCAGTGATTAACAGGCCAATCAAATGACTTAAACTTCTGCTCAGTCATGTGTTCACTCTAGTAACTTACTAACCAGTGCTACACTTAGATAACATTCCTTTCAACCTGTCTTCACTCTGCAGCTCTGGATTTTTACCTCTCTCCTCAATCTTTCCCTTTACCTTCTCCTTCCCTTTTATTGTTCTCACCTCCTCATCTTTTGCCAAAGCCCAGTTCCCTTAAGAAACCACACAAAAACCCCAGCAACCCTCTACAAGCACCCATTCTCTCTGATGGCATGTTATAATCTTTGCCTGTCCCTCAAACAAACTCAACAATCTTTTGGGGAGAAGAAACACCTGTTGCCTTTCCTGTACACACCGGAGCCAATGTTGCTAAATGTTTATAGCGTAGTTTAGTATGAACAACAATGTTGTTCTTTTTTTTTAATCCAGCTTGCTTTCTAATTGACCCTCTACACTTCAAAATATGACATAGGGCATTCAGCACCCCAAAAACCCCACACCTGAAAAACACTCAACCACTCCAGTTCACCCTGACAGCCGGACCTAGCATTTCCTGCACAAGGCCAGCAGGCTGGAGTACCAGATGGTCACTGCCCACCACGGATCCTGAACTGCACCCCTGCCCGTGGGCCGAGGGGCTCCCATGCTGGCCTATGCAAGGGCCTGGGAGCAGCAGGCCTGGGGCTGCACAGGGATGAGGGAGAGGGTGTCCACAGTATGGGCAGGACAGTGTCCTCCCCAAGCAGGGTGCAGTCCTGCAGCACCTCTTTTATTTTTGAAAGGTGACAACATGTATATACCCTTCACCCCACCTTTACCTGCCCAGTCAGCCACGAGTACCTTTGACCATGGGTAATCAGTTTTCTGTGCACAGAGTGCTCCGCCGCCCTGTCTTCTCCTCCCCTTCACAGATTTTGAGAGGTTTTGGCCATTGACTCTTCTCATGCAGAGATGCAAATTCATTGTCTCCTTTCCTTTTTTGGCACCACATTTTGCAAGAGTTTCTGCTTGTGCCCTGACCCATGCTGAGCTGTCTGTCAGCCTTTACACCTTGCCTGTGAGTGCTAAATTCAAAATCTGTTCCCCTGCTTTTTGAGTAGCTGCACTGGTGTGATATGTTTATAACTACCAGCAAACCCAGCTGATGCACTGTGTAGAAAACATCAGTGGAAACTACTTAATGATAACTAAGAGACTGCTCAGTCTAAGGACTTTGACATTTGAGACCACGTTACTTCTGTAAACTGGAAGATGCAAAGTTACATTATGTTGACCCATGTAAGAGCTCCAACCCACCAATGTTCAAAGTATCTGCAGGGAGTGGGCAAGGAAAGATAGCAACGTGTGTCCCAGGATGTCTCGCTTGAGTGAGAAAGCCAACGATCCTAATGAGAACCTTTGCCAGATGCATACATTACAAGAAGACCATCTAAAACCTTCCCTAACCCATGCCTCTTGAAACACCTTTAAAATACCTGACAGCAGCTGTACCTCAGGGAAGCCTGTCTCCTTCCCTTGGCCTCCAGAGGGAAAGGGTTAGCTGTTGGGTGTGTTCACAAAATGGTTGATAGGACCCAATTACTATAAATGAAGTTGCCCTCTTACGCTTTGCCAGTGACAGACAGAATTTCTCTCAACTAGGAAGTTTTGGACACTAAGACTTTAGGGTGTGACGGAGCAGGGGCTGGCTGCATGAAGAAAAGCAATCATAGTCACCTAAAAGAATCTGGAGACATAATCTGCATATATTTGGGGAAATTACCTTTAGAAATTCCACCATGATGAGGAAGAAGATGCCTACTACACATTTCTAAACTAAAAAAAAAAACCCAAACCCAGAACTCTAAACTGTCACATGCTGGTTTTATTCCACTTAGGGACTGTGTTGGGTCCCCAATGACCCAAAGAGAGCAATTCTGCACCGGCTCACGTGCAGGCATATCCCACACATGTCAGCTGGAGTGGATTTGGAGAACAAATGAAGAACTAATTCCAATAGGCCCACACTGTTTAGACAGCATGCAACTTGGCTTTTACTTGTTCTAACAATAAAAATTGATGCAAATAAACTGTTTCAACTCAGAATAAATGATCATGGAAAGAAGTTAGACTTCCACATTCTGAAAGGCCTGAAACTGATAAATGTTTCTGCAGTACTGGTATGCATACACAGCTGCCATAAGCATCCCAGGGCAGAAAATGTTGCACCCATTTAAATTACCTTTTCCACACTTGAAATGTTTATGCAAAGGATACTTAGAGATTAATCCAGATTAGAATTTAGAGAATATTATACTACTTACAGCTGTAGATAGTATGGCTTTCTAGCAGGTAGAATACTACAACCACCTTAAAATACCATGGTCTTAGAAAATGCATTAATACAGCAAGATGTAACAGAAGAATCATCTAAAAGTTGTGGGGTTTTAATAAAAAGATCTTTCTCATACTGGGTAAAACAAGCAGACTTCTCAAACATCTAGAATTTTGAGCTGATGTAAATAAGTGATAATTGTAATTGCTAATCATGTTCATACTTCTGCTCCTTCATGTTACTGAAGTCAATGAGAAAACGAGAAATGGTTCAGTTAAAATTTCGGTTAAAGCGGTTCGGTCTTTAGCCAGCTGTTTAGCAGTAAGGAGTGGAACAAAGTCAGTCTGGAGACTAATTTGTAGTACTTCATGAGCCTAAACCAAATTACTTACCCTGTGGGAATGTAACTGAAAGCAGTAAGGAGAGCATAGAGCCCAGAGAGGCTATTTCCCCAGCTCCTGCAGCCTGTGGCATAGTCACTGTTAGTGCTTCAGCAGGAATGGAGGTGCGCTCGCTGCCTGCTCGTGGGTCATCTTTCACTGAACAGGACGATGACTTGGAAACACTGCCTTAGCTGCCAGCTATATTCCTTAAACCATTCACCAATCCACAAGCAACATCCTTTTTTGGGGTCCATCATGGGCTTTGAAACATTTTGAGAACCTGACACCGAAGCCTGTGAGCATCGCGGGGAAGAAGATGAGTGGGTAAATCTCACCCCTTTAGAAGGGGCAGGGCCTTTTCTGGGGCTTTTGTCTCTTGATGACAGCGGTACTGATAATGAGCCAAGCAAGTGGGTAACAAGGTAGGCAAAGTTTAATATGGAACACAAAGGCTAGCTGCAGAGGATGCCTGCTTGCTTTGCGTTTCCCAGCTCTTGGACACCTACCATTTTGAAACTATTTTTCATGCTCTGCCTTTTCCAGTTTCTTTCTCCTTTCTCTCACAGCTTTTAGTGTTTCTATTAGTGTCTCTCTAATTATTTTCCTGCATGTTAAAGCCAGGGCAACTATGCTTTGCCTTCCCTTAAATCTAAAATTGTATAAAGTTCACATGGAAGCCTAGAGAGCTACTATGCAATACTTCTTTTTAATTAAGGTACCAACTTCACAAACCTATTAAATTCTATTGCACCTAAAAATGCCAGGCAATTTTTCAGTTCAGGATTTTGCATAAACCAAAGAAACTTCAAGCATACTCCTGAGTGCCTAATTAAGGAAAACTCGCTCTGGCACAGAAGAGTCAAAGAATTCTTGTTTGTGGCCAATACATTTTGTCATTTGCTGCTACATCACTGGAGAGAGAAGCCTTGAGTACTTCCATCCTTTCTTCTGTAACACAGATGTCTGGTTTAGCTGGTAGATATTGGAGACTTAGTCTCAGAGAGAGGGATGGCAAAGGATTAAAAAAACCCTGTGTGTCTATCTCTTGCATAGAAACTTTGGTGCTTAAAGTCAAATCATATAAGAAATGAAAGTTTATCTGTGTGATGAAAACGTTATTCAAGCAAACGTTAAAAAAAACAGGTACTCTGAAGGCACCATTTCATGAAAAAAAAAATGAAGCTTTCCTTTCCTCCCTCCTTTCTGGCCTGGCCTCAAGAACCATGAGCGCTTTCTCGCTCTTCCAAAAAACAAGACTAAAATACAGTTTCTCAATATTTACAGGAATAATGGAGCTATAAGAAATGAAGTGCTTAGAAAAACTACTGTAAAGGTGCTATGTTAAAAATTTGCCACACATAAATTTAAATATTTGTACCTGAACCTTGTAGGGTTTTTTGTTTTTATTTCAAAGTCTCTTCGAACCTCTTGTGTGCAATCCATACACACAAATTTCTTTCTCTGAGAAGGTGAGCTCCAGGAACCAGGGCTCTGACAAATGGCCATTCACCACATTACATGTTCTGCACAATGTTTTCTGTTCGATTTATGAACGAAACACTGAGGTTGTAGCAAAGGATTAAGGAAACAGCAAAAATCCACGAAGTTCTGTGAATTATTCACCTGAGGATGTACTTCTAAATTCTCCTGATTTCCACAAACTAAAAAACATTTCCATACAAATGAGTGAAGTGGTGAAAATTCCTAAGCTGAATCTGGTCCTCTGGCCTTTCTCTCTTCATATCACACTAAAAAAGAGACGCAAAGAATTTCACTATTATGTGCCTTAAGCATCCTTCACTTAGCACTGTGCTACACGCAGCTCAGCAATACTAACATCTGCAAGGGAAAAAGGTCACACCTTTTAGAAGGGGAGCTGAAAGGTTACCTTCAGAATATAATTCCAACTTCAGAACAAGCAAATCTTTTAATTTTTTGATGGCTTCCAACAGCACTGTGCATTTTTTTTTCAGTCTTTAAACATTTTTTCACCCATTTATTTTTATAGTGTCATACTGCACTTATTACTTCACAACTCAACAATTAAAGGTAAATTTAAAACTTAAGACAGTTACCAATTGCCTTGCAAAAATTTAGTTCTTTTTATTTCCCACATTCTCTTGCCTTAGTACTGTTGTTTTCCACCTTACCTGAGACATAACAGGAAAACTTGTAATACAGGCTTTCCATCTCTGTACTAATCTCCAGAGGGCTACTCTAGTCTCAGCCTGACTTCTCTTAACATTGCATGTAATGTCATGTTACTCTGAGTTATGAAGGTGACTAATGCTGGGACTGAATCCTTTGTGCAGTTTCTACGGAGAGTATTTTGGTCAGTTGTTACATCTGGAGCTAAAGATGGAAAGTAACATAACATTATTAATGATGCTGATGCTTCCAGTTGGCATTGAAAGCTTTGTGGCTGGGGATGCTGAGCCAATTTGGCCAAAAAGACTGACAGCAAAAATATAGTGATGCATGTACTAATCACAGACACCAAGGGCCATGCTGGCTCAAAGGCTGATGTTGCTTCCCAGCATGTCTCAGAGCATTCATTGCACAGAGAAGGGGTAATATAGCCATAAAGAAAAATTGCAGAGCCAGGATCATCCGACACAACTCCCTTGTTTTCCCCCAGAGAAGTTTTGCTAGGATACCAGGAGAACCAGGATGCACCTGTGGAAAAGGAAGAACATCTGGGACAATGTCACAGCCCAGCATCTTCTGCAGCTGCATACTTAGGAGTTGAGAGCCTTGAGATTTTGTTGCTTCCTGCTGGCATATAGTGTGCCATCCAGAATGCCCAAAAGACCACCAGACTAGAAGGACAAAAACTAAGCCAAGGGCCATTTAGGCCAACTATCTCCTGAATATGGTTCCCAATTTCTATATTCAGCTGAGGCAAGATAAAGGATTTCAATTATTTACAATAAGAATGAATAAAAATAAACACTGTAAAAATATTTAGAGTGTCATTGAGTATTGCTTCTTTACAATCAGAAATATGTCAGATTCTAAAGCTAAAGTTTGTCCCTCTCTACTCTGCCCTCGTGAGGCCCCACCTGGAGTACTGTGCCCAGATCTGTGGCCCCCAATACAAGAAGGATGTAGAACTGTTGGAGAGGGTTCAGAGGAGGGCCACAAGGATGATTAAAGGGCTGGAGCACCTGTCCTACAAGGAGAGGCTGAGGGAGCTGGGCTTGTTCAGTCTGGAGAAGAGAAGGCTGCGGGGGGACCTCATTGCAGCCTGCCAGTACCTGAAGGGACCATACAAACAGGAGGGGAATCAACTTTTTAAAAGGGCAGATAATGGTAGGACAAGGGGGAATGGTTTAAAGTTGAAGGAGGGAAGGTTTAGATTGAATATTAGGGGGAAGTTTTTTACAGAAAGAGTGGTGAGGTCCTGGAACAGGCTGCCCAGAGAGGTGGTGGATGCCCCATCCCTGGAAGTGTTCAAGGCCAGGTTGGATGGGGCCCTGGGCAACCTTGTGTAGATCCAGGCCTGAGATTGGTGGCCCTGCCTGTGGCAGGGGGGTTGGAGCTTTATGATCCTCGGGGTCCCTTCCAACCCTTGCCATTCTATGATTCTATGATTCTATGACCTTTCTTGTGGAGCTCCTGTAATATTTATTCTTGGTGCCATCTATAGGTGGTCCTTGCTGTAAAATGCTAGTCCAGTAAGACAGTGAAAGGCGTTATGATCACTGATATATTTTTTCTACTGTAGATGCTGTTGGGCTCTCATTAAACAGAATTAAAATCACAGTTGTCTTTAAATTATGTCAAAGTGTGATTTACTTGAACTCAAGACTCCATCTCACATTTATTTCTTCCCATATTTAAAATTCACTCAAAGGCCCACTGAATGTGTTAAAAAAATGAAAATGTCATGTGAGCAGAAAGTCAAGACACAGGACCAAAACTAAAATAGTTGGAAAAATTGAAACCCAATTTATTCAGTCAGCATAGCGTAAAGGTGCACTATTTTGTGCAGACACTGCTACACTGCTGTAAACAAACACTTATTCTGACATTGTACCTAGAAGAACAGCAAAACAAAATCTTCTAATTCCCCCTACCAAATCTCCTACACAGAAAAATCCACCCTGCACTGCCCCATCAAAGTGAAAAGGAAATGGACATGAAATGTTTTATTAATAGGCCATGAAGAAAGGAGCAAAGTACAAGAACATTAATATATGCAATGTTGTTGCACTTATTTACAAGGCAGTATGCCTTGTGTGTCTTGCACACCTGGACCATCATAATAAATGATATTTTATGACAATTTATTAGTTTTATGCCGAGGAAGAGAAGAATCTATTCTTGAAGTCTAACTGAAAAATCTGTAATTGCCATAACCTAAACACTGCCCCCCCAAGAAAAAAATTAAGAAACAAAAACCCCAAAAAAACACAAAACAACAGAACAAAACAAAAAATCAGTTCATATGCATGTGGTGTGTACCAGACTTCCATTTGTTTTAAAAAATCCAAAAGCCTTTAAGGTAAAACTAAAAACCAAATCCATAACACTTCTCCATAATCCGTTAAGGATCATACTTCCTATTTGTGTCTCAGCTGAACTAGAATACCTTTTATCAACCACTAGCCTTTTTGAATAATTCTTCTGAGCTTTAGGAATTACCTATTTATAAGTAATAGTTAGAAGAAAGAGTGTGAAATGCTTTAGCTCTGATATATAAATAGGGTCTACATGAGAAGGAAAAGCTCATTAGTTCATAGTTCATCCAAGCTCAGCTAAAGGAAAGGAAAACAAACTGAGAAATAAGATGTAAATGTCTAACAATAAAGGAAATTAAATATTAGAATAACTTCCCAGGATTGTCCTGGATTATGCAACACTTCCTATTTTTAGATTGACTGTCTTTCTAAAATGATTAATAGATCAGCCACAGACTTTGAGACAAACACAAGAATTGTTGCCTAAGATTTTATGGTCTAGAAAAAGCATCACAGATTATCACACTGGCCCCCTTTATCTTTACAAATTATTAAATCAAAATCTGGATGGATGTCAGCTGAGATATCATAAAAAGACAGTTGCAGCTGGGTAAGAGTAGACAGCACATAGACAAGCCTTTATTAGTTCACTTTACACCTTCAGGTGCAACACCCTTATGATGTCAGTATACCCATTCATTGAATGTGTATGTCAATGATAAAACAAAGATTAGGGAAAATGTAAGTCCACTCTGGAATGAAACAGGAGACCTGATTACCTGGAATATGGAGAAGGCTGAGTTACTCAAAGAAATTTTTGCCTCTGTCTTCACCAGCAAGGGCTCTAGCCACACCACCCAAACCTCAGAAGGCAAAAGTAGGGACTGAGAGAATGAAGAACTGTCCACTGTAGGGGAAGATCAGGTTTGAGGTCACCTGAAGGTACACAAGTCCATGGGACTTGATGAGATGCATCCCTGGGTTCTGACAGAACTGGCAGATGGCTAAGACAAGCTTCATTATATTTGAGAAGTCATGGCAGCCTGGTGAAGTTCCCACTGACTAGAAAAGGGGAAACACAGCCCCATTTTTAAAAAGGAAAAAACAGAAGACCCAGGGAACTACAGGCTGGTCAGTCTCACCTCTCTGCCTGGAGAGATCATGGAGCAGATCCTCCTGGAAATTATGCTCAAGCACATGGAAAATAAAGAGGTGATTAGTGACAGCCAACATGGCATCACTAAAGACACATGATGGCTAAAAAACTGGTGCCCTCATGATGCACTTACAGCATTGGTGGATAAGGGAAGAGTGACAGATGTCATGAAGCTGGACTCGTACAAAGCACTCAGCACTGTCATGCATAGCATCCTTCTGTCCAAATCAGAGACACATGGATTTGACAGGTGGATCACTCAGTGGGTAAGGAAATGGCTGGACAGTCAAACTCAAAAGAGCTCTGGTCAATGGCTCAATGTCCAAGTGCAGACCAGTGATGAGAGGCCTTCTTCAGGACTTGGTACTGGGACGAGCACTGTTTGACATCTTTGTCAGAGACATGGACAGTGGAATCAAGTGGAACCAAGTGCACTCTCCACAAGTTTGCCCATGATGAAAACTAGCTGTGTGGTGCAGTCAACATGCTGAAAGGAAGGGCTGCCATCCAGAGGCACCCTGACAGCCTTTAGAGGTGGGCCTGTGTGAACCAAGTTCAACCAGGCCACATGCAAGGTCCTGCACATGGGTCAGTGCAATCCCAAGCCCTGTGGGAAATGGAAGAGCAGCCCTGGAAAGGAGACACAGTTGTGCCTGTTGGATGGAAGCTGTGAAATCAAAAGGAAAAGCAGTAAAGCA
Organism: Laterallus jamaicensis coturniculus; assembly: GCA_022605575.1. Taxonomy (NCBI): domain Eukaryota; kingdom Metazoa; phylum Chordata; class Aves; order Gruiformes; family Rallidae; genus Laterallus; species Laterallus jamaicensis. Next base: position 685,414 of record JAKCOX010000120.1, read on the forward strand.
CCGAGATGGAGGGTCTTGTAGAGATGTAAATTTGTGGGTTGTTTAGCAGGGAGATGGCACGGTGTGCTTTGTAATGTTACAAAGGTGCAGACAGAAAGACAACTGCACAGCAGGAGTCTGCAAGGGTGGGACAACCTTTTGTATAAGAAAGTTGAGGTTCTTGTGTTAATGAAAAGTACTGAAACCTGACTTGAGCCATTGAGAGGGTATAAAAGTTTGCTTAGTTGTTATTAAAGTTGTCTTCTATCCACCATGATTGGAGCTATCACTTTCAATATGCCACAAAGAACAACTACCGTCGAGGGTAGAATGGACTGAGAGCAGCCCTGAGGAGAAGCACTTAGGATTCTTGGTAGATTAGAAGCTCAACATGAGCCAGCAATGTGTGCTTGCAGCCCAGAAAGCCAACCATGTCCCAGGCTGCATCAAAAGAAGTTTGACCAGCAGGCTGAGGGTGGTAGTTCTGCCCCTCTACTCCACTTTCCTAAGACCCCACCTGGAGTACTATGGCCAGCTCTGGGGACCCCAACATAAGAAGGACATGGAGCTGTTGGAGCCATAATAATGTTCAAAGGGCCGAAGCACCTATCCCATGTGGACAGGCTGAGAGAGTTCAGCATGTTCAGACTGAACTTGCTGACTTTATTGCAGCCTTTTGGTACCTGGTACCTGGAGGGAGCCTACAGGAAAGATGGAGAGGCTTTTTATCAGGAAGCGTAGCAATAAGACAACGGGTAATGGTTTTAAGCTGAAAGAGGGTAGATTTAGATTAAACATTATGAAGAAAGTTTTCGCCTTGAGGGCGGTGAGACCCTGGCACAGGCTGCCCAGAGAAGCTGTGGCTGCCCCCTCCCTGGCAGTTTTCATGGCCAAGTTGGATGGGGCTTTGGGCAACCTGGTCTGGTGGAGGGTGTCCCTGCCCATGGCAGGGGGTTGGAACTAGGTGATCTTTGAGGTCACTTTCAATAGAAATCATTCTAAGATCCTATGATCTCATGGTTCTTTGATTCAATGATTCTGAAAGGTAGAGATGTAAACAGTTCTTTTTTCATGGAAATGTGTATTCAATGTCATTCACCCAGAAATCGTTTCAAATGCAACAGAACTAGAAAGAGAAAGAAAACGGGGGGAAAAAAGAGGGGAACAATAAAGGAATTTTTAATGTTATCACAAAAAGAAAATCTTAGCTGATGTGTTCTATTATGTTATAGCCAACAATACACTTAATGTCTCAATTCTGGAGCTGTAATGCCAAAGATAGGAAAAGGTATACGATTCTATTTCCAAATGTGGTATAGTTCGCATCGTGATTTGCTATAGCTTACACAGTGAATTACATAACAAACCTCTATCAATGCCTTCATGGCTTCATCAAGCCCTGTAAAGTACCCTCCGCTGGCATCCTTCCTCCCTACCGTCTTTTCCAGGTTTTATATGTACATCAGAGTCCACATTATATAATTACCCAATAAACACTAGCAGGGAAAGGTTTGCCATTGCTCTTGTTCGACTGCATGTTGTAAACTGATTACTTGTTGCTCAGTGATGCAAACTGATTACCTGATTTAAAGCCCTTAATTAAATAGCCATTCATTAAATCCACAGTTAAATAGAACATGTGATATTTTGTAATTAAAACAAATTGTTGTACACAATATCTTTTAATTCAATAGATTTATATGACCTGTTAACAGTATATTTAGCTTGAATACAAAATAAGTACTGTGACTGAAGTGAAAAGGGGATATCCCATATGCTTTGAATGGGAAGTAACTATATAGCAATGAGATAACTATATAGCAAAGCTATTATTTATAATAGCTATTATCATTTTATATAACTTTTAAACTAGCTCACATCTATCTCAATCACCTGGCCCAGTTTTTAATATCTGTACATATAATATACTGTGTGATTGCTGCTCTCTAAACAGGATATGTCTAAATAGGTATTAGGTGCCGATCTCTCTTTGGTGACCAGGGAGGAGAACCCAAGGGAACGGTATGAAGCTGTGACAGGGAACGTTTAGGTTGGACATTAGGAAGAGGTTCTTTGCTGAGAGGGTGGTGGAGCACTGGAACAGGCTCCCCAGGGAAGGGGTCACAGCATTGAGCCTGGTTGAGTTCAAGAAGTGTCTGGACGACGTACTTAGTCACACGCTCTGACTTGGCTGGTCGGGTGTGGAGCCAGAAGCTGAACTCAATGATCCTTGTTGGTCACTTCCCACTCAGCTATTCTGTGATTCCATGATTCTATAGTATTTGACTGGGACTGCTAGCTACTATTATTAGAATAAAGCAACTCATGTTTTCCTTGTCAGAATATAAATAAGCATAAAATCATTCTGATTCAGCATTAAAGTATTTGAAGTTGTTTCCCTTCCCTGGTAAATCAGTTTCCTTCCTAATCTCTTTCCTATGTCACCATTTGCTTTCTTAGCGCTGATGCTGCTTCCTTTCTCTCTCCTCCCTGACAAGGAATGCCAAGCCTTCCAGTTTCATCTTCATCACTCGGCCACTACAATTCCCCTTCCTGAACTACTCTGTTCCCTTATCCTTACCCATCTGGAGCTAGTCAGGTCACACTGCTTTTTCAGAGAGGAAGCTATTTCTTTTTCATCTTCCCTGGAGAGTGCATGGACCACTGGGACTAGACATAAGATGAGATATGGAAGAGAGGTGATTTTTATCACATCAGGGTAAAAGGTAAGATAAAACCAGCTTACACAACTCAGCACAACAGATAGAATACCACTGTGAAATATCTGGTTACCTTTGCCCAGGATACATATGAAAAACAACAGTCTATTTTTCAAGGGGGGAAAAAGTTATCTTTAAATCACATCACATATCACTGGCTTATTCCTCAACAGCCCCTTCGCTGCCCTGTGGCACACAGGTTGATTTATACCCTTCTGTGGAACAAACCCAGATCAGCAGGGTGACTTCGGGCACTTTTCACAGATGAAGCAGAAAGAAGAGGAAGCAAGTATAACACATTTCCTCTGTACATTCAAAATCACAGAATCACAGAATCACAGAATTGTAGGTGTTGGGAGGGACCTCAAGAGATCATTGGGTCCAACGCCCCTGCCAAAACAGAAAATCCTCATATTATAGAGAGCAATGACCAAAAATATTGAAGCATCTTTCAAGGGATTTTTTTATCAGAGGGCCCAGAAAAAAAAACTTTTAATAGTTTGCCCAGCATGCTCTCTATATAGACTCCTTGGTTTTTTATATTCAAAGTAGACAAATAATTTCCTGGTTGGAAGCTTCTGAATAATGGTGCTTTCCTCTAGCTTCAGTTCCTGTAATTTTTTTTTCCTTCAGACAATTAAAATAACTTTATAAAAATAACTTTAGAAAGAGTAACTTCATAAAATGCTTAGAGTTTAATCCTCTAATGAGAATTAGCAGAGTACCAATTTTATTCAAGTGCATTTAAAATCTTACCTACTTGCTGCTAAAAAAGTGAGTTATCTGAAAGTCAAGTCAATGTCAAATTAAATCTTGTGTTTACCTTCAGTGCAAGACTCATGAAAATCCCAAGAGCTGTAAGATTAAGGCAGTATAACTAATAAGTGGTATAAAAGAAAAATCCCATTTGATTTTGCACTCTATGCACACCACCAAATGGGACTTGCACCTTGACCAAGGGTATCAAGCTCCAGTCACACAGCTGCCTATGCAAGGGCTACAGCCCTGATCATGAAATAAACCAATTGCTAAAGCTACAATCCTTATTTGTTATGTGACAGTACAGATGAAATATTTTTCCTCATTTCTGTAAAAATGAAGGCAATTTTCAGAAAAAAATAGTTGTAAATAGTTGCAGTCAAGAACATGGCCTATTAATAATAATAGAATATACTTTTCACAATCCATCTCGACTACTTAAAATTGCTATTAAGTTGCAGTCATAGTGAAAATCCAAATTTAATCATATATCATGAAACCTACCCTTTTCTCACCTTTAACTATAAACACTGGCTGAAAGTTCTTGCTATACGCCCCTTATTTAAAATATTCCCAAGCACCTTTCAGCTGTACTGGAGGAGGTTGAGAGCCTTGGGGCTATTCAGCCTAGAAAAGGGAATGCTCTGGGAGGACCTTATAGCGGCCTTCCAGAACCTGAAGAGGCCTGTAGGAAAGCTGGGGAGGGACTTTTCACAAGGGTGTATAACATTAGGAGGAGGGGTAATGGCTATAAAATGGAGGTGGATAGATTTAGACTAAATATAAAGAAGAAATTCTTCCCTGTGAGGGTGGTGAGGCCATGGCACAGGCTGCACAGAGAAGCTGTGGCTGCCCCCTCCCTGGCAGTGCCTGAGGCCAGGCTGGATGGGGCTTTGGGCATCCTGGATTAGTGGAGGATGTCCCTGCCCATGGCAGGGGGTTTGGAACTAGATGATCTCTGAGGTCCCTTCCAACCCAAACCAGTCTGTGATTCTGTGATAAGGAGATACGTATCTGTGGCAATGTGAAATCTGTCTGCCTGTGAAGTCAGAAGTTTCGCATGAATTTCAGGGGCTGGTGTATCTGTTTCTAAGCTACAATATTTATTTCCACATAAGAAGGAGTTCTGAGAATATTCCAATTCTCTGGTAATGTTATCTATTATTTAATACTCCTAAAATTGTGGTCTGTGCTTAAAAAAAAAATAGAAGTCCATTTCTCAACCAAATTTATTCCCGTATAAGTGCTATGTTAAAAAATGAATACTTTCCATTAGATAAAAATACAGCCCAATAAGAATCACTGCAGTTCTGGTAACTCCCTCCTCTCTTTTCCCCCAGGGAAAACTGCATGGAAAACCAAGCTGAATGGTAAGTGCAGTAGCAGTCAGACCAGACCAACCTTGACTCTCCCCGTTCCTTCACTGCACCCCACACTTTTATCACCCCTTGTTTTTTTCTTTTCTACCATCATGTCTCTCTCAGTGTTTGTCTCCATCCAACAACTTCCCCACTCAAAGAAAAGATGATAGGAGAACTTCCACGATATTCCTCCTATTACTCCTGTTTGGTGCACCACTCATGCTATGTGTGCTTTGACTGGGTGGCCAGCAAAGAATTCAGGATAGGGTGGAAGTCCTTACTACTGTCCGTCTGCCCTGATTGCCTAATCAATGTAATGAGTAACTTGGGGATTTTGATTTAGGTGGGGTTAAATGGTCTCCATCACAGTAATATCTGAGTATCTAAGTGTTTTTTATGTATCTTTATACACCCTATTAAATAGGAAAGTGCAGAGAACTGAGGAACAGAGAAAATAAGTGTTGTAACAACCATAAAAAAAAAAGTATCACATAATCAGAATCATTATCTCTTCTCTCAGGATAAAATTCAACCTCTGTATCACCAATATCCCTTTAAGTGCTCCCACTGGTCTTGCTTTCTATGCCATCGCATCTAAAACTCTAAATACAGTATAGTGTATCAGTAACCACTCCGCCTCCAGCTATTTCAATAACTGTCACAATGAATATAGAAAGGAGCTGAATTGACCTACATCAGTACTCACTCATACAGTTACTTTATTCTTTACAACACTGGCACAACAGGATTGTTTGTTATATTTTAAATCTTTATTTTGTTGAGATAAGGACTATCTTTGGATTGTATTTCCATTTGTATGCATGCAAAAAAAGATAAATCAAAGGCTTCTGTTATCAATAACCATTTTTTAAAATCTGCACTGCATTTTCATCCTTTTCAGAGCCTGAAATATGAGTTGCTATTCACATCTGCAATCTCTCCTATTTCTCCTAATATTTCAGTGTATTAATATAGTGGATTAAATTATTCAGTAGGAAAATATAGTAGCCAACTAAAAGTAACTTAAGTTGACATAAATTTGCCACCATAAAGGAATAATTTGAGTACTCCTATAATATATTGTTTAAGAAAAAATTCCTTAGTGCATACAAAAAGAAAATCATAAACATTTTGAATGAGAATATGGATCCATTTTATCCTCAGCATCTGATGTTGAGACATACAAAGCCAAAAATCAGAGAGTGCAGGCTAGAGCAGGACTTCTTGAAAAGATAAAAAAAAAAAAGTAGCATTTCTTTCAGTATCACAATTGTTCAGTTAAAAATTGTCCAAGATATTGTCAGAAAACCATCTTATTTAAAAAAAAAACGATTTTGCTTTCCAGGATCTGACCTTTCAGAATCTGATACAGACCAGACATATGACAGCAATGCAGATTATGAGATGCTCCTTTCAGACACAATTAACAATGAAGTTTCAGTTCCATCCTCTCTAAATTGCAGTTCGGTATATTTTTATGACTAACACATGAACACCAGCAGAATTTTTTCGTGGTTAAAAAAATTTGAGTTCCTGCAATGGGAACTGATAATGTATTTTGCTACTAAAGAAAGAGTGCCACTGTCTTGCCCACTACATGACCTGGGAATGGAAAGCCACTGCGCAACACAACAGGAGTAAAGAGCAATTTAAAAACCAGCCCCCACATCTGCACCTACAAATCCTCAGAAAATGCCTTCTTTGTGCACAAAAAAGCAAAGTTGTTCAAAGCACTTAAAACAACTCAGTAAGAAATTTTTGGGTCCTTTTCTTTGCCCCCATTCACCAAACCAGAAGAAACAAACTGTTAGAGATGTATGAAAACTAGGCTTGAAGGGGAAAGGGGATACTACCACAGCGACAAGCTGTGGGATGACATGCCATGGTTGGAGGATGGTGTGCCCTCAGCCTGTTGCTCAGAGCCCTGCCAGATACACTGCAACACACCTGAACTCTTAGTCAGATGCATCAGGGGCTCCTAAGGTAATAGGAACCAACAGGGAAACACCAGTGAAAGTCCTCAGAGGAATCCAGTCACTCCAGCCCATCAGACAGCTTCCCTGGGGGCCAACGGAAAGGTCTCTCTATGCCCATGAAGGCAGGGAGCACAGGGAACAAACAGGAGGAGTTGGAGACACGAGCATGCCTGCAGGGCCAGGATCTCACTGGCATCACGGAGATGTGGTGGCATGGCTCCTATGACTGGAGTGTTGGGATGGAAGGATACAGTCTCTCAGGAAGGACAGGCAGGGGAGACAGGTGAAAGCCAACATGGCATCACTAAAGACACATGATGGCTAAAAAACTGGTGCCTTCATGATGCACTTACAGCATTGGTGGATAAGGGAAGAGTGACAGATGTCATCTAGCTGGACTCGTACAAAGCACTCAGCACTGTCATGCACGGCATCCTTCTGTCCAAATCAGAGACACATGGATTTGACAGGTGGATCACTCAGTGGATAAGGAAATGGCTGGACAGTCAAACTCAAAAGAGCTCTGGTCAATGGCTCAATGTCCAAGTGCAGACCAGTGATGAGAGGCCTTCTTCAGGACTTGGTACTGGGACGAGCACTGTTTGACATCTTTGTCAGAGACATGGACAGTGGAACCAAGTGCACTCTCCACAAGTTTGCCCATGATGAAAACAAGCTGTGTGGTGCAGTCAACACGCTGAAAGGAAGGGCTGTCATCCAGAGGCACCCTGACAGCCTTTAGAGGTGGGCCTGTGTGAACCAAGTTCAACCAGGCCACATGCAAGGTCCTGCACATGGGTCAGTGCAATCCCAAGCACAACTGCAGTCTAAGGGAGAATGGATTGTGAGCAGCCCTGAGGAGAATCACTTGGGATTCTTGGTAGATTAGAAGTGCAACATGAGCCAGCAATGTGTGCTTGCAGCCCAGAAAGCCAACCATGTCCCGGGCTGCATCAAAAGAAGTGTGACCAGAAGGCTGAGGGTGGTGGTTCTGACCATCCACTCCACTTTCCTAAGACCCCACCTGGAGTACTATGGCCAGCTCTGGGGACCCCAACATAAGAAGGACATGGAGCTGTTGGAGCCATAATAATGATCAAAGGGCCGAAGCACCTCTCCTGTGAAGACAGCTGAGACAGTTGGACTGGTTCAGCCTGGAGAAGTGAAGTCTCTGGAGTGACCTTATTGCAGCCTTTTGATATCTGGAAGGCATCTACAGGAAGGCTGGAGAGGGATTCTTTATCAGGGGGCATAGTGATTGGACCAAGTGGAATGGGTTTGAACAAAAAGAGGATAGATTTGGATATAATCCAAGGCAGAAATTCTTCCCTGTGATGCCCATGCACAGGCTGCCCAGAGAAGCTGTGGCTGCCCCTTCCCTGGCAGTGTTCAAGGCCTAGTTGGATGGGGCTTTGGGCAACTTGTTCTGGTGGAGGTTGTCCCTGCCCATGGCAGGGGGTTGGAAACTGCTGATGTTTGAGGTCCTTTCCAAACTAAACCATTCTACAATTCTATGATTTTATGATACTGCTGATCCATACTAATCCATCCTTTGTAAAAAAGATTTTCCTTTGTATGGTAAGCAAAGTATGCATATTTTCATCCTAGAATACCTGTGTTTCTTCCTCACAAGATGACAGTGAGTCATGACAGGGTGAAAAATCTGTCTTAATTAAGAGGACCGGCATTTTTACAGTCTGCTGACTATCATCTATTCTTGTTCTATTGTTCAGGGATTTCCTACATGACAGTCTAAAAGACTAACAACTGGCAAGAACTGACTGTGTCAGTTTAGTAAACAATTTAATAACAGAATTTTTAAATAGCTCCCAATAAAATTCATTTAACAATCCTGTGTGATTCTCATCTATAGTAAAATCTTCAGAATCGTAACAGAGAGGTTGATATTATAAGTATAATGACACCCTAGGAGTGGGTAACTGCCCAAGTGAGCACATTCTAGCATGGCTGCAGAGGACGACAACACCAATTAAAGGGATCACTCTGTGCACTCTATTAGATAATTATCCAGATAAGGTCAAGGCTCACATTCTCCTCAAGTGCTTTGATAATGGTTTATTACAGCAGCCCATTTCAAGTTACATTAGGCTGACAGCTGGTGTATGGAATACATTTCAGCACAGCTGCAACGAAACTATCTGGAGGTTAATGGGGGGGCTGGCAGTCAGAAAGGCAGGCTTCTCCCCTCCTCATGTCCTCCGCAAGGGCTGGGAAAGCAGCACATATGGCTGCATTTTCTGTGCAATCCCAACAGCCTAAACACCCCAGTGTGCATTGCTTCTGTAGTCACAGAAGGAGTCCTAGGTGTTGGACAGACAGCTTCTGCGTCCATGGGACTTCTGCTGATGGACTTCGAAGACAAGATGTCTCTTGTGGTGTTACAAGTCCACCCCTGGGATTCTTGCACAATCCCAGCATAGATACTATAGTCGAGCCCAACATATTGAAGCTATCTAATCATTTTAGGGTTTCCTAGGGAGCTGCTTTGGCAGGGGGGTTGGACTCGATGATCTCTTGAGGTTCCTTCCAACCCCTACAATTCTGTGATTCTAATGAAGTCCATTTTTCATCTATGCTTTATTTATAATCCTGACTTTTCAGAAGCCTCTTGTAATGATTTAAAAGTACATTGACATTGGGTTTAGATGTTTAATTTTAAAATGAAAATTAATCAATGCATATGTGTACCTTTAAAAGCTCTAGCTAAAATATAGAACATCAAAAATATATAAATTTTTTCTTCTACTGATTTCTTTGAACTTTGAATATTGCCTAATGGTGCCACTCTTTGCCTTTCAAACACCTGCTGTAGCAGCAGACACTATTCATTTTGATATTAAGTCCTGCTTACAAGAGTTTATTTATGGATGAAGCCTTCAGAGAAGGCCCATTATGGCTTCTCTATATAATGAAAGCGCTTCTTAAATTTTTTAACATTTTGAGAAGCCAAGAAAACCAGTTAGCTTCTAAAAATCCATACTTGAAGCAGCTGTTTAAGTGACCCCATTTAAAATAAAAACACCAAATGATGAAACTTTGCACATTTCCTCTTGACATTAGTGAGAGCTGCTGAGTACTCAGAACAGAAAAACAAGTCATATATATATATATATATATATATATGCAGCTGCCTTTGATTTAATTCATCTTGCCACTGTTCAGAAATCATAGATAGATTTTAAATTAAATTTTCAAAAGCAAGCTGCAGAGGTCTTTCACCTCACAGGATTTTACTTACTAAGTTAGAAAAGAAATTTGGTGATTTGGTGCTCTGACATCAGTGAGATTGCTCAGATAAGAAACAGACTGTGCTCTCTTGTGTCTTAGGTTTAATGCTGTTGTATTAACTTTTCTCTTTGCTTTCTAATTGTCAACTAATTAATCTTTACAACACAGTGGACAGAAAATCCTCCGTTTTACAGCTGGGAGAAGAGCAGCAACAGCCACACCTGCAAGAAGAAGCAGGCACAAAAGCTTGGAAGATCTGTCCTCAATCCACATCACTAGATCTGGGCATCCTGCTGCACAGTGCACACTGGCCCTGTAGGCTGTCCTGCTCAATCGTTTATCAAGAGCGTAAAGTAAATGGTGGCAGTGCACATGCATCAACAGTCTTGCTGTTACTGCATAATCTTTTGATTACACCACTCTGTCAAGTGACTAAAATAGCTATCTTGAGACAGCATGCTATCTTGCAGCACACCTTTTGAGGTCTCAGAGTAATTCCCTTTGTAACAAGAAAATTACTCTCTACCTCCAGCAAAAAGACACTACCAGAACAGGTGAGCCAATGAAAGGGCAGGCATCAAATAGTTTCATCAGTCAGTCTCTTTTTCCTGTTGGGAATTCATGACAGATCATGACTGTTTGTTAGTTCACACTATGCTTTATGATTTTGCACGTGCCTAGAATGTCAGCTGCTTAAATTGTGTTCATAGTATAAAAATGAAATAAATATTTATTCCAGTGTAAGAAACTGTCCTGGGTTCAGCCCAGCAGCAGGCTATGTTAGGCCTGAGAGTATTCCATGCCAATTACATCATGATCAGATGGGCTGCCCCCCCCCCCCTTTGCAGGGGCGACTTCGGACCCAGGCACGGGAAGTCCTGGTCTGGGCAGCCGCAGTGCCAGTTCCGGGGGAGACTCCAGACCTATCAGACCCTGCTCCGGGCACGGGAAGTGCTGGTCTGAGCAGGCGTGTGGGAGTTCCGGTCTCTCTCTCTCGCTCTCTTTCGGGATCGGCGTGGCAGGAGGTGGTGAGGGGGGTGCCCGGGGGTGCTGGGCTCGGGGAGTGCTGCGTTTGGGAATCTGAATCGGTTTGGGCACGGTTCAAATGACATAGTGTGGTGAGAGGTTTGCACTGTATATAATAATAGCACTGTAGTTAGTTGTTTTCATACTTTTCCCTGTTGTTTAGTAAACTATCCTTATCCTAACCTTGCAAGCCTGTGGTTTTTTTTTCCTCTGGCTCTGCAGCTCCTTCGTTCGCCCATCCTCCACCTCTTAAAGAGGTAAGGGGGCTTTTTGGTCTGACCTTTGTGGCCTCAGCTTTCCGCTGAGGGTTAAACCACAACAGAAACTAAGATGCCTGGATAGACCATAGACCCTAACCATGCATGGTAGGCATCTTCACAGCATCACAGAATGGTTTAGGATGGAAGGAACCTCCGGGGGTCATCTGATCCAACCCTCTTCCTCACGCAGGGCCATCTAGGGCAGGCTGCCAAGGACTGTGACCAGACAGCTTCTGAGTATCTCCAGGCAGGGAAACTTCAGAACCTCTCTGGGCGGCCCGTGCCAGTGCTCTGTTACCCTCACAGTGAAAAAGTGGCCCCTGATACTCAGAGAGAACCTTTGTGTTTCAGTTTGTGCCCGCTGCCTCTGGTCCTGTCACAGAGAAAAGCCTGGCTTCCTCTTCTTTGCACCCTCCTTTCAGGTATTTATACACATGGATGAGATTCCCCCCTCAGCCTTCTCTTCTCCAGGCAGAACAGTCCTAGCTCTTCCAAATTCTCTTTAAATGAGAGATTCTGCAGCTCCTTAATTGCCTTGGTGGCCCTTCTCTGGACTCTCCAATATGTCCATGTCTGTCTTGTACTGAGGAGCCCAGAACTGGACCCAACACTCCAGGTGTGGCCTCACCAGTGCTGAGCAGAGAGGAAGGATCACCTCCCTCTATCTGCTGGCAACACTTTGCCTACTGTGGCCTCCGATACCACTGGCCTTCTCTGCCACAAGAGCACATTTCTGGCTCGTGGTCAATTTGGTTTCCACCGGGACCCCCAGGTCCTCTATTTGGCATGATTCTAGTGGATTTGGACAATTAACAGTGACAGACCACAGCAAAATTCTGTCTAGCTTGTAATGATGGAAGATATTCAGAAAAATATGTGGGAAGCTCTCATCAGACAAGCTAAAATGCAGTAAGCACATTTTCTTAACAACTTGTTTCACCAAAACTGCCTGGGTTCTTTAGTCAAGAGGAATTTGAGTTTATTTGTGAATCTAAAAAACACTATTAAGACATTTCAGCCTAACAAAGACAGAGTATGTGTTCCATCCTTTGTCATGTAACACTTCCGCAAGTATCAGTACCCAGAAATAAAGAATTGAAGATATACATTTAGAGTGAATGCAGCATAAAGATTGGCTCCCACATGCATGTACAGCAAGATGCAACATACTCTCTTGAAGCTTAAGACACCTCACCCATAGCAGGTTTTTACTCTATTTTTAAATTACTTTGGGCCTTTATATTTGTGACTGTGAAGCAACAATTCACTATATAATTTGACAACATTTTGATTTTGAATTTGAAAGCCAGAATACAAAGCTAAGTCCTTCAAGTGCTGAGTAACAAACCCAGCAGCTGTGCTCAAGAGGCACCACTTTCAAGATCCGACTGCAACAAAAGAGCAAAGTTTGCTATCTATGAAGGAAACCTTTTGAAAATATTTAGACAACTTCTGTCTGCAATCCTATAAATGAATTATTTTGTTCTTACAATAATGAAAGAGCATGAAAGCCATGTTTAGAATAACCTAAACCCAAACCTTTTAGAGTATCTTTTAGACCAAAGTACTCCTGCTCTTCAGGGACTCCCTGCTCACACTTCTCAGCATGTCACACCTGACACATTCACATTATGGGCATTCAGCTTATAAATCACACCTGCCCACCCACCAGATATGCACAAGATGAAGTGCCTTTATGTATAGCTGCTCTGTACCCCAATCAAGACCCTTCCAAAAGAAGCAAACCAGCTTTCCTTTTAGACACCTTATTCATTACCCCGTGTCTCACTCTATCTTACTGTATTTCTACAAAGATTCCTTACAAAGATACTGTTATTGAGTTTCCATCCACTTGGGGGGGAAAAACACTGCAATTTTTTTTTCCCCCTCATATTAAGTTACCTTAACAGAAAAGACCTTTATCCTTATGGGAATCCAACATATTAGAAAGTGTTGGAGAGGATCCAAGTTTTGATCTGTAAAACATTCAGAGTAATAATTCACTCTATGCACAGTAAAAATACAGTGAGAAACAAAGCTTAAATTTGTGTTGTATGTAAAGATATGATTGGAAATCCTGTTGAAAGCTCCTGCTATTTCACCATTAAGGCCATAATTAAAGAAAATCATATTACTCAGTCTACTTAAGCCAGCATGATTAGTTTTCACTCTCATAAATCTCTCTCCAAATCTTTTGCAAAAGTTAGACTCATCAGGACACAGACAGGTAAAGACATCTACTGAAATTCTCAACAAACCAATTAAACAAATGAAAGAATGAAACTGAATAGGGCTATGACAAGAGTGAAACTTAGCTTAGCCACTTTTGGATGGATAAAATACAACTTGAAGACACTGCTGGTAGGAAATGGAAGGATGTGAAAGTAATGTAATTGCTCTTATTTGTCTCCTGGTAAGGATCGATTGTTTATTTGCTTACATTTTAGAAGCTCGAACTTCAGGCATTCAGTGCTATGCAGACAGAAGATGAGTGCACAATAAAGTTGTTTACAATTATTAACAGGAAAAATCTATTTCATCTTGAAATAAATTATCTAACATTACAGAAAGCGTTATGCTCAATACTGATGCTAATTATCATATCACTGTGCCATGTGGTCAGGTTGGCAACATTAAGGTTTACAGTTCTCTTCTCGCTTCTTATTCCTTGGCTGAAATAGTTGTTATTGCAGCACAAGATAACCTCACCTTTGCCTTGGGAGGGTATTACATACAAAATAATCCCTAATTACATCACTAAAAAGGTCAGGGCATATTTTACTTCATGACAGTGGGACTGCAGGATAAGTAAAATCTGATTATAAGGCTAGACCATGAGATTGATTTTTAGACAAATTCCTGTATGACTGCCGAGAAGTCAACAACAAATACCAGTCAGTATTTATAGGAATTGGAGGAACACATCAGAAAGAAGTAGCAGAGACTGCTCCTACAGGAGTTTTGATCTTACCTTTGAAGGGAGTGCAATCCACTGAAGTCAAATAATTTTTTTGACAATGAAAACAGTAAAATCTACAGTAAATTAGTTCCTTAAAAGAAAAAATAGCTACAAAAATATTGTGAAGCATTTTTTGTCATACTAAAATATAAAAAACATGTCCAATTTATCAGGTACATTTTAATTCAAGCAAAGCTTTTGCATCCAAGATGACCCTAGGTTAAAATGTTCTATCAAATAATTTTTTCAATCTATAGAGTTAGCTACAGTTCAAACATGCCTTAAGGGTTAATGCTATTATTGGTACTAATAGCATTTCCTCACTGTAAGTGCACAAAATAGAGAATATTGGTTGAAGTGGCAATAATTATAAATTTGAATGAACTTTTTAAGTGGATCTATTGCATAGATTGTCGAAATGTTAAAGCAATTAGAACAGCTTTTTTTCAGCAGATTAATTCAGGAAAAATTCCAAGCAATGGTGAAGTAGCTCTTGGGAAATAATTACTAAAATAGTAAATGGATTTCATAATCAACTAAGATGCTAAATTAATGAAGCACAGTTTCCTCCTGAATAGAAGATATGTCATGTCACCCTAACCAACCTATGACACAGGTCACTTGAAAAAGCGTCTTGGGTAAAGAAACCAAATTGCTACAGGAATGCTGGCATACAGATTGCATTCCCACTGGAGCTGCTTTCATTTAGAGAAGCTGCACCTACTCATCCCTGCAATTTACTCTCATGACAACAAAGAAGGTAGAGGTAAGAGGAAGGAAGGAGAGAAAGAATTCTAGTTGTGATAATATCATGATAGCTATGAGAGCAGTATATCTTCAGTAACTAGTTCCATCTGTTTTAAAAAAGCTAAAATGTTCTTCTAAATAGATGCTCGTGCAAATTTTAAACAGTAAAAATTTGGACCCATTGTGTGGGCTAAAGTGAGGAAAAGAAATACAGCAGATTACATTTGCTGTCTTTGAGAAAAACTGGAACCTTTGGATCCATTTTGTGGTATATTAAAAATCTATTTTTTTACAAATCAACAGATTGCCATATTGTTTAAAATCTGTAGTGGATTTTTTTTTTTTTACTATCCAAACAGAGCTTGGATGCTGCCATTCAGCATAGTGCAGATAGTTTTGAATAATGTATCCAAAAAAAGGGGAGCTCAAAGTGCCAAGGCAAAAATACCACATCTGAAAGCTCGGTCACAGTATTCAATTAGATACAACCAGGAGGACTGGGATGTATTGACCAGGCTGAAAGTTCATCCCTCTCCCATTGAGAAGGATCCTGACAGGCAAACCCAGGTTGCATCAGGAATCTGTTCTATCACCAGCCTTTATCTCAGCTGGATGCCACTGTCTATGTCCCCAGCCGATGCGACTGGACATGCTTTAGTAAGGGAGTTGCACACAGAATGTTACTGGTCCATTTAATGTTTTAACAGTCTAAAGAAAACCTACTGCTTTTCTCAGGGGCTATGCTCACCCTTTTCATGTTCCACTGCACCCTAAGGTTGACAATTTCAGTCATCTTCAAGATGAATGAGGGGAGAGACACAAAAGTTATGGGCATCCTGAGGTACTTGATGAAAGCAGGATAATGGTCACAGTAAGAGTCTCTGCTTTCTAAGTCTTGGGATCTGCTTGGGGCTACTACACATTTTCTTACCACAGCCTGCCTCCTCTTCCCTGCTTCCCAGGTGAAGTCTGGGAGTTGCAGGCTGTGCTTCCCTGCCCCGTTACCCTGGAGGTGCTGTCTGTCCCCTAGTGAGGGTGCCAGCCCCCTGCCCAGGAGCTCCCAGAGCAAAGTCAGCACAGCGAAGACTCAGGCATGTGGCCACCAGGCAACTGCTGCAGTGGCTAAAAGGAGCAGGGCCAGACAGGTCTTGAGAACCTGTGTTGTCAAGTCAGCACCACATCTGTGGCCTTGTACCGTTAATGCCAAAGTCATACTTACTGAATTATGGGGTGGGAGGGATGATGGAGAATTTAGCTCCAGCTCCTGTAGAATTTGCTTTTAGACTACTTAGCCAAAACAAGACTTGAAATCTTGTGCAATGCAGGATCAGTCCAAGGCAGGAAAAAAAACCTGTTTGATTAGTGGTTTTAATTTGAAGAGAAGTGCTGGCAGAACAGAGAAAGACTGCTCCCACAGCACCTTGGTTTTTGAGTCAATAGGGACAAGGATGGAACAGCTGATAACTGCCTCTGATGGGGAATATTTTCTGAGGAAAAGCCTAATGGACTGCCTAGGAAGGCTGCCTAATGGAACAAGCAGAATCCGGAGCTAAATGTGGGTAATAGAATAAGCACTGGGTTGCTTTTTTTCCTGGCCAGAGGCATAGGACACGGCCCATTTCTGCACAGGCAACTCTTAAATGGCAGCTCTGTCACCATCCTTCTCAGTCAAGTCAACAACAGATGCTCAGATAGACACTGCAGCTATTACAGGGGAGGCTGCAACACATCGAGGCCACCTAGACCCTGGCAGACCACTCTCAAGGCAAAGTCACAAAGAACATGCTTTACCGTACCAGACAGCACAAAGGATGGCCAATGGACACCCATTCTGTGGTTTTGAGGGGAAGCACCCAGCATACTTGCTGGTGGGCCAAAAGCAATTACACCAGCTACTGCTTGGAATAGAGTTTGGCTGCTAGATACAATCAGCTTCAATATCCTTGATAGTGGCACAAAGGAAGATGCTTCAGTTCAACACGTTCTCCATAATTTCCTGGCACACTAAAACTACAGTGATATTCAGGTTAGAGACCCATTTCAGTAGGTGTCCATCCCAGCTTGGCTGACTGGTGACCAGACACGAACTACCCAGCATATGTTCTTTCAAAAACAGCCCTGGCTTACACTCTTTTAAAGCCGGCTGAATTTAGCCCACTCTAACCCAAGCATAAGTTCTTGCTTAAGGGTCTCTATCTCCCTCTTCTGAGCTGAAGAGAAATTGCTTCTGAAGTATTTTTCTCCTACTTCTAGCAGACTCCTTCTCTGCCATCTCTGAACTCAAAGATGAATAAGGGGAGCAAGGCAGAGGGTTGTGAGGTGCCTAAAAAAAGCTCATTGGCCTTCAGATGTCAGTGCCCTGAGGGCACTAACAAGCCTTAACAACCCTGACCAGCCTCACCTGAGGTCTTCACTCACACATTTTGTCCAGACGCTCCATTTAAGATCAAGCTGGGGCTTTCAGGCCTCAATCCCCAGTCCTGACTGGCCTGTCTAAAACCTGTCATTGTCACCACTCTGCTTGCTCGGCATCATGGGGTGCAACTTCATGAAGGTGTTGCAGCTACTCTGGGCTTGCCAGCCCTCAGAGCTGGGGCGTGACAGAGAGACAGAAAGAGCAGTATGTGACAGTACAGTATTTACAGAGACCACTATGGGTCTTCGTAACTGGATCACTGCTCTCTGCATTAAGCAGACATCAAGCTACCCAACCTGGCCAGTTCATTTTTGGGGACCATTAGTATATATTTAAGTTCTTTCAGACATACAGCTTTATCAAGATATGACTGAAAACTAGTAAGCTTGATGTACTGACCCAGGAGGCAAGAGTTTTTCCCCTGAAAACTAAATTTGACTGTGATGTCTCAATTTTTCTGATTCTTTATTTACTGATGCTCAACCCAAGTCCTTGCAGACAGGAGCATAGGACAGAACATTCAAAGATAATCAGCTACAGATGTGATTTTAATGAAAACACTTTCATTCACTTTATGAGTTTTCAGATTGCTTTATAGGATGTTGAGTTCCCCAGGTAATCCCCCTTTACATCTGCAGGAAAAAGGGCAGACAGAACAGGATTAGAGAGAAGGGAATCAGGTGACAAGGCAGGTTGGGACAGGAAGCATGAAGCTCCAGTAACAAGGAAAAAGTTCTTCTGAAGAAATGGACATTACTGAAACTTTCATATATACCTACACATATTTTTTCCTGTGTTTAATGATCAGTGATCAAGTGTCCTGGTTTCGGCTAGGATGGAGTTAATTTCTTTTCTAATAGTGGATGGAATGCTGTGTTTGGGAATTAGGATGAGAGGAGTGCTGACAGCACCCTGATGTTTCTAGCTGTTGCCCAGCAATCAAGAACTTTACAGTTGGTCATATTTTCCTGCTAATGAGAAAGGAGCGGACACAGCCAGGACAGGTGACCCGAACTGGCCAAAGGGGGTATTCCATGCCAATTACGTCCTGCTCAGCATAAAGGGAGGCTGGTGGGGGGGAGGAATAGCTAGCTCCACGACACATGGTTTTGGGGACGGTCTGGTTTTCAGGACTGCTCAGAGTTGTACAGCCTGAGTTGTGCAGTTTGGTGTGAAACTGTATTGTGTATCACCAGTTTCATATTTTTTGCTACAAAGTCCTGTTATTAGTGTTATATCTATCTTTCTGCTATTCCAGTAAATTTTCCTTATCCCAGCCTGGAAGGTTTTTGGTTCCTTGGGTTTGTTTTTTTTCCCCTTTTCCTCCCACTCCCCTCCCGCCCCTCACTTTTAAAGGACAAGTGGCTGTGTGGTGCTTGGCTCTCAGCTGGGGCAAAACCACAACATCAGGTTACCCAGAAATTTATAAAGTCTGCTAAAGTAGTAAGACACAAATTCATAAGGAAAATGAAGGAAGAGTTTCACAGAGAAGGTTTAGCTTACTTGTGTCAGTAAGTATCACCCATCCTGGCCTTGCTTCTGTGACTCGACTCTCACCCTGAGCTCACACCATGCCAGGCTGGTGACAACTGACTGACAGGATCAGCCCCAGTGGCTATGGCAGGTTGCCCAGTAATTTGTGATGATGTTGTCTTCCTGGGCTTGACCAACCTTGCAGAGGTGCCCAATGCAGACAGAAGAGCCAAGGCACAGCCGTTGCGTAGCAGTGAATTCCCTGTTTGTGCATGGCAGATCTTACATTTTGAGGGAAGTCTTAAGGAACCTGGCAAAACTGTCTCTTTTTCCCCAACACAGTTTCTACTAAGGTTAGGGAATGATATTTCCCAGCCATGGAGGGACATCTGTACCTCTATTGTAATTACAGCTGGATTCTTAATACTGCAAGCTGTGTCTTAGATGTTGCTTTCTTGTGTTCATCATATTCTTTTGCAGAGCCTTGGGATCTGTATGGGACAGACGAAGTTTCAGTTAAGAATTATTTGTTGTTGTTGGTTTATTTTTTGGGTTTTGTTTTGTTTTGTTTTGCCACCTGAATTTAGGGAAGACAATCCTGATACCTAAAGGCAACATATTATGATATGGAAGAAAGATACAGTACTTTGAGAAACTCTAGGAAATTCAGCTGATTTCTTCTTTGTCATAAAGCAGAACTACAAAAATATGAGGGGTTAAACCTTGCCATTTAATCTTCCTCTTTAAGAGAAAAACAGAAATAAAAACCATCATACAGTTGGAAAAGTAAGTGCTTTGGAACCTTCTCTGCATAGCAGGCAAATCTTCATTAACAGTTAAATCAAGAGATTAATCAATAAAAGACAATGAAAATAACTTGATTAATAGGATATGATAGTCTGGCAGATTTTGATAAAAACAGAAATGGGATACAAGTAAAATACCACTTCCTCTGACCTGTAACCTACTGTGGGTTTACCTAGGGATTTTTACTGTTTCAAAGACAGATATTATTTTCAGTTGGAACTAAATGTCTGCACTGAAAAGTATCCAAAAGGGTCCTGCTGGTTTTATGAAAATTTAATTGCAACAATAATCGCAAAGACTTATCTTATTTGAAAAGACAACTTTACTGATCCGTTTATGCAAAAATTAGAAAGTTCATCCTAAACTGTTGTAATACCTATTACTTACCTATGAATTAAATCCAGGAATGAAGAGCAAGAAATATGAAAATAACTGTAGCTTAACCCAGCCCTTTGAACTGGTGAATGAAAAGGGTTTGTTGGGGTGGGTTTTTTTTAACAAATTCTTATGCCAGAAAATGATGGCACCTGTATGTTCAGCTTTCTGAACGAGTGAAAGGATTATTCATGTTTATTTAAGAAGAGACTCTGTCATATTCATTTCTAAAGGTAATTGTTTTTCTAGGCAAGTAGTCCAAGTCTCTCTGCTAGGGCTTTAATGTCAAATAAGGTACAAGACACAGTGAATAAAGATGGTGGGAATTAGCACAGTCAGCATTTTCATTTCCTTCTGTGAAGGAGCCAGATTTCATTTACCACATAAATTATGAGCCACCTTTTCAATATGATTATAAATTCATCACTGTTATTTTTCTTATTAAAAAGAAACTGTAGACGAACCTTAACAATTGCAATAAAACTCATTTTAATTTAAGAGGAAAGGAACTTTGTTGACAATTCACAGTAAATCCTTTACAAAACCAGAATTCTGGTGCTGAATTTATGTTCAGTGAAATCTAGTGAACTTCTAACTTAATAAGAAATGTATCTAATATACATAAGTTTAGGATCAAGTTTCAGCACAGAATTCCTTCTCGTTCTAAATGAAGTTTTGCAAAGGTATAATCTAATGATCAAACACATTCCATGATCTAAATTCATTAGAAGTTTTTATTAATATTAATTCATTACATTTGAAGCACTCAGGTAGAGAACTGCAAGGACAATCACCCTGTAAGTGATCAGAAAGCAAAGAAGTTTAATTGCACAGTATTTCCATCAGATGAAATGATCTTAAAATGTATCTTCAGATCTGAGAGGGAAAAGTAGGAATCTTAGCTCAATTTCAGCACTGGCAAAATGTTTCACAACGAAATGTCTTCTACTTCATTCTCCTTTGGAAAAGATGGCTTCTAGTGTTCAATCTATCACATAGAAGAGATTATGTTTAAAAGGTTTATAACTCAGTGCTAAGTTGCAGTTTGGGATATTGAAACTCTTAAATCATGGAAATACATCATCAAGTATTAGGTGAAAAAATGTTACTTTTGTCATTTTCTTGCTAGGTAACAAGACCTAAATAGCTAAGAAAACACTGGATCCTTGTCTGGCTATTAGCTTCCTATATTATATATTATAAATTGTCTTGTGTACTATTTCACTCTTTCCACCAGAAGACAGGAGGCAATAGTATATGCTTACACAGGTACAAAAATGAGCTCACCATGTCAGTTGCCACAACAGAAGAACTGCAATTTCTCCAAAACTGAGATGCAAGTAAGAACCCTCCTACACAGATTTTATCTCCCCTAGCTACAGTCAGTTTACTTAGTGAGTGCAAGTGCGCTGCCCCACGAAAGCCCAGAAAGATGACAGATTCTACAGATGAGTTATCACTAAAGGGAAAAACTTGCTGGGACCAGCAATACTTGGACCATATCTTGCAGAAGAAAAGCTATCAGTTATCCTTGCTAGAAGGTGCCAAGAGGCGCAGTATATGTCTATTAGAACAAACCACACACTGTTTGCCAGGAAACCAGCCTCCACGTTCTAGACTTAGAGGGAAATGACAAGTAATAGATGATAATCACTTTTCCTGAACCTCAGAGAACTAAGGAGAGGGGAAGAATTTAAGTTGCTTTTGCAATGCTTGGTTCAGCTTGGAGAAACTTTACAAGTCTTCAGACAGCCTGCCTCTTTCCTGTAGTCTTCATTGCAACAAAGCATTTAAACACATAGTTAGTTCCAATTGGCTTTATTGGGATCTAAAGTGCTTTTAATTGTATTCCGAACTGGCATCTTAATGATTAACAGACCAAGAATATTGTCTGTTGCCAATACTGGGAACCCAAAGGGACTTCAGACAATAGACTGGCCTGTCACAAGATGAGAAACTGCTTCATAAAAGACTGGGAGATGGTTCAAGCATGACATTTTTAACTCCATTGCTTTAAAAGTGGTTCATTTGCGCTAGGAAATCAACTCACATGGCAGTGTTTCCATGAGCTTCTGAAATACCTTTTATGATATAATTATTTTTTAAGTCAAATTAGAATAAGCGCTATTGAAAACACCATTCACTAATTTTATCCCCCTCCAAGTTAATTACTACCATGCTCATGCAATTCAGAAGATCCTGTCTAAGAAAAATCACTAGATTTGTGTTTGAAAAACATATATTTTATAATTACAAGTAAGAGCTGAGATAATTCTAACTGAAAAGGGTCTGTGAAAGACTTCTCACATGAAGATATGAAGGGACTT
Source organism: Laterallus jamaicensis coturniculus (assembly GCA_022605575.1). Taxonomy (NCBI): domain Eukaryota; kingdom Metazoa; phylum Chordata; class Aves; order Gruiformes; family Rallidae; genus Laterallus; species Laterallus jamaicensis. The sequence continues at coordinate 707,848 of JAKCOX010000120.1, forward strand.
AATAACTTGCAGCTTTCTCTTATGAAGAAGGAAATAACCCTCCAACCCCACACAGAAACCTTTTTAAGGAAGCAGAAAAAGAAAAATGTTTTATATATATAATTATTTTTTAATTGACAGAAATTAAAGTATAGCCTTGAAGTAATACTATTGCTAGTAAGGACTAGCTAAATCTGTGTCTTGAGGCCAGAGAGATAACAGTATGTAACTTAAAATTTCTATTATGCAACAATAAAGGTGTTTAAAAAGCCATTTAAGGAAGAAATTCCCTATTCCAGGTTTAGAAGACACTCAATCAAATAAAGTCCCTGGGAAAAAAATACTATTACATTCTATTTTAAGTGAATTCTTCCTGGCCAAGAAAAAAATTTTCTTTGTGAATGACAGGTAATTGATGCGTCACAGAAGCAGTCAGGTTGACAAGTGTCCCAAAAATGCTACATTAGAGCCTGAGACTACGAAATGCTAAGACCCTTGCTGTGACATTTCCTGTAAGATTACCCAGTATTGCAATAGGTGGTCCAGCTCCCCATTCCTGTAACAGATACGGCTTATTTATAATGCCTTTAACTTATTTTTAGATGCTATGGTAACCTTCACCTGCAATACTGGCTCCTGCAGGTGTAAAATTAGAATCTGCATTTCCGGGGTCAGCGCGTAAGGCTCAGATTCAAGAAAGCACTTAAGTAAATATTTTACTTCTAGCGTGAGCACAAAAGCTTTCCTAAAATTGTTAATGGGCTTCGAAGCAGATTTTAAAAATATCTCCTTTACTAAATGGAAAAAAAAAGAAAAAAGCCCACCATGTGGACATTAGCTAGCAGAAAATGAAGTGCCCCTGTGAAGCAAGAACTGCTCTTATATTAAGTTCAGCAGGGGAACTCTCAAGTTCCCTGGCTTGCTGGTGCATTTCTCACTTTTCGCCAATAAACTCCATACATTTGAAAAACCTGATAAAAATAGATTACTGTTCCTAAAATAAAACACATTAAACTGATTCCCACCACACAAGCCCTATGACAAGGCAAGCGGTTAAGTAAATTCTGACAAACTTTGGCACACTGGCCTTGGTCCCAAGAACAATCCTGTGCATGGAAAATTACTGCAGCAAACCATTTCTTCCTGACTACTGACAAAGGAAATCACTGATTCCAGTCATCTTGATATTTGGCAGCCCACAGAGTTTCCCCATGTAAATAAAAATCAGTTGCTTGAAGATCTACACAGGTTGGAGGAAGCAGAAACCCTTCCTTATGTAAACACTGGCAGCATCCTTGCACAACTCATTCCAACAAAAAGTGCAAGTTTTGAGAAGAAGGCTATGTGGATATGATTTCATTGAACATACTTCTCCTCAATGTTCACATAATGATGGGTTGCAGTGACATGGAACTAAACATGCCTTATCTGCTGGGAAAGCTGGCCGGGGCCTCTGGTAGTGCACTGGTGTGCAGTTAAAAGCTGGAGTCTTTAGTTCAGTTGAAGCAGTGATAGGGAAAGGTGAGATATACAAGTTCGGGGGCTTATCCTCACTCACACAACTTTTATTCAGTTGACTACCATGTGCATGCATGCTTGTAACACTGGTTATGCTTCTTACTTCTGAAATACTTCTTGCATATTTGAATTGCACACCAATGTCCACTAAATTTAACAACTACTCGTGTCCAGGATGGTTCCTCTCTTCTAAGCCACTTCCTCCTTAGGCCAGAGGGCTGCTTCAACTGCAACATATAAAGGAGGCTTATAAGAAAGGCAGAAACTTTTTACCAAAGCCTGTAGTGATGGGACAAGGTGTAGCAGCTTTACACTGAAGGACAGTAGCTTCAGATTAGATACAGGGAAGAAATTCTTCAATGTGAGAGTGGTGAGGCCCTGGCACAGGCTGCTCAGAGAGGCTGTGGCTGCCCCCTCCCTGTCAGGGTTCCAGGTTGGATGGGGTTTTGGGCAACCTGATCTAGTCAAAGATGGGGATGGATTAAATAATGATTAACTGATTACCCCTTCCAACTCAATGCAGCCTATGATTCCATTTTTGTCTCCAAGGGCTGTAGTCCCACACAAATGAAGGTTTGACAGCTAATAGATCACATGAAGAAGTATAGCTATTTTGGCCTAGAAATGTCTTATTTTTCTATGAATGGAAAAAAGAGAATATTGTTCTTTTGTGCAGGTAATTTTTTTTTTAATTGACTTTTAGATCTGCTCAGTCTATCACATTTCTGTGTATATTATGAAACAACACTGAAGCCAACTGAGTATTGTCAAGTCATCACCCTTTTTATTTCTTCAACTTTTTCAAGCACAGTGTCACTATAAGTTGCACCTGTTCACACCAACCCTAGTTTTGGTTCTCCCTTTACGGGGAAAGTAATAAAATTCAGTCAAATTCTTTCCTAACAAACATACTTGGAAATAAATATTGTAATTACACTTTTCTGGAAAACAGCAAAATAATTTTGATTCCTTCCTCAGGCAGTTATTGAGCTAATAATTTTCGAAAATAAAAATTGGGAGTGCTGAATGAGTCAGATTCCTTTCTAATATTACTAAAGACTTTCTCTAATAAAAAATAAAAAATAATCTTACTTTCCAAAGGCTCCCCAGAGGCAAATTGTCTTCAAAACTTCAAGAAGAGTTTCTTTTATAACACAAATATGACATACTCAATAAAATCTTGCTTCTACACTCTCATTTTCTATTTAAACAGACATATTCCATCAAGCAGCCTCCAAAAATTGACTGGATATGGCAGCCCTCTAACCTGACTGAAGTTTTCCAGCTCACCAATTTCATTCCCAAAACTCATCAAGTCTAACCATTTTCCTTATTTATAAAGAAAGAAAATAAAAATCCCCTCAGTTTTTACTACTTCACCCTTGAACAGAGCTTTACTGTTTAAGCTTCAGTGTCTCAGCGCCATGGACTGCCATCATCAACCCATGTAGAAAACAACAATAAAATGAAATCATCCATAGAGGTCGTTCCTTTTGTCCTGTGATAATATGAAGAACCAGAGGACTAGCAATGAATTCCAGAACTTTAAGGACCTGAATAAATTGTGAAGCATAAAGCAGAATGAATATAGGATGTGACATTCATTTCACATGAGTCAATGCACAGAGGTTCAGTTTGAAATCTGTAAAGATATCTTCCTGTTTTACTGAGGAAAAATGACAAAGGAAGAAGATGATTGCTTTTTATATATGTCTTTTTCAGTAAAGCAAAAATATTTTTTGTAAGCTCTGGAAGCAGTGTGAAAGAGTAAATTAAATGCCATCTGAATGAAAGCACTCTTAAATTGTAACTGAAGATCAGTGCCTGGCCCAAGACTTCTCACGGTTGCAGTTCCTCCCTCTTCTTTTTTGTTCTTTCACTCCCTCCTTCCTTGCTTCCCTTCTTCCCCTTGCCCTGCCTTTTCCATTTTATGAAAAACAAAATCAACAAGCCAAACCAAATCCTCTACCCCCTACCCTAAAACTTGTCACACAGCTAATTCTTGAAATAGACTTGTAATGACTCCAGCTGGATGATTGCAACACAAATACTTATTTAACAGCACTATCTTTTGATTGCAAAAAAAGCTTCAGTCAAGCCTGACTCATCAAAATGGTGATGTGAGTGACAATTTTCATTCCCAGAGTTTATCACTACAACTTAAAAGAAATACTTGCTTTGCCTACGTGACAGCACAGAACTCAACAGTCAAAAGACCATACAAATGGTCAGACTGTCCAAATCCTCTAGATGATCTCTGCCTGACTCAACATTGAGGAACCAAGCATGGCTGTCACTTCAAAACTTTTAGACTCCTATTTTGGAAGACTGAAGGTCCAATAATTATGGCAACATGCATCGCATATGGAGAGAAATTAAAAGATAATATTTAATCAACTGAACTTCCTAAGAGATTTTCTGCACTCCCGAGGCCCTCCCAGAACAACAAATATTTGAGATCCAGTAACTACAACATTTTCAAGACTTTCATTTGCCTAATATGACCCCACATCTTTTTTGTTTCTCAAACAGCTGCAATTGACACCTTTGATTTACGTCTACTCCAGAAATGGACATTGCTTCTGTCTGCACATTCAGTTGCCAATTTGTAACTTTGAGAATGTTAAACCTGAATTGTCCCAGAGAAAAATCCATAGCAAATATGACTTCAAGCAAGGGAAGACAGTATATAAACAGTCACAATTATGACATATTTGTAAGTAGTTGTATGTTTTATACAGGGGTTTTTTTTCCAGAAAATAAAATTGCATGGATTTTGATTCCTTAATTTATTAGTTCTGTCCCTGCATTAAACTGAGAGACATATGCTACATAAGTGTAAAAAATCATGCCCTGTTTTGCCTGTTATATATTGCAGTAAAATAATATTTTGCAGGGAATAATCTCTCTTGTGACAGAACTCATTCAGTAGACAGAAACACCATTTAAGTTGGACAGATAAAGACTTTACAACAAAAGTTATGAATTAGATGATATTCAAGGAACAGGTATCCATTACTTGATATGTGAAGCTTGCAGGAGAAATGATCTCTTTATTTATACTCCTAATCCCAATGCTGACACCATTACAGCAGTGTAATACAGCATTTTTATTATAGTAGTTCCAAGGGGCTTCAATTAAAACCAGAGGTCAAGCTTGTCAGATCTAATTCAAAGCTGTGAGAGTCTTTTCCTCCCAAGTGTTGCACTCCACATAGATACAGTCTACAGACTTATTGGAACGGACAATGACAAGGAAGGCACATTTTGAGAGAGTTAAGCAGAATTTGTCACAAAGCAGTTTAACAATAGAAACACTGCTTTCTTCCAGCCAGGCCTGGACTTCAGAGTGGAAGGAGATGATGAAGCAACATCCAACAGTTTTTCTTTGGAAATAGGAAACAGTAACATTTTCTTATTGTAGAAACTGGAAGCAGTTACATCACATTAAGTGGGACCATTCCTGTGTTACTGATTTTGTGGAAACAAAAGTTACCATTTCCTTGCTCCTCCAAAAAGCACCCACTCAGCAGCAGTGGCGTGGCTCCTCCTAACGTTCGAGATTTTAATGCTACACACATTAAAAATGGTACTGTTTTATCTTTTGAAACTAAAGTGTTACATCCCATTTCAGAAACCAGTAGTTGAACTGATTTTCATACCTTTCCACAGAATCAGAGGAAGGTTGAGGTTAGCAGGGATCTCTGGAGATCATCTGGTCCAAGCCCCCTGCTTAAGCAGGGCCACGAGAGCCAGTTGTCAGGACCACAACTTTCAAATATTCACAGAATCACAGAATTGTAGGGGTTGGAAGGGACCTTCCAAAGTGGGACACTCCAGAACCCCTCTGAGCTAGTACTCAGTCACCCTCACAACAGAAAAATACTTTCTGCCCTGCAAAATCTTAAGTGTCAGAGATAAATTAAGCACGATAGGTATCAGGTTCACAGAATCACAGAATCACAGAGTTGTAGGGGTTGGAAGGGACCTCAAGAGATCATCGGGTCCAAGCCCCCTGCCAAAGCAGCTCCCTAGCTCATACTGCACAGATAGGCGTCCAGACAAGTCTTGAATATCTCCAGAGAAGGAGACTCCACCACCTCCCTGGGCAGCCTGTGCCAGGGCTCCCTCACCCTCACTGGGAAAAAGGTCCTCTGCATGTTGGTGCGGAACTTCCTGTGCTCCAACTTACAGCCATTGCCCCTTGTCCTGTCTCCACACACCAAAGAAAAGGGTCTGGCCAATTCCCCCTGCACCCCATACTTAAGATATTTATAAACATTGATTAAGTACCCCCTCAGTCTTCTTTTCTCCAGGCTGACTGACCAGGGGAGAGTAGAGGGGGAGGATCACCTCCTTTGACCTGCTGGACACACTCCTCCGGATGCAACCCAGGATCCCATTGGCTCTCTTAGCCACCAGGACACACTGCTGGCTCATAGCCAACTTGTCGTCAACCAGGACCCCCAGGTCCTTCTCTACAGAGCTCTTCTCCAGCAGGTCATCCCCCAGCCTGTACAGATACATGCGGTTGTTCCTCCCCAGGTGCAAGACTTTACACTTGCTTTTGTTGAATTTCATCTGGTTTCTCCCTGCCCAGCTCTCCAGCCCGTCCAGGTCTCACTGGATGGCAGCGCAGTGTTCCTGCGTGTCAGCCACCCCTCCCAGCTTTGTATCATCAGCGTACTTTGCTGAGGGTGGGTGCTATTCCCTCATCAAGGTCGGCAATGAAGATATTAAACAGGACTGGACCCAACACCGAGCCCTGGGGAACACCACTAGTCACCGGCCTCCATTCTGATTCTGGTCCACTGATCACGACCCTCTGAGCCCGGTCTGAACCCACCTCAGTTCTCAACTCACCTCACTGTCCACTCATCTATCCCATGCTCTATCAGCTTTTCTATCAGGGTGTCATGGGAGACACTATCAAAAGCCTTGCTGAAGTCAAGGTAGATGACATCCACTGCTCTCCCTCCATCCACCCAGCCGGTGATGATATCATAGAAGGCTATGAGATTGGTCGAGCACAATCTTCCCTTGGTGAATCCATGCTGACTACTCCTCATGACCTTCTTCTCTTCCAGTTGCTTGGTGATGGCATCCAGAACAAGCTGTTCCATAACTTTTCCAGGGACAGAAGTGAGGCTGACTGGCCTATAGTTGCTAGGATCCTCCTTCTTGCCCTTTTTAAAGACTGGAGTGATATTGGCTATTCCCTAGTCCTCAGGCACTTCTCCTGTTTGCCAAGACCTGTCAAAGATGATAGAGAGCGGCTCCGCAATCACTTCCACCAGCTCCCTCAGCACACGTGGGTGCATCCCATCTGGGCCCATGGTTTTGTGTGCATTAATCCCTTTGAGCTGCTCCTGGACATCCCCTACCTCAACCAGAGGGAAGCTCTTCATTCCCCAAACACTCCTATTTTCATCCAGGATCTGTGGGTACCGAGGGGCCTTTGGAGTGAAGACCGAGGCAAAGAAGGCATTTAGTATCTTCACCTTATCATCCCCCGTTACCAGGACACCCTCCTCATTCAGCAAGGGACCGACATTATCCCTGGTCATCCTCTTACTCTTCACATACTCTTTTTATTGCCCTTTATGTCCCTTGCCAGTTTCTTTTCCAGGTTGGCTTTAGCCTTCCTAGTCGCATCCTTACAGGCCCTGACAACATCCCTATATTCTTCCCAGGTGCTCAGACCCTGTTTCCACAGTTCATAAACCTTTTGCTTCCCTTTGAGTTTACTCATGAGCTCCCTGCTCATCCACGCAGGTCTTCTGCCTCTCTTTCCCGATTTCTTACTCAAAGGGATGCACCTGCCCTGTGCTCGGAAGAAGTGCTGTTTAAATGTTACCCAGTTCTCACAGGCCCCCTTTCCTTCTAACAGCATAGCCCACAGGATAGCTCCTAATAGGTTGCGGAGGAGATCAAAGTTAGCTCTTCCAAAATTCAGGATAGCGATCCTGCTTTTTGGCTTGCTTCTCCCACCCAGGATTTTCAACTCTATCATTTTGTGGTCTCTTTGTCCTAAGCTGCCCCCAATCTTCACTTCCCTAACGAGTCCAGCACCCTACCTCCCCTTGTAGGTTCCTGCACCATCTGTAGCAGGAAATTGTCTTCAACCTACTGAAGAAATTGTCTGGACTGCATACGACTGGCCGTATTGCTTGCCCAGTAAATATCTGGGTAATTGAAGTCCCCCATAAGGACAAGCGCCTGGGATTGCGAGGCTACAACGAGAACATGAGGCTACATGCTAAATGTTCATGGAACATTGTCCTGGGTTCAGCCCAGCAGCAGGCTATGTTAGCCCTGAGAGTATTCCATGCCAATTGCATCATGATCCGACAGGCTGCCCCCCCCCCCTTTGCAGGGGCGACTTCGGACCCAGGCACGGGAAGTCCCGGTCTGGGCAGCCGCAGTGCCAGTTCCGGGGGAGACTCCAGACCCATCAGAAACTGCTGGGCTCGGGAAGTGCCGGTCTGAGCAGGCGTGTGGGAGTTCCGGGTTCTCTCTCTCTCGCTCTCTCTTTTTCGGGATCAGCGTGGCAGGAGGTGGTGAGGGGGGTGCTCGGGGGTGCTGGGCTCGGGGAGTGCTGCGTTCGGGAATCTGAATCTGAATCGGTTCGGGCACGGCTCAAATGACATAGTGTGGTGAGAGGTTTGCACTGTATATTATAATAGCACTGTAGTTAGTTGTTTTCATACTTTTCCCTGTTGTTTAGTAAACTATCCTTATCCTAACCTTGCAAGCCTGTGGTTTTTTTTTCCTCTGGCTCTGCAGCTCCTTGCTTAACTCCGTTCGCCCATCCTCCACCTCTTAAAGTGGTAGGGGGCTTTTTGGTCTGACCTTTGTGGCCTCAGTTTTCCGCTGAGGTTAAACCACAACAACTTTTGGCGCCCAACGTGGGGCTCGACGGGGGACCCCCAAGGGGGGCAAAAAAGGTTGGGATAACGATAGATTTGACCTTAACTCGATTGCAGTTAAGAGAGTTGTTATAGGTACGGTTATTTAAGTAATTTCTATGTACAATGTTGTGGCATTTACTCTTAAGGATGCTGCCATGGTTTCCAACTCGTGGTATGCTGCTGCATCTAATCCTGCCAGGATTCGTTGCCATCCCGTACGTGTGTTTAGTGTATGTTGTGATAACAGTTTATGATTGGATAACGTTGAAGTTCATGAACTTAAAAGAGTTCTTGTATCAGCTTTTGCTGTTCGGTACAAGGAGGGATAAAACAGGCCTTGTAAGAGTGTTTAACAATTTCCAATATCCCTGGGAAATTCTAACTAGCATTTTCCTACTGTTGGTTTTGGTGCAAATGGTTCTGCTTTCGATATATATATGTATATATATTAGGCACAGGTTTATGAATACCACCCAAGAGTTTTCCCTGAGGCTGGATAAGCTTGAGTGGCAGGGCAAATGGCGAAATATGAGCAGGTACCTAGGCACTTTCTTACCCCCAGTGGTTTGGAACTTCACTCCTGAACAGCTACAGGATCCTAATAAGGTGACTGCATATCTGAAAAAGAACTGCAGTGGGCTCCCCAGAGAGATACGCCCTACTGCACTGTGCTGGGGCTTGGCTACCATCTACCAAACACTGCTTGATAGCAAGCAGCACTGTCAGTACTGTCAGCACTGTCAAGGGGAACAAGGAAATGGATTGGCAAATGCTGCAGCTACTGCAACCCCTACAGTAGACACTGCCCATAATCCAGACCATCAGTACTGTCAGGGGGAAAGAGGAAATGGATTGGTGAATACTGTAGATGCTGCAACGTCTACAATAGACCTTGTCCCTAATTCAGAGCGTCAGTACTGTCAGGGGGAAAGAGGAAATGGATTGGCAAATACTGCAGCTACTGCAACCCCTACAGTAGACATTGCCCCTAATCCAGACTATCAGCACTGTCAGGGGGAAAGAGGAAATGGATTAGCGAATACTGTAGATGCTGCGACCTCTACAATAGACCTTGTCCCTAATCCAGAGCGTCAGTACTGTCAGGGGGAAAGAGGAAATGGATCGGTGAATACTGCAGATATTGCAACCTCTACAATAGACCTTGGTCAACCCACCCCAATGTCTGTTGCTCCCATTCAAAAGGGGTGTCACTGCTGTCAGGAAGAAAGGGGAAAAAGACTAGTACATACTGCAGATGCTGCAACGTCTACAATAGACCTTGCCCCTAATTCAGAGAACCAACCCACACCAAAGCCTGTTGTTCCCATTCAAGAGAGGTGTCAGCACTGTCGGTGCTGTCAGCACTGTCAGGGAGGAAAAGGAAATAGACTAGTGCATACCGTAGATACTGCAACCTCTACAATAGATCTTGGCCAACCCACACCAAAGTCTGTGGCTCCCATTCAAAAGAGGAAACACACCAGGAAGTTAGCTCGCGTAGTGCCAGATGATGATGGTGAACAACCGGGGCCATCTCAAGAATGTCAGGATGAGGATGATGGTGAAAAACCATTATCTCAAGAATGGCCGGATGAGGATGAGGATGAAAAATCAGGGCCATCTCAGAAAAGTCAGAATGGGGCAGGGCCATCTCAGAAAAGTCAGAATGGGGCAGGGCCATCTCAGAAAAGTAAGAATGGGGCAAAGCCATCTCGAGCAGATCAGGATGTAGGAGAACCAGAGATTGTTACCCGATCCCTGACCCTGAGTGAACTGCGTGAGGTGAGAAAAGATTTTGGCCGCCGCCCAGGTGAGCACATTATCACTTGGTTGCTCAGATGCTGGGATAGCGGAGCCAATAGTCTGGAATTAGACGGCAGGGAGGCCAGGCAGTTGGGATCCCTGGCGAGAGAAGGAGGTATTGATAAGGCACTTGGCGAGGGGTCACAAATCCTCAGCCTTTGGAGGCGATTGCTGTCAAGTGTGCGGGAAAGATACCCCATGAAAGAATATATTACCTGTCTGAAACCCAAGAGCGACAGCATAGAGACAGTTATCCAGTACCTGAGAGAATTAGCTGTACGAGAGTTGATTTATTATGAGTCGGACAACAGAAGGCTCCCTGATGATCCTGATGATGTCCGATGCACCCCAGACATGTGGCGTAAGGTGATACGAAGTGCACCATCAGGGCACACAAATTCACTGGCAGCAATGGAATACGATGAGATGTTTCCACCATCCGTATATGAAGTGACCCGCCGACTCCGGACTTATCAAGACAACGTTGCACGTTCTGTCATTGCAGCAGTAGAGCAACTGGTTAAACTTAAACTTGACGAACACATGGCTGACTCCCAACCTGTACAGAGCGATGTTGCAGCTATCCGGAAAAGTCATCCATCGTCCCAAGAGAGAGAAAACGGCAGGTACACACCACGAGCCACACCACGAGCCACACCACGAGCCACACCACGAGCCACACCACGAGCCAAACTGTGGTTTTACCTGCGTGACCATGGAGAGGACATGAGAAAGTGGGATAAGAAGCCCACTTCAGCCCTTCAAGCACGAGTAAAGGAGTTGCAAGGTAAAGCAAGCGCACGAGGTTCTGCCAAGAGGAATGTTGCACCAGTTTCTATCCAGGAGAAATAGAGGAGCCCTGCCTCCAGCCAGGTGGAGGAGAGGGATAATCGGACTTATTGGACTGTGTGGATCCGATGGCCTGGAACATCAGACCCACAAGAGTATGAGGCTCTAGTGGATACCGGTGCCCAGTGTACTCTAATGCCTTCAAATTATGAAGGGACAGAATCTGTTTACATTTCTGGAGTCACAGGGGGCTCCCAACAGTTAACTGTGCTAGAGGCTGAGGTGAGCCTAACTGGAAAGGATTGGGAGAAACACCCCATTGTGACTGGTCCAGAAGCTCCGTGCATTTTAGGCATGGACTATCTCCGTAGAGGGTATTTTAAAGACCCAAAAGGATACCGGTGGGCTTTTGGAATAGCCGCTGTGGAGACTGAAGAAACTGAACAATTGTGTGCCTTGCCTGGACTTTCGGAAGATCCAGCTGTTGTGGGGTTGTTGAAGGTCGAAGAACAGCAAGTGCCAATTGCTACGATGACAGTGCACAGGCGGCAGTATCGTACAAACCGGGATTCTTTGATCCCCATCCATAAACTGATTCGTCAACTGGAGAGTCAGGGAGTGATCAGCCGAACCCACTCACCATTTAACAGTCCCATATGGCCAGTGCGGAAGTCCGACGGAGAGTGGAGGCTGACAGTAGATTATCGTGGCCTAAACGAAGTCACTCCAAACATGAGTGCTGCTGTGCCGGACATGCTAGAGCTCCAGTATGAACTGGAATCGAAGGCAGCCAGGTGGTACGCCACAATTGACATTGCAAATGCTTTCTTCTCAATCCCACTGGCACCAGAGTGCAGACCACAATTTGCTTTCACTTGGAGAGGTGTCCAATACACATGGAATCGTCTGCCCCAGGGGTGGAAACACAGTCCCACCATCTGTCATGGACTAATCCAGAGTACATTAGAAAAGGGTGGAGCCCCAGAGCACTTGCAGTATATTGATGACATCATTGTATGGGGCGATACAGCAAAGGAAGTTTTTGAAAAAGGAGAAAAGATAATTCAAATCTTGCTAGAAGCTGGTTTTGCTATAAAGCAAAGTAAAGTCAAGGGGCCTAAGCGAGAAATCCAGTTTTTAGGAATAAGATGGCAGGATGGGCGTCGCCAGATCCCAATGGACGTTATTAATAAAATTGCAGCTATGTCTTCACCAAGTAACAAAAAGGAAACACAAGCTTTCTTAGGTGTTATAGGATTTTGGAGACTGCATATCCCAAACTATAGTCTCATTGTGAGCCCACTCTACTATGTAACTCGGAAGAAAAATGATTTTGAATGGGGCCCTGAGCAACAGCAAGCCTTTGAGCAGATCAAACGTGAAATAGTCCATGCTGTAGCCCTTGGACCTGTCCGTACAGGGACAGACATTAAAAATGTGCTCTATACCGCAGCTGGTGACAATGGTCCTACCTGGAGCCTCTGGCAGAAAACACAAGGGGAGACTCGAGGGCGACCGTTAGGGTTTTGGAGTCGGGCCTACAAAGGATCTGAGGCCAATTACACTCCAACTGAAAAGGAAATACTGGCCGCTTATGAAGGGGTTCGAGCTGCTTCAGAGGTAATTGGAACTGAAGCTCAGCTTTTCCTAGCACCCCGATTGCCGGTGCTGGGCTGGATGTTTAAAGGGAAAGTCCCTTCCACACACCATGCAACTGATGCTACATGGAGCAAGTGGATTGCTCTAATTACGCAACGAGCCCGAATAGGAAACCCCAATCGCCCAGGAATTGTGGAGGTGATTACAGACTGGCCAGAAGGCAAAGACTTTGGGATGTCACCAGAGGATGAGGAGGTAACACGCGCAGAAGAAGCTCCACCATATAACCAATTGCCAGAAAATGAAAAGCAGTATGCCTTGTTCACTGATGGATCTTGTCGCATTGTGGGTAAACATCGGAAATGGAAAGCTGCTGTATGGAGTCCTATGAGGCAAGTAGCAGAAGCCACTGAAGGAAAAGGTGAATCAAGCCAATTTGCCGAGGTAAAGGCTATCCAATTAGCCCTGGACATTGCTGAGAGGGAGAAGTGGCCAATGCTATATCTTTATACTGACTCATGGATGGTGGCTAATGCCTTGTGGGGGTGGTTGCAGCAGTGGAAAAAGAACAATTGGCAACGCAGAGGCAAACCCATATGGGCTGCCGACTTATGGCAAGATATCGCTACCCGGTTGGAGAAACTTACTGTAAAGGTACGTCATGTGAACGCCCATGTACCTAGGAGTCGGGCCATGGAGGAACATGAAAACAACCAGCAGGCCGATAAAGCTGCTAAGATTGAAGTGGCCCAGGTAGATTTGGACTGGCAACATAAGGGTGAGTTGTTCCTAGCCCGATGGGCTCATGATACTTCAGGTCATCAAGGAAGAGATGCAACATATAGATGGGCTCGAGATCGAGGGGTGGACTTAACCATGGATGCTATTGCACAGGTTATCCATGAATGTGAGACATGTGCCGCAATCAAGCAGGCTAAGCGGCTAAAACCCCTCTGGTACAGAGGACAGTGGATGAAATATAAATATGGGGAGGCTTGGCAGGTTGATTACATCACTCTCCCACAGACTCGCCATGGTAAACGGTACGTACTTACAATGGTTGAGGCAACCACTGGCTGGTTGGAGACATATCCTGTACCCCATGCCACTGCCCGGAATACAATTCTGGGCCTGGAAAGGCAAGTCCTATGGCGACACGGCACCCCAGAGAGAATTGAGTCAGATAATGGGACTCATTTCCGAAATACTCTCATAGACACTTGGGCCAAAGAGCATGGCATTGAGTGGGTGTACCACATTCCTTATCATGCACCCGCTTCTGGGAAAATTGAACGCTACAATGGGCTTTTAAAGACCACACTGAAAGCAATGGGTGGTGGAACATTTAAACATTGGGATACACATTTAGCAGAAGCTACGTGGTTAGTTAACTCTAGGGGATCTACCAATCGGGCTGGTCCAGCCCAGTCAGAATTCTCACATACTGTAGAAGGTGACAGAGTCCCAGTAGTGCACATGAAGAGTATTTTGGGAAAGACAGTTTGGGTCATTCCTGCTACAGGCAAAGGTAAACCCATATCTGGGATTGTTTTTGCTCAAGGACCTGGTTGTACCTGGTGGGTAATGCAGAAGGATGGAGAAACTCGATGTGTACCTCAAGGGGACTTGATTTTGGGTGAGAATAGCCAATATCATGCTAAATAATTCACTACTGTTTTATTGTTGTTATAGATACTGTATGTTATACTAATGACATTACAGCTAGGGTCATCGGTGCCGTGATGATGGAGCGAAGATCAGCCTCCCAAGAACTTTTTCTCTTCTCTTTTGTAATAAACACCTCTGACCCACGAACTATGAGCATGGATCATGCCAGGTGCAGTGTTCGAGAGCCCGAGATACAGCATTCAACGATCCAGTGGCACGTACGACTCTTCATACCCTGAGAGACTGTTGTGACAGAGGAACCAGTGAGCCTGAGAATCGTGGACTGAATGAAACCGACAGACTCGGAGGAAACGTCCACAGACTGAATCTTAGCTCCGTTCGCCCATCCTCCACCTCTTAAAGTGGTAGGGGGCTTTTTTGTCTGACCTTTGTGGCCTCAGCTTTCCATTGAGGTTAAACCACAACAAACATTTTCCAAATCTGACAGGAGAAATGGTCAGGAAATCTCTCTCCTTATCAGTTTTAGCATCTACTACTTTTGCAATTAACAGAATGCTATTTTAAAGAGCAATTTTCCAGAAAGAAAGAAATCTCATGCTTTTCTTCTAAATTTTTATGTCCCCACTTACTATTCACCTGAATGAAGGAATCAAGATTTTTGAGAAAATTTTTACACATCTCTGTATTGTCTACATTTGAGTATGAGCCAAAATTATCACAGAAAACTCTGAAGTGCTTAGAGCAGAGTGGTGGTCTTGAATCCTCCTCACTTAAAAACCTTTCTTACTCAAGTGGACTATGCTGACACCAAGAGCGATCGTCATGATTCTCCTACAGTAAGCATTCACTCTTTCAGCAGGGAAAATGGAAGAGTACTTGCTGCCTTTGTTAATTCTACCTTCCTGTCTTGTTTGAGCTTCCCTTGGGCCATGCTGATGAAGAACACTTCTTATACTCCTTTGTATGTAATATACATGGATGTGGGAAGGTGAAGGAGAAGGAATGAAAGCCCAGCTCCCCATACCACACAACTAGATGGCTTCATGGAAAACTCAACTTCAGTAAGTCCATAAGGGAAAGATACCACACCCTAAAAATCTTTATGGAAGAAACCAAATGGTTCCTTTTATGTTTGCCAAATCTAAAGATAATTCCTCTAAACAGTCTGTATAGATTTTTTTCTTAAAACTTAAATTCAAGAAAACTAGGAAGCTTGAAAATTGTTTTTAAATACATGAATTACATTAGAATTGCAGTAATAGAAGTTTTAATCTCAGCACATCAACTGGTAACTCAAATAAGCTCTACTATTTATGATTTCTAATGAACAGAGACGGTGACTGATAGTAGGAAGGAGAAATGTATTAGCAAGAACCATTAGGAAAGAGGTCATACATCATCTCGTATTCTGTCTGGTATAAGCTCTGCTACCTGCAGAAAAGAAACTGTAGAAGAAAGTAGTGACAGGAGCATTAACAGAATGAACTAGTGATGGTAAGCCACAAGGCTGTGCACAGAGAAAAGACGTGCTACATCTCTTTCAGCAGCTCACAGGATCAGAAGGAGGCATCTTGCCCAGCTAATGAACTGGCCCTGCCTAATACCTGCACATCAAGTTATCATGTTTGTGTCTACGCATGTTAATTACGCCTTGGAAGAAAGGCTCTATGCACTCCTGAACATCATCAACATTCCATCGATCTACCAGGAAATACCTGAGAAATACCTATGGCCTCAGTGTTGACCTATACACAGAACTGCAGCAGCGGTCAGTTGTGCTGCAGCTTCAGCTGGAGACGCCTGTGCAGGGGATGTGTGGGTGCAGCTCTATAGGTGTGGGTTATGTGGGTGCAGCTCTATAGGTGTCAGCATACTGCCACATACTGAAAGGCATTTTCTCATTTCCCTTTGGAATACTTTCCCA
Organism: Laterallus jamaicensis coturniculus; assembly: GCA_022605575.1. Taxonomy (NCBI): domain Eukaryota; kingdom Metazoa; phylum Chordata; class Aves; order Gruiformes; family Rallidae; genus Laterallus; species Laterallus jamaicensis. Next base: position 724,000 of record JAKCOX010000120.1, read on the forward strand.
TCTACAAATAGAGGGAAAATACAGCAAAATGCTATTATCAAGATTGCAAAGTAACTCATTCAAAATTTAGAATTATCACAAAAATGTTTAATTAATTACAAAAGGTCTTTTTTTAACAGGGGAAATCTGCCTGTTTCAAAGAATGGGTGGGGCATATCCCTAGGATATCTTAAGTTCTGCAGCCAGGGAGATTATTTTCTACCTTATTTGTTGAGAAAGTTATAATTTACAGTCTTTCCTTTAAGTTTTAATGCATGAACAGCCAGGATAGCTAGATAGTTCAGGATATCAAATGCTGTACTGGACTAATTTAAATTTTAATAAATTTAAAGCTTCTCAGAGGCAGTCATCACTTCTCACTTTCTGCTTCATCCTAAGTAAAGAGAAATTGTGCTTTGAATATAAAAAATGCTGTGCAAATTAAAAACAATAAAAGGTCATGTTCTAGCCATCTCAGACTGATAATACAAAGTAAGAAAGACACCTCTGACTGTAATTGCTCAGTGCCTCAGTTCCCCATCATGGAAAGACAGAACTTGTACTCTTCCATTGTAGAAGAGCGTATGCTATTGGAAACTGTCATGGAAAAGCCAATGAGGAAATTAAAAAATCTATCTCAAACCACAAGTCAGTCTAATAATTAATAGGACCTGCGGCTGAATGAAGGTAAAGCAAATTACTGAACAGCCAAGTGAATACTGAACAGTTTATACACTGAAGAAGGCAAATGCTGTGGAAAACACTGCTGTGATCATATAATGAGATTATCTGACTGTGAACATAAATAGGTTCCTAGCCAATCTTAATCCAAATGTCTGAAGTTTTGAGCAATTCATTTAATGACGCCAAGATACTTCTGCTCTCTTTCAAGTTTGTTTTTTTTTAAAAATAAAATTAATAATCTCATATTTGATCCTGTTGTCCAAGTTTCATAAAACTGAATGACCAGGGAATGTCATTCAACTTCTCTGAAATTCACAGAGTTCCCATTACCTTGCTTTCAAATAATTTTCTACCAGTGTCTTCATTTACCTCCTACTGCAGAGTTCTTTCTGTAGGCATTTATCTCTGATGTGAAAGCCTGCCAAATTCTTTTTGAAATGTAAGGATGCTACATCTCTAAATTTTCCTTATCTTTCTTACCACTAGTATCTTCAAAGAACTCAAGCAGATTAGTTCAGCATGACCTCTTTTGTCTGAATTCATACTGGATATCCTTCATCAAACTGTTTTACTAGGTATTATTCTGCAACATCTTTAGACAGATTTCCAAAGATTTCTTTCTAATATTTTTTCTTAATTTTTCTCTCCCTTCAGACAACTATTGTGCCATCAAAGAAACCTCAAGCATTGTATCAGATGCTTAATTAATCTTCCTAACATCAAGTGAGAGCTGAGCAGGGTTTTATTCAACAATAAGTATTTTGCAGATTGTGTATATTATTAATTAAGGCTACATCTATTCTCCCTGTACGACATCCTGCAGGTCTCTGCACAGAATTTCTGTGCTTGTTTCTGGCATCTTTTGCTAGCACTGTTTAGCTTCAACAAGTTGGCCCATGTTCTCAACTGATACAGAAGCCCTCTGGCACGTTTTCTCAACGTGGACTTTTTAAGGAGCTAAGGCTATTTGAGTCAGCGTCAGAATGGAAAAGGAAAGGAGAGGGACCCATCCTCGGACCACCTCTCTCTCAGTGCCTGAGATTTCTACAACTCATCTCTGGAATTGCATTTCACTACAATTATACAAGACTGCCAACAATTTTCAGCTATTTCTAGCAATTTCAGGGCATGAAACCTACCTTGACATACATCCCAACAGACTAGCAGTGTAGGGTAAGTGGACAGGAACAAGACTACTGACCTTAAGAGAGGAGTGAGAGCTTGTATGGAAAGTCAAATCACAGTGACCGATTTGGTCACTGTTATTATGATCTAGTTTTTCTCTTAAGTTCTGTGACCATTTCTCATGCGATTTTAGGCCCTCACCTTTCAAAATGGATGCTTAACTTGCATTAAATCCATATTTATCCTCTGTAAATAACAAAGCACCTCACAGCACATCTTCAGCCTTAATAATGCACATTTTGGCCTCTCTGTGTGGTGACTAGCTTCTCTGTTTCTTGGCTTCTCCTTCCAGATATAAAATACACTTGACATGCTTGTTGCTGTCATTGGTTTACCAGTTCTCTGTTCTGTTCTTTACACCTATTCTACAGCAGCATATTCTACAATGTGAATACTCAATAACAGTGCTCAGCCACTTACCTTATTTCTTTACGTTTTAATGTTCTCCGTGTGTTCTGAATTCAAGATCACAATTTCTCCTGTTCCTTTCTCAGGTATTTTTGGTTTTCAATATGACTTCCAAGTATGGATTAGTAAACACTTTAAAATATCTTCTTACCTTCCAATATGGATCTTTCAGATATTACTGAGTTTTCCCCGCCTCATTCCACATTCTTTCAGAGTTTGTTTTTCTGAGGTAAAGTATTCTCCAACTACTGCTTACTGAACCCCTTTTTGGTATATCAAATTCTAGGTGCTCTCTCAAATGAACTATATTTATCATAATTGACTTATAGCCAGTATTTTTTAAGTCCAGTGTAGCTTTTGACTGTATTGATAATTCAGCGTTCTACATCTGAGGCTGAAATTGCATTTGTAGCTTATGTTATACTGTCATGATGTCTGGCTGCCATTTCTGAAAGGGAATTTTCCCTGCTAAGAGGAAGCCACTTCTGGTTTTCTGTGCTCTCCTTTATCTGCCTCTGCCAGAGGATCCTGCCAGCTTTGATAAGCACAGAGTCAGGACAGGACCTTGACTGGCATGACTGGAGGAGAGTCCCAGACCAAACAGCAAAGCTTGCTCTTCTCCCCTACCACACTACTGTCTCTACTCTCACTTGGTTTTTGTTACACCATTCCCTGCGCACACGCCTGTCTCTTTAACTTTCTGTTTCTCTCTTATCTGCTTAAAAACAAGAAAACACTCTTTCCAGCTTGGTCATTCTTTTCAAGAGATAGTGTCCAACACTGCAGTACACTGTAACTCAGAATCCCATCGTGGGGTTCACTGAAGACTATTTATAGTGAGGTGGAAGATGCTGACAGTGTCCGCACATGGCCCCTTGGGCAGCACATTCTTAGTACCAGCTGCCTCTTCCCCACCCTCCCCCCCACCTCCGATATACCTTGTTTACCAATTTTATATGACAGGGGCTTAATACTATCAGCAGAGTGTTTTCTTCAAACCTCTTAGAATTCTTTCTGGGTCAAGATGTTGCAAACAAACTGGTTTGCTCACCAAGTTTATGAACTAGCGTGTAACGCAAAATCAGATCTCCACTGGGGACAGCCTGATTAAAGGAACAGGCTTGTACTCTGATTTCAATGGCAAACAGCAGTCCTCAGCTCTGTGGAAGCGTCGAGTCTTACCAAAACCACCTCCCTATCTGAAGTGCAGATTACATTCCATTCCTTGTTATATTTGTTTTCTTTCATTGAGAAAATTTTAAATACCTGAATTCCTAAGGAAAAAACAAGGAACAAACAGATCCACAGTAAATTCCATTCACTAAGATTGACAAATCTTGTGTGGAGCATATAAATTTTAGGGTTTTGGTAAAACAAGGGGTAAGATTACATGAATATAGTCAATATTTTTAAAAAGGGGAAAAATACATCCTTGATTTCCCTTCTTTTTAAAGCTTCACATTCGTTTTTTATACAGAAGCATCCTGGCAATCACACATTTTTGTGTAAAAATCAGAGTTAAAATGTTAATCCTAATAAGATCTATTGTTCTACTTGTAATTTGTCACACTCAAAATGTAAACTTCCTAATGTACTCAATGGCTCAAACCCAAAACTTATTAATTATTTTATTTGTTTGTCTTGTCCAGGTATGTTTGGATTTCATTTAATCCCTGCAGCAGTTTGTAAATTATGTATGTAAAAAGCAAAGAAAATCCCTGTACTAAGTACACACGCACACACACAAAAAAGCCCCAACACAAACACAAATCCCTACAGATCAGGCTTATCATTTCCCTGCCATTTGCTGTAGAATAAAAAGATGAAATTACTTTTATCTTGGCTAAGATTGACAATTTCTATTGTAAAATCTAAAAACAATCTCATATTTATTTAAAGTTCTAAAGAATTATTTAAATTGCCATTTTAAATGTTCCCTCTTAAGCATTCTACATCTCTCAAGCACCTTTATGCATAAATTTCAATTGTAATAGTATACAAAGGATGCTTTTTCAGCTTGTTCATAGTTCTTTGATTTAAATCAAAATGAAAAGAAGCTACTAAGGTTTTAAACTTTTTCCTTTTTTTTTTTTACTTCCTTTAGTCAATAACCATTAAGATATATTTTATTTTTATTAAAAAATACCTAAATATGGATACAACTACTGAATACAGATACAAATAAGGAGAATTTTACACAGTGAAATGGTCTTGTTTTTGGCTGGGATAGAGTTAAATCTTCACAAGGAGTTGTGAGGTATCACAGCCAGGTCAGCTGACCCAATCTAGTCAAAGATATTCTATACCATATATCATGTTCTTTATATGAAGGGGACCAGTGTGCAGGGAGGATGGGACGTTGCTTGGGGATGGGCTGGGCATCAGGTTCCAGGTTGTGAGCAAGTTGCATTGTGTCATCACCTGCTTTGTGTACTCTTTGATATGCACTGTTGTTAATTTCCTTTTACTTTGCTGTCCTTATCCCATCTTACAAGTTTTACCTTCTTTCTTCCAATTCACTTCTCCATCACACTGGGGTCAGGAGAAGCAAATGAGCAGTCACGTTGTGCTCAGCTCCCAGCTGGGGCTGAGCCATAATAGCCCTTTTTGGTGCCCAACGTAGGGCACAAAAGGTTAAGACAACAACATATCTGATCAGCTGACCAGAAGGTGTTAAAACAGGGTTGTTATACACACTTATTAGATTATTTAAGTAGTTGTTGATAACAACGGTGTTTTGTTTGTTCACCTGGTTGCATTACATAAACCCTATTTGCTATATGTATTCCCTGCAGTGCTGATTATCACCTTCGTAAGAAGGATCAGGATTCTCATTCTGTTGTACATCAGCTTTGGATATGAGCACATCAGTGGTCATCAGCTTAAGCTGCTGTTTGTCTGGGGTCTTGCTGTCCTGTCCATAGCTCAAATGACAACTCTTTGAATGGATTAATAATTGTACCCAATCTATAGGGAAGATAAGGCAGATAATTTCTCCCACTCTTTTATCTCCCCTTTTCCCTTCAAGTTGGTTACAACAGCTTTTGAGAATTCTGAATATTGGGATGTTCAAGCCATCACATTCCTGCTACTCGGTCTCCTGAAGATGTTTCAGGTTTTGTTCAGAGTTAAAAAAAAGTATATACAAATATCATCCCAGCGATCTGCCCTGAGTCTGAATAGTCAGGGGTGGCATGGTGTGGGGGAGAATACAAGCAGGTGTCTAGAGAACTTCTCACCCCCAATTGTTCATAACTTCACTCCTGAAACAACTACATCTGGGACCCTGATAAAGTGACAGAATATTTGAAAGGATCACAGAACTGCTGTTACCATTCCTAGGAGGCACAGCTTATCACATCGTGCTGGCCCTGGCCCCTATCAGACACTGCTCAGTATCAGGTAGTGCCATCAGGGGGAGGAGGAGGAAGGAAAATCGACCAATGAGCACTGTGGCTTCCCAAACCCTCACAGCAGGCACTGTGGCTACTTAAACCCCAGTGACAGGCAGTGCAGCTCAGCCAAGTAAACAAGCCACGCCAGTACCAGTCACCCCTAGACACAAGAAGAAATACTCCCAAAAATTAGTTCGCTTAGTAAGGGATGACAGCGAACCAGGACCATCACAGGACCATCACAGGACCAAGAGGCAGAACCAGAGGTAATCACAGGCTCCCTAACCTTGAGTGAGATGCGAGATATACAAGCAAATTTCAGTCACCTTCCAGCCAAGGTCATTATCACCTACCTGCTCTAATGTTGGGATAATGGGGCCAGTAGCCTGCAGTAAGAGAGTAGGGAAGCCAAGCAGTTGGGAGGCAACTGGGAAAGTGACACAAACCTTCAATCTCTGGAGGCTATTTCTTTCAAGCATGAGGGAAAGGGATCCCTTCAGTGAAGATGTTGTGTGTCAGCCAGGCAAGTGGACCAGCATAAAGAGATGTATCCAGTATCTGAGAATTTATCTGTGGGAGATGGTTTGTTATGATCCAGACAATGTCCAGTTACCCACAGATCCTGATGACTTTCAGTGCACCTGACATATGTGGCAGAGGTTTGTACAGAGCACACCATTGTCATATGCCAATTCATTGGCAGTAACGGACAGGAAAGGTGAAGAGACACCAGCTGTGGATAAAGTGGCTGGCTAACACTGGCAATATAAAGTCTCTCACTCTCCCTTTTGTCTCAGCTGTGAAGAAACTGTCCCAGGAAGCCTGGCAAGTCAGAGAGGATGACCTACTCCCCACCTGTGCAGACCAATATTGCAGCTATTAGGAGAAAGCATTCCTCTGATGAAGAGAGGGGATATATAGGGTACACACTACAATGCATGCCATGGTTTTACCTGCAGGATCACAGAGAAGGCATGAGGAGGCGAGAAGGAAAGCCTACCTTGGCTTCAGAAGTATAAGTACATGAGTTGCAAAGAATAACAATCACAGAAAGGGATTCTTCCAGGAAAAATGTCACTCCAGTTTCCAGTCCCCCATGGAATGCCTACTTGTATGCAGCTGAGCCTTTAATCACCCTCCTTGATAACCTAATCAGATCAAGTTTCTTGAATCTTTCACTACAGAGAAAGTTTTCTAGATTCTTGGTTCTTATTGTGTAAATGCTCTTAAGTTAATCAGCATCTTCCTTGACCTGTAGACACATAAGAACTAGTTAGCATACTTCTTTCTGTAGGACTTGAACTAAAACCAAAGACACTGATAAAATAACCACTCCACTCCAACTAAATAATCTCTCTCATCTTCACACAAGGAAATGTCCCATCATGACTGAATCATTTCCACAAAAAAACACACTATTTCTAAGCATAGTCTGAAATCTTTGTATATACCATGTATACACATACACACACATCGATGCAGGTATGACCTATGGCTTGTTCTTTGTTCCTTCTGAGACAATCTCTCTGTAAATTTACCAGTCACAGTAACTCTGTTACCAACAATGAGTCCTTTTCAATCACAATATTCATCTTTAAGGTACCTGCAAATATTTAAAGCAGCAAGTTTACTTTGTCATCTGGGACAATACCAAAAAAAGACTGACAAAAAGAAGAGCCAAAGTTGCTTGCTGTCCACTAGGCATCAATATATTTGATAGCTCTTCCCTAATAATTTTGAAAATAACCAAACATTTGTTTTTTAATAAATTTAATACATGACATGTAATTTTCTCAGTACAGAAGTAATATCAAATTACATGAACTAGGAAAGCCTGTTCTAATTGCTGTCACCCTGATCAGTGCAAAAGAAAACACAAATCATCTTGTTTCTAAAAATCCTAAGGAAGTAGCAGTGATTCTATTCCCCCTTTGAATTGTGTAGTAGTAGTATAAAAGTAAAAAAACCCCAAACTGTTAAATGAAGTGACTTTTTGATTGAGAACTTGCTGTATGGTATCAACTCCTATTATCCTTCAAACCCCACTTTTTTGGTGCCTTAGCTTAGATAATTAGACTTCTGTTTATAGTTGTTACTACCTATTAAATTTTCTAAATTTCTCAGATTCTGAGTGCATTCATGTTCAGTAACTTGAACATTTTTATCTATTTATATATGTATCCATACAGAAAAGCATATACATATTTTAAACCTCCTTCAGATTGCATTTTCCTTGCTGTTCTATTATATCCCAGTTTAATTCTAACCAGCATTATTTCCTAGTTACCTTCAAAATTAATTGTTTCCCAATCATTATTTCCTACTCTTGTTTAAGTACTTTCCTCCAGATAATGTGCCCTGTAATGGTTTTCATTCTATGAAAGCAGCTATTTAGAAACAGCACCTATCATTCCTATTGATTTAGGTTTTAATCCATTTCATTCTAATAATTAATAATGCAGTATTTTATACGGATCACTTCACTGACCTTTATTTAACAGGTCAGATGCAGAAAGTATCTTTGCATCATTAACTCAAGCTTAAAAAGTAACCTCTCCTCCCTTATGATCTGAGGGCGCTGGGAATACTCTTTTCCTTTTGGCAGTCAATATTTACTATGGGAGGATTTTTTTTCCAGTTGTGATTTTCAGAGCTACTTGTAGCTCTTGAAGATGATCATAGATAAATGAAATCTTAAAACCTTCCTCAATCACTGATATTTTAAATCTTTGCATTTTTTTTGTGTTTCTCACTCATCTCGGCAGGTCTCTCCCATGTTTGCTCTTAGCCAGCTTCCCAAGATGCTGTTGTTCTTTGGCCCATGGAATTCTGATGTATCCCATCATGTTGGTAAGCAGGTTTTTACTGTTCCAAATTGCTCACAAGTACCAGAAAAAGAATGGCTTAATTGGGACTTTTCACTTTAATAAACGTAGCTGACACAAAAGGCATCGGTATTCAAACCTGCCATTGGCATCTGCCATTGAAAGCAAAACTGATCCAGCTTCAAGATCATTACTTTGACAGATAATATGTGAGGTCACAAATATCCTGGAAAATGAGTTGTCTAAAACATTCATATGGAAGATGTCTCAGAGGGAAGAGATTTTAGAAGTGTTATGATCAATAGCAAATCACCTGCAGAACTATGAAAAATAACCCCATGAAACTGACTTCTTTGTTGGGTTTTTTAAAAAGTATTAAACAACTTTATAACCTGGCTGAGGACACAATGAGAGATCATTATGAACTTAACGTTTTAAGGAGTCCTGCAATAAGTAAGATAATAAACCAAGTTGACAGAATAGATGAAAATATCTCTTGAAATCTTATTTCTGCTGTAGGTTGTTGCAGTAAAGACATAGAACATACCAGTTATTGTCTGTGTGAGAAATAAAAGTATCAGGACTATTTCACTTTTACTATTGAAGAGAATAAACCACAGTTCTTGTACATTTCACTTCAATTGATTAGGGTAATCAATCGTTAAACCATATGGTAAAGGACTAAGTGTGCTAATGCTGAATTTCTGTAGTTGAAATACTGTAAAAACCTCATAATTCTGTGCTGAGCTCAAGAAAAGAAGGGGGAAGCAAAAACATGCTTGAGCAATTTTAGATCTATTCCTATCTTCTGAAAGGATATAAGATGAAAACCAGTTAGAAAACAGTGTGGGATGAAAGAAGATTAATGAAGGCTGAGAAAGAATTTAATTGTTTGTCATTATGAACTGTAGTAAAATAGAGGTCAATTAAATGAGTGAATTACAAATAAATGTAATAATAACATTGAGTATTTATTTAACACTTAGATGAAAAGTGCTTTGCAAACAATTAGTTAGTCTGCACAAAGGAAAAGTATCAAACAAATTACTGACTGAGGGGGACTAAAGATATGAAGGCCAGAAAGTTACTTAATTCCATTTTTTTCAGTCTTTTATCTTAGGGCAGCATTTGTTCTATTGTAATACTAACCAAGTTACCTTAGAATATGAAGTCAAGAACACAAGGAGTGAGAAATGGCCATGGGTCAACAAGTTGGAGCTACTAACTCATTTTAGAAGACATTTTTGTCTCTTGATGAGTAGCTTATACATAGCTGACACAACGTTTTCTTAAATGAATGGAGAACTTCAAATGTCATAGCAAATATGCCAGCTATAAAAGAAGTAACCTTTTTAGCTTGAAAAAAAATATTTCTTGTTTGTACAGCAAACTGTAAAGAAAGAGAGACAAATTTATGTAAATGTAGATTTTTAGTCATGCATATTACGATCTGAGCCTGTGATTCAAATGCAATTTAAAGCTGTGTAAACCCATTAAACAGCTTAAATTGCTGGAAACACCACAGTGAATGCAAGAGTAAAGGAAATAAAAGCAGAGCAGGGGTGTTGGAAGTCAAACACTTGAACAAGTATTTAAGAAAAATAATATCTGGAAAACTTAATTAAGCAGAGATGTTTTGTGGGTTTATTTATTTATTTGCAACAAAAGTTAATTCCTCCATTCTGTTGGTAGAATACAACCCCATAAGCAAAATGTGCCTTTTTGCCTTTTGATTTTTTTCTAAGAGGGGCTGTGAATTAGCAATCCCATTTGGACAGTGAAGTCTCAAACCAAATCCTCTGATTCACTTCACTGTGTTTCTCCTATGTGCTCTCTCAGTTCTCAGAGCAGTTTTGTGAAGAAATTAGATTTTAGAAGTCTAAACTAGAAGTACCACTCCAAAGTGCTCTGTAACTTCCATCGGGATCATTAGGTTTGTACTCGCATGGAGCTGACACCACCACATGCATCTTCAGCTGCATTAAAAGGCATTAAACCATTTTAAACAGTTGGATACAGTGTGGAAAACATGATGGAAGCTCTTCTCTTACTAAGAAGGGGAGAAAAAGACTTCCTTGCTGAGATGGTTCTTTTTCCATGGGCCTGATGAGCTGTTTTTGCCCTTGGTTTAACCCTTGTCAAGAAGATGCCCGCTCTCTCCCAAGCCATGGCCACTACTTTCCTATCTTTTTTCACATCTCCTTTCCATTCTCTCTCACAACACCTCCTTACAGATGTGCTAGCCAGCAAAGCCTCTCCCCCTTACTGCAGAGTACTGACTGCTGCTCTAACAGTTCTTTACTTCCCTTTCCACTCCCTCCTCCTCTCCTCGGGTAGCGATTCACGGAGCTCCCAGCTAGCAATCAGCTAGCTAGATCTTCTACATTAAAAGCTTAAACAAAGAAAATGTGGGACTGTGGTGGGATGAGGTGGGTAATTAAGTACCAGCGGGTACAGCTGAGGCAGGAAACACCAAACAACTTTTTATGATATCCAAGAGAAAAACATCCTACATTTCAGTAGGCTTCTCACTGACACTTTCACATGACATCTAATTACTTAAAGATGTAATTGGAAACATGACTGAACAGATCTTTCCTTGTCCTTTCACCAACAGTGCTACTAACTCTTCCTTCATCCTTTCTTAGGTTCCCTCTGAACCTAAGACAAGACAAAAACTGTTCTACTCTTCAGGGAGATTCCTTCTTGAATCAACACCCAAACTTACTGCTAAAGTAGCAGATCTATCTTGCTCAGCAGTCTCACTCATAAGCTTCTTATACTGTTACTGGCAACAACCTTTTGGAAAACACAAGCACTTCAAGATGCCAAAACAATCTTGCTTCTGTACTGCTTCTCTCATTTAAGCTACCAGTCTCCTTGTACTTTATTTTTCAGTATATACCAAACTTTGGTTCTTTTAGGGGTTTGGGTTTGTTTGTTTGTCATTTTTTTTCATACCTATTATATTGCTCCCCATCCTCACTTTCTGAGAGCACTTGTTTTTAAAAAAATCAGTTATCTTAAAAATATTGCCTTTTTTTCTTTTCCCCCTTGGAAACAACTTTGTTTTTTCCCTCTTCCTTCAGTTTCTACATTCAAAATTATTTTGTTTCCTTTGAATAAGTTTGAAAACTTGGGGGGCCACCAAGGTATGGAGGTGGGATGGAGGGGTTGTTTGCATGATTTTATGAAGGACTAGGAACAGACTGTGGCTGAAAAAATGGTTATTATAAACAATTATTACTACATAGTGATTAAATTAAGATTAAAATAGCAAAACTGAAAAGTGTGAGTTTGGATAAGTGGTAAAAATATTAATGGTCATATGAAGGCTGTGCCTCCCCCCAGTAATTTACCGGAAGACAGAAAGATACAGGATGCAATGTGTATCGCTCACTGTACTAGTTGGAAACCCAGCTGAGGCAGAGTAACCTAAAATGGCAGCACTGCTGATACTGTTACATCTCAGAAAGAAGATGCAGATTGGTCAGGAATGAGCTGATCAAACATTTGCGGCAGAGAAAGTTTGAACTGAAAAGTGACATTTTACTTAATGGCAATAATAATTTAGTTGCAGAGTTACTTCTGCCTTTGGACTCCAGGGATGAATGAGATGACCTCATAGGTCTCCTCTAGCTCAATTTTTTAATGATTCCATGAAATAAACCAAATGAAACAATGTGAAATGACAGATTATATTAATCTTTAACTGAACAATAGAAACAGTATCCAATACTGTATGGAATTATGTTAATACAGAAAAGGACATACTAAATGCACCATGAAAGCTTATAATATTAAACCTTTGCCAACAGCAGCCTCCCTCTTACTAAAAGGATCTAATGGCATTTGTAATAGGCCTGGCTTTAAAATTCCTACATAAAGGGTTAAAGAAAAAATAATTACCTTCTTTTGAGAACAAGCTATCACATTGCATCATCTTACTTGGATGTTGCAAATGAGGGTTGATGCTGGGTTCCCTAAAGCAATTCAACAGAAATAATCAAGCCTAATGCTGTGGAAATGCAAGACAAAAAAAGTTTGAAAAAAGACTGTAACCATCTGCAGTAGCTTGGGGGGAGCATTTTGCTATGAGAAAAAAAGTGCGAAGAATATGCTACATTTTTTATCAGTCATTTTCCACCATTTTAAAAAGCTTCTTCCATTTAAAGTCATTAGCCACAGCTAACATGCCATCCAACTGATCATCCTCTCCAAGTCTTCATGCCTTAAATTGTGATTTTTGACACAATGAAGGAAAACAAAAGGCTTTAATGCAGGGTAAAATATTACTTGCTGTGGTTCCAATGAAATAAAATACATAAGCACATCCTATATGCATCTGCTTGGCTCAACACATTATGCACAAAATTTGGGGCATGAGCTTAATATTAAATGCATTCTTAAACTACAAAATCAAATGTGTGATTGAGTGACATTTCTAAGCAAAGAACAGAGAATAAGAGTTGTCGTGTACTCTCAGATGTTGTTTACAACAAGAGTTTCAAAACACAATGAATTATTTAAAGAGAGAAAATTTGGGTGCACCTGTTAACACTGAATGGGACCGTGTAATTCTGCCACTTGAGCAAACTCGAGGGAATCTGAAACTAAATTCTATCCACCAAGAGAGACAGAGCTGCACAAGCAGTCAGTCAATAAAAATACTGAGTTATCAGGCTTTCTGCTGTTTTCTAACAGAAGACATCCTGAAAAGCACCTCGGGGAGTTTGTTCTCCCACAGACATTTTTTAAACGGGTAGTCAGACTGCTTGAAAGAAACCAACTTCGTGTAATTCATTTCTACCTAAACTTTGAGATAAAAAAGGATTAGAATTGTAAGACACAGTCAAAATACATTTTAAAGGAGTGATAGACCATCTTCTTGGCTAATTGTTTAGATGTTATCTTCTGTCAAAAATAGTTCTTTTCCTGCTCAGTTGTAAATTGGGTGTGAATAACTATACTCTCTGTTGTACTACCTGAATACTCATTTCATCCTGCTTATGATGAATTTATTTGTGAAGTGCTTATCTCTCCTGCAGTTAGATTAGAAATACAAAAGCACACTACATGAGAATGTATCAAAATTATAAAATAGGGCAAAAATGTATTTGGTTTGTTGAATACTGAGCTAAATTGTAGCAAAAGCATGTGTTTCACATTTTTTTCCCTATGGAATTGCTCACAAGGTATGCTGAAATGCTACATACATGGCTATGATTGTTTCTGCGCACTCTTACTTTTGAGTGTAACTATTTATATACTGTCTGGAATGCTTGAATAGAAGAAGAAATTCGGAGAAGGCTCTTAATAGGCTTTTCCTCTTTGCTAACCCATTCTGAAAAAGGCTTCTTTTTCTCAGTTGCTTCCTGATCACTAGTAAGTGAACAAATGCAAGATATAGCGTTTAGTGCACAAAACAGTACGGCCGCCTCACATGCAACTGGCTATGAGCAGCTTGCTGGCCCCTGTGCAGGCAAAATACCATCATTACTGTCCCTGCCTTCCCACTGTTGCTTTTTCATTCAGTAACAGACCATCTGTAGCTCACTGCTGGTAAATCAACTTGCATCTCAATACTCCATTTGAATTGTCTTCATACTATGCAGTGGATACTACGTAAACACTATAAGCAAAATATTTAAAGGATCCAGCTGGGTGTCTGAGTAGCTGCTCCTTATGCTATGAGAGGAAGGTTTATCAAATCATCAAAATCAATCCTATCCAGCACAAGTGCAGCTTGCCAGTGAGTGAATGCTTCTACACAGCCACACATATTATTTGCTATTAATAAGCAGATGGCGGTGAGATGGCATTGCATTTCCCCTGTATCACCAAGGCTTTTGGAGGTGTGCTTGCAAGGGAAACATCAAACAGCAAACAGAGAACCATTTAAGTTCTTAAAGAAGCCCATTGCCCTGATAATTTGTTTCAGATTTCAAGTTTAAAATGTCCAGTTAAAAGTACCAGGAACACTGTACTATTTCTCTAGCTCCGTGTCTGGGGAAAAAGAGGAGAGAAGAAAAATTTAAAAAAAAGAAGTCCCACATACAAAGCAGAACAACAAGTAAAATACAGAATCCAAAACTTATTTTCATAAACATAAGCTATTAGAAACAAAATTTACAACAGTCATTTCTAAATCCTACTTACATTCTCAAGAAAATGTAAGTGGGCAGCAAACAGCTGAATTTGCCTGGGCCTGCAGCTTGCTTTCAAAAGCTGCTTGCGATTTTGATGGGGTCGCATAAATCATTCTGCCCAGAGAAGCAGTTGAGTCACCATCCCTGGAGGTATTTAAAAACAGTGTGGATGTGGTGCTTAGGGACAAGGTTTAGTGGTGGACTTGGCAGTGCTGGGTTTGTGGTTGGACTTGATCTTAAAGGTCTTTTAGGTTACAACCTAAATGATTCCATGATTCTACTTTTTTGCTTCATCATTCCAGCACCTACTGGGTCACAGGTCCTGTATGGTCCAGCAAATCCAAAGAAGTGCCCAGATGCTGTGTATTGCCCTGCATGCTCAGTCTTCCTACATGCTTCCCTTTCTGTCCCATGTGCTGTATGGATCAGCAAGAGAAAGTGGTTCTGCCTGCCCTAGTTCCTCTTCACTCTCTCAGAACAGAAAGTGGCTTGCACTCATTTGCAACCTTAAACAAGCAACATGAAAGTTTCCAGGATCTACTAACCAGGGAAGAGATTCAAATAGGGAACATACACGGAGAAGGTAACAGAAAGCTAGTGCTGCCTCCTCCTCCTCCTCCTGCATCTGCCAATAAACATGCACTTTTCATAACCTGCAGAGGTGATAACAGGTCTCTCCTTTAGGGAAAGTCCATAAACCGAGGGAGAAGAAAGGCTGGAGCAACCTGGGCCTGGAAGACTGCACCCCATTAAAAAGTGACCCACGCCGGGGCAGCTGGTGAAGAGCTGAAGCCCTGTGGGAAAGGACTCATGTTGAAGAAGTTGTCTCCCGTGGGTGGAATCTCAGGGTGGAGCAGGGGAAGGGTGGGGGGAATGCCCCCTACACACACATTAAGAAGGAGAACAGCTCGTGAGGAACCTTGCCCCACAAAACCACAACAGAGAGAGGAAAAAAAGAAAAGCCAGAAGCAGTGGTCACCTTGTACACCACCAAGGGCAATTCCAGTCACAGTCAGTACGGGGGCTGAGCTTGCTGCCTTCTGCCAGGAACTGCCCTGAACTTAGATGTCAAACTAATACTTTTTCTGTTTCAACCTTTTGTAGCACATCCTTTCCCTGAAATGATACTTAAAGAGGTCAGATTAGCCACTTAAAGACACAGAACAGCAAACTGGGAAAAAAGGACAGCTTAAAGAGTTGAGCAACTTGAGTCAGCTTACCCAACAGTCCTAATCTTTATTTTTTATCATATAAATCAATTTGCACTTTTAAAATTGTTAGTGAATCACATTCTTCAAGACTTAAAAAAGATAAAATTTGTACTTCACCAGATTAAAAGAAATTTACATCATAAGTAACACAATTTTCTGGGTTTTTTGGTGATTTGGTCCCACAACTAAGCACTTGAATTCACTGCTTACTCTTAGGATGAAAATTGGAAAAAAGCCACCATCCTCATCCTTATTGATTCATTATGTCATTGAGTCACAAAATGGGAAAAAAAGCTTCCCAACAATTTTGCAAAGTTCTAAGAAATTATTTTTTTTTCCAACAAAAACATTCTCAAGCAAGAGTTGCCACTCATCAGCGTTTAGGATACAACCAGGCATTTTTTGCTTTTAATTGGCAGAATGAATATGCAAACCAGCTGCACCTAGCTTACGCCCCATTTCTTACCAATGTAACTTGATTGTTAGAAGTTTCTGAAAACCCCAATGACAGCAAATATTGACAGTTGTTTTAATGCAGAATTTCTGAAATCTTTTTTTTTACCAAATTATACTGCATCTATGCCACTTCACAATTACATATATGGGGCTTGAAATTAGATTTTCAAGTGATTTTATCAAGCCCTTTTCTTCTAAATTTGAAATTTAAGTCACTTATGAAGTCACCCATCAAATCATTTTATTTGCATAGAGAACTAAAATTTTTCAAAATTACATAAGTAAATTTTAATAAACCTGTGATCCTGAGCTACTTCGCCTCCCACTGTGATTTGACATCTTGCTTAGAGCTGATGTGAAAAGCTATGATTTTCTCTATTTTGAAGCATTTTATTGCCTTGTTCTATCAGTCTACTTTATCATTTGCAATTGTATTCAACTCTCTCCTGAATGTGTTAATAGTCTTAGATGACACATGTTCCTGGTATATTAATTAAAATTAACACGCCCCTTTTCTCACCTTTCTTCTGTGTCAGTTTTTTGCAACAATCCTTGCCCATAAAAGGCTTTGGTAACTGCTCACAACATCCCTATGTACGATTCTAATTGAAGTTCATAGGTCAAATGTGACAGGATGGCTTCAATGTGTATAATCTGTATTGATTTGAAGCACTTATACTTGCAAGGGGCAACTGTATATTAAATGCTATCCAAGGTTTTAGGAAGATAATTAGTACCTCAGACAGTTACTTGAGGCAAATTATGTGAGCCTACAAGAACAAGAATCACATCACCTTGGACACCTGTGTCAATTGATGCTCAGAAAAGTTCAGAGTAATATTTAGCAATGAAGTTTGATGGAGTGAGATTCAGGAAGACCAGCTGAGGTTGAGCTATGCAAAACATGCAAGAACAATGTGTAAAATAAGAGGCATCTAAGCCAGAGTTCAAAGAGTACCAGCTCACCTGGTCAGAAGTCATACTGTTGAAAGACGGAGGAATACAATGACCAGCATTTGACAACACATTCTATCAGACATCTCTAAGGCCTAAAGTGGTTGGTGCTTTTAAAAGACCAGAAGATGACCAAAGAAAAACAGAAATAAACCCCAAAAATGCAACAGCAATTTACCAAAAGAAAAGTGAGATAAGAAACAGCTCCAACAAAGTATTTCTTACTTCAAAAAAGCCTGAGAAAATTCTACCTAAGACAGGCTTGGGTGAAAAAGTCTTACACCTCCAGGAAATATAGTACTTTGCATTTCTGGAAATGGAATGCTATGATCTAAGAAGAAAATTTTATGAGTATAAAACCAGATCATTTCAAAAGAAAAGAGGCAAAAAGCAGAGGTCCCTAAAAAACTCACTCACTCTTTCTTCACACTAAATGTTTTAATTTAAATAAGTATAAGAGATGAAGCAGAATTCTCAAGGTTGCTGTTTTTCCCAACTCTTCCAGGCTTCAGTTCCACAGTGCAAAATCTGTACCCATAACAGAATTAAATAAGCTTAAGGCATACTTAATTTTTTTTTTATTATTATTTACTAATTTATTAACTCCACATTCTATGGATTATAGTTGGCATATAGGTTTCTACTCTACTTCAAAACAACCTATGTTCCATAATATCTCAGTATAATGCTATATATTACTACAGGTTATAAATTGGAAGACTGCAGCAGCTACTCTACTGGAAGACTTCAGGTATGTTCAACAGATCACTTCTTTTTTTATTATAGGGGCTAAACGTAACTACATGTCTCATGGGACTGCTACTGGGCAATAGCAGAAAACATCTACAGCTCTTTACAACCAAGGGACCAGTTCACGCACTGGGGATCTATAACAACTTCTTTTGCTCCTTTGCTAGCTGGCCTAAGACACAGAATCCCTTCTAACAGGAGAAATGTGCTATGGTTATGCTGAACATGAGTTCCTATAGCCCAATCAAGTGTCCCACTCCTCAGAAGCTTCCTCTAAACTTCTCCTTGAAGCTTGTCAACTGCCTTCCAGCATGTCAGAAGAAAAGGAAGTTAATTTGGGGGAAGCAGCTATCCAGTAAGAATGGGATGTTCCCTTTTAACTAGTTCTGAAACCAATAATAGTACCATTAAAAATTGAAAGCTATTTGGATTATTAATGTAGAAGTCATGACACAGAGAGAGACTGTCAAGAAATCTAATTGAAATCAGTCCTCTGCAGAGATCTGGCAAAGTGGGAAACACCACCAAGCACAAAAATAACAGAGAAAAGTCTCAGCTTATTCTCTTGTTCTTCTATAACTACTTAATTTGTCCTCCCTCACAAACAGAACAGCATTTAAATTCTAGCTAAGAAATATTACACAAGGTTTGCAAAGTGAAGCAAAAAGAAATGAATCTATTTCTATCCCTTCTATTGTTTATTGTGTGATCTTAAACACGAGATCTTAGAAGGTTGTTTCCCATCCTTTAAGAAACCCCAAGAAGTTGATTTTCCTTCAAAAATAGTTCTGATGTACAAACAAAAAATTCTACAATCAGGGCAAAACATGCCTCCCCAAAATGCATGAGTAGCTTCAATTACATGACAAAGAAAGAAAATTTAAAGAGCTAAATTATGAGTTCAGGAAATTCACAATATTTATAACTTGGAAAAGATCCCCTATTCCAATGACCCTGGCTTGTTCTTACCAAGACAAGATGAAACACTAACTAAAGAAAGAAGCAAGGATTTCTTTCTGAATAAATGCACATTCTGCCATACAATCCTGGAAACAAAGAGAATACTTGAGACTTTTTTGAAGCCTGTACTACATACAATGGATCCCTGGAAAGTCAATCAAAATCAGGTATGAGTCCTAGATGACCCCAGTGTTGTTTTGGTTTTTTTTTCCTGGATCCACCTTTCTGCATTAATTTAGTATCATCAAGCAAGAACAAAAGCGTTGGTTTATTAAGCATAAATTTTGACCCTAAGAATTAACATGTAGCTTACTTTGGTTCATTACTTTACAAGGAACAGAAAATATGGGGATGTACATCACACGCCTTAGTTATTCAAGTAGAAAGAAAATTGTTTTTTCTTCCTGAAACAGGTTTCAAAGTTTATTTTATTTATTATGCTGTGCCTTAGGATATTGGCCTTTTTAATCCACAAGTGATTTGACAAGGACAGAGTTCAAGTGATAATTGGATTCTCTTTTATTGATTTTTGGCTGGTAAGTAACCAACCTAATCTTGTTACATTCTGCCCTAACTTTGAGCCTTTCCATGATTAACTACTCTGGACACATATTTGAATTGCATAGCGACAGAGGAAAACATGACTTGTTCTGGCATGTAAATGAGTGTAACAATTCTGACAGTCCAATGGAGTTGCTTTTAGTGTGCATACCTTTTGCTGGAACACAAGAAAGAGGACCTGTATTGAAGAGCATTCCAGAAGCTTTTGGGATACACCTGGTCTTTCTTCCCACTGTCTTTTTGTATGTTCTATTTAAGAGAAGATTCAGATGATACACAAACTCTTCAGATACCCACATACTCCAAAAGCATAAAGGAAAACTTATGCCGGTTATTTGGTGAAATACTTGGCAATATAAACAACTTACACAATAAAGATTGGCCTCTTACTACTTCAGATATGTAAGTGTAACTCTTGTAAATGTTGGGTAGAGGGAGAGGAAAGCTAAGCCATCAACTGCAATTAAACTGGTGCAGTGGTTTCAAAGTCAGAGACTAAAGGAACAAAAAAAGTATCTGTTTTCTGTACTAGCATCCCACATGGTAGGATGCACCTTCAGTCTATACAAGGGGATGGTTGCACAGACACGAGACTGCCACATGATGCAAGAGCATCTGCTCTAACAACCAGAGCTAACAAAAGGCAAAATGACCTTAGCCCATGTGGTAAACCAGCACCTGCCTCACGCCCGGCGTGTCGTGCTCTTGAGTCTGAGGCCACCAGTGGTTATTTAGAAAACACTTACTTTTTGGGGGAGGGGGCTGATACTGCAATTTACTGCATAGTAAACTATGTTATCATGAAATATGAATCTATCCTAATTTTAATCAAAGTTATAAAAATAAAGGAAGTGGCCACAGTTTTCTGAAATCATTGCATAAGAAGCCAAAAAGCTGCAGTTGCTGGCATGTTTCCTTAAGTTCAAAAGCCTCTCAGGGAAATGGTATTCACCATACACATCATTACAGGCAAAAACCACCAACAAAAACTGAACCACCACAGATAAAACCAGAAGAATTCAGAAAGACACTATCCTGTGCAAATTCCCAAGGTTGAGAGTTGAGGTTTTTTTGAAACACACACCACTGAGAAACCATCTCTAATGGAAGTGACAAAGCAACGGAAATTAGTTTTTCAGTCAAGCTTCCCAACTACTCCTATTATAACTTACTGACAGAAAATCTGAATCTTTAGAAGAACAGTAAGAATATGAATTTTACGAGGCAGAACTGATCAAAACAATTTCTGATCAACCTGAGATGTATAAATACATTAACAATCATTATTCTGCTAGGCAGAAGAATAAGCCAGTGTTCAGCTACAATAAACGTTATATAGCTAGATAATCTGAGGCCAGAACATGATACAATATCAACTCTAGTGTGGTCTTAAGCACAGCATTAAGAATGTTAATTGATAAAATGAAATCTAAAGAGTATTAAGTGGGTATCCAGTGTAGCTTCTAAACAAATCCATTAACAAAGCAACAAGATTACATGATTAACCAAAGATTAACCAAAATAAAAAGGCGACAATAAAGATGTAAGATTTCATTTCTAGAATCAGTTCAACACGCATCCTTTATATATAGAAAACCCTAAATAACCCTGTATTTGTTTTGTGTTGTTACAGCCCACATGCACATAAAAACTCCCAGAAACCAGAGAATATTAAACTATTTTAAATCTTTAACACAAAAAATGGTAAGACAACTCTTTCAAAAATATCCCCAACAAAAATATCTAATAACATCACCACTGGACACGCTATGATATCTACACACATTATATCCACTGTTTACTTCACATAACCCCCATTTTGAAGCTCATTATACAACAGAAAATTATGATGTGCAAAAAAAGGACAAGGCATTCTACCTCTCAACATACTTAAGTAGGTATCTCTCAGTCTTTTATATTTTAGGTCACATAAATTTTCCAGCTGAGCACATGGGTGTCCCTTTTTTGGCCTCTTTGGTAAAAGGAGTTAAGTAATCATTTAAATTAAGCCATATTAAGGGAGAAAAAATCTTGACCATTGATAAAAAACACAATACAGGAGAAAAACTCTTTCTCTTCATTATCCCTTATCTTGTTTCCACACACTATGAAGCCTGTCAGTCAGTACTATAGAGGTAGGATTTACTCTCTAATCCCATTTTACTTCAAACAATTGCTCAATGCCACTCTGTGACACACACATTTTATATCCTCTCTTCCCACAGACCATCAAAACATAGTTGCTAAGATCCAAGATCAAGCTATCATCCACAATAAAGAAGCAGAAGCATTTACTTAGCGCACTCCATGAATGACATACATCTTTTACAGAGGGGTAAAGAGAGTATTCCAGGCCAGATTTAAATGACTGGATCAAGACACATTCTATAGAACATTTTATGTTATATCTTTTTAAAAACAAATGTAACTAACCTATGAATGCTTTCAAAGATGTCTGCTGGTTTTACGTAGTTTAACCCTAGTCTAATTAGCAATGTATTGCTAAGGAGATAATTTAATAACTGAAATCTGTATGTAATGACTATCAAAATAACAAGTTACTTTTTTCTGAATTGAATATTTTGAAAGCTTTTAGACCCTTCAATATGTAAGCTAGAAATTCAATAAATATAGTTGTGCCCCCTTTCAGTAATAGCTGTTTTCCTTTATCAAAAGACTCAACAGCAGGGCAGGGAATCACATACTATAAGAGGAAGTAGGAAATATCCTACAAGAGTTATTAATTTGGTTAGTGAACCTGAATGGAGCAGAGGTCAGTGAGGGAGTTGACAGTATGCTTTATCAAAAGATGGCTGTAGCTACACAACCACCACAAGCTATGAAGAGTAACAATGTTATCTTTATTCAGAATTTTCAGAGCTTGGTCTTCATTTATGCTCATGGATCCCTCCTCATTCATCAAGTACACAGGTTGATTTTAAAATACAGAGTTCTCACAGTGTCCGCTGGAATCAATACCATTGTAGAGTTCACTAACAAAAACCAAATAATTTTCTTGCTGAAGATATTTCAGTGCCTGGGCAGATGGTCAGGACTTTAGAAACCAAGATTGAAAGTTCCATGTTTTCATTCAGCTTTTGAAAAAAGTATGTTCTCAGCTACATGGATATTTCATTTTGATTTTATTCATGTAGCTGCATTATTCTGAATATCCAAGCTATTTCTGAACCATTATGGATAACAGTTGTGTTGCTTCATTGACAAAATATATGAAGAAAACTTACAAAATTAAATCAAATAAACCATCTTCCAAGCCTTGTCTATATGTAGGCTAAACAGTGAGTTTCAGCAGAAGTATGTAAAGCCAAATCTAAAATAGGGATGTGGGTATTTTAAGAGAGAAATGTCAAATTTACAACCCAACATTATATTTTATGTACTGGCATAACCTGTCATGCAAAAGTATTTTTGCATAACATTTTCAAAAGTAGCTTTGTACTTGTGGTTCAGCCCCAAGCAGTGGCTGGGCAGCATATGCCACTCACTCACTCCCAGAGGAGAAACAGACTAATCCTCTCTGGATTGCGGTAAGGACAGTTTGCTGACAAGTGCTGTGAAAGGGGAACAGTAACAGCCTGCAGCAAATTACACTAACACACAGTGGAGACAGGACAAGGGGCAATGGCCTCAAATTGGAGCACAGGAAGTTCTGCACCAACATGCGGAAGAACTTTTTCCCAGTGAGGGTGGCAGAGCCCTGGCACAGGCTGCCCAGGGGGGTTGTGGAGTCTCCTTCTCTGCAGATATTCCAGACCTGTCTGGATACCTACCTGTGCGACCTGTCCTAGGGAGCTGCTTTGGCAGGGGGGTTGGACCCAATGATCTCTGGAGGTCCCTTCCAACCCCTATAATTCTGTGACAGCATAGAGTATCCTGTTGACCCAACAATAACAGAGCGCTGCACTAACACAAGAACTGACCTGACATCCCAGGCACACTTGGTCTGTCCCAGGGGCACCCAGGAGCTCTACTCCCTGACCAGCCTCTTTTATGGGGGAGGATGTCGGGTGGTGTGGAAACAGCCTGGGCTGACTCAGCTCACCTGGGCTGGCTGCCTGGGGAGGTTAACTCTGGCCTGGCCAGAACCAGGACAGTACTTCAACAAGTAATACAGGCTTTTGATTTCCCATTCTGAACATTAAACCAGGCTTTTCTGCAGCAAAAATGTTATTAAACCTTAGACAAGACAGCACTTTTTTGTCTTCCTTGGCTTAGAAAGGGTAGAGGACTGACTACCAACATGTTTGCACAAATCTACAGTTTATGCCAAAGTAAAGATCTTAAAGTAAATATTTATACCCAAGAATTTTGTACAGATAATCCTAGGGAGTTCCTGCACTGGGGAAAGTGGAAGGTTGGCAAGGTTTTTCCACAAAAAAAAATTGGCAAATATAATTCTGTTCTCAGGTACCAATGAAATTTAAATGGAAATATTGTGAGGTCAGACCTTCACTGTGCATTCTCACCATCTAAAGATTACCAATTGACATGAAAAAACTTTAAAATCCATGAGTATAATGAAATGAATAGATTCCTTAGGCTTTTTAACAGCACAGAGCTTGACAGTGCAGAACTGAAGTGGTCTCGTTTCTCCACAGTATGATGAGGTTCAGAGGAATCAATTAGCAACAGATTTTAAGATATTCTATGGCTGACATATAGCTGACACTTACACTTCAAGAATATTAGCATATGCACTTCCCATATTGATACTAGTAAATCCTATGGGCATATCTATAACCAACGATACACCTACAAGTTTCCTTGCTTTGAAGCCCAGTCCTCCAAGTCATCACCATAAAAAACTCATACTGTGTGTTTGTATCAGCCCACTTATACTGATCTATGGATGAGATCACCAGTCCTTATTTATAAAAGCTGATGGGGATATCTACTTGGCTGCTCAGCCATGTCGCAGCTATGGGGTATCAGCAGTGACACTCAAGACTTTGGAAACACTAGGTACCATGCTGCTGCTCTTCAGGTCCTCCTTTTATTTGAATTAACACCTGTGTGGTATTTGAGAGGCACACCCAGACAAGCTCTTTGCCCTTCATTTTAAAATTTTCTATTTCTGCAGTATTCTGCTTATGTGTCTCAAACAGTGCTGGAAGGTGTCACCCCATCACTCTGCTACCTGGAAAGAGCATAGCATCACAGCTAGAGCTTGTAGTCAACATATAGGCTGATTTCAGCATAAATGTGCCTTTAATGTTTAAAGCTAAATTTTTAACTAACTTTCAGTGAGCTAAGCTTGATTTAGCACACAGAACTGTTACTTTGATATTCAATTACCAGCAACTGCATTCTCAAATACCTACCCCTGCAATCTATAGATTCAAAAACCACAGGCAGGTTTCAAAATCTGTCTTAAAAAAGCATAAAACAGAATATCTTTTAAGATCCATGGATGATGGTAACTTACAAAACTGTTTTCAGTTATGTAACAATGAACTTCTAAGTCTGACATAAGCTTTGCTACAAAAAATAGAAGTATTCCTGCGTTCAAATATATTCTGCCTTGAAGATTTCAGTGAAATGGAAGAGTGAGTTTGGAAAGCAGCTGTGATAAAGCAGTTCAGGTCCTGTGGGTGTAGGTGATAGGGCTGTTAAGGTTACATGGGTGTCCTAAGTGTACATTTTCATACCACAATATGGCTGACCTAATTTTAGAAAAGACAGAAATAACTGAAACTTCCTTTATCTAAACATGCCACATTATCTTGCCACATTATTATGTAATGGGCTTGATTTGATTCACTGAATAACTCTTCTGAATCACTATACAACTCCCCAAAAATGATGAATTCTGGAGTATTCAATATCACTTAATGTCATCTGTATTTCATAACAAATAAACATCATACTGGCTGTGTTGTCACTGGGTGCTGACAAGACACTATTAAAAGAAAACATTTGATCACCATGTGGATTATAATTATAATCATACTGAATACCATAAGATAGTTATTCAAAATCACTTAGATTATTATAATAAATATTTGGAACAGAATAAATGGTGATTCCTCAAGACACATTTGTTACTACTACAATGTTAGGTAGCGACACACTAGAGACACACTAGATAGGAAAAGGCACTATACAAAACAACCACAGGTAGACATAAGTGGTATTTTTCAGTGTTTTTCATTTACAGCAAAGTCTGTATTTGAGATTCTGTGATCACACAATATATGAATACTTGTGAGCTAGTTAGAAGTGGTAAAAAAAAATAAATTAATTAAACTGTCAACATTTTCTATCTAGGTTTTCAAGTAGCTCTCCTTCTGAAATATCTTTATTGCATGTAAAATTTCCAAACCTATTTCAATACCTAAAGCACTTTAGTAATGAGATTTTTAAGTGAAGAAATTGTATTTTAAAAATTAATTTTCCCTCAAGATATCAACTTCCCTGTCCTATTTGTATTGATATACAACACCCCAAAAAAACCAAAAACCCATATATATATACACATATATATGACTTTTGAAAACAGAATCCAAAGAAAGCCGTGATCAGTCCAAAATAATTACCAGTAGCATGTTCCAAAAAGAATAGAACCATGATTCTGTATAATTTTATTACTGACTGGAATGCTAAAAGCACTAGTCAAACACAGCTTTGTTGTACTGCATCTGTAAATTAACTGGGCTAAATTACAGCCACTCCAGTGATGCTGAAGCTAAATGGTAACAGAGAAACATTTCATACTATGCATATCCCATCTTTCCTGTAGAAGCATTTTGTACTGGTTTTTCCCCTCGTAACTGTTACATGGAAACTGATGGGAGATAAGCCCATCTAGAAGTCCCCTCTCTACATGTGAAAGCAGAAGCTGCAACTGCCTTTAGTTTATATGTAGCTTCCCAGTTTTCACGGGCATGCAGCGAGCGTTCACATAACTAAAGCTAAATACTTGTGGAATAAAACTCCCTCCTCTGTCAGGAGATGGAAGCAGAGACAAGCTACAAAGGAGTAGTTTGAAAACGTTGCCTGGGCACGCAGGGATGGTATTTGGAAAAGCTGAATCTGAACTAGAGAGACTTGCAATGGAAACTGAGCAATACAACAAAAAAACCCTTTCTACCAGTACATCACTAGTGACAAGTGGAACAAGGAAAATGTAGGACCATGGTCGAACAGGGTTGATGATTTAATAACAGCAGATAGAGATACACATTGAGGGACCTGATGCCTTTTCTGCCTTAGACTGAAGGTAAGCTACCAAGGCCTCCCAGGCCTCTGCGCCCAGATGCAGGGGGAAATGGTGGCTTTGAAGAGGGGTTGAGTCAATGATTATATGAGAGACATCCTGACCCCCATGTAGGACATGATAGATTTCATCCGAGCAGTCCAAGAGCTGTCTGTTGTCCAGACCCAGAAAGGTAGCTGGATGGTGGACTGCAAATTGTTAGGGAAGGCAAAGAGTGGGTACAGTTCTTGGCTCTGTGCTCATGAGAGGGGGGAGGAAGGAGGCGCTGTCTGTTTGAGGCCTTTTTGTTTCTGCTTCAAGGGACTTGGATCTGATAGCCCTGTCCTCCACTGTAGATATAAGCAGCAGAGCATGAGAAGCCTCCTGAAGGGCACTCTGAGTGGGGATTGGGATGAAGCCTAGAAAAAAGGTGGGACTGCTACATGGGGCAGGTATCCCCAGCACTGAGAAAGGAGATGTACAGAGAGATGGATAAACCTTTGCAATTTCTAGATCCCTAGAGGAAGCCTTCTTACCTGAGAACCCTTTGTGTGTCTGCCTTTAGAATCAAGATCAAAATTAAGAATAATTCATAAATCTTCTGAAATATGCATCCTTATTAATATTCCAGTGATCCAAATTTGGGACAGGGATGGTAAAGGGAGGAAAGGAGGGAGGAAGAGAGACTATTTAGAAACTGATCAATTTCCTATTGTACATTTGGGGTTTTTCTTTGATTATGGGTTTGTTTATTGAGTTTGGACGGCTGTGTTGTTTTGCTTGAAGGCTTCAGCAAAGGCCCTCGTCATGTTCTAATGACTAGACACATAGCAGACACTAACACGTTACAGATATTACGAGAAATAAGCATTCAGCAAAGAACTAGGGCTACAAACCAGTGAGATATAACTATATTGAGATACATAGTTAGGCTGGACTCCCTGTTTTCCCATGGGACTAAGAATCCACTGTCTCCTTTTCCCTTTTTTTATTTTGTTGCCATATGATAATCATAACTCTCTCTTGATATACTAAAGTGTAAGAAATTGTCAGAGAGATGAGTAAATCTTAAAATTTGTGCTATGAGTGAACAGCTAAAGACACAGTAAATAGGACAACATAAATTTTAACATACAAGTTGAGCTAAATGACAAATTAGGTTTTGCTGTCCAAATAATGCACTATTATCTTATACACACAGCAGAAAAGATGCAAAAAAGGGAAAAAGTATTTAATATTTAAGTACTATCAGCTTCTAAAATGACTTAAAAATAGTGTGGGTGAAGGAAAGGTTAAAAGTGATGGCCTATATGTTGAAAGGGTTGCCAGATTAGGGAGTAGAAGGGTAGTTAATCAGCTTAAATTTAAGAGTTATATGCTTAAAATTACTTTTTCCCCACAGATGCCTAAGTTGTTAAGGCTGAAATCAAAACTGGGATTTCCTTCACGAGTGTCTCTAAGTAGGGAGGATAAAAAATTCCAGCCACTCCCACAGCAGAGCAGAAGAGTGAGGAGAAGCCCTTTCTAATTGTGTATTATCCTTGATTAAATCACGGTGAGGGCCTTGCCATAAACCCTGGCTGCAGTCCTCCTATTGGCCTCCTGTGCTCATGGATTCCTGAAAGAAATACTTGCAGTACATCTTATGTTAATGGCAATAGACATGGTTAAAGCATACTTACATTTGGTGACTGCTATCTATTGCCCTGTCAAACCAAATGCGATGACACTTGTATACTTGGAAACCTGGCATTCCAATTACCTGTTTGATTGATTACCAGTACTGTTCTCCTTCTCCAAATTCCAAACCTACACATCTTTACTAGAAAATGGTACTGAATTAATGACTGAAAGACCCAGTTTACTCAATTTAAAGAAAATAATCTGCTTATGCTTACGCTGGTTTTAGCCTACAGAGTCCCTCCCATCTTATACATGATGCCATCCACCACTGTATTTTGTACTTGCCTAAAATTACACTTAGATACCTCATTTAGCTTTCACTTCACTGCTAATGATCTCTTAATGAAAAGGCCACATATGTTGGAATTGGAAAAAAAATACTTTGGGGAAAAAATCTGTGTGCATTTGTATTTTTTTCTATTCTGACTTCAGCACGAGTAGAAGTACAATCCATACAGCGTTATCAGAGTAAAAAAATGTCATGTAATATCATTTAATGAAGGATAGTTGAGTAAGGCAAAGAGCCCAGCTGTTCTAGATTTAACCTAAAATGAGACAGTCTATGGATTGTGTTTTAAATCCTTGAAAGCAGCTACCTCCTGAGGTGATGTTACTTCATTCACAAAACCTACTATGTAGGATACTATATAATTATGATGGGACAATCTTATACAGCAAATTTTACCAATCTAGAAGAAACTGCTTTGTAAATATTCAATTAGAATTTTATTAATAATCTTAACTTTTGCGATTCTGCCATCTGTTTCTAGAAAGCATTTATCAATGAGTATCAATGAATAAATCCAATTTTCATCCGCCACAAGTTAACTACTTGAGCGTAACTTCTCTTACAACAAAGAATTTGTGAATGAAACAGGTCAAATTTTATGGAATCACAACTCATAGTTTTGTTTTGTCCTGGTATTTTAGGTTTGCCTGCCTTGCATAAGAACTATTTCAGCAATCTTTTCTTTACATACAAATCAATGTAATAGTTACGGACTTAGTATCTCATAAAACCAATGTTTTACAAGGAAAAGCCCAGAATTATTGCACCAGTATTCTTTATATGATGATTACTGCTCAAAGGTCTAAACAGTCTATGAAACAGGGAACATTTAAACAAAAGCTTTATCTTTTTAATGCTGTAGTTAAAGAAAAAATATAAAAGCATCTCTTGTCTGTAAATTGAAATAAATGCATCTCTGTTCCATAATTTCAAATAAAGAGGTTTGGTGTTCTTTAAAAAAATAAAAAATAAAATAAAAAGCTTAAAAATTAATGACCTCAAGTTGAAACAGAGCCTGGAATAATTTCAGCCCCCTGAAAAGCACTTGAGAAAGTTACAAGCATTTAAAAATCTATGAGCTATGTAATGAAAACTGCATTTCAACATGACATGTCCTTATTAGCACTGTCTTCCACAGTCTTTCAAAAACCATTTAAGCACCGTTTCAGATTTTTATCTCTAAGTTACACAGATGCAAATCTTCCTTTGCTTCCCCAGCAATACATCAGGAACAACTAGACACATAGGTGACATTTGTGGCAGTATTCTTTTTGCAGATAGGATTATGCTTAATTGTTAAGACTGCAAAGAGAACAAGCATCCTACTGACTAGTATCAGTTTTCTATAGACAGGTTTAACTCTGCCCATTCAGCACACAGCACTAAGGTAAGACTGCTCTTCACTGAGAGGTAGCTGAGAACCAGGAACAAGGTGTGAACTTTCTTGAGGGCTCCTCTACAAAGTCTAGTTCTGCTACAGTATACTAAACACTGAAACAGAGCCAACAAGGTGGCGCATACCCAAGCTGAGCTTTAATTAACACATTAGGTATTTGAATCATGAATCCAAAGTTCATGTCCATGGAGATCCATGCTGCAGAAACATGGGTTCTATGAGGTCGGGAAGCCACGTGTGAGCAAATAAGCATTTCTGGCTCCCAAAGCACCATAGAGCTCAACACACAGAAGTCACATAGGAGTCAGCTCAGAATTAGCCAGCCCATTTGTGCCATCTTGTTCAACTTCCTGCGCTATCCACAGCCTGTCCTACCCCTGTGCAGGCACCAGCATGTGCCTGTGAGCTTAAGCTCCATGGTGTCCCTTTCCACAGGCGTCCCAGGGGGCTTCTCCATTTCCAAAGGTACCCTGACACATGACAGACACATCCCTTCTCAGGTAACAAGCAGCTGGTTGTTTTACAGAATACTGCATGCACCAAAATATTTTTACTGAAGAGGGAGTATAAAAGCAGAAAAAGCAGAGAATGCACCTAGGTGATAATACATAAGCCTTTACTACAGGAGTAAATAAGGTTTTTTTCTCTCTCAAGAGCTATAGTAATTCTACAGGTGTTGGCAGGTGCTGATTTGGCTTTTGTATTTGAAAGTGGCTATTTCCTTCAGTTAATATGATCATTTGAGAAAGATTTTAATGAATACGAGCATCTGAAAAATGTGCAGCCTGCTCATGTAGTAAGCAGGCTATACAGTGAAAATCCAGCTTCCATAAAGCACATTTTATTTGAAATTCACTTTGACATGGCTTTTCAGGCTGAATGAATTGAATAGAAAACTGTACAAATCCATCTGTTGTGAACTTTTCATGTTTATTCTACAGGGGTTAGTACATACATGAGTGACACATTAATTAAGGGTAAGGTGATAGTGAGCTGAGCCCCGGTTACCTGAAGAGCTGACTGTGGCTGGGGAAGCCAAAACTGAATCATCCATCAAATCAAAATATCAACTTGCTTGTATAATGTGAGTTCTTACACAGGAAAACTACTCTCTTATAATCAGTTCTAACTATGACACGACTATAGACTTCAGCTGGAAGCAGTTTTCACTTTACTCCTTATCCTGTCATCAGAAAGAGCATATGGTAAAACCACAGCATAAAACTGTTCATTTTTACACACCCAAAATTTTTACCAGACATGGTTTTGGTGCTTAAAGGAAATTAAAGCACAGTCCTATACAACTTGATGAATGTTCCTAACACTTAGAAGGAGCTCAGAATTTCATGACTATTAGATAAGGGGGGGGGGGGGGGGTGTAGGAACCAACAAACAAAACAAAAAACTCTGCACCACAAAAACTTATTACAAAATCTTTTATGATAAGAAAGACCATGTTTTCCATCCATATTTTCAGAGATTTGTATATCCTCTCTCAGAAATTTGTATTTGGTTACTTTTTTAATGAATTATTTAAACTAAGAGAGTGCCTATACCTCAACATTAGGTTTCACTCTTACTGACTGCCAAGACATGAAGGATCAAATCCTGAACTATTCAACTGCATCAGCAAGGCTTCTTGGATTTTTTTTCATGCATTTTAATAGGTATAAGTTCAGATCAAACTGGGTATCCATTCTGCTTTTCAGTGTAAATATAATCCTGCACTAGGGTCTCACAAAGTTATTTGCGAATACCTGTTTTGAGGACTATTTTAGTAGTTAAGGAGTACTGCACCACAGGGTGTATTCCTGGTGACAGCCTTTATTCATTTACGAGCAGAGAGCTGGAATATGTTTAAAAACAACTAGAGCATTCAGTACTGTTGACACTCTGTTACTTCAGCAAGAATAGCATACTACCTGCTACTAGTACCGAGTACCACCCTTCCAGGTGTGTGGGTCACTTGGGTAAAATGGCACCTAACACAATACAGATTCACAGACTTGTAGGGGTTGGAAGGGATCTCCAGAGATCAAGTGCAACCCCCCTGCCAAAGCAGGCTCCCTAGGACAGATAAGCATCCAGTCAGGTCTTGAGTATCTCCAAGGAAGGAGACTCCACAACCCCCCTGGGCAGCCTGTGCCAGTGCTCTGTCACCCTCACCATGAGAAACTTCTGCATGTTGTTGCGGAACGTCCTGTGCTTCAACCTGAAGCCATTGCCCCTTGTCCTGTCCCCACAGACCACTGAAAAAAGGCTGGCTATTTCCCCCTGTCTCCCACACTTCAGGTATTTACAAATTGCTTCTAAGCAGAAACAAGCTGACTTTGATTTTATCAAGAATCCAGGTGCTTTCATTTTAGCTGCACTCAAAAAGCCTCCCACTCTTCACTGTGCTTCTTAAAGTTGGGCAGGTTGAGGCCTGTCATTTCCCCATAAACTAAAACTAATGAGTGTGAGTTGCAGTAGCCAAAAATATTGGTACCTGTTTTCAGATTGCTTAATTAATTTCTAGCCTACTCTTAACAGGTGTCAGAATCACAGAATGAGTAATGTTGGAAGGGATCTTTAAAGGTCACCTAGTCCAAACACCCTGCAGTAAGTAGTAGGGGCATCACTAACTAAATCAGGTTTCTCAGAGCCCCAAGGTCAAGCCTGACCTTGAATATCTCTGGGGATGTATTGGGCCTCCACTACCTCTTTGGGCAACCTGTTCCAGTGATCTACCACCCTCATACAGAAGAATTTTTTTCCTAATATCCAACCTAAATCTCCCCTTTTTGAGTTTAAAATCACTGTCTCTTGTCCTACTGCTACACGCCTTCATGAACAGTTCTTCCCCAGCTTTCCTATAGGCATCTCTCAGGTATTGGAAGGCTGCTGTAAGGTCCCCCCAGAGCCTTCTCCAGGCTGAACAACCACAATTCTCTCAGCCTGTCTTCTTAGGAGAGGTGCTTCCAGCCCACTGATCATTTTTGTGGCCTCCTCTGGACATGCTCCAACAGTTCCATGTCCTTCTTGTGCTGAGGGCTCCAAAGCCAGACACAGTACTCCAGGTGGGGTCTCACAAGAGCAGAGTAGAGGGGCAGAATCACCTCTCTCTATCTGCTGGCCACACTTCTGATGCAGCCCAGAATGCGGTTGGCCTTCTGAGCTGCAGATGCACAAGGGTGGTTCATGTCCAGCTTCTCACCCACAAGTACTCCCAAGTCCTTTTCCTCCGGGCTGTTTTCCAGAACATCATCTCCTAACCTGTATGGATAAAAAGGATTGTTCCAATCCAGGTGCAGGACCCAGCAAATTGGCTTTGTTGAACCTCATGAGGTTCACATGGGCACACTTCTTCAGTTTGTCCAGATCCCTCTGGATGGCATCCTGCTCCTCTGGCATGTTAACCTCACCACCCAGCTTGGTGTCCTACTATTTTTATTTTCTGCCCAGGTTAAATTCTGCCATTTGTGCCACTGTATTCAGGTTTTGACATTACTCCATAAATGCAGCAGCATCCAGAAATCTAGATTATAAACTGTACCTGTGCTGGCCTGTCAGCATTTCTAATGAGACTGTTATTTAAATTTAGCTTTGACAGCAAGTTAAATATTAGTTTAATTGCAAATTACACTCTAAATCAAATTTTCTAGTAGGGGCAATGAATGTTTGCTATTGAGTGATGGTTTAATTTATTTCTAACAGGGACTTAAAAGACTTCTCTTACAATTGTAGCTCGAAACAAAGCAGAACAGATTGAATGAAAAAAAGAACACTTTTGTAGATATAAGTTTAAAGGGAATTTTGGACTTTACAAAAACACCAAGTTAAAATTGTACAGGGACTCATAGGTTGTGAAATGCAAAGACTAAAAGAACCTTTTGAACTTTTTTAACCACTAAAGGAAAGAAAGTGTTAAGAGCAGGAAAAACATTTGAGGGATTACTGTTATATGTTTTTTTAAAAAACTCCCCGAATATTATAAAAAATTTCTGTGAGTCACTAAAGAGCTTGAAGCCAATCCTCCCTGGTGTCACATACTGCTACTACTACTACTACTTTAAAGAATTCCCCAAAACATTCAAATTTGATTTCCAGACTTTTGGTGACTGCTAGATGCTTAATATGACTAGTTTCTATCAGACATCTGATCATTTATTTGCACACCCAAACATGAATTTGGTAGGCCAATATTAAGTTAAAAGCAAACCAAAACAAGCTGCCATGAAAACAAACTCTACACACACAGATACAACTTAAGACCCAGAAAAGTAATAATGCTAAAATTAACAGACTCTATAATAAAGGGAGTGGAAGGAATAATGACTGACTTTTACGCTCCCCAAAACCCAAACCACCTTACAGACACAAGCGTTGCTCACGGCTTCTGGGAGCAGCGCATCGCGGATTTTGCATTCAAGAATTCACAAGACTGGGATATCAAGTTGACTACCTGGCATAAGGAGTGTTATTTAATGCTTTTTTTAAGCAGTGGTGCCACTGCCAGTATTCTGATGATAAAAAGCTTTAGGGTCAATGATGAAAATGGGGAGGGGTTAAAAAGAAAAGTATTCTTTCACCTGCAACACTGAAGATCAGGTTTATTAAAAGCATTAAAGGAACAAGTGACTTGAAAATTGAAAATCTAGTGTCTCCAGTGGCTGTTTTATCTTTCTTTTCCAGAAAATTCTAAGAAAAATTCCACAAGCAATCACAGTAATTTAGCCTTATTTTATTTTTTTGATCAAAGTGGAATTAAAAAAATAACAGAATCCAAAGAAAAGCTTAGTCCTTTAACTGAGGTAAGGGTTTGGTTAGACTTACTTGAAACTAAACTAGGTATTATTTCTCATTTGATTCTTAATTATTCTGTTGTAAAATTATTTTACTTTGAAATTTTTCTACAAACACACAAAAATATTTCTGACAAAGATTTAATAATTTTGTGTTATCACTCATACTTTTAACTGAAATAAATGCTAACACTGTGTTTAATCTAAAGATATCAAACTTTTTACTATATTTATGTTTGTATGATCAACTTGTTTTGTGGCTCTTAAATAAAACCAAAAGTGATTTACTCATACCTCAACAATACTGAGCCTCTACTTTCAAAGAAAGAATTTTAGTAAAGTTAAACACACAGCAATAGGATGAGGGATAATGGTTTTAAAATAGAAAAGGAGAGATTTAGATTGGATATTTGGAAAAAGTTCTTCAGTTTGAGGGTGGTAGATCACTGGAACAGGTTGCCTGGAGAGGTAGTGGAGGCCCCATTCAAACCTGGAGACATTCACGGTCAGGCTTGAGATATTTGATATATATATATATATCTGAGATATTTGATCTAGTGAAGATGCCTCTGCTTACTGCAGGGGTGTTGGACTAGTTGGTCTTTAAAGGTCTTTTCCAACCTAACACATTCTGTAATTCTATGATTATGAGACTGAATATATAGTACTTACTTGGTATAGAAATCATCATAAATTGAGACAGTTATTCTATGAACTGTAATATTTGAAAAAAAATTAGCTATGCTCAGACCACATTATAGGCTATTTTTTAGTTTAAGATTCTGTAGTGAGCCCTCAAGAGTTATTTCCCCTGTAAAACTAAATTCTTTCTGAAGAATTCTCAAGAATATTAAGAGATTCTACTCTTATTTTTCCTAGCAAGACGAAGCAAATTTTTCATACAGTTTGTCCCTACATACTACAAAAGGTAGGTAAAAAAGGAAGCTTTCAGTGATTTTGTGTCACATTCCCTGAAAGTTCTGCCTTCTTTGTTCTCTGGTAGTTGCAAGAAAAATCTAAATTTTCATCAAAAAAGGCATGCCTATGTTTATGTGGTAGTGTGAAAATGAGAATTCCCAAGTTCAATCCAAAATAACATGCAAGGATTTTTGTTGGCCTCTCTAGGAATAGTCACACGCTTGATGTTGGAAATCCTGCCTGGCAGAAGCTAACTCTCTCCCCCATGATACAGAAAAGAAATCCTTACAGTCTTGTTTCTGTAGGTACCATGATGATAACACAAGGCAAGAGACTGTCTTGCTTCCCTTCCCTACACTGAACAACCTTGTAGGAGTCAGAAGCGGATGTTTCTCTCTTTATGAGCCACTATATAACCTACCAGTGCCATTGAAACCACTGTCACTTTTCTAGTTATGTTTAAAGAAATACTGTAGAATCCCAATTTTCACATTCTTTCGACAGCCTTCTGCTTGATGGAGTAGAACAGTGATATAAAATGTTTCTTGCAACAAAAGACACAATCAGGTGTTTCCATATATGAATCACAACAGAAAATACACTAGTTTCAGTGCTGTCTTCTTTCCTCTTCCCAGGTAGCTTGTAAGAGGCTGTCAAGTATGTGGCATTCTCAGCCTTAAACCATTTACTGTCACAGAGTATGTCAGCAGCAGCCAGAGATGAGGACTGCAGAGCTGAGGACTGCACCAGGTATTCATGCAGGAATTGGAGCATCAACTAGAACTCACTTAAAAAATTGAAACAAAGAGCAAAAACCCAAATTAAAAAGAAAAAAAGGGCACTGCAATATTTTTCCCCCTCCTGAGACAAAAGCACTTTATCTGTGTCAGCCTCTATTTTTCTTTATACACCCATATAAGAATAAATTTACCCCACTCTCCAAGGAAGTGAATACAACAGCCTCGTTCCTTCAGTACAGTAATTTCTTCTTCTAAAAAAACAACCAAACAAGGATTGATTTGAGCAACTGAAAGCTTTCATCCTATTAAAACTCGACAGGTAGGAGGAAAGCAAATTTTAAAACTGTTGACAGGTTTGCTTGGAGGATACATGGGAACATCAGGCAAGAACATAAAAAATGACAAATCAGGCAAATATAATTTGAATTCTCATGTTTTACTAAAAGCAAAGATAAAATATTTAGATGTTATTTCAGAATGCCTCTTTTGTTTATTACTGTATTCGTTTGTTTCACTGAAACTGATACTAGGCAAATGAAGTATAAATACACACAAAACCAAAATAACCCAGAACAAAATACTGAAAAGATTTGGATGGCAGATACTGTTCATTCAACCCTCCTCTTTAGTTCCAAAACCTGACATTAACAAAAGTGGGGACAGGTGGGACAAACAGCTGCTCAAAGTTTTCACTTCAGTTGTTTAAACTACTGAAGTAACAAAACATTAATTTCATTACCTTGGGAATTAATGACCAAAAAGCAAGTAATAAATTGCTACAGACTCTTTTCTTCACAAATAACTTTAAAAGATTAGGTTAGATTTCATGCTTAGTAGTGTTCTGTGGAGTCTAAAGCAAAAATGCAAAATACATGTTCAAAAACTGTATTGTACTTCTGCTTTGTATGAAATCTAAAAGAAATGGGGATTGAAAGAAGACACAGGGACTAAAAATTCTTATTCATGCCTATTTCTGGTACTGTTACTATAGTTTATGTAGTGACTTCATATGTATGCCAATAAAATTGTTTTCCTGGTTGCTAGATTTATCAGATTAAAACAAGTACATTTGTTTTAATGAATCTAACACTGGAAAAGTGGCCTACTGGTAGAATTATAACAAGTGCATGATTAATCTAGTATTTTTCTGTCACTAAAGAAGTGTTATGCTGTCATAGCCTAACAAGAAGTGTTTGAATAGTTTTAGTTTTGCAGTACAAGAAAATCCATAGCTAAGGAAAAACAATCTTTAATTTCAAAATACAGTTGAAATACTTTGGTGACCAAACACCAAAGTGTTTGGTTCAACACCCCAGAAAATTATGAAAATATGGATTCTGTTTTAAAGACTTCACAATGTCTTTCTGACAGAAAAACGCCAATTAATAAAACTTTAAAATGAAGGCAAAGTATAATATATGGTTTTGGTCAGTGTACCCCTCCAGCTGTTCTACTGCTAAATAGTCTTGTTACCTTCAACGTAGGATGGCCCTGCACTAAACTGATGTCCTTTTGAGTCTACACAAGACTGTGGTTCTGGTCACAGAATCACAGACTGGTTTGGGTTGGAAGGGACCCTAAAGATCATCTAGTTCCAACCCCCTGCCATGGTTAGGGACACCCTCCGCTAGACCGGGCTGCCCAAAGCCCCATCCAACCCAGCCTGGAACACTGACAGGGAGGGGGCAGCCACAGCTTCTCTGGGCAGAGTCCTTCCTTCCTGTATATATAAGCTGAATGTATCAGTACTTTATGGCAGATACCCTGTCCCATGACTTCCTTTAATACACTTGGTGTTTTATGTCTCTATCAGCTAGCTACCTGCAGAGCCTACCCTACAGTGGGATTTTGTGACTCTGTGGAAGCAACAGGACTGATAGGCAGGTCAGTACAGGCATGCTGCACATGTGAAAGCACACACTGTCTTTTGAGCTCTTACAAGTGATTCCATTCTCCAAAGACATACCAGTGCCACCTGTTTACAACACTGCCTTGATCTGTGCTGCTTAAGTCAACCTGCACCACTGATAAAAATCTCTGGGGAAATCAGCTTGAAGTATTCAGCCATAGTTTTTGTGAACCTATGAAGTAAGAAACCCAGAAAAAAGTATTAAACAAACACACTGAAGAATCTCAGGTTTACTTTCTAAAAGAAAATGTTAGCAGTTGCCTGAAGGAAATATGAATTACAAGCAACAGCTGAACAGGTATAACCCCACTGGACAGACGTCCCTTCACTCCAGACAACAAAAGGGCTCATTCTGGAAGTTTAAACTGTAAACTTCTATGTACACAAAAATAAACGGTTTTGTTGTGATTCCTGATACCAATTTTCTGCCACAGCTATTTCTGCCACAATTACACAAGCTCAACTAAAGTGCATTAAGATGCATTTCTGTTACAGCAAGATAACATAAATATCAATGAAGCTTTCTGCACAGTGCTCCAATTTCTGAAAGACTGTGGGAGCCTACACTTCTCACTGACTTTAGAGGACAAGGAATGCTCACAGCATCTGTTACAGAGGAGACATCTCTTCTTGAATTTTTTTTCAAGGTTCATTTTTAAGATTCCTGTTGCAAAATGGTTCAGTTTTGTAGAAAACACCTGCATATTGGTTCTGAAAAGGTCCTGAGATTTACAACCAAGCCTGTTTCTTCCTGTTTGCATATTACTGCATGTAAGGATAATGATGCAGTTCAGACTCATACCACTGCAGCTGTGCAACTCCTTTTATTATTTCATTCAGCTTGCTGTGATAACTCATAAAACTCAATGAGCTTGTAAAGGAGAAAGTGAAGACAGGATACAAACATTCAGATATCAAAGACAAGTCAGACAGCAGATACCAGAGAACAAAAGGGATTTTACTCACTCTTCTACAACATTACTATTCTACCAAGGACAAAATAACCTTGCAGTTTCCACTAAATACATCAAATTTTGAAATGCATTTAATAAGATCCTTGAAAACAATTTCATCTTCATGTTAAACAAACAACTGTAACTTCTTTTATATCAGTAGGCTGGTAATATTTATCTTCACTGTGTATATATTACACTTATCATTTCAGAAATGATTTGTGTGGTTACAGATTGCTTCTGCAAAGTCATTAGATAACATTAAAATCTTAGCTGTATCCATCATCAGTTTCACTATAAAATGCTGCTCTGAAATGTTTTCTTGCTGGGAAATGCTGATGAGCCAAGAGCAAGGTGTTACTTGAAAGACAAGAAGGGGGGAAGAATGGGACAAATATTTCAATAAGGCAAAAATATTCCACCTTGAGAATTTCTGGAAAATGATAGTCCTTTGTTTTGGGAAAAAAAATTTAAAAATTTACAGTTCTATCTGGAACCTCACAATAAAGAGCCCAAGATTCCACAGAGTTTAGTTCTATTTTACTGCATCATAACTTGGTGACAAGTAATCCTCAAAACTTTAGCTGAGCCTGTACATCACAGCACATCGATTGTACACCAGCTTTCTATTGA
This sequence comes from Laterallus jamaicensis coturniculus, assembly GCA_022605575.1. Classification (NCBI taxonomy): domain Eukaryota; kingdom Metazoa; phylum Chordata; class Aves; order Gruiformes; family Rallidae; genus Laterallus; species Laterallus jamaicensis. The sequence goes on from JAKCOX010000120.1 coordinate 764,038, forward strand.
GACATGGATATTTTAACAATAATCTCAAAAAATAGGATGAATTTTTAACACATTTCCATTTTTAAAATTACTAATCTGGATGCTTAATCAATCATTTGCTTTCAGGTATTTCTCTCTAGCTTTCAGATTGTGTTTTACAGCCATTAAAAAAAAAAAAAAGGACTTCAAAAAAACCAGCCTGAAAGACAAAAATACAAAAGTACTTTTTACATAACAAATGTTCATTCTCAGAACTCTGCTGAGGCACTGACTTCATTTCTCAGTTTAGTGTTTTTTCAGCAGCAGACCAGCCTTTTCACATTTTACTGGCTTTTTAGTCTTTTAAAATAAATAAAGAATAGTTCTGCATGCTCTGCAAGCCCAACAGACATGGGTGTCTCAACCTTGAGACCCATCACATGTAAAGAAATACACTAAAAACTAGACAAACCCCCTCTAAAAGCAAAACAACACAGTATATCCTATAAAGGTGTATCATGTGTTATCAGTATAAAATATTTACAAACAGGTTCATTCCAGTGTTTAAAATTATGTAAATACAATGACCTACTTCCTTTCTTTCTTTCCATACAGAAAAATAAGTTCTAGCATTAAGGGAAAAAAAGAAAAAGAGAGAGAAATGATGTAAAAAGTCATAGGATTTGGATATTATATCATTTACATTTGGAAATTTATATGCTAAATTGCTTTTATACTTTCATATAAGGATTCATTTTTTATAATTAACTTCAACATCATCTGAATCCCAGTCTTCAAAGCTGACTCTTTAGAATTAAAACCAGGATTCAACTTAAATCTCTAAGCCCTGCGACTTGCAAATAACTCACATGAATAACTTCATTACTTGCAGTATGATACTCAGGTGAATGCAGTTAGTCACATTCAAGGAGCTGCAGGAATAGACCCCTTTCCCAGCTATATTTACACAGAAACAGGTTGAAAATTTAAGTTCTATCTATTCAAATGAATACAGTTGCCTATTCAGCAGCTACATCAGTCTTTCTGTTCTCCACATCCTCTGCGTAAGGAAGTACACGAGGAAGGACTTTCCAGATCCACAACTAGAGCAAGGTTATGACAAGGAGCTGAGATGAAGGACTGATAACTCTTTCCTGCCCAAGAGGTAAGATTTTGTATTTGCCATAACCAAACAACTAGATGTACTTTATGACCTCCTTTTGTTTCACTTTTTGGTCCCATTTTGTTTTCTAACACCGCTGCAGCAGGAAACCTTTAGTACCTTTCACAGCTCAGCAGGCTGAATAAAGCTTGGTCCAACAAAGGCACCACAGTGACTCTGGAGAATGGAAAAAAGCTGTGTTTTAGGGAACTGAATCCCAGGAGATAGAAATATAGCAAAGATTCTTGCACCTAAGGAGCTGTGGAAAGATGAAAGGTCAAGAAGAGACATTTCAGACCAACTGGATTCTATTCATTCAGGTGCAGCACCAAAGTTCTGTAAGCCATTCAACACCTGCTGAACTCTAGAAGAAATGTATTTCTTTTCTTTCATTTCTTTACTTTTAACTGCAAGTGCTCAAAAATGTGGCGAATCCATCTGATCACATGAAGCCAGCTCAAGTTTTACTTGGCATATTAACACAAGCCCAGCATTAGCCTTCCCAGACACTGACTGGCTGCCAAGCCACTGAGAGCGCTCTATGCCTGTGTCACCTACGTTGTTCCATTACACAGGGCATGCAAATGAAAAAGTCTTGTCTAGAACAACTTACTTCTAGAGCCTGTGTTAAATTACTAAGTGTTAAAGATACTGAAGATTCAGTTATTCTATTTAAAAGCTGCTTGACTCATCCAGAATCCCAGCAAAAAGGAAGGATTTCACAGTGTTGGGAGGGAAAAATAAATCTAATGGAAAAAAGTGAGGTTTTTATGCAATACACATGCTCCTGCCACAATAAAATAAATCTCACTTAAGAAACAAAATTAAGACACAGACACTGTAAACAGGGTGGCAATACTTGTGCTGCAGAACTATGGCTTCATTAGGGCTAAAATTAACAAGTGCAGCAATAACTAATGCATCATAACTAACAAGCTTTAAAAACCTAACCCTGATACAAAATTAATTTTGTTAACAAGCTCAAAGTCCTTGTTTTCCAACTATTTTAAAATGTGTTCAGAATAGCACAATGTACTAAAAAATTAACACATCAGGTAATTTCTGTAATCCACATCTGGGCAGTACCTAAAATGGAAAACTTATTCATTCACGTGGTAACCAAGAAAACTACTGGAAAAAGTACTGTAAACAGCCAAAATTACATAAACTCACTGAAGACAATATGACTTTAGAAGCATGAAAATGCAGAACATACTTCAGTTCTATTGACTGCGAGGCAACAGAAGGAACTGGAGAAAGCTTTAACCTTAAAGTTTTAAACAAGGTCCTGCAGAAAACACTGGTACATAGTATATTAGAAAGCAGAAGCTGCAGCAGGTTCTGCAGAGAACTTTATTATTATTATTATTGTTATTACATTCCCCTTCTAGGCACTGCTTAAATACACTGGAGTCAATAGGGTGCAGCAAAGAATCGAAAGGAAATATCCATGAAAAGTAACACAAAAGCTAAGAGAATGCTGTTGGATGATGCCTGAGCAAACTACAAGACGCCCACTGAACGCAGTTTAAGTATGGATTTTCTTTAAAGCACCAAGCATTTGTTAGGATTTAACCTGGAAGGAAGGAGAAAGAGGTATTGGTATATGGTTACTGTATAAATAGTCAGATAATGTAGACAGAAACAAGCCACAAACCCACTTGGTGTTACATGAAATCCTCATCTGGCATTTTGACACTGGAATATTCTCTAAATAACCCCTGAAAGAACAAGAACTGTCTCTAACCAGAACAGTCACTTATTTTCATGGCAACCTCTTCAGCATTAGAGAGATAACAATCGACATACTATATCCTAAAATCCATTATTGCAACTAGTACATTATATTTCTCCCTTAACTCTAGAGCACTGAACAAACACCAGGAAAACCTTGCTGAATCTGAGGATTAACCCAAAGAAAAGTCTCCTGTAGATCTGATGGTGCATTCAGAAAGTGTTGACTATTCTCTGTGCCACTGAGATCAAGAAAAGACAGCCAGCTTACCGCAGCAGCATGAAGAGGCACATGGTTTCCTTCACTGAGAGTATCTTGCCCTGATTCCTGGTCTATTAATTTATATGCTATATACATACTACGAGGAGATTAATTTTCCTGCTGAAGGCATTACTGACTTGCCTGGCCTCATTTTTTGTGGCATGAGGTCCAAGTCACATGGAGAGATGCAAAACATCGATGAATTGGTTCTAAATCATCTGGAGGAAAGGTTTAGGCCCCACGAAATAGGAATTTTCATCATATTAGAGTTTTTAACATAGCTTTTATACCTATTTTACTCTTCAGGTTTTCAATCTGACACAAGAAACTAACAGGGGAAAAAAAAAAAAAAAAGCACCCCATCTCTCTTAAGGGACCTTTGCTGGCTTTTTTCATGTACATATGCATGCAACCTGTCTGAAATTTAGGTGAATCCTGATTCAAAACAACAGGGACCTAAGGGACTGTGAAGAGAGTGGATTAGTCATATAAAATTTGACAAAAGTGGATATCAAATCTAAACGTGAGACTACATTTGAAAAGTCAAGCTCACATACAGCCTTTCTGGTTGCCTCTCCCATTGCTACAGTATCCTCTTAATGAAAAAGTTTTCCTGCGTCACTCCTGAACTCCCCAAGCTGCTGGGTACAGCTATCGTTGCCCTTTCCTAAACTGTAAGCCACTACTGAGAAAAGTTTGGTGCCATCATCCTTGTCATGCCCTTTGAAGTCATGGTGATCAGCCCCTTAGCCTCCTCTTTGCCAGACCCAGCTCCCTAACCCCTCCCATCACATGTATCCCCCCTCACTGAACTATTTCCAGTGTCCTAACACCCCCCTCCTCTGTATTGTTGCATTTCTGTGCCGTCCACCATATGACTGCCTCTAGTGTTCCATCCATTGACCCGCATTTCCCTGAGTTCCCTCAGAGAAAAACTTGCCGAATCCTTTCCTCTTCCTTTAAGCCCCCAAGCTCAGCTCCAAAGAGACTTTGGCCTTTCCCATTTCAACTTGCCTTCTCCAGAAACAATGAAGGAGACATTACATTTACTATACGAAGCACTCTACAGTAGAAAGTGCATTCAAATTCTAGATCAGAACATGCACAAGGTTAGAAATCAAGAAAGCAAATTCTATATTCTTTGAAGGAATGATACAGGCTTTTCCTCCACTGGCATAAAGCATAAGGCATTGCATTTTGAAGCTTTCATCCAACAGGGAAGGCAGATGACAAATTTCTGAGAGGTCTGAGAGGAAGTTTTGCAGAAAAAGAAATTAAACCAGATCAGTTTTTTTCATAATATAAACCAACATGCCATAAAACAAAAGAATGCAGCTGCTGATCATCTTTTTAATTCACTTATTAAAGCGAATGGAACTGAAGTGAGCTTTGTCATACTATACTTTTCAGTAATGAATAGAAACATTTTGAAATTTGCACGGTATTGTGTTATCTACACCAATTAATCTTGAACTCCAGGGAAAAAAGGCAGCATTGGACCACAGCTTCAAGGGCACATTGACTCCTCCAAGCACAAATGCTAAGAATAAACACACTCAACTAGGAAGGATATATGTCAAGAATATTAAAATTAAAATGAGTAGTATTTTAGGAACGTGTATGTTTTCCTCAATGTTAATACAATCCTCTTCAATGTAACCTGAAGATTCACACTATTCTTAAGTCAGTCCATTCATCCCTCACCATAATCACTGATGAGAAGAAGCACCTCTATGCCTATTTTCCCTTTTCAGTAACACTGACTATTAATGCAGATCAGGAATCAAAAAAGACAACTGAAAAAAACAGCATTCAAACTGGTCTGACAAAGCAGATATTTTCATAAATATCTAAAATACTGAAAAGCAGAGATAGAAATTAATACGCTTTTCTTAAGAGACTTCACTGGATGTATACTTGTGCACTGCTATACTAAAAAGCCACTGGCCATATTCATATATGCATGAGCTATGCAAACACTGCAGTTGCAGCAACAATGTCCATGTATATTAACACCATAAAATTAATGAAACAACAATTTATCTTTTTAACAAGCTACCAAATGAAGCAAAACCCACCCTATTAACACCTATTATCATATTAAATTTTCACATCAGGGAAGGCTTGCAGTGGGTAGCAGTATATGCTGCTAGAACAGTTAGTGGTGAAAAAAACTAAAAGGGCAAACATTCAGGTGGCACCCACAGAAAAGTGTAAGTATTTTTTTTCCCTTGAAGAGTTGGCCTCACAAAATATATTAGCTATGCCTTTAAATCCTGCATTATAACTACAAACTGACAGCCTACATTGTTAAAGAAAAGGGGAAAAAATCATCACAGGACACTACATGCCATTCAAATTTACAGCAAGAAACTATAAAGTACCTCTTTGCATGACCACGGATAAACTGAGAAGGAGTAGATGCAGTTGTCAACACAAGAAAATCAGAAGGTAAACTATGTAGTGAGGAAAGCTGAGAAGTGTAAGCTTCACATTCACATGAATCTCATCGTAGATGAAAAGGGGAGGAAATGCACTGGACTAACCTGATGACAACCAGACAGGTTTATTTCAGTCCTTTGATTCCCAAGGCATAAAGGAAACACAACTAGGTGTGCTCTTCACAAACCAGAGTGCACTGAAACTACTTAACAGTGGCAGTTCTCTTTCCCTCACATAGAAACAAACCAGAAAGAGTTAAAAGTATTAGATGCATGCATCTCATGCAAAAAAAAAAAAAAAAGGGAATACAGATGCTGATTACCCACACACCACTCATACAGAGAGTTTTTGTTGTTTGTTTTTCTTTTTCTTTTACACATTTGTGGAATAAACTGAAGCTCACTTTCTAAAAATAGTGCTTAGTGGACTTCTCAGCAGATTTTAAATAGCCACCTATTCCTATAGAAACAAGTGTATTTAAGTCATTCACTTAGCTTTGCTCTTCTACATTCAGACAGGCATAACTGTGGCATATACTCTGGGTGAATTTATATTTCTGTGCCTGACAGCAAATCTGGCACATAAAAGTACAGAAGCAGTAGCAATGCTGACTCAGTATCAGCAAACAGGCACTGTGTCAAACCTCAATTTGAGTGGCTATCAAATTTATCATGGACAACTGTCCATTTCCTGTAGCCCACCATTCAGCCACAGCATGAAAAACCTCTAAAAGGGAAGTTGGTGCTGCATGTAAGCTGTGGGGTGCTCACAAATCTTTAGACTGCAGTGGGGAAGAGTCATTGTTAACGTACACCTCTTACAATGCTCTTCGATCCCAATATGCAACACAGTGGTACATCCAGTCCTGCTGGCAGAGATAGAAGCACTTACCTAGTGTTACATTTGGGTTTCTAACTCGCTGCTTGTGCACATGCGGAAGTGCACAGGGCAAAGCCACCTTGTTTAAATTAAATCTCAATAACTTACTATTTAAATAAGGCTTTAAGTCTTACTAGAAAAATGTGAAAGCAGTTACAGAATGCTGATTGTTGTAAAGGAGCAGCAGCATGCACAGTAGTCAAAGGTTTCAGGAAAGGCGTCTACGCATATGCTGCAACCAGAGCTGCACTAAATTCCCTTCTTGTGGTTGTAGCCACCCAGAAACCATAACTTCTCACACATTTTTCCATGCCTGAAAATCTTTAGCCAGTAGAACAGCATCCTGGGAGCTGTACCAATAGGCTGCCTTACATTGTGGCAGGAAAGCAAAGCCCAGCAAAGTATGGTTGGTCCCTGTCACAATTTGTGGTAAGCTAACAAACAAAAATGCAATCTTCTATTTTCACAGCACAGGTTACTGAAAACATGTAGTAAGAGGAACAGTATTCTCAATTTCTGTGACATGGAACTAACAGAACAGCAAAAGCCATGTTTGAGCAGAATTTCATGTGCAGACACTGTTTTGACAAATAAAAATGGGTTTGGGCATTTTGTTTGTTTGTTTGTTTTGGGTTTTTTTTTTTAAAAGAGTAATGGTTTCAAGGGTCCATTTTTCCCCTTCAAACAAAGTTAGTAATACTGTGTTAATGCAAAATTCTTCAATTATGGAATATCAAATTTTGAAGATACTAAATCTTTAAAAATTATTATGCTACTGTTTGACAGAAGAATGCAATAAACCTTCCATTTCATCAAATCTAATACAAAACTAAGAATTTTCAGGTAAATCTGCTGACTAACTATGAAGAATCAAGCCTATTTATAATATTAGATGCACTTACCCTCAAGTGCTCTGTCAACAACAGCTTCAAATAATGACCTAGATTGACAATGAGGTGAACAAAGATGGGTGTAACTACGTGCAGGAAAGATAGTATTGAGGGAAGGGGGAGTCCTCAGGAGTTTTGAAAAAAGAAGGTAGTATTTTCCAGGGGTATCAGCTGTAATATCTGAAACACAGATGTATTTTACTAAATAACTATACACTAAAAATATAAAGTGATTTTATCAAGATGTGTTGCTAAGCTGGAATTAGGAAAAAACCCCAACAAAAACAATTTCAAGGCAGCATAAAGCACAGTGCTGAAATATCCATATTTACATCAAGACTCTGAAGACTCTGAAATATCTAAAAGTGCACAAAATCAGAAAAAAAAATCTGCTTTTTAATTTCACTGTAAAATGTTGTTGAAAAATGCTTAGCAATGTGGACATAAACTATAATGCTTCCAACATGAACAGGCTGGTAACCACATGCAAAAGCCTTGATTTAAATCTTTTATTACAGAGAGGCACCTGACTGCACTCAAAGTGTTACTGTTAGGGTAGATGGATAATCATGACCATGGGATAACACTGCAACATGAAATGTGGGTTAAAGTGATAGACAGCAAAATGTCATTCCAGATTAATTGGATCATTATATTGGAGGATACCAGATATCCAAGGTAGGAAAGCTCAATACAGGCTGATATTAGCTATGCCTAAGAGATGAGACTGTCTGAAAATGTAAAGAATGCTGCTTTAGGAGGGCTCAAGGAAAAAGAAATGTGTCAATTGAAGGAACGGAGATGAAACTTGAGAAGTACAGATCGCATATTGAAACAAGATATCTTGAGAGCAGCCCTGAAGAGAAGGACTTGGCAGTACTCATGGATGAAAAGCTCAATGTGAGCTGGAAATGCATGCTTGCAGCCTAGAAAGAGAACCCTATCTGGGGCTGCCCCAAAACAAGTGTAACCAGCAGGTAGAGGGAGGTGATTCTGCCCTTCAGTTCCACTCTTGTGAGACCTCACCTCTAGTGCTGTGTTCAGCTCTGTGGTCTCAAACATAAGAAGGACATGGACTCGCTGGGGTAGGTCCTGAGGAGCATCATGAAGATGATTAGAGGGCTGGAACACCTCTCCTATGCTGAGAAAGTTAGGCTTGTACATCCTGGAGAAAAGAAAGCTCCAGGGAAACCATTGCTTTTTAGTACCTGATGGGTGCCTACAGGAAAGCTGGAGAGGGACTGTTTGAAAGGGCAGGAGTTATAGGACAAGGGGTAATGAGTTTAAACTAAAAGAGGGTACATTTCCATTAGGTATTAGAAAGAAATTCTTCCCTGTGAGGACACTGAGGCCCTGGCACAGGCTGCCCAGAGAAGCTGTGGCTGCCCCTGGCAGTGTTCAAGGCCAGGTTGGATGGGGCTTTGAGCAATCTGGTCTAGGGGAGGGTGTCCCTGCCCATGGCAGGGGGTTCGAACTAGATTATCTTTGAGGTCCTTTCCAACCCAAACCATCCCGTGATGCTATAATGGAAGTGAGTCATGTCCTATAAAATTGCATAAACTTGAGGAAAAGAATTATGAATTAAGCAAAATTTGTTTAAAGCTTTAGTCCAAATCTTGAAAGAATTTTTTAAAGATTCATGACCTTTGCTTGCCTTTTATCCATTCACACTGGAAAGGTTCTCATCAAATGAAACTACAGAGTAAGTTGCTGTCACCAGAAATTTCAGAGATAAATACCTCATTTTTACCACAGAGAAGGAAAACAAGAGACGTACATGCCATACATTGCTAAAATCAGGTTCTTGGGTGATTCTGAAGTGGTTTACTGTCATCATAACTACAGAACTCACAGCCAAATTTAAACTTAGTTGCATAGTAATGTACCTGAACTCTCAGGTGTAGAGTAAACTAAGTTTAAACTCAGTTTAGCATTTGCTGGGTTCTGGTTTTCTTGTTTGGGGATAAACAGAATTGTGACATATTTTATCAATGCGTAACATGCATAGCATTCCACTACCCATTAAGTAGTTTTTTCTAGGAATACAAAGGATTTAAATTACCCACAGGAAGATACAGTTCCATTTAGCCGTAAATGCATCAGGAGTAGAAAATGCCATCATGTGAGAAAACAGATGGGAAAACACAATAGAGGTATTCAAGTTTTCAAAATGACATAAAAGAACAAAAATTGCTAAAACAATGACAAAAATTAAATCTCCTTCAAAAATCCCTTCCAAAACTGAAGCTGTAAGAGCAAGCTGCATGAAAAGTACTGGCAAGACAAGTTAGAAGAGAAGGGTCATTGTGGAATCTGGAGAGTGGGTTTAGATTTTATTTTTTTTTCTTTCATTTCCGGAGAAGACAGAAGTAGAAATAATCAGTAACTGGAGTATTCACAGTTTGGTCATTTAACAGCAGCTTCATGTGTTTGTAGAAGAGGTATGCTGGTTTTGAAAGCCATGTTTCTCTCAGGATCTTTTTCTATACAATCTGAAATGACTAGTAATGGATATTGCCTAATTCAAGCACAGAGAAAGAAAATTACTGAAAACAGGAATAAAAATTTAAGTCTAAGGAACATAAAGTGTACAGAAACATGATTCTGACTTCCTTTTAGATAATGAAGCGAGGGGGAGACATAGACAAAACCCTGCTCCCTGTACATTTAAACAGGGATGTTCTGCTGGACTTCCTGAATCGTTCCAAATACTACAGAAAAGTTGACTAAACCCATGGCTTCAAGTATACTTTTACAGCAGCCATGCTAAAAAGCCCAATCCTTCCAAACATGTTGGCAAATGGTTCCAACTGCCCTTCCCCAAAAAAGCAAACTGCACACTAATCCTTCCGTAACGCAAAGCTGCCGCCTCACCTTTTCGGATGGTTATTTCCAACCCTCTCAGCTCCCCGGCAGCCTTCTCACCCTGGCTGCTTACACCCAAGTTTCTCAGTACAGCAGAGGGAGCTGCACCAGAATGGGAAGAAGCACAACTTGGCTCGCCACTTCTAAGCATTTTAACTTCATTTCCATCTTGCAAGTAACTTTAGGGTGAGATGAAGAATCTATTCCACTGTGCCACTAAAAGGACTTGGGTTCAGGTGTGAAAATATTTTACATTGAAAGAGCCCCAAGGAAGGACACCGGAGAAAAAGAAATCAGTGATATTCAACATTTACACATGTAATATGATAAAATGTTAGAAACTGAACATACTAAAATGTTATTGAAATCAATATTATTAATTTCTCAGAGCATTTTTATTACAAAATTGAAATTCTTCCAGTAATGAGGAAAAAAATAAAGTTAAGGCAGAAGTGCCTGTTGGTCAGCAAACGTGTTCATATACCGGCTTCATGATAAGAAACAATATTTTTTCCTTTCTTTGTTCTGGCCTTTAATACTGCTTTAAATTCACATTAGACTGAGCTGTCACTAAGTGGCATTCTACCCAGCTTCTCTGAAATTCTTGCCTTTGAACTACTAATATTTCAACATTACTTTTAGTCAAAATAGCATCATATTTAAATCTAATTTTATTCTCATAATTGGCATTTTCTTCCCTCTTTTCAAAGACAGTTTTGCTGGGAGGATATATTCTCTCAATTCTCTTTTATCAGACTAAATCTTCACAGAAGCCTTTCCATTCCCAGCTCATTTCAAACAATCCCCAAAAAAGCCTATTTTGGATTATCACCACATCCTTTCACCAGCGAAATAATTTTAGTTTCTTCATACTGCATCTACTATGGCTACAGCGTCTTTGGCAGGACTTACAGGATACAGAGTTCTGAATAGGAATTGTCTAGGTCTCCATTCTTGCAAACTGCTATTTCCTGAGAAACACAAGATGAATACACTCACAGCTGCTCCAAAGAACTATGTGAAACCAGTCCCAGACTAAATCAAGGACTTGAGAATCATACAGAGCAGGGTGCATAGTACCCGTATGACATAATTTCCTTCTTCATCAGCCACTGTAGTGATGCCCTTCAAAGCTTCTCCACTCATCTCCCCATTTCTAGTAGTGGAATCACAATACTCAAAAGCAATTCACATCAACTTGAAGATGTACCTGGGAGGCACTAGGGGTATTCACAAAGCCTCATATTTTACTAATTTGTTGGTCCATCCAGTAACTTAGAAGTATGGTATCCACTGTGTAGAGTTGTGCTACTCAGAACATACCATACAGCCAAGTCTAGTTCTTATCCAAAATCAGTGTATTAATAAAAATTAAAAATGGCAAGAATAGGAATTCAAAACCTCATTAGAAACAAGGGAGTTCTTTAACTAAGGAAGTGAACACATTGACATGATACTTAGAGAAATGATGAAAGAAATACATACTGATTGAATATAATTATGGGTTCGAAGGAGAGCTGCTAAAACTGAAATGCAGAGATAGAACCCCTTATTTGAGGGGAAGCAAGTTATGAGTATCATAATAACTGAACCTATTTAGAAGAGTTACAGAATACTTAAGGTTACTAGAGTAATTACTGGTTCCTATAAGGCAAGAATGAGATTTTATTTTGGTCAATGTCATGTATTACAGTACGGCACGCATTATATTAAGGAAAGCAGCTGAAAAAGTCAATCTGTCATCAGGCTTGAGGTCCAGATGTGGATGACTGCATGAAATGTCATGACCTGCTGATCAGACTAGATGATTTCACAAGTCTCTTCTGGCCTTAAAACCTTAAAAAGTAACCCGAATTGAAACATCAATCTAGATACATGATTTTGTTCTGAAACTTCAATCGTGATACAAAGGCATGGGAAAAAAATCTGTCAGAGCCAAGAAAAGACATTAAATCTTTCAACTTCTACAGCTACTTCCATCTGCAGCCTTACTTACATGGAACAGGCTGCCCAGGGAGGTGGTTGAGTCACCATCCCAGGATGTGTTTAAAAGACGGGCAGATGAGGTATTTAGGGATATGGTTTAGATAGGATGGGAATGGTTGGACTCAATGATCTTAAAGGTCTTTTCCAACCTTGTGATTCCGTGATATATAAAAGGTGCATGCCATACATTAACCTGTTTCCAATGAGTACTAACACCTAACACAAGTTCACTTAACTCATGTATATTATCCTTATCTAATACTGACTTGGATTACAATGCTTAATCACTATTACCCTGTGTATGTTTTTGGACAATTTTAATCACAGTTTCTTGACAAATGAGCTTTCTAATGAGTAAATTGGTAAATATTTAAAAGTAACAAAAGTTACTTCAGAAAAAAATATGTCTTATAAAACCAGAATGTTTTTAACGCTGAAGATGACACATTCATTCTTGTTTTAACAGAAGAAAACCACAACAAAACTATCAGCAACCATCTCAAGACAAAAAACTCTGTTGTCTCTGGTATCAGCACTATGATTTAAAGAATGTATGAATAAAATCATTTATTTAAACAGTGTGAGAAAGATTACAGAAGTCCTAGAACCTAAACTGTTTCTTCCTTCTTCAAAACTACTAGGCATTACAAAACAGAGAAAGAGCTGTTCTCTGGAACAGGCTACTACTAGAAATGGCAAAGGAAAGCTCAGTTGCAAAGAAACTAAGATGTAAGACACTATTTCTGAGTTGAATATAGTTGTCAGTGCTTCAAGATGGATCTCAATCTTAGGATGTTGACCAAGCATTTTTATTTTAAAACAATGTTGAAAACCCAGCCTCTGCTGGGTCACTGTAGCTACATTCCTCCTCAGCTTCCAGGGCAGCAGTTTCTGTATGCCAAAACCAAAAGTACTGTAAAACCTATACACCTGGAGAAATCAAGGAAAAGCATCAGCTTTACTACATATTTACTCAAAAGTTTCTCTATCTTCAATACCTCTCTTCCCAGGAATTTTTCTAAAACCAAGTGGGATCAGAAGTCTCTTGCACAGGTGAAAATTCCCAAACAAAAACATACCATGCTTTTTGCAGAAGAGTTTTATCTACCACACTTGTACTCACAAATCACAGACTCCTGATACCTCACTTTATTTACTGAAGGGTTTTTTTTTCATATATTTACATATTTTAAAGCAGGGACAAAGAAGAAACAGAAATGGCCTGATGTTTTCTTAAACCTATTAAGTACTGGACCAAATGTGTTTGCCACTGTATCTTAAAAAAGAAAAATTACTTCTTCAAAAATTTTATACAGCATGGAAAACTGAAACTAGTTGTCTAGTGGTTTAACAGTACTTGATGCTTTCTCTTTAAAGATTTTGGTTCAGACTGTCTAAAAAACAAACACCACATGCAAAAAAAAAACCCCAAAACCAACCAAAACCATCACAACAGCTTTCACTTTTACTTTCCTCTTCATTTAGGACACCTTGGAAACACCTAATGCAAAATTCACTGCCTGGTATCTCATGATTTCTTAGACATACAGTGTATGAATTTGTCCTCCCCACCAGCAGTTCCTGCTGACATTGAGAAAGTTAGCAGGGGGTGGGTGGGGAGGTGGTAAGGATTCATATCTTTATCCATTACTTTTTCTCAATTGTATCTCAGAAGCCTGAAACCAAAAACGATTCATCATGCTTGTTCAGAGGTAAAACACAAATTAAATGGCTTATACATTAAAGCAAGGAGTTCAGGATTTGTATTTCCTAAAGCCAACCTAACTCCTCAACAACAAAATACAGGCTTCAATTTCTATTTTGACAGAAATCATCACTTCTAAAGCATGTGGCTAAATCTTCCGATCCAGTCATGATCAGCATGAATGCCGCTTTACATCTGACATATCAAGCACAATTTTTAGACCAAATAAATTTTTTCGACCCAGTAAATCTGATCCTCAAAGTAGGACAACACAGGCATATGTGTTCTTCAAACCAAGCGCAGCAAAGCTTCAGATTCTTTCTGAATAAATCATTTATGTTTCACATAGGAAATTTAAATACAGCAAACAAATATAACAGTATTAACATCTATGACGTGTCTGTGCCTTCTTTCATGCATCCTGCCCTCTTCAAAGGCTGCAAGCATCTATTATAGTCACCAATACCAAAATCTCGGAGTTCATCCTGTTGCAGTCATTCAGAGACACTGCTGTAGTTATTTCAGGAGAAGTAACACATGAACTTGCCACAAGTGTTCCAAGAGAATTAAAACAAGGAATCTTTTTTAAGTTAAGCATCACCAGAGATGAAGAAAATGTAACTTAATTAATCCAAACATACCTTAATTATGAACTCAAACGTTCCTTTATTAGCAGTACATTTGAATAATTGTCTGTGTTGATATTTCTAAAACTTTATTTTTTGGCTACAGTCAAAGGGCACATGAAGCAAAATTATGTAACAGGCAGTAAAGTAATTAATTCCTTCTCCTAAAAAACAGAGTGCTATCCATCTAAACAGCCAGTTAGAAACTTACATCATTTACTCCCCTAATGCAGAATCTGTGTAATGCACTTCATCTGCCTGAAGCACGTGATGGTGGCCTTGCCTAGAATCCTTCCAACAGAACATTAAATAATGGAAGCCTGTCAAAACTCAAAGTATTGTGGGGAACAGAGAAAGCCTAAAAGCAGGATGGTTTGGTTTGGTTTTCTTTCAAATCTTTACCACAACATAAAAAAAAAGAATTTTCGAGCTAGTTGTCTTTCCCCAGTAGTGTCTGGGGCTGCACACAAGTGCATGCTGTTGAGAAATTTACTGATGTCACCATATACTCTGAGGAGTGCATTCAGATCAGAAAAGAAAAATAAAAATAGAGAAGAATCAGTCTCATTTTTGAGCTTTGTACAGTCTACCAGCTTCCAGAAACGTTTGACTAGAGATACCTGTCAAGAAAGTAGTTTACTTAACGCCTCTGAAATGTTGGTACCCTGTACTACAATAATTCAAGAGATAATCTTGTTACTCAGAAAAAACCTTGTTAGTATTTTACCACTTAAAATCCTTTCCATCTAGTGGAATCAGCATCGGTTCCCTCTAGTACTCAACTTGCATATTTATGGGGGAGGGAGGTTCACTTTCAGAACACATGACCAGGTAGAAGTTAACAGTATCATCGCAAAACCCAACAACTTCTCACTGTTGAATACTGTGTTACCCATTCTAACAAGCAGAATGTGATGCAGCATCTCTTCTACCTATGTAAGTTCCCTGTACATTTTTTCAACACCAGAGTGTCAAAAGCTATAGCAAGGATTTTTCTTCCACGTAATACACAGGCTGAAACACTGGTACCTGCCCAAGTAATGCAGTTGTCCTGGAAGAAAATATCCTTACAAACACCTCAACTATGGGTAATTCCAACACAACAACACACCATAAATCTTAAATCAAAACTCCACATTACTCTTTCCTGCACTCTCTCTTTTCAGAACTAGAAAATATAACTAACCAGAGAATCCCACTAAGGATCTTACTTTCAAAAATTCCTAATACTTTTGGTTTTAATCATCCAAGCCTGAAAGCATCTGTTTCTACGCAATCCTCCTCTAAAATAATCTCATCAAATTTTACACAAAACAAACCCTGAAAACATGCGTATATTAAATTTTCAAATCCTGGGATTCTTATAAATCTTTTTAACTAAGAAGTCTAGGGTAACACAACTTCTCCACAACTACTCATTTGTCTATAGTTCTTATATACAGTAAATCTACATGCAGATTTCCAGCAATAAAAGAAGACATCTCTGAAAACCACCATTTGCAGTAAAGAGTTAAAGTGAACAATTCAACTGAATTATATTAATTTGACTGTAGGACAGCCCGTGGGAATATACTGAGACATGAAGAAATATTTTACATTTTCTGCAATATGCATTTGAGAACAAAATTATTCAGATACCACCTATGAAATCTGTGTAAAAAGGCACAAAATCATATTACTGTTTCCTAGCCTGCAGATGCAACATTTGCATACCTGTTCCTTAACTGAAGCTAGAATGGCAGAGGTTGTCTCCGTTTCCGAGCCATCACCATTGGATGTGTTCAACACAGGACTAAGGGAACTTGTCTTGTCAGAAGACGAGGGCTGGTCTGGAACAGGCATAGTTTCTGCAGTTTATAGAAAAACAAAGCAATGATTTTGTTATTAGAAACCTGGTACATATCAGAAACCATCCACATACAAGGATAATACGACTACTTTAAGGAAAGAAAAATGTATAACACGCTTCCATTCCGTAATACAGAATTAATATATCACTTATTAAAACTAAAACTAGTTCAAAATTAATTATAAAATGAAGTGATAAATGACCTCCAAGTCTTACTCCAAAACATTCACCACAGTACATTTGGAGAGGATTCAAATGATTTACAGCTGTGATTTTTGTATAGTGTTCCAGTGGCAGCATCCAACGCGAAATTACAATATCATGAAAGCAATGAATCATGAAATGCTTTGGAAACAGAAAGCCAACAAATGATACGTGAGAGAAATATAAAACATCTACTGTTGACTTTTAACGTGCATGATTATTTTATATGTATTGTATTTTAAGCCTAGGCAACTAACTTCACCTTCTGGCTAGTCTAGAAGGTGATTTTGAAAACATTTTATCAAGAACATTTTTGAGAAAAACAGCACATCAGTTGTTACACCGTTTTTGGGGCCTGTTACAAAAACCCAAAGATTCTTAGCACTTGAAGGAATTTCTAGCATTCTTTTTTAGAGAAAAATGGTGGTGACTGCAGAAAGATTTATCTTTCTGAGGATAATGTGGCATTCTCTGTGCAAATGTCACGGCAGGTAGATCTCTGCAGAGTAGTTGTGCCACATTCCAGAAGTAAAGGAGCAGAAAGGCAGCTCTGTATGTATATGTATGTTTACACACATACATACACATACTTACTCTGTTATCTTACCTCCACATAAGCTAATTCTTTTCCTTTTTTGGTAAACTAAATTATTAATTACATTGTCATAATAGAAAGAAATGTAATTTTCTGTTCGGTGATGCGATTTACTTGAAAAAATACAAGTGTCCTAATAGTTCATTTTGTAGAGCTATACTTGCAGAAAGCACTGGAGTGCTACCAAACCCATGGCCTGTAAAATCCAGCTGAAAATTGTGCACAGGAAGGAATGAGACCATGAGGAACGTGAGTAAGGACACATGAAACAGTACTACCGCCCTTGCAGACGCTCACTCTGGGTGGTGGGAAGCCATGCTTCCCAGTTGGGGTTGCTCACCAGGGAGACACACGGAACTACAACAGGCATGAGGCCTCCTCAAGACTGCACTGGGTTGAGAAGAAACACCAGAGCTGTGAATGAGGCTCCTGCTGAATACTTTCAGACATGTTGGCTGAGAGTAGCTTCCCTGCTGTGGGGCTACTTTCTCAGCAGTTGTGAAGAAGCTTTCTGGAAAAATCCCCTTGTCTACTTGGCTTGTCCTTGTGCTTCTTCAGGGCTGCCTGCCCCCCCCCCCCCCCCCCCCGAGACTCCTGAATCGCCCTTCCCACGAACACTAGCCCAAGGAGGTAAAGCCAGGCAAAATAAGCAAGACTAGGAGTAAAGCACTCCTTGGTCCAGCTCCCAGCTCTTTAACTGTAATTTGAGATGCATTTACATTGTTCTTTTCATCTGAAAAATCACAGAATCACAAGGTTGGAAAAGACCATTAATGAAGAGGTCATTCCTGCTACCCCCCATCCCCAGCTACTGACCACAGCACACAGTTACTCGGCCTGACTGGGTAGACACAAAACCTACTGGGAAGGCCTCTGGCTGCAGTCAAAGAGACTTATTTTCTCTCCCTATCAGGTAAAACTAGCTGAGTTTTGGTTAAATGAGCATGTTTGGGTATGGAGTTGCAGCAGGGTTGACCTGTGTCAAAGGACCTCAGCCATCACCTCACCAAAGGGACCAAGTCTAATATGTAGCCAGGGGATGTGACACCAGGACAGGGAGAGGTGTTTTCTCTGTGTGTTCATTTAATTGGCTGTTTTCTTTATTTTTCAATACCAACATCAGTAATTTAAAGCTTAAGTTAACTGGCACTCTATCTAACTAAGTGACATTGCCTGATTCAAAGACTGGTTTTGGCCTGTGGTACTCCCCAGGAGGAAATCCAAATGAGGTCACTGAGGCATGGTGGGTTTCTGTTGCTGTTTTCAGAAGATGAGGAGAAATGAGCCTGTCTGAGTTGCTAGAAAAAAAATTATTCGCTACACAAAATGCTTGCCCTAGCACTAACAAACACTCCAAAATATTTGAAGTATATCTGAGAGGGACAGTGAGGCCACACAATCAATAGAGAAGCCTCTAAGTGACCAAAAAGACGCTACTGGTAAGACGACCACTGTTTCAGTGTGTTCAAAACAATTACCACCCCGTGATACAAGCAGCGACTACCTGCTGCAGTTCTGAACTTGGGGCTGTATTCAACTTCTGTGAATTTTAATTTTTAGACATAACGCTTTTGTAGAAACTTTGTTTCCACCATAGAGCATTTCAAAAACTGCTTTAGTAATCTACAGTTTTGCTAGTGTCAGTTGACATAGAAAAAAAATAACTTGTTTACACTATTGCTGTAATGAACTGTCCTTGCTTTAAATAGGCCCAAAATCTGGACAGAGCAGTAACTAATATTCTACAAACACTGCATCTTTCCAGGACTTTTTTTTTTTAATACAGATCTAAAAAGAGGGGAAAAAAGTATATATAAAAAGGACATTGCACATCATCTTCATCTAGAAACAGAGAAATTACAAGAAACGTCCCTGACATTAGAAGTAATGTTTTGTACACCCATTAAAATACTACTTCGGGACAGAAAATGTAATTTCTAATGCCCATCTCATTAGGTCTGTTTATTACTAGAGTTGTTTGAGGGGTCCAGTATGCAGCCAATTGAACTTAGAAAGCTGGTATCATTAATCTACTGCACATTATCCAGCTGAGCTACTAACATGATATATTTTAACATTTTTTCATTACAGAAATTTACAAGAGAATTACCACATAGAAAGAAAACACAGAATGAGTTTTCACAAGTGACAGAGAAGCCACTGTACCAAAGGAAGTTATAGTTAAAAAAAATAAATTAGAAATAGTGTTTCAACAGCAAACACCAACATAACGAAGGCCCAAATTTGCACCAGTCCATCTGCTCAGTCATATAGTAGATATATCTTGTCATTTATCTGGGTCTTCAGTTTAAGAAATTAGACACCCTTAAGTCTTAATGGGACTTAAAACTGCCAGTAGTGTAGAATTACAAAAAATAAGGCTGAAATGGCCCCCCAAGATTACTACTAAATCTCTAGACAAGGCATATTTTTTTCCTAAGTCACTCTGGATATTTGATACGCTGAGCCAGTCCTTCACAGCTTCCCTCGCTGCAGCCTCCCACAGCCTCTGTTCCAGGGCTCCACCAGCCTTACCAGTAGAAAGTATATTAAAACACTAAAGCAAGTTTAAGCTCAGTGTTTTCTGTACTATCCAGCATGGACACGCAGAAAAAAAAAAAAGAGATAATTATTCCATCACTTCAAAAAAATCATTATCCCACATGATGGTGACAACTGTACCTTTCCTTCTGACTCTGGCTTCTCTTCTCTAGAAAAGCTACCCCAACTCTTTTTATTTTTCCTGATAAAACAAGCAGGCTGATAGCCTTTTAACCCACTCTCATGGGAGCTTAGCACTGAACACAAAAGGAAAATTAGAGCAAGTAGGAGAAGAAAAACAAAAGTTAAGCAGCTTAACAGAGTACACCATAGCTGAGTAACTACAACACAAAGTAAATCTGCTGCATTTAATTTCCACAACAGCAACAATATTTCCTATCAGTGTCACAAAAATACAAATGAGATTCTGTAAGTCAGAGCATATACACGCTCCTGAGAGAATCAAATTAAAATTTTAGACAATCATAGATAGATGAACAGGAAAAATACTACCAGCCTTTTGGGAACACACTGGGAAGTCGGGCATAAATAATTCATGGATTCCCGGAGTCCACAGCGCTGGCAAAATTCGATCTGGAGCTTGATCCTCTTTTTTTTTTTTTTTTTTCCTTTTAGTCTTTCTAAGAGCATCTAAAATCTTTACCTCTCTTTAATGAAAATAAATCCAAACAAAACCATTCCATCCCCAAGGAATGGATGCAGGTGCCCAGGTCCTGGCTGCATGGCCAGCCCCGGTGAGGAGTTGCCGGGGCCATCTGGTGCAGAACCCAGCCGACTCCAGCCAGCATCATGGCCCCAGCACCACAGGGCTTAGCTGAGCCGCTCAGCCCAGAGCGGGAGCCTCGGGGAAAGCCTGGGTAAGAAAGGGCAAAGCACTGTCCAGCAGCTGACGGAAACTCGAGGAGAAACAGCTCTTAGAGCCCAGCTGGGAGATCAAGAGGAAGAGCACCTCCTGAGGTGTCCCTGCGGACCCTGGACAGAGCCGGGCAGGTCAGGTGTTTCACTGTGGCACGCGGGAGGCCTGAATCAGGGAGAAGTGTGAGGAGCAAGGGGCGGCAGAGGGGAGCTGTTATGGGCTGACTGTAGCACCCCATTCTTCATCACCGCTCTGTGAGGGGAGGAGGTTAAGGAATCAAGGGGTGAAGCTGAGACCGGAGAAAAAAAAAAAAAAAAGAGAGGTGTGTGGAAGGTGGTCTTATTGTTTCTCACAGTACAACTATTTAATTGACGATAAATTCAATGACTTTTCCCCAAGTCTAGTCTGTCTTGCCCATGACAGTAATTGGTCAGTGATTTCCCTGTCTTTTATGTCAAGCCAGGGGCTTTTCCAGCTTATTTTCTCCCTGTCCTGTTGAGGAGGGTAAAAGAGAGAGCAGTTGGGTGGGCATCTGGCAGCTGGAGTAGGTGAGCCCACCACACTCCAAAGGCTGGTTTTGACTGAACAAGAAAGGTAGACAGCAGAAAGGGCTTGGATTTATGTTTTGGTTTGAATCTTCTGACAACATGGATTCCTGGATAGATACTATCTAGGCTTGTGTACAGCTGTGATCCATATCTGATGACTACTATGATCACCATCTCATCAGTCAATGAAAGCCACGTAAAGCCTCTTCAGATTAAGGTTTCTGTTAAACCACTATTAAGTACAGTGATAGAAGTATTTTTTTAAAAAATGTTTGGATAAAATAAGAAACAGAAGAAAAAGCCAACTTCTATATAGATATAGAACACCAGTGCAATAACCACCATAGTCTATTGTATGGAATACAGAGGGAAAGGCTCAAGGAGTAACTGCATCAAAAGAAACTCAATAGCTTACATGGGTACACTGGGTACTTTTAAGTCCCCATCCAAATAACTTCAGCAACAGTTGTTTATTCTTCAGTACTTACACTGTAGTTCCACAGTCCATAAACAACTGTGAGGCATACATCTAATTCCATATAGCCACTGATTTAAACAATTTTCTTGTTTTGCTTTTTGTTGTTGGTTTTGTTTTTAAACTTCTGGTCTTAATCACTTTGTAAAATTTGAAAAAAAATAGTTGGCAGATTCAGCAATTATTTGACACCACTAAGAAAACCACTACAGAAACCTTCAGAAAAGAGGTCAAAAATCACTTTTGTCGTATAACTGCTTATAAAAAACCTAAAATATGACCTGAGTCCTGCTTCAAGTATTATTTCTAAAATAAACAGGACAGAGAGGGTCAGTGGGCTGGTTCTTGAGTCAGAGACAGTTTCTGAGACAGTTAAACCCCACTTCTCTCTGAACTCAAGTTATGGCTCTTGCAGTTCAGATACAGATGATTTGTATCTCCTCCTGATAAGGCACCTTCTTGATGGAAAGGCACACATTTCCATTCCAGCACATAAGGTACCTTGCATTAATACTTCTAAAAGCCCCAGAACTGTCAACATGCAAAAATCACAGAATTCTAATGAAAAAGTTGTTTCTAAACATAACATTTTTCTGATGCCTGGAACCTGAACATGATAAGGTCGTAAATCTCACATAATTGAGAAAAAGTAAAAGTCACTTTGTTAATCCTACTTCACAGTCTAATGTAACATCACCCTTTCATGGGTAAAAGGTCTCAGAGAGACTGACCATGAATAAAATAATACTATGTAATTTTCATTTTACCAGATAAGGAGTTAAAGAACAACAAAGCAAGAAAAGAATAAGAAGTATAGATTATTTCTAAAGAGTCTTTTTCAGAGAGCTAAAATAGAAATACCACACATTCAAAAGTACTTGCACTTTTTCAAATGACTTGCTGATTTTCACTGTTAAGTTGTATTTCTGGTAACAGCTCATAACACTTAAGGGAGAAAGGGAGAAAAGGGAACAGGGGGAAGACTTCTTTTTTGAAGCTACCTTAGAACCACAGAATATCTCAATTTGGATGGGACCGCAAGGATCATCAACTCCAACTCCATGCTTCTCACAGGACTACCTAAAACTAAACCATCTGATTAAGAGCATCATACAGATACTCCTTAAACTCTGAGAGGCTTGGTGCTGTGACCACTGCTCCAGGGAGCCTCTTCCAGTGACAAACCACCCTCTCAGTGAAGAACTTTTTCCTAATGTCCAATCTGAACTACTGCTGACAAAGTTTTGTTTCATTTCCTTGTGCCCTATTGTGTTTCCTATTGTGCCTGGTCATCAGAGAGAGGAGATCAGCACCCGCTGCTCTACTGCCCTTCTTCAGGAAGTTGTAGACGGTGATGAGGTCACCCCTCTGCCTTCTCCAAGCTGAACAAACCGAGTGATTTCAACCACCTTCCTAAGTCTTGCCACCCACACACACTGAAAAAATAAGAGGTTTCCCTAACTTCTAAATGCTTACTCAAACTACACTCAATATAAATTTTAAAATTATTTTTTAATATCTCTTCCATCTCTTTTGAACATCTGCAACATCAGTTTTTCCAGGGAGTTCTCAGGACTCTTCTGGGATGCAAAACTTGGGCTGGGAGACCTTTCTTTTTTCTGTGAAATTCTATAGAAACATAAATGAGTTATGAACTATGTATGTAACTCCTTTCTTACAGAAGCATCATGGACATTTTAGCAACATCAGAAACACTATGCTTCATCCAGTGCATCCCTGTAGAACACTGCAAAAAACCCTACAACTGAAAAAGCAGCAGCAGCAGCTGTAAAGTGAGCATTTCAGTCCTTTTCCAACTTCCCCTGCACTGGTTTGATAGGTTCTTTTATAACCTGTGCTTAAAGAAAAAAGGGAATATTGCTTAAAGAGCCAGACATTCATCTTCAAATCTTAGACTGATAATCCTATAGAAGTCATTTTGTTAATGCTGTTTACATAGTCTAATGTTACGTCTCCCTTTCATGTGTAGAAAGTGTAAATGGTCAAGCCAACCAACCGGAGAAACTCCTCCACAGTGTCTGGGAATCTACAGTAAAAGCCATGTTACCCACTACACTGCAACTGCATCAAATCAGTGAAATCAGAAAATCCAAATATGTTTCCTTAATTAAAAAGATATTGCAGTAAGGAATACGTTCTCCCCAGTGGGTTTTCCCTGTACAATGAACCATTAATCAGTGAGAGCATTCATTATTAAAGTCATGCTGTCTTACTGCACAGCAGTCAAATTTGGCTTGTTGCTGTGATAATGCGGAGAACCATGAACACTGAAGCAGCTTTGGATAGCTACCCATCACTTAAAATAATCCAATATGCAACTATGCACCTAGGGATAGTTTTTCCCTTCCCTTCCTCTACCTTAGATACGCTGTATAGAAATTGCAGTGTGACGACTGCTCGATAAAATGCATTTCTATTGTTCCTATTAAAGTTCCTTTTACTTTCTTGCTATTGCTCAAAAATTAAGGGGACTTCCTATAAAATGAGAATGTTTGAATAACCTTTTTAACCTAAAACTGCATGCTTATGGATACACTCAAATTTACTGTTTATCATTTCAGTATCCCATATCAGAATTTCAGCAAGAAGGATTAATGCTGATACTGTCTCTAACTGGTTTAAATTAAAAAAATAAATACATAAAATACTCCAGTGCACCAACTTAATAATCACATGGTCACTATAGGGTACCTCTATTTCTCCTGTGCATGTGAATAACAGTTTTTATTTCAAGGCCTGCAGTTTTAAACAGCATCGACACACTAGCTTCTCATAACTGTGGTAAGCAAAAAAGATTTGGCACTGTACCTATAAAAATGAAACCCACCAGCTCTCATGGCGTTCACAGAATCATTCTGATCAGCTATGAACTCGGTGTATGTTAGGAGCCTAAACAAGATGGAGTATGATAACCCTGGCAGTTCTTGCACGTGGCTACCTGTATCACAGGTCAGCTTTGGTGCAGGTACAGAGGAAAAAAATATCCCAAATAATTGCTCTCATTACTGCATATTGCAAAGCAAGTTCAAACGTTATCACATACATATGACTGTTAGACTAAGCAAGATGTTTACAGTAAGTTTTTGGAACAAAATCCCAACTGAAAGAAATAGAAATTGGCACTGCTGGAGAAATCGGATATGCAAGGAATTGGCATCCACAGAAAGAGGACCTCCTGCATTCCTTTGGTAATGTCAAACCATGGAGGTGACTGAAGGCCAAGACAGCTCTGGCTCTTGGCAGCAGTGCAGACATCTTCTAATGTTGCATTAAAAATTTCTGCAATGAAGCCGAATCCTTCAGCTGTGTGTGAGTGAAACAGGGCAGGAAGCTTGTAAAAAGGGGCCCTCCTGCCTCTTGCACACAACCACTGAAACGGTAGAGAGACTGTCCTGTCTTTGCTGACACTTTGCTACATTTGTTCCTGGGTTGATAAATTGATAATTTCTTGAGTCAACGGGAAGATAGGAATATCTGCCAGATCCTAAAAAATACCTCAAAGAGGAAAATTTCTTCTGATTGCCTAAGTAGTTCTCACAACACCCTAAAGCCTATGTTTAAATTACTACATGGGAAAAATAGCTTAGTTAAAGGAGACGTGATACCTTAAAGACTACTGCAAAAGCTTAAGCTGAATTAGGGGTCAGGGATATGAAGGATCAAGTCAACACTCATTATAGCTAACCCATCACAGGGACTGTAGCTGGTGGTGTGCCCCAAGGGTCAATACTGGGGCTGGTCTTACTCAATGTATTCATCAATGCCTTGGGTAAGGGGACAGAGCACAAGCTCAGCAAGTTTGCTGATGATACAGAACTGTGAGGAGTGGCCAACACACCGGAAGGCTGCACAGCCATTCAGTGAGACTGGAACAGGCTGGAGAGCTGGGCAGAGAGGAACCTAATAAAATTCAACAAGGGCATATGTTGGGGCAGCTAGGGAGGAATAACTCCAAGCATCAGTACAGATTAGGGGTTCACCTGCTGAGAAGCATCTCTGCAGAGAAGAACCTGGGAGTCCTGGTGGACAGCAAGCTCTCCATAAGCCAGCAGTGTGCCCTCATGGCCAAGAAGGCTAGTGGTCTCTTGGGGTGTACGAAGAGGAGCATGGTCAGCAGGTGAAGGGAGGTTGTCCTCCCCCTCTACTCTGCTCTGGTGAAGCCATATCTGGAATGCTGTGTCCAGTTCTGGGCTCCCCAGTTCCCGAAAGACAGGGAACTACTGGCGAGAGTCCAGTGGAGGGCTACAAGGATGATTAGGGGACTGGAGCATCTCTCTGATGAGGAAAGGCTGAGTACTTTGAATTACAATATGCAAAAAAAAAAAACCCTAAAATTTTCTCAATTATTTCAGCAGGACAACTGAAAAGAAGCGCATATGAGAGAAAAGCTACAGCATTTGGCTCAACGGGCTTTGAAAAAAGGTGAAAGAAAGATTGTGTTTCCCTTGCTTTTTTCTGTCAAACTTGAGTCAGCACCAATGTGGGGTGCACAAAGTTTTAAAGATGTGACCCAAACCACAAAGTCAGCACTGTGTCAGTTAAGCCCCCTTCTCAGTCAATGTATTATGGCAACTGAATTAGAGATTAATGAGGACAGATAAACCACGTGCTGCCTTTAAATATGTTCCTACTTCATTGCTACTGAAACCACCTACCTAATCTGTGGGAATTTACCCTAACCATCTAGGATGCACCATCTGATAACTGAGCCACCTCCTAAAATTCTTGTGAAAATATTTCCCAGCTGGAGTCAGCAACACGATCACAAAGAGAAACCAACATAAAAATTCATACTCCTGCCAATATTTTAGAGATCTCAGCATGAGGATTTACAATAATTGATTTCAGTTTTGCTGAAAAGTCTATTCATAAATCAAGCAAAATTGTTCCATTCATTGAATCCAATAAGGGAACATTATTTGATGGTGTTACTGAGGGAACGGGAGTTCTTATTTCGGTGACAATGCCAATATCCTCAAGCATACAGAGCAGAATGAACATCTACAAACAAAAGCCAGAAACACTCCTACCATGAATTCTTAATCTTGTATGACCTACATACCATAAGAGTGGGTCATTCTAACATCATTTGTACGCATTTTTTTCCATTCATTGGTCATTTATTGACTGGGACAGACTTGACGATTTAAATGATGTTATGCTCTGGGTTAGGTTGGGATGGAGTTAACTTTCTGTATAGAAGCTGATAGGGTGGTGCTGTGGTTTAGATCTGTGCCTGAAACAGAGTTTCAGCTACTGCAGAACGGTGCTAGAAGCATGAAGGCCTTTGCTCTGCACCCCCCAGCACGGTTGGGAGGGGACGCAGCCAGGCCAGCTGACCCAACTGGCCAAAGGGATACTCCTTACTGTGCAACATAATGGTATGCTCAGCAGCAAAACTGAGGGGCAGTTTCTCCAAAGTCGCTGTTGCTTGGGGACTGTCTGGGGATCAGGCTGCTGGTGATGAGCACCTTTGTATCACTTGGTACTTCTTTTCTGTCCTGGGTTCAGCCCAGCAGCAGGCTGTGTTAGCCCTGAGAGTATTCCATACCAATTGCATCATGATCAGACAGGCTGCCCCCCCCCCTTTGCAGGGGCGACTTCGGACCCAGGCACGGGAAGTCCCGGTCTGGGCAGCCGCAGCGCCAGTTCTGGGGGAGACTCCGGACCTATCAGAAACTGCTGGGCTCGGGAAGTGCTGGTCTGAGCAGGCGTGTGGGAGTTCCGGTTTCTCGCTCTCTCTCTTTCGGGATCGGCGTGGCAGGCGGTGGTGAGGGGGGTGCTCGGGGGTGCTGGGCTCGGGGAGTGCTGCGTTCGGGAATCTGAATCTGGATCGGTTCGGGCACGGCTCAAATGACATAGTGTGGGGAGAGGTTTGCACTGTATATAATAGCACTGTAGTTAGTTGTTTTCATACTTTTCCCTGTTGTTTAGTAAACTATCCTTATCTCAACCTTGCAGGCCGTTGGTTTTTTTTCCTCTGGCTCTGCAGCTCCTTCGTTCGCCCATCCTCCACCTCTTAAAGAGGTAGGGGGCTTCTTTTTCTGACCTTTGTGGCCCCAGCTTTCCGCTGAGGTATAAACCACAACATTTTCAAATTATTGTTCTTTCACATACTAAATTGTCTTCAACCTGACCCACTAGGGTTTTTTCCTCACTTCTGTCTGTCCAGTTCTCTCCCCAGTCCTGCTGTAGGGAGTTAACAAGCAAGACGGTGGGGGCTTAGCTGCCAGCCAGGCTCAACCCACCCCATACCACGAGTAATTTGTTCCCCCAGCACCAACAGTAATAAACCATTCTGTAATGCAAGGGATGAGGTCAATGGCAGCTGCACCTGTGGACACGCGTTCCCTCCAAAGAGCAGGAATAGGGAGGCAAAAGCACAGCCCTTTGTGTCTGAGGCAAGTAATCCACTAGCATTCTGTGCCAAAATAGACTGTTTATTACTACCACTTGGAATTTAAATTGCAGGCTGATTCATGCTGACTACTCTTAATGTTTCCCATAGCTCTGAACCTGAAGTAGGACAGACAGTTCTGGTATTGGTGTAATCTCAGGACTAATCTACTTCCTCACTAATTCCTACAGTTAAGGAGCTTACTTATACATATCATACCGAATTGCACAGATACTCTTTGCCTCACGTCTCACTTTTATTAGAGCCAGACAGCAGAATGCATACTTCCAGGCCCCACGTAACACTCTGCAATGTACCGCCAGGCTAACCTTCAGGGACACAAACAATGACTAGCACTTAGGGCTGCACTATGGAGCCCAGACACCAGTCACTCTGGGACTCTTTTCATGGCTTCATCCCTTAAATATAAGTGTATATTAATTTTCTTTTTCTGTAAATAAACATGTACGAAATATATACAGCTTTTAGATCAGAAGACACATGAAATGTTCATGTGACAGCAATAGTAAGTACCATGCTGTGAAGTCTGAGAGATGATAAAATAACACGGTATGCACACAGCTCTGCTTTAGGATATACATGGACATATTACCAATGCCAGTTTCCTTTGTGTGCATTACTGCTCATAAAACTCTTACCTCGTAAAGTAGTGACAAGAGAAGGGAAATATGTAGCTGAAATGACAAGTTTACAGAAGCACAAAGGATAAAATAAAAATTGCACTAAGTAAACATAAAAAATAAACTACTTTTGTTACAAAAAACCCAAACCAAACCCCCCATTCATAGGAGATGGCACATTTGTAAGGATCTGCCTAGTTTTTCCAGAAAAATCAATAGCACTCCTGCCCCCCTGTGCATCCCAGATGGCAGAAACTTTCTCTAAAGTAATTTCCCTTCGCTACCTCATTATCTTAAAAGTGGAATATAGGGAGTGTCCCTATATCAGCCACCCCAGCTCTCTTGAGAAAATAAATGTTACCGTTCCCTTTTTCCAGAGTGCAGAGGTGCAAAGCATCTCACCTCAGACAGAACAGAAACCTAAAGCAGATCAGTATTGAATCCAGCTTTCCCAACAGTCAAACTTTATTCATCTATACAACACTATGTAGAATTTAATGAAGAAAAAACAGACATTCCATCAGTTCATACTAACTATTTTTCTGAACTGCATACACAGGAATATTTTATCTGTGCCAAGCATGGAATCTGGATTTTTTACAGAAATAAATACTGGAAGATATTTCTGCTGACACGTAACTAGTAAATTACACTAGAAACACAAGCATAAAATAAGCCAGCAGAGTAGAAAACTGTCTCTGCATCTCTCTCTGCCTGCCAGAAAGCAGAGGCAGAAGTCCTCACATCAACGCAGGATATTTTTTGCAAAGTATACTTTACATACACAACCCAAGTCAGAAAGTTTGAATTTAACTGGAACATACTTAAAACAACGACAATCATTACAAGAATGCTATGACAACTCTTCCAAATGTCTTTAGCTGAAAACCTATAGCCAGATGTTCTGGAATTAACTGAGCAATTTACAGTGAAGTACATGGAATTGGAGGTTATATGTCTACTTGTGTCCTGTGTCTTGTGATTTAGAAAGAACAGTCATTGCATTTTATTTTCAGTTAATGTACCTGAAAGTTCAGAATACTGATCCCCTCACATAGTTGTTCAAACTAACCCAGTGTTCCTACACAGTATGCATCTTCTATTTTAGTTTCCTTTTAGCCAAAATTATACTATCCAGGAGATAGCTAATTGATGGAAAAGAATCAAAATATTTATGTTTAAGTTGCCTAAGACTGTAATTAGTCTAATAGTTTCAGTCCTCACTCTGTCACACTAAAAGAGTAATTTACAGTGTTATCTTTATATATATATGTTGAGCACATTCTTAAAATATATTGGATAGGAACACATAGCTTGCAAATCTTACAATATACTGGCTAAATTAAGACTTTCTTCTTCCTGTTTTTGATATGTCAAGTTGGATAACCTGTTAAAAATAACAAAAACTGCTGGGAGAAAAACACAGGCAAACCTTTGGATAACCCCCTGAGTCAACTGTTTTAAGGGGCATTTAAGAATTCCTGCCTAACTTCACCACCAGCTTGGAGCTTCTTATCCTTTGATCCTAACAGATAAGAGACTTTGAAACTCCGTTTGAGAAAACCAATTGTTCTAGAATGCACAAAATAAATTTTAATGAATGGGATAATGCTTAGAAAGACTACAAAGCATATAAAAGACCAAAGAATCATAGAATGCTTTGGGTTGGAAGGGACCTCAAAGGTCAACCAGTTCCCAGGCTGATCATAAGATCAATCCCCCTGCCATGGGCAGAGACACCTTCACTAGACTAGATTGCCCAAAGCACCATCCAACCTGGCCTTCAACACTGCCAGGGAGGGGACAGCCACAGCTTCTCTTGGAAACCTGTCCTTGTGCCTCACCACCCCCACAGTAAAGAATTTCTTCCTTAGACCTAATCTAAAGCTGCCTTCTTTCAGCTTGAAGCCATCACCCCTTGTCCTGTTGCTACACTCCCTGAAGAATAGACCCTTTCCCACTTTCCTCTAGGACTCCTTGAGATACTGTTAGGCCACAATTAGGTCTCCCCTGAGCCTTTTCTTCTCCAGGCTGAACAAGCCCAATTCTCTCAGCCTGTCTTCATAGGAGAGATGCTCCAGCCCCCTGATCATCGTCATGGCGCTCCTCTGACTCGCTCCATGTCCTTCTTGTACTGGGAACCCCTGAGCTGGGCACGGTACGAATCATCCCTCTCTTCTCTGCCCTCGTGAGGCCCCACCTGGAGTACTGTGTCCAGAGCTGGGGCCCCCAATACAAGAAAGATGTGGAACTGTTGGAGAGGGTTCAGAGGAGGGTCACGAAGATGATTAGAGGGCTGGAGCACCTGCCCTACAAAGAGAGGCTGAGGGAGCTGGGCTTGTTCAGCCTGGAGAAGAGAAGGCTGCGGGGGGACCTCATTGCAGCCTTCCAGAACCTGAAGGGAGCATACAAACAGGAGGGTAATCAACTTTTTAAAAGGGCAGATAACGGCAGGACAAGGGGGAATGGATTAAAGCTAAAGGAGGGAAGGTTTAGATTGGATATTAGGGGGAAGTTTTTTACGGAAAGAGTGGTGAGGTCCTGGAACAGGCTGCCCAGAGATATGGTAGATGCCCCGTCCCTGGAAGTGTTCAAGGCCAGGTTGGATGGGGCCCTGGGCAACCTTGTGTAGATCCAGACCTGAGATTGGTGTCCCTGCCTGCGGCAGGGGGGGTTGGAGCTCTATGATCATAGAATCATAGAATGGCAAGGGTTGGAAGGGACCCCAAGGATCATAAAGCTCCAACCCCCCTGCCACATTGGGTCCCTTCCAACCCATGCCATTCTATGATTCTATGATCTCATTCATCCCAAGTGGGATCTCGTGAGAACAGAGGGGCAGAATCACCTCCTTTGATGGGATGGCCACACCGTTCTTGATGTGGTCCAGGACACGGTTGGCCTTCTGAGCAGCTAGCACACACTGCTGGCTCATGTTGAGCTTCAATCAGCACCTCCAAGTCCTTCTCCTCAGGGCAGCTCTCAATCCATTCTTCAGTCTATTTCCAAGTCTGTTGTGCTTGGAAAGGGGGGGCAACAAAGCATATAGTGTCTTAAATATCTACAGGAACACTGAGGTTGGCATACAGAACAAGCAGAGGGAAGTTAGTAACTGAGCAAATGGTGAGGCAAAGTAAGAAGTGCAGAAAACATTCACTTCAGTCTTTTTGCTGCTAAGTGATCAAAGATGGGAAGCAGTCTAACAAATATGAAGATTCTGATGTTGCTTTAGCAGAAAGCATATGAGATTTCTCTAAACAAACTGAATAGACTTAAGTGTGAGTGAGACTCAGGCTGATGGTTTGAACTGTATTTGCGAAGAATGTCTTGCTTTTCCACAGCCATTTTGCCT
Organism: Laterallus jamaicensis coturniculus; assembly: GCA_022605575.1. Lineage (NCBI taxonomy): Eukaryota > Metazoa > Chordata > Aves > Gruiformes > Rallidae > Laterallus > Laterallus jamaicensis. The sequence continues at coordinate 796,047 of JAKCOX010000120.1, forward strand.
ACAAAGCCACAAGTGAGAAGTAACCTCACCTGGCATCAACAGACCAGTCATGTGATTCTTCACAGTGAAGTGTCATAACTCCCATAAACTAACAGTCCCACAGCACTATCTGAAGCTGAGACTAATTTCTTACTTCAGTGTCAGGGATACGCTGCCTGAAGAGCCACAGACGTTCCTAGACAGGAGAAACAGGACCCTTTTTTTAGTGAGAATAAATAGCTGAACTGACACGGCAACGTTACGTTGACCTTTAATGATGATTATGTTTTTATTGCACCTACAAGTATTCCAGGCAAGTGAATTTACAGTAATTTTCTTTAAAAGCCTGAAATTAGGGCCCTCTTTTACAACACTATAATATCACTGCCTTTTCTTAGGGCCCTGCTTTCTTCCATAGGACTTACCAAGAGCATACGTTGCTAGAACAGAACTTGGTTCCCAAACAAAAGGCCTGTTATTATAGGGTGTGCTAAGATATCAGAAATAATAATGAAGTTGTTGCGGCAACTAGGCCTAAGAAGCAAGTCAGCTCTCCCCTCAGTCAGCAGTTGTGTTTAAACCAGCTTAGTGGCATAGAACTGAAAATTGCCCATGACTTAGCCGTGCTGGAATTTTATAGGCTGTGTAACTCTATTTTCCTAAATCAAAGTTATTAGCAGTAACAGAAAAGAAATCAATAAAGTCAATTCAGCACATATCCGCCAGCATCTACTTCTTCCATTTATTGTAGTCTGTCCTGGGTTCAGCCCAGCAGCAGGCTGTGTTAGCCCTGAGAGTATTCCATACCAATTGCATCATGATCCGACAGGCTGCCCCCCCCCTTTTGCAGGGGCGACTTCGGACCCAGGCACGGGAAGTCCCGGTCTGGGCAGCCGCAGTGCCAGTTCCGGGGGAGACTCCAGACCTATCACTACCTGCTCCGGGCACGGGAAGTGCTGGTCTGAGCAGGCGTGTGGGAGTTCCGGGTTCTCTCTCTCTCTCTCTTTCGGGGATCGGCGTGGCAGGAGGTGGTGAGGGGGGTGCTCGGGGGTGCTGGGCTCGGGGAGTGCTGCGTTTGGGAATCTGAATCGGTTCGGGCACGGCTCAAATGACATAGTGTGGTGAGAGGTTTGCACTGTATATAATAATAGCACTGTAGTTAGTTGTTTTCATACTTTTCCCTGTTGTTTAGTAAACTATCCTTATCCTAACCTTGCAGGCCTTGGTTTTTTTTTCCTCTGGCTCTGCAGCTCCTTCGTTCGCCCATCCTCCACCTCTTAAAGTGGTAGGGGGGTTTTTTGGTCTGACCTTTGTGGCCTCAGTTTTCCGCTGAGGTTAAACCACAACATAGTCCTACAAAGATACACTACTGAATTTTTGTCTGGTTTTGTGTTGTGGTAGGGTTTTTTTCTAAATACTCTCTCTCTCTGTACTACTCCTGTAGCAATCCATTCCAGCCTCTGTGCAGATTGAATTCTTTGAAAATTCCTTCTTTTCAGATTATTATTTTCCATCAAGAAGTATTGTTCAAGTCTTCAACAGAATTAATGCAAAATTACTGCAGCATGTAAGTCCTCAGAAACAACTCGCTGGCTAAGCTGGAGCAGTGTAACAACTGCCGTCCCCCATTTTCATTGCAAGGTTGATTTAAGATACCACTGAACTCCTTTGCACTGGCAGATGGCTGGAATGGCAGTTTCATCCACCCAGACCACATATACACTTCACTTTCTATGCAAAGACATGCAGCGATTGCTTAAAGTTGCACATGTTTTCTGATGGCTGTTTTGGCTGCCTACATTGCTTGGTTTTAACAACCTACATACACACTATACGAATGTATTTATATGATGGTCTAATTCACTTGTATTTACAGAATCTGGATTGTTATTTTTTATTTACAAACTCGTCCTGTCAAATTACACATCAAAACAGAAAATACAGGGAGTTTTATCCTTAAATAGTTTGCACAAGTTAAGCAAACATCATGTTCAGGAATGTACTGCCAGGGATACATCCAGTGATACCAGGGAGGAGCCCTAGGAGCTGGGCAGGAAGCCAAGAAGGAAGATGCTACTCCTCCCTGTGCCTCCTCTTCCCTCTCCCACCCTTGACCAAAGTGAGAGGTGATCCTGCTTTGGCTGGGGGGTTGGGCCCAATGATCTCTCGAGGTCCCTTCCAACCCCATTCTGTGAGAGGTGCTCCTGAAATGGAGCCACCTCAGAGGGGGAAGGTGTACAGTGCCGACGTGAGACATCACAACATCTAGGAAAGCAGTCAGCAACAGTAGAGGAGTTGGGTGGAAGCAGTTTGCAAAAACAGCTCTGGTGGAATTCACTTGCTTCACGATGCAAAGCTGGTGAAGAAGTTTCACAATTACTCCCCAGCTTTCTCTTTTAGCTACTGGCAGAGCTATCAGTGCTCGGCACTTCTTATTTTAACTTCCTATTTGGAGCCACTTACACACTTTTTTCACTGTTTGGGCTGAAATACTCCATCCAAGCAGCTGTGTCTCCATTAAACGCACACTCACGCACGCTCACACCCCAGTCTTAAACAGTTCAGGCATCTTCAAGAATCGTATTTCTGGCAAGTTATCTTTTTCTGTTTGCATTATAGAAAGTCTCTCAAGAAAGAGGAAGCTCTGGAAGTCTTTAAGTTCTGCAGGGTATAGCAGCAAAATTATTAGTTGCATAATAGGAGTATCTAGAGCCTTCAGCTGCAACTGAGCACCCACTGGCCTAAGGATTGTACACTTTAAGAAAAGACAAGGCAAAAATATCATTAAACTGTAATACAGAATCACAGAATTGTAGGGGTTGGAAGGGACCTCAAGAGATCATCGGGTCCAACTCCCCTGCCAAAGCAGCTCCCTAGCTCATACTGCACAGATAGGCGTCCAGACGGGTCTTGAATATCTCCAGAGAAGGAGACTCCACCACCTCCCTGGGCAGCCTGTCCCAGGGCTCTGTCACCCTCACTGGGAAGAAGTTCTTCCGCATGTTGGTGCGGAACTTCCTGTGCTCCAATTTGCAGCCATTGCCCCTTGTCCTGTCTCCACTGACCACTGAAAAAGGGCTGGCCAATTCCCCCTGCCACCCATGTCTAAGATATTTGTAAACACTAATTAGGTCCCCCCTAAGTCTTCTTTTCTCCAGGCTGAACAGACCCAGCTCTCTCAACCTTTCCTCATAGGGGAGATGTTCCAGGCCCTTAAGCATCTTCATAGCCCTTCTCTGGACTCTCTCAAGTAGATCCCTGTCCTTTTTTTACCAGGGAGCCCAGAACTGGACACAATACTCCAGGTGGGGCCTGACCAGGGCAGAGTAGAGAGGGAGGATCACCTCCTTAGGCCGGCTGGCCACACTCCTCCTGATGCACCCCAGGATCCCATTGGCTCTCTTAACCACCAGGGCACACTACTGACTCACAGCCAACCTGTCATCAACCAGGACCCCCAGGTCCTTCTCCACAGAGCTCTTCGCCAGCAGGTCATCCCCCAGCCTGTACTGATACATGCGGTTGTTCCTCCCCAGGTGCAAGACTTTACACTTGCTTTTGTTGAATCTCATCTGGCTTCTCCCTGCCCAGCTCTCCAGCCTGTCCAGGTCTCGCTGGATGGCAGCGCAGTGTTCCTGCGTGTCAGCCACCCCTCCCAGCTTTGTATCATCAGTGTACACAGATCTCTACCACATCCAGTATTCGAAATCAAACAAGGACAGAATTTAACACATGCAATTAATTTCTGACTAGAAAATAAATTATTCAAAAGCATTATTAAGTTATTTGATACTGTTCCTGGATAAGAGACTTGGGGCCTGTTAGTCCAAACTTGCACAGGAAAAAAAAATAAAAATCCATTGGAAGTTTACTGGCCTGCAGTAAAGCCAGCTAGGAAGAGCAGTGGGTATTCACAGCTCTGAAGCTCCCTTTACAGCAATGTAAAGCTGAAGCAGCTTGAAGATCGTGATCTCTTTATGGCCACTCATTAACAAAGATAGTCTTCCCTTTCGCCCTTCACTTTCAACATCCACACCCTTCCCCCAAACAAAACCAACCCCCAAAACACCCAAGCCCTTCACAACTCTTTAAAATAATTTAAGAAAACATTTTTAAATCATTAAAATAGGCAGTAAATAATTTTTATTATCTGAAAACATCTGCAAGATTTACTGAATGAAAACACTAGACACAAAGACTGTACAAGGCTAGAATAGCTATTCATTTGCTGTATTCATGATTATCCATTTCCTTTATTAATGCTGTTAGAATTTGCTAGAGACATTTGAATATGAAACCCCAAAAGAGCAGTTATTCTAATGAATCCTCCTGGCTTTGCACTTATTCTGCTGTTGCCCACCGAAGTCAGATATAAACAGCACAGCCGGCTGTCTCCTGTTGTGTATCTTAAATCACCAAATACAGCCTATATATTGAGCTGATCCAGTACCGCTTTCGTTGTTCAGCTACAGGCAGTTTTTGAAAGCTAAGCATTATTACCGTCACCCTTAGCCCATGAGCTGAAGTTGGGCTTTTAGAGATACTTAGGAAATACATGAGTTTTCTGTGAAGTACACTCTGTTCCACTGCTAGAAGAAAGAACCTCCTTTCAATTACTTTCTGAAAGAGAAGAAAGAAGCAGCACTTCAGATTTCATCTCATTTAATCTGAAGTGGATACAAACTCATATATCTGGCCTGTCCTGAAGGGGACTCGCATATTGCCAAGGGATAAGAAGAGCGGCAGGTATCCAACATCAATTGGTTGGCTCTAGATAGTAATCTCAAGAGAAAGAAGCAAAAGAAAAGGAAATTCCAGAACATGTTTGGAGACTTATCTCACACACATCACTTCTACAGTTTCCACAGTCTCCCAATGATAACTACCCTGCTTAGATGTGAAGTAGAGAGATAGCACATGAAGGAGCCTACGGTTCTTGCCATTGATTAGAAACAAAAAGACAGAAGTAAGCTTACTAGAGGTATGAGCACCTCCTGCGTGAATTTAGCTCTCATCGTACTGGAAGGACCCCGTGGCCCAAGATGAAACATTGCTTCCCTGCCTTTTGTTGACAACTCTGAGGTTGCCACTACATTCCTGTACTGAAATAAGAAGTAATGTCTCCAGTGATGTAGCCAGAGAAGGGAAAAATGAAAAAAAGCAAATACCAAACCAAAACAACACACATATAACACACAGACAAAACAACTCAAACCCCAAGCACCACCACTCCAACTCTCCCTGCAAACAACCTACTCTGTGTATCTAGAAAGAGAGGCCTACATTTACAAATGTAAATATCTATGTTATCAGAAAAGTATGTATCTATGCTTCAGGCTTCAGCTGGGATACATTCTAAAATGATACACAGAAATGGAAACCTGCATCAGCTACCAAGAGCCCTGAAATGGAATAAAAGAATTCAAGATTAAGTTTTGGTTGGGTTTTTTATTTTCTTTTTTTCAGTTGAGCTTACTCATGTTACTCCAAGATGTTTTGGTGATGTTTGGGAAGGGCAACACATGACAGAATTGGTCTGGATGTAGAGATTTGCCAACTAAGCACACAGAACTACTTGTCCAGGAAGCGCTAGCTGCCTGTATCTCCTGGTTAAAAAGGTAAAATAGATGCTTCTGCAGAGTGATTAATTCTATCACAAGACAAGCCTGTAAGGCAGACAGGATGACTCATGTTTGGGGAAAGGAGGAATCATCTCTATTACCTGTAGCGGGTGCCTAGGCAACTATTTTAAACCCAATGACTACCTTTTCAGGTAGCTAAAATTAGGGAAGATGAATCGCATTTGAGATGCAGAATAAATATACCAACAAACATGCTCATCAGGGAAATGCTATATAATCAAAAGGTTATTCAAAACTTCTTCTGGAAAGATGAGTATAAATATCCAGTACTACAAATTCTCCCTGACATGAAAACATCCAAGTTTTTCCTATTCCTTTTCTGTTTCATACACAAAATTAAGTATCACTGGAGGTTTTTTTCATATGTTATTTTCAGCAAAAATATATGTGCATACAAATTCAGTGCAAAAATAATTATGCAAAGTATGAGGCTTTTATAATGGAGTTGATTATTTTTTTTTCCCCTTTTGAAAAAGAGATGATATAATACTCCTTCAGTGGAGGGGAGGAGGGTTTATTCCAAACTAGAAACCCTCACAAAAATGACATTATTTTTAACTGTTCCTTAGTTATGTCTGTGTATTCAAATATAAGAACTCAATCGGGTGCTGAATAATAATATTAATAAACCATAATATATTAATATACCATAGTATAATTATTTTTAAAAGCATTATTTTGTTTCGAGCTAAGATGATGGATATTAAGAAATGCAAGTAAGGTGGTGGCTATTAATAAATATGCAAGTATAAAATGAACAATGATCATGCAGAATTAATTACTCGGGTCAGAAGGGATCTCTGCAAGTTCTCTTATTCAACAGCCTGCTCAAAGTAATCTGCTTCAATCAACATGATCAAACATCAAAACCAGGCTGTGCTGGTTTTGGCAGGGATAGAGTTAATTTTCTTTGTAGCAGCTAGTATGGGGCTGTATTTTGCTGGAAATTGTTGATAACACAGGGATGTGTGTTATCACACACAGAGCCAAGGCCTTTTCTGCTCCCCACACCATCGTATTAGTGAGGAGGCAGGGGGTGCACAAGGAGTTGGGAAGGGCACAACAAGGACAGCTGACGTCAACTGACCAAAGGGGTATCCCATGCCATATAACATCATGCTCAGTATATAAATGGGAAAGTTAGTTGAATGGAAGTCACTGCTTGGAACCAGCCTGGCCATTGGGCTTGGGGTTTTTTTTGCTCTGCAAGTGGTGAGAAATCACATTTGTTCACCACTTGTTTTAATTATTACTATTGTTGTTATCTGCTTCCTTCTTATCCTAATTAAATTGACTTTATCTTGACTCACAAGAGGTGGTTGGTTTTTTTCCATTCTCCTCACTACTCCACTGGGTGGGAGAAGAGTGACCCATCAGCTGCATGGTGCTTATTTACCAGCTGGGGAGGAGCAGGGCTCTGTCTAGTTGGCTCTAGAAACACCTAACTCCAATAGCCTCTCCAGACAATATCTTCCACTGCTTAATTAACACTTACAGTGAACCTTTTTTTCCCAGTCAAGTCAAAATAGGTCCTCTTAGTTAAGGAGTCAACATCCAGCCATACCGCTCAGCTAAAGAGCCTGCCCCAGTGGTCTTGGTAACCTCCCCACAGATGCAAGAAGGTGGCTGGAGGGCTCCTTACGCAATCTCTGTTCAAGGCTGAAGAAGCCACAATTCTCAGTCTCTCCTCACTGAACAAGTGCTCCTGCCACTGACCAGTCTGGGGGCCCTCTACTGAATTCGTCCCACTTTATTGATGGAATGTGCACCAAACCTGTGCATGGTAGTCTATGCATAGTCTAATGAGCACTGGGTAGAAGTGAATAAAAGCTTCCCTTACTGTACTACTGGCTCTGCTCCTATTAATGCAGCCCAGGATGCTGTTGGCTGCCGAGGCACCCTGCCAGCGCACACTCAGATTGCTGTGTACCGTGATCTTCACTTCTGTTCCAGCGGAGCTGCTCCCCAGCCAGCAAGTGCCCAGGATGTACCGATGGCGGGAATTTTTCCATCCCAGGTTCAAGGCTAACTTATTTGCTTGGTTTCCCAAGATTGCTCTCAGCCCTCTCCTCAAGCCTGTGTAGGCTCCTCTGAATGGCAGCCAGGCCTCCGAGTCCTCTGACTTGTCTGCACCTCACAATTTGTTGTCATCCACAGACTTGACAAGAGTGCCCTGCATCTCCTCCTCCATGTCACTGATGAAGAATTAAACAAGACAAGGGCACAGGATACACCCCTGCTTTGATGACCCAGACAGATTTTCATCCAGCTAGTAGACCATGCATCTGAGATGTAACATCCCAACCTGGACAGGAGGATGATGTAGCCTTTCTAAAGTCCTTCCCTGAAAGTTTTTGGGTAAACAACAGAGATAGGGTAGCAGCTCCCTTCATGAGTGACTAAATTACATAAAAGACAAGTAAAGAGAGAGCGAGCTCTTCCCATTGAGACCACTGACAAATTCCTGGAGGTCACTGGGTTGTGAGCTAGCAGGCTTAACGTATTCATACCATTCATTCCCTTTCCTGAATTGCAGGAGGTTACTAATGATGCTAAGTCTAAAATATTAGGGCAAATGGTCTCCTCCTGCAGAGGACCTTAAAAGACTGGACAACAAACAGTGATCTTGAATGCTGCGAGCAGCTCTGGTTCCTCTTCATTAAAAGAATAAAGCAGGATTGGAAAGGCAGGAAAGGGCATCAGAGACAACTAGAGGCACAGAATGACCCCCATGTAGGGAACAAGGACATATGCCAGAACTCTGCTCCAGAAAAGATGGGGCTGAGGAGGTAAACCAGAAAACTCTCTGAAGTCCTGGGTAGCACAGGCAGGGGGAATGAGAACAAACATGGACAACAGATGAAGTGAATGGCAAGTTGCACGCAGGCAAAAGGAAGGGGATCTCTAAATCGCTGAGCTGCTGAAGCCCTTGTGAAATGATCCTGCAGCTGCTAAACATGTATGTGGTTTCAGGTGAGAAAAAATGCACTGAGATTACTAAAAAAAACCCCACACAGAACCACACTGTTTCTGAAAAGTCCCTGAGGCTGTCACTGTGCTAACAGGTAATGCACACTTGCCTCCTCCAGATCTTCCTCTCTGATCATTTGTCTCTGGCAATTTAAGGGGCAGGACAGTCAGGTCCCCTACAGCAATGCTTTTGTTTTGTATGTTGGCTTCACACAATACTCAATTAAAAAATAACCACACTAAATAACTAACCACGGGTGTCTCCTGCTGTTTGAGAGGCCGTTGGGTAATCCCAACTGGACTCCAGGTGGCACTTACAGTGGAGGCTCTTGTAGGTCCTGCATCCTATCTGCTATGGCAGAACCCCCAAAACTAGGGCTGTCTCCTATGGCAGGAGGCAACAATGTTGAGGTAACTGAATTGAGCCTCCCATTCCTAGAACAGAGTGAAACAAAAGGAAAATGCCATATAAACAGCTTAATACCTGGAAAAATGACATATTTTTCATGGAAAAAACCATTGTTTTCACAGCACGCACCTAAATCGGAGAAAAGTTATTACACCAGAGCTTTCTATGGAAACAAGATGCTTATGGTTATTCCATGTGCAGAACAGACTTAGTGCCATAAGCAAAGTAACAAGGCAACCCCTCAGGCATTACCAATTATGTCAGATTCAAGCAATGAACTATGGAAAGGTGCAAAGGCTCAAAACCAAATCTTATTAACCAAACAGACAAAAGCCACATGAACTCACGAAAATAAGTGAAGCAGAGCAACATGAATGTGAAAACAACAGAAAAAGAAACCTTGACACTGGTGAGCATGTTGACTTAACTTCAGCACTATGCCAGCAATAAATTGATCTCTTGTGAGAAAGAGGACAAAATGATTTCTGTGAAAATAAATGCAGACTACTATCCATCCTTCTTTAATGGCCTTGATAGAGAATTTGGATATAATTTTGGAAAGATCCCACATAGTTATACGGTTAGCTAAAATAATAATTTAGGACCACTTTATATATAAACCATGTTGCTTAAACAAAACACTTGTAAGTTCAAGAGTAAGAACGCTGTTTCAAAATTGTTCTTCATTTCCTAAGTTATTTTACTCACCCCTGCAACTTAAAAAGAACCACCTATACCTTTTCTCTATAACTTTGCTTTTCCCTTTCCTATTTGGGCATGCAATATAGCCAGCACTTAGGAGTGGATCTATGATCTACTAACAAATACTAAATGCTTCAAGTAAACAAAAGGAAGCAAAAAAGTTTCCATAACACTCCATGCCCCAAGAACTTCAGAAATGGCCAGCAAAATACTCAGAATTACTGTCAGGAAGCGATGGAGCGTGGCTGGAGCACGCGCTGAGTGAATCAAAGTTGTCTCCTTCAGAAGGGCTGGTGTTCAGGAGTTACAAGGCAAAATGCCATCAGCCTGTCACATTAGACAGGCACAGCAACTGGAACAATCACACATTATTAAGCTCTGTTTGAGTTGGTGGACGTGAACTGAGATCTTTCTGTACAACGAATCCTTGATAAAACTTTCTGTTTGGTATTTTATTTTTGTGTTGAGGCACATGTTGTAACACATGTTGTAGGATGATATGATTAAAAAAAAAAATCAGGATAATTTTTGAATCGAGGACAGGATACCTTGAAACTAAGATCCAAAACAAGAAATCCACAGCAAAAAGAAATCTAAATATTAAGAATACTTAAAATTCTACTTTTACCTTGCACATTCAGGGTAATATACATACACCTGAATACAAATAACAAATTACTTATACCATGTTATTGAGAATACAAACTTGTATTGATAGTTATAATGCCAAAGGCTTCCTTAGAACTGAGGTTTTGCCTGTCTATTTACATGAAGATTTTTTATACCAAAAATACTAATTCTCTGAGCCTGAAGGTAATTGAGCAGACTGTAGAAAACCAGACTCCTCATCACACCTCTTTAAAACTCTTATCTGTGTTGCAGAGTTCTGGCCTGAGATAGCCGATAGCCAGAACAAAGGAAGGTGCCATGTTCACCGAGCAAGGAAACACCTCTGTCCGCAGCCAGTGAACCTGGGCCTCTTGAACAAGACCATACAAGAGGTGCATCGGGATCAACAGTGGTGTGCAACCTGCTGCCTGCTCTGTATTCTCCTACACATACATTCATCAACACCTGCTAACCAATTAGATGGTCAGCTAGACCCAAATGGCTGGACTGAAAACACATCTTTGAATTATTCCATTTCTGATTAAATTCTCCTCTTGCCCACATCAGACATCTCAGTATAAAAAAAAAATTAAAAAATCAGAGGTGGTAACACAAGGATTTACACAGCTACAGCACTGGTACTGCATGAATTCTCTCTTCTGGAACTAAATTTCACACTCACGAACAGCTTGGAGTGTGAAAACAGGCACACCGAAAGGCAAATACCAAAGACGATAGGTAAGATGAGTAGATTCAATGATGCCCTATTATAAATCTAAGCTTTACAACAGCTTACCTAAGTATTTTGTAATGAATTTATAGACGTGTCATATTACTATTTTTCTTGATTGAATCCAATTTGCAATGCAACACCACAATATGTTGCGTTAAAACACCTTCCCGGGTTTGTTTAGTTTTTGTTGGCTTCATTAAGAAGTAAAAGCAAACCCCAGTCATTTTACTGGGCTTATTATTTGCTTATTGGCAGTGACAGCGCTGCCTTATCCTTTAGCACTGCAAGCCTTGGGATCAGCTGTTTGGGCAGACTACATTGAATAGAAAAGAGAATTTCAGTAAAGCACATATAAAAAAAGATATAATGGAAAAAAAGACGAGTGATTTCAGAATGTCTTCTCTAATACTGACTTCCAAAGCCAACACAAAGCAGTTACTTGAGGACAATGTAAATACCACAAAGTAGTGCAAATTGTGCAAAAGTCTTCTGAAGAAAGATTCTTCCTCAGATATTAATTTTTTACTGCAAAAATACTCATTTTAAAAAGTGAATTCTTTGTTTCTGTGTACTGGCCAAGCACCACACAGGTTTAGGAAACCATCATACACATTATTTTGAAAAATGTACTTTGTTAGTAAACCTGTGCCTGTATGTAGCAGCAATCTTCCCAGTCCATGTAAAGAATGTTTCTGTTACATGGAGATTTAAGATTTGAATAAATTTTGTCTGAACTTCACATTTTTTGAAGCACAGATTTCAAAGTGCTCATTATATTAAACAGTACATAATGATGCAGAAAACATTGGTGTTCACAGCCATAAGAACAAAGTTAATCTCCAACACAGGTAACAGCAACTACATCTGAGAGCAACATGTCAGGAAATTAGTGCTGTTAAGAGACTGAGAAGAACAACACTGAATCACTTGGAAAGAACAAATATGTAATTAGCAAAGATCAGGAGAATAGCTAATGAAGTCTAGGACATCAACAGTTATAATCTAATGTCTTCACCAGGTATTACTGGACAGAAATCCAGACCCTTCTCTATGCTGTATTCTGTATTCCAAGAACCTAAAGGATGTGCTTACAAGGTAAAAATCCATCAGTCCAGAGACTGTGGAACAGTGTAGGAGTCCACCTGGGACGTCTGTCAAGTTTGCTTGGAAACCATACGCCAAATAAACCACTTATTGGAGTAATGCAGTACTTATTACTGCCGCAAGGTACCTTGCACTTAGTGTGGTCAAGACATTGTCACAAGACAGAGAGAAATAACAAAATTACTACTGGCAGCAGCCAGTCGTTTTGAAAGTAGCTAATGAGACCAGGCAGGGAGCGGGACTGATTAGACCAATAAATAATGGAAGTCTTCCACCAAAGCTGACACACAGGACCCAGCCAATTGCCTTCCTACTAAAGGCAGAGCTGAAGCAAGATGCTGTTGAAACCAGCATCAGAAAATAAGTTCCAGGCTGTTGACCAAGAGGCTGAAAGAGAAATCAGAGTAGGAACGGGAAGCCACCAAAGACTGTCTTGGCATATTGGCTCATGTCCTTCCACAGAAAATGATCCACACACGTTCAAGTTGGAGAAAACCACTGAGGAACAGTGATTTGTCTGTGTCCCTCCAACACTGAAGATCCACTTCTACAAAATCTTTCGGATACACTTCAATTCCAAAATGTTCCTTACACTGACTGTTTTCTTAGGGAAACGCTGAGCTGTGGTATGTTGGGTAAGTATCCAGAGATATCATTCACTATGCAGCGAGAACCTCATTTACCTTGAAAGCATGAAGTCTAGAATGCTTTTAGTCATCTTCAAGAACATTCAATCCCCAAGTAACTTCTCAATGAAAATAATTAACAACTGCAAAGTTTAGTGCTTCAATTAAACATTTCTGAAACATTTAGCACTTTAACACAGTTACGAGGCACTGGTGAAATACGGTATCTAACAATGCTATTTCAGCTGCCTACAGGAAATCTTGTTTCTGGCTTGTTTAGTGCAATTCTAGTATTTTCCTTTTCTTCATCACTATGACTGATATAAAGGTATACAGATGAGTCATATAATTTGTTCAAAATTCCTTTTTCCAATGTATGTTTTATATACCTTACTAGTGAAAAAGCTTGACTAGGAGAGAAATACTTCTGGGGTTTTTTTTGGTACTTTGTTGGTTTGCTTTTTTTAAATTACCACAAAATTATACCTCTGTCCTACAGCTGGAATGAAGTAAGATTCACCAACCATTTACTTCACACTTTAACAAGAATAATTTCCTCATTTTAGAAAGGCTTCTCTGTTATTACTGCATGGTTTATATTTATAGAGCTAGTTTGATTTTTCTTTATTTTGTTTCTCCTTCCTCATTTTCTTCACATAAACGTGTTCCTTTTTGCTTCTGATTTTTAACTGGCAACCCCTTGTTCTACAGAGATCCTATGTTCTGTTACAAACCTCTGTTTGTGAACTGCAGGCATATTTTTACTTTTTTGTTATTGAGTGGTACCAAGTTCAACATGTAATTTGCTATATGAAGAAGGCCATTATCACCTTGTAGACTCATAGTCCCTAATTAATTGCATGACGCCCTTTTATCATGTTCCTTGCCTTGGCTGTCAGCTTGTGTGCTGTGCTTTGCCCCCAAATCTGATAAATTTTCCTGCTCAGCTACGATTACACATTCAAACATTTAAAATACAGAGTTGTCCTTAACACAAAATGTTCATCTGGTTTGGTTAAATTGGTCATTTATCAGATGCTTCAGCCACCTCAGAGCACACCCAGAGAACAAGATCCTCAAAGGCTTTAAGCTAAGATTTCCTTTCAAGTTTTTCACCCGTGCCTGAGCCTACTTCGACCTTCACCACAGTGAGTTCAACTTCAACTATGCTGTCCCAAGTCCCTGCAAGCATAGGGAGTTGGGGCTGCTTTTTAGATCTGTGTCACAGCTTCACTATAATCTGTCCTTTGCTTTTCATTTCCACAGAAGAGAGCTCAAACACAGACCTGCCTACCCTATCTTCCTTCTTCCAGGTCTAATGTTTACCTTTCTCATCCTCCTGCAGTTAATTTCGAATGCTTCTTAAGTACTGAGGACAAATATCCCCTTTCTAAATGGCTTAAGTTACTTCATTAAGCGTCTCTCACATTCATTGTTTTTCTTTACTTCAGTGCCCTTCCCTCAGAATTCTCATCATCATTTTTACTTCAGCAATTAATGCCTTTCCCTTCATCTCTGTACCTTCTTCTATGCTGTCTCTCTCTATGTACGAGCTCATATAACATCTCTAAGATCATCTGACATCCATAAGCAAAGTCACATCCAGTGACAGCAAGACATAAAAATGATTTCTAAAAAAAGAAAGATTCACACATTTTGTTCTTTTCCCAAGAAATACATTTCAGCATGATTAAAATTAAGTCAGAGAAGCTGTCTCATTTTTCTCCTGTGAAACTGTAAGGCAAGTATCATACTTTTCATTTGGCTAGGAATAGCACAAGCAAAGTTACAAAATCATTTCTACTTTGAGTTTAGTAATTTTTTCTCAAACAATTCACTGATGTTATATGCAATTCTATGATGGGTCTCTGCCTGTGGGTGGCTACAAAATTCCTCTAGCACTACTCTCTTGTCCTTTGTCTGTAAGAGAACAAGAGAATTATATGCTAGCTATGCTTTATATAACTGTAGGTACCTTTATAGGCTAACACCTGCTAACAGCTCGCTTCCTCCCCTTCATGTAAACTTCTTCCATGAGCTGTGTTTCAAGAAAAATAATGAGCATTTTGCTTACAGGTGCAAGCAAACACAAAGATTCCATGAAGATAAAAATGCACTAAAAAACAAGCTTCAAAATCAATCAGTGATGTGATTCTCAGTATATCCAGTACTATCACTGGTATTTTAGATGGTAATGTCTCACATGCAATGGATAACAACGCTCCCTTTCAGAGGCATATGCAACAGGGGAGAGGGGAGGAGGAATAATAAAAAGAAAAAAAAAAAAAAAGAAAAAGGAGTCTTTCCTTGGACATAATCTCAACAGAAGTGGAATAAGTCAGAGATTTTGCTTTCATTTTCTACTCTGTGCAACTCCAAGTCTCTTAGCTGCCCTTGTCCAAACTCCAGCGAACATTATGTTTTGATTTCTGCATAATTTCTTATTTCTATGCAAATTCTCAAATAATCAGATACATAATTTGGTTCTCTGATGTACAACATGTTCTGTTTCCAGCAGAAGCCCCAAAATTTGCTTCACTGAGCTAGTTTGAATAAATTTGTGTTTTAGCTTTTACAAAACTGTCTATGCATTTATTCCATGAGACTGCAAGTCCTGTACTCAGAGCATAGCAGCCTATACCAGTTCTGCCAGAGGAATCAGACTGCATGTCTGAAGTGCACATACACTTGCGACTGGATTTTTTGTCTAAATGAACACATCCCTCACCTCTGCTGAAGGGTACACAATCTTCCCTTTTGTTTTCCTTCTGCATTTCTGCTTACTTCCCATGCTCAAGAGGAAGAGCTATTGACAGTATTTCCTTCTTTCACCCTGCTGTCCTCCTGCCCCTAGTCCTGTACCCATTGTGACAGACCAGCCACTATGCCAGCAAGAACCCACCTGGCTGTTGATGCAGAACTGAGATGATGTGCTGTGGGTGCATGTTCTCATTCACAGTAGAACAGGTACCTATCAACCTCCATTTCTGAAGGTGGCTTAGACTGCTGATTTAATGAATGTTTACAAAAAAAGGCTTTCCAGTGCCATAACTCAAAGCACAGTGAGGCAGGCATCTGACAAGCTGAAGTACGTTGACATCAAGAGAACTACTTAAGTGCTGGTTAAGCTTTTATGTTTACTAGGCCATGGTGAGGATCACCTCCAGACATCACAGGGTTATGACACTTCAGGCAGATAAAACAATAATTTCCTTAAGCTGATGTGAAAGGGCACTTACACCACACACTGATTTTTACAGTTCACTTCCAGAATAAACTTTTCCAGAGTTTTTTTCTGCAACAGCTCAGGGACGATGGCATTGTAGTTGGTGAAACCATAGTTTAAAAGAATGTCAAAATCTACACTCTGAACCACAAATGAAGAATAATATCCTTGAATGCTCCTGCCCTAACTTCACAGAAGCTGAAAATCCAGTACCCAGAGTAGATCTCAAGTGTGTGTGTGTGTGGCAGAGGCAAGAACACGACACACGTGATAGAGAATATAGCAAAAAAATGTTTGAAATTTCAGAAAAATTGTCATACTTATTGGATCCACCTGAGGCAGATACTGAACCCAAAACTTACATGTGGCTTAGCACAGTGTGTCCTTTCTGCAAATCTAAAAATATACCTTAAGGTCTTGCACAGATTTCTAAAAAACAAAAGCAAACACCATCAGATTTTAATATATATTAAGAATTACTTACTTTACGTATATTTCTGCACCAGTGTGAGGAGAGATGTAGCCACAAGCACTGAACAGACCAATTGTTCTTACCACAAGAGTAGCCAAACTGGGTTCTTAAAGCTGTCTGCCACTTGGATATTACACAAACGTGCAAGACAGCCAGATTTTCCCCAGGGAAATTTGCAACAATGGAAACTAGCATCAGGTCAGCATTTAAAGACAAACAAACAAAAAACCCCCCCAGAAATCAGGTTTCCTTTATCATGACATAAAGAAAAGCAAATTTTAGGCTCTGTATGGCTGTGACAGCTGGTAACATCTGCTGTCAAGAGCCCATACAAGTGTCCTGGTTCTGGCCAGGCCATAGGTAACCTCCCCATGCAGCCAGCCCAGGTGAGCTGAGTTAGTCCAGGCTGTTTCCACACCACCTGGCATCACTCCCCCATAAAAGGGGCTGGTTGGGGAGGGGCACTCCTGAACGTCTCCAGGGCAGACAGAGCATGGCTGGGGTGTTGGTTTGGTCCTCATATTAGTGTAGTACTTTGTGTTGTCACCAGGTCACAAAGGCACTCTGCATTATCACTGCGTGTGCAGCTAGTTTTCCATGAGCTGTTGTTGTTCCCCTTTCATGGTGCTTTTGTCAGCATGATGTCCTTATCCCAACCCAGGGAGGCTCTGTCTGTTTCTCCACCAGGAGTGAGCATGGTATGTGGCGCTCAGCCGCTGCTTGGGGCTGAACCACCACAACAAAGCACACAGTTCATGGGCTGTTAAAATCTTGTTATGCACTGGGCTACATGGATGGTGCTACAAATGCATCTTGTTCCAGTAACACTGAAGTGTCAGGGGATGTACTGACAGTTTACCTCCAGTTTATCTTTGTCCAGTTTATCCTCTTTCAACAGATGGGCTCAAAGAAGATGAAGAAACTAGTCTCCATGCTGACATTAAATAGAAGGGATGTAGATGTCCCAGGGGTACGGCTGTCTCAGTAATTGAACAGAAGGGAAAACACACCTATAATCTAAAAAAAGTGACTAATGGAAGGTATTGCTAGCAACATTTTTTAGAGTAACTCTCTGTTGCTAAGTCAGTAAGGGGCCCAACTGATATGGCTAGTTTGCATCAATTTCTGCCTGGCAATGTAAACAGAAGTACTACTCTGTGATAGAGGACACAGAGTTAAAATCATCAATTCTAAGGGAGAAGCTGCAGATTTGCAAAAGCAATAATGATGTCTGGCTGAATTTAAAATCCTGAATTCAAAAGCTCAATAATAAACCAAAGTGTGTACACACGGACACATGCACATTCATCCCTTTCAAAAAGGGGGAAAAAATGAAAGAAAAGAGTAAAAAAAAAAGTATTAAGAAAAATGTTCTTCAAATTTCATGTATTCTATTGGTTTAAGAACTATCATGTCTTTTTCAGCTTGCACAAAATGAATAACTGTTGTAGGAACATGCACTTCACTGTAAAATAAATGGAGGTATCTTAAGAAACTGCCTCTCAAAAGACAACTCTTTTGAATGAGAGCCACGATTTTGGCTTTTCACCTAGTGTATATTGACAGCACATAAAAACGTAAACAAACTGGGCGGACGCAGTTTCTTCTGTCTCCCTTTAGACAGGATGCAGTGGCATAAAGCAGTGAACCAAAGCACGCTGTTCCTTTGGCTTTGCCACCTGAGCTGACATTTATAGTCTGCATATGCAGTACTAATAAGATGAAAGCTTTGCACATGCATCATTAATTCATAAAAGCTTCACTGGAAAGAAAAAAAAAAATAGTCAAAAAAGGAGGAAATTGTTTCAAAGTAGCTTATGATCCCAGTCTGATGAGAATTTGGCAGAGCTTCCCCCTGCCCCAATTCCACTTCAGTGTTAAGAGTAAATCAGCAGTACTTCAACCAACCAAGCCAGTTACACAAGAAACAAACTCTTTGTAATTACTTCCACAGAGCCTGAATAACTTTGAGGAAAAGTATCTTTTGAAGGTTGGTGTACCTACTTTTAACAACTGTTTGGGGAGAAAAACCTCTAACAGATATTTTTTTTTCTCTTTTGAATGGAGGGGAAGTTCCTGCTGTTACAGGAGGGACCCAGCTTGAAGACCAGGATGGCCACCATCCACAACATGGATGGCTTTGCTTAATCTCAGGTTTCAGATAGTATTCCATTATTTTCTTCCATTACTTTGCTCACATTCATTTTTCAACTACCCAACTCAATGGTTACACAGAGGAATGCCACTGGAATGGCTTCTTAAGAGGAAGAGGTTTTATTATGACTGAGTGCAACTTTTCTACCAAGTTTCACTTTTCTATAAGAAAAAATAATTCACATCCTAAGATTTCATTCTGATCATGGCTATAGCTACTATGCTGAATGTGATCAATAAATTAAAAACAAGTCATTGGCTTTTAAAAGTCATCACTTTTAAAAATACCTATTTACAGTATATTTTTAAGTGTCTGTTTTCTCCTTCCAGGCTTTTCTTTTAACAACACAAATGTGAAAGTTAAATTAGCTCTGTAGTTCTTTACAAATATGTACTTACTTCAAATAATTAGTTGGTTTAAAAAGTATCTCCCACTGATAGTACTTCAATTCATCATCTGACAAATGTGTTTTTATTTTTTAAACTATATAAGATACTGCAAATAATTGTATATTAAAATTATGAGGGATTGTAGATTTTGTAGCTATAATTATTTTAAAGAGGAAACTGTTTGATGGTGCAGTTAATCAGCCTATTTCATTCATTATTTGAAGGAAAACATTCTTCAACATCATTGTAAATGCAAAATTATTATAATAGGATCATCAAAGTTGGAAAAGACCTTCAATATCATCGAGTCCAACCATTAGCCCTACACCACTAAACCATCGCCCAAAGCACCTCATCTACCTGTTTTTTTAAACATCCCCAGGGACAGTGATTCCACCACCTCTGGATAGCCCATTCCAATGCTCCACCACTCTTTTGATGAAGAAATGTTTCCTTATATCCAATCTGAACCTCCCCTGTCGCAACATGAACAGCCTCCCTACAAAGAAAGGCTGAGAGAGGTGCTCAGGTTCAACACCGAGAAGGTTCCAGAAAAATCTTACTGCAGCCTTTCAACATATAAAGAGGGTGAGAAACTTTTTCCAGGGCCTGCAGTGACAAAACAAGGGACAGTTTTAAATGGAAAAAGGGCAGCTTTACATTAAAGGAAGAAATTCTTCTCTGTGAGGGTGGTGATGCCCTAGCACAGGCTACCCATAACAGCTATGGCTGCCCCCTCCCTGGCCAGGTTGGGTGGGGCTTTGGGCAATCTGGGCTAGTGAGAGGTGTCCCGGCCCCTGGCAGGAGGGTTGGAACTAGGTGATCTTTGAGGTCCCTTCCAACCCAAACCAGTCTGTGATACTGTAACAACATGACCACTTCCTTCTCTGAGCTATGACCTTGAGAGTACAAGAAACTAAAATTATGGACTTACAGCTTTCCACACAGGCTAATATTTTTCCTAGTTTTGTATCTGATGTATAGATAGGTATGTATGTTTGAATGAATACACACACACATACACACACACTCTCAAGTGCAAACTAATTCTGAAAACCTAATTAGTTCTGAGTTTAGCTCTCCAACCTTTGGCTCTGAGAGCCCTCTACAAGAAGATATCCCTGAGTCTTGCTGCCTTTTTCTTAGCATCCTACAGGAGAGAGGAAAAGAGAAAAAAAAAAGTGATGAAATCCTAACATACCTACTCCTCAACCCACTGTGATTTTTGGGCTGGATCAATACCCTTAGGTAACAGACAAGTACCAAGTACCCCGGCCCTTTTCCACTCCAATCAACTTTTCTTAAAACTGGAAACTGGCCACGCTTTGGAAACACATGCTTTGTGAAACAATCACTTGCATTCCTGCTTCTACGTTTCTGTTCAGATGAGGTATGGAAAGAAGGCAGCTGCTCCTGCCTTGGCATCCATGTAGCAGATGAATTTAGATTTTCATCACCTTACAAATCTAACAACTGCTGGTGATGGCTATCTGCCACCTCTCATTATTTAAGTCTTTCTAGTACTCCAACAGAAGTACTTTATATGAATAACCTGAAACTAAAATATGGTCTTTTAGGACTAGCTCCAGCTATCTCAAACCAAGTACAAAATGAATGCTACGCTGAGCGGTTTGGTCACAGAACAGTACTAAGAAAGCAGCAACAGAAGAATTTAAGTTTTCTAACATGATGCATTTACAAACCCTTGAATTGCAAAAACAAAAAAAAAGCAGTACATGGATATAGATATATATGTAAATGGATAACAAAAAGACAAGAAAACAGAAAAAGAACATTTATTGCATTCCTACACAGAGGAGACAAAAGGGTGCAGTACATCTAGACACATTACTTAGGGTCTAGGGGTTTCTTGTGATGCTGATACTAAGTTTAGGGGCATGTGAGGGATGCCTGCTTCAGGTATTTCAGATTTTAAAGGAAAGGAAGATACCAGGGTTTTTCTAGGCTTTTTAGATTTGGGTGTTTTGTTATTATTTTAATTTCTTCCCACTACCCCAATGGTTACTTTCTAGAATAAAAGGGAGAGAGAAAAGGGAAATGGTGAGGGGTTTGAGAACTGTGATTTCCAAACTGGATGGGATCTATTAATTTTATTTGCTTTTCCAGGAAACAGATCCCTCACAAGGTCTATCGTTTCTCCAATGGATAGTCTAAAACAGTCATCTCAGTGCCATGGGATTCTACAGGACAAGTCACCTTGCTACATTCTATGAGGCACATATGGATGACATCAACAGCATTTCAAAGCTCATTCTGTCTGCATCACAAGGAACGCACTGGTAGTGCAAGAGTAACTCTCAAGTATGAGACAACTACTAAAGACTGGAAGATGAAGAAATTGTTAATGAACTGAAAAAATACTCTTCACTAGTCCAGCATAAAACCTGTAGAACACTACCATATGTAGCACAAGAAGTTTTGGACAAAAGATAGGCAAACAAAATTTTAAGAATTAAATCACTGTAACAGCAAACCACATATTATATAAGTTGCTTCAAAGAACTGCCTGGACAGTCAGAAAAAATACAGAGAATAAGGCCAGAAAAAGGTATCACTCCTAAGATGTACCAGACAGCTAGAATGATTTTCATTCTGAGATGCATTATATGAGGGTAAAGCAAAGGAAGATGCAGAAGAGGAACAGGAAGGAGTATTAGCAGTATCCCCTGCTAGGACTTCACAACAAAACGATGCTTGAAAATATACTAGATTAGATCTCTTCAGCCTATACAGAAGGAAAAATAATGCACTCAGAGATGTTGTCACATACAGAACACCACAGAATTTTGCCAGCCCCTTTCAAGACAAATCAATTAGAAAACAGAGGGATTTTCTTTTCACCCTTATGAGCAAGGTCATTCTTTTCTCTAATCTGGTGAAACCATGCTTGGAATATTTTGTCCAGTTTTGGGCCCTTCAGTTCAAAAGGACAGGGAACTTCTTGAAAGAGTCCAGTGCAAGGCCACCAAGATGATTTAGGGAGTGGAACACCTTCCTTATAAGGACAGGCTGAGGGATCTAGGAAGCTTTAGCTTGGAAGAGACTGAAGTGTGACCTTATTAATGTTTATAAATATGTAAAGGGCAAGAATCAGGAGGATGGAGCCAGGCTCTTCTCAGTGGTGGCCAGTGATAGGACAAGGGGCAATGGGTGCAAGCTGGAGCACAGGAGGTTCCATTTGAACTAAAGAAGAAACGTTTTTACCATGAGGGTGATGTAGCACTGGCACAGGCTGCCCAGAGAGGTTGTGGAGTCTCCTTCCCTAGAGACATTCAAAACCCACCTGGATGCATTCCTGTGTGATTTGTCTAGGTGATCCTGATCTGGCAGGGGGGTTGGACTAGATGGTTTTCTGAGGTCCCTTCCAACACCTAACATTCTGTGATTCCCGGTTGGAAACTAGCAGAACTCCATAAATATGACTGCTCAACACTTTATATGCACATTATATATATTCTTACATATTTAACATTAAATGAACAGTTTAAATACAGGGTGCCAGTTGACCATGCTCAGTAATATTTTATATCTTACCAAAGAAGACAGTTCTCACAAGTAGTGTTTTCAGTGGTGCTCTTCAAAGTAAGCTCAGATTTAAGCTTATTGATCACCTTCACACCAAGGCGGGGGGTATAAAAAATTCTTACAGCAGAGATACTCTCTGAAAACTTTTTCCCAAAGGAAAACGTGCAAACAGAAGTCCTTATAATACAAGAATTACAGACATTTGTACCAGAATTCAAAAAATGGAGTAAGGAGTCTCATTTCTACTTCTGTCTAAAGGTCAAACTTCTGGCTCCATCACGACTTTCCCCTGTCTAGGGGGAAGCCTTTCCTAAGGTTTAAGGCACAGTGAAAACATTCACCATTCCAAATGCCTTTCTAAGCTTAGAACTCCTATATTCAAAGTCCTTTACTTTTCTCATACAGAAAATATTGCATAAGCCATTGTTTATTTACAATACTTTTCTCAATAGGAATAATAGTATTGGGGGGTTAGGGGCAGGGCTGACCATGAGGCCATGTATGTTGTATTTCTAACATCTATGTCATTCAGACTTCTGCTACTGCTCTACCATCTCCATCAGAAATGAACTGCATATTACATAGTCCTTACTGAAGATGAGTTAGTGTTTGTACCCTTATGTCTTCACTTTCACTATTTGTTCCAAATTTCTTTCTTATGTCAGTAAATTCAAGGCCATTTTAACAAAGGCTCCAAAAAATAATAGTGGGTATGAATACATATTGAAGCACTTCATTACAAGTTATTCCAAGAACACATTAATCGCACCCAGAAGCAAAGGCTGTTCAAATCCAATTTCTCTTTGGTGACCACCATTGTCCTAAAAGTGAGTGATCAATAAAGTCAATGCTCAGACCACAAAAATTCCACATACCATCACACAAACTCATCAGTCATTCATCCCACCGTGCATACATTCATTTGTTCAAAATCATGGCTGTATAACTTTATAACTCCATGTTTTTGGCATCTTCCTCTACCCTTGCTCATGTCAGGAGAATGTCAGTCAATGTAATAGCAGCCCTGACAAAGCAAGCACTGAGGTTATGCAGTAGACCGTGACTTAGAAGAACAGGAGCACAACAAATGATGATTTTGAAGGCATAAGCAAGGGGAGCAGAAGCAAGGCATAGGGTTTTGGAAAACAGAATCTAAGCTTACATGGACCAGGAGCTGCAAGGAGTGCTTGATGAGGGCTGCCAGGCAACCTTGAGGAGCAAAGAAAACAAGCAGCCAAGGCAAAAGAAAACCACTTATCCGGGCTTGTCTGGGGGAAATCTCAAAGCAAGAAATTTCACCTTGTACCTGCTTTTTCTTTCAAGGGCTCTTTTCTTCTTACCAGCTGGGCAACATGCTGAAAGGCAGCTTCTTAGTTTCTGTGGGACCAAATCTTGTAGGCTGTGCAGAAGGAAAACTTGTCCTCTTATCAGTACTAATCCCGCTTGCTGAGGATCTAAGGCTTTTGCCTAGATAAGACCTACCCAGCTCCACACACAGAAGCACTAATCATCAGCAGAGGGAAGGGTGTGAGGTTTCCCAAAGGAAGGGCAGGGCACTGCATAACAACAACCAAAAAATTTGGAAGCCAGTCTAAGCTGAACACGGCATAAAATTCATAAACCAAATGCACACAAGTTCTGTTTACTGAAAGAGCAAAAAACTCTGATAATGACCTTTTTTTTTTGTTTAAAAAAGAAATCTTATTGTCAAAGAATTTAAGTTCTGCCTATTGTGCAGTATTCACAGCCTCCTTAACTACAGGAGCACAAGATACCATTTAGATTAAAAACAAATGTATCAGCTGCTAGATAAATAACTCAGGTGCTATCCAGGAAGATAAAATTTCTATGATAAATGAAGGAATAGCAATACTATGTAAAGTTAGCTTAGCAAGGCACTGCCAAGTAGGTTATCAGTTTCTCTACTGCAGAAGATACTTAAGAAAAAGCAGGCCAAACTCCTATCCCCACATCATAGTAATGTTTACAAATTTTCATTTAGAAATGCTTTTTAAATTATTTTGAGCACTGACAAAATACATACGAAATTACAATAAATAATATTGCCCCCAAAAAATTATAATGAAAGCTTAGGAAATATCAAGAGACTGATTCACTGATTTTGAAAGCTTCTACATATTGCTCTTGCACCTGACATTTTTTGCTCTGCTCACTAAAGCCAAATCCATCTCCTCTACTTTGGGAAAGGAAGGCAGTAGATGAAAAATCAAGCATCACTCCATCCTTGGCGAGCACTCATTGAGGGCCCTGAACTTCATAGCATTCATGATGGCTAAGAACGCCGGACAGAGGTTTGTTGTTTGGAGTGATAAAATGTTGACAGGAAAATGAATTTGTTTGGCCTAGATCTATAAATAATTTTTTTAAAATGACAAAGCATGAAAAGACTGCATGATATCTATAAATTGGGCATGGGGGAGTTTTGTTTGGGTTTTAGTATACACGAAAGTCAGTGAAACATGACTTCTGATGTTCAAGCCTAGGACTTCACTGCAAAAACTCTCTACAATACAGTATGTGTGGGAGGTGAAAACAAAACACGTGTTCTATGCTGTGCTGCTGCTCTGGCTCCTGGCAGTAGATGGTCTATGGGAAATACCCAGTGCTGGGTGGTCAATACAATTGCAAATCGCCTGGATGCAATGTCTTTTTGAAGACCGGCTGCCTGCCCTCCTCTAACCCCACCACACAAAGCGCTTGACGGGTTCCAAACATTGTATTTTCCACAGCCAGGAGGAGGGAATTCTTGGCAGATGATACATATCTCTGGGATTTGCTACTGGCAGAAATTAATTCAAGAACGAACTTGGCTATAATCGGAATGAATTACAAGACCTCTCTTCACCGGGTTCCCTTCTGGCTACAGGCTACAACGTCCCGCAGCTACGGTCACTGGCTGGATGCTATTCTTGTCCCCATCTTTCAAGTTGCAGGCAATATCTCGATTTTCTCTTTTAACAGGAAGCATTAACACCTCAATTTTAACTACAGAGAGGTATACACAAATAGTGTGGTGATTGTCATTTTCTAAACATACCCAATACACACCATTTTATGAAATATTAACTATTATGAAACATATCCCAACGATCCAATTATTTACTTGCACTTTACATCATAATTTGAAAAGGGTTAGAAGCATGGCTATTTCCAGAAAACTAGCTTGCCTAAATTAAATATTTCTTCCAGGGAAAAACAGAAGTTTTTTTGTAAGACTACAATGCCGCCATTTAAAAACCCTGTTAAAAACCCCATAGTGGCCTGGAAAACTCTCAATATTTTTTTTCTGTACTTTTCTTGAAAGGGCATGAAGGATACCCCTGAAAACATTAAAGTGAGTTAATAGGAAATAAAACTGTTTTCCTAGAAAGACAACCCCTGACTAGAAGTTTTTGACCTGTAACATGGACAGGGCCTTAAAGGTATTTAAGTCACATCACAAAGAAAGCTTTGTCTCCTCCCTTAACTCAAATTTATTAGATTATGAAATTACCAGAATTAATCAAATATTTTTTTTTCAATCAAGACTGTCAGTTCTATACCACTTTTATTTCAAACAGTACTTTGTAATGTATATTAATCATGAAGTATCCTCACAGTTATATATAAACTACAAGCTACAAGCTTTTAATCAGACCTCTGACCTTCACAAAAACTGCCAACCCAACACCACCATTCTGGTTTCTTCCCAACTTGGCTGCCAGCAGATGACGTCATTCCTTATGGAAGAGACAGTGCTTTTATGATAGGCAAGTCTGTTCCTACATTTACACTGCCTTCTGAGCATGACTCTGAGCCTACACAGAATCATGGAATGGTATGGGTTGGAAAGGATCTTGTCCCAACATGCATATCCAAAATGTCCAGTAGTGCATTTATCGTCAACACAAGGCTGCACGGAGATACAAAATGGCAGTCGTGCGTTGGGGCAACCACACCACTTTAGTGCATGCTCTTTAATCACAAAGGCAAAGAGAGAAACGAACTCTCCTAAGTAACCATTATCTTAATAAGCTTAAGTAACCATCATCTTAACAAGCTTATCCTTACTGCAAAAATAAGCACCTTCCACGCTCTTGAAGAAATAATTTATTGGGTGGATATGCACATCAGCTGAGGCCCGATACTTGCTTTTGAAAAATGGCTGATACTCTACTGACATTTATCTGGCAGCATAGCTGAGAGGACCCTCAAAGGAAAAACGGAGAAGTTACGCCAGACAAAACCATTTTTTTCTGTTTTTACAGAATTCCGACCTATAGGACTCTCTGTAATGTCATTAAAAGGAGAATTCTGCCCAAAGATGACAGAGACATAGACCATAAAGAATGTTCTGAAAGCCTCCAGATTTTTATTTATTGATATTAACCAGGGATTGGTCATGTGGATTATACCAATTCTACTTCACAACACCTAAGTATGCATTTCTGTACTACTTACAAAGGTAGGAGAAGGGGAAAAAGGTCAAGAAGATAGAACTGAGATGCCAGTAATTGTCTACTTTTGTGCTTTGTAGAAAACAAAAGCAAATGAAGTATAACAACACTTCAATAGAACCATCATAAAATATTTTAGCACTCCAATAAGGAGATTATATTTAATTTAGAAAAAAGCCTGTAAGTATCAGGAATATTTTACCTGATTTTCTCAAAATTCAGCAAAAGGAATGCAGCAGTGAGCACATGTTGGGAACCCATCGCTAATCCCACCCCAAAAGATTAACTTTTGCAGTCTCTTCCCATTAACACACCATCATCATCATCATCATCAATGCTGCCTCCTCAGTTTCAAACACGCTAATAAAATCTGAATCCAGTTCAAACCGCTACAGAGACAAAATTAATCTAAACTGGCTTGTTCTTCTTATTATTGGAAAGCTGTTTCTTGCCTCCATTCCTGGTATCAGTAGTCACCCAACCTCAAACATAAAAGTCATTAAAAACTCCGTGGGTGTAGCTCTTGTCTTACCAGGCCAAAGTATAATCGAGCATGTTCACCACATCATCTAGCAAGTCACACTTTTGAGAAAGCATTTTCTTTTGTTCTTGCAAGGAGCTGTAGGACTTTGCAAGATTTCATGTTTAGCTAGCTATACGCATAATTGGAACTCTGGAGTATGGAAAGTGTTTTATCATAACACAGCTTCGAACAAACTAAAACAGACTGTTGTTTTCTTTTTCCCTCCTTCATAAGGAAAAAAAAATCTCTCAAGAAGGTCTCCAGGAATTGCCTACTTATCTGTGGTGATGTCAGGAGCTCAGAAATTTCCAAATCGAGTAGGAAGATAAAAGGTAGAAAAAATACAAAGCCACAATAAAGACATGATGACTTCTATTAAGAAAAGCTTGTGTTATTTAATGCTCTGGCATGAAAACAACAAACATTTTCTGTTCTTTGTGCTGGTCTCAGAGCAAACGCAGCTCATCAATGAATTAAAAGCACTATCATTGAAGGCACCAACAGACTTCATAATTTCATTTTCTTCATTAAATTTCATAACAATAGTGTGTCATATGCACCGATTTACAGATCACAAATTTGCTAAGAGACACAATTACTGCTTTTGAACATTATGACATGCTCTCAGATGGCATCTGCTATAAGATGCCATTATAGCACTTACAAAAAGTAGGTCTTTTAAAGTTTACCTAAAGAAACCTAACAACAACAAACAGAGAAAGCCTCAGCAACTTGAGAGTATATCTTCATGATCAGACTTTGAATTAAGTATCAAATTAGCATTAAATGACTTTTTTTCTTTGGAGCTTGTTTCAAACCACAGTAGCTTTTACTTATATTTTAAAAATAGATCAAATTTATTACAGGAACAAAATGAGAGGGGGAAAAAGAATGCTATTAAAAAAATAAAATTGGAAAAGCTACTGAAAGGAATCAAAGATAACTGCTGCCAGGTTTCAAATGAGCATTTTTAGGAAGTCTGGGCAGGGGAGGGGAAGAGCTTGGCAGGTAGACAAAGGCCATTTTTCCCTCCAGCTTTCAAATGAGCAATAAACTAAAAGCTATTCACTTCCATCTCTCACTTAACATCGCCACAGTCAAAGCAATGATTTCTTTGCTCAGATGAAGTGCCCCTTAAGCGTGCCCTAGATTTTCAATGAATTCAGTGTGATTTTAGCTATACAACTTCCACTGACTTAAATGGAAAATGCATGACAAAAAGACCAAGCAATTTATATAGAACTTCTTTAAATGATCGTAAGTCAGGTTTTGGAAACCTTAAGGCATCTTTTTTTCCATTTCATACCATCAGCAAATTATAACACAGGGCATTTTAATTTAAGTATATGCATATAAAGTATTACAGCAACTGTATTTCCACTATAATGAAAAACACCCGTTTAGATGATTGAATACAATAGGATACTTCCAGTTACCAGTGGATTAGTTTCCCCAATTTATTACAAAATATTAGACCTGGAACAAAATTAGCACCCCCTTTTATATCTAATTATAAAGAACTATACAATACAAATAAAGTATACATAACATAGGTTTTCCTGCATAGATTCTAAGACAGCAGCTTTCAAATCCAGCTCAAACAGCTAGCACCATAATGAAGAAATTCTTCTATATTAGTTTGTTTATCTGTTTACGGACTGTATTTTTTCGGAAGTGATGGACCGAAGTTTTAAATAAAGGTAAAGGAAAAAAAGGTGGGGATTGGTTGGTTAATTGGTTAATTTGGTTAATTTTTTAAAAAAATAATATATGTAGGCAAAAGATTTGAAATAAATAATACCATCACTTTGGCACTATTCAACTAAAATTGCAGAAGTCTTAGATTAGAAGCACCAATGAAGTCAATCAAACTACATACATGAATGAGGGTAGCATAATCAGTCAGCTAAAGCAGATCCTTTATTATAACTGTTACACTCTTGCATAAGGTCAAATGATACTTAGAATATTTAATATTTGAAGAAATATTCACATTAAATACTAAATTTATTTTCAAAGTTATTGTATCAGTGGAAGACATTTGATAAGAAGTCTTTGTTCACTGCTGAGCCATTAAGAAATCTTAAACTTCTCCTAAGTTGCTTATCTTTTATAAAGTTTCACATCAGAAATGGTAATGCTTTTAAAGACAGAGCAAAGCCTTAGCCAGAGATGAAGAATAATTTTTCATAACTATTACATATACTTCTGTGTCCAATATTATTTGGTCCAGCTTTTACTAAGGGGAATTGAACCGAAAATTACTACAGGGGAAATCAATGGGAAATGAAACAATATAAAACTAAGATATCATACATCTGAGGGTCAGGACCTCACTATTGCTGGCATGGCTATCGCTCTTACCTTTCAATTATCAGTGGTAGAAAATCCCAAGGATACGTACAGATATAATATGATGCATAAGGAGGGAGAACTGGAATGTTATTTTCATCTGTTAGAAGACTGTCCTGGCTTCGGCTGAGATAATGTTCTTTCTAGTGTCTGGAATAGTGCTCTGGTTTGGATGTAGTATGGGAACAATGTTGATAGCGCACCGATGGTTTAAGCTGTGGCCAGGTAGTTGTAGTACTTACACTAAGCCAGAGACTTCTCAGTTTCTCATGCCCTGCCAGGTGCTTGAGAAGCTGGGAGAGCACAGCCAGGACAGCAGGGTATTCCCTGACACAGAATATATATGGAGCATGACATATAAATACATATGTAGGGAGGCATATAGGTGTGTGTGCATATATATATATATAGGTGTGTGTGTGTATATAGGTAGGTGTGTATGTGTAAATATATATAAGCACACATAAACACACGTATATGCCTCCCTGCTAGCCTCCCCATGTGTATATATATATATATATATATAGGGAGAGGGGAGGCTAGCGGGGAGGCAGTTTCACTGCTCTGAAACAGACCAGACATCAGATTGGGGTTTTTTTCCCCATCCACATGCGGAGAGCAGCTGCATTTGAACACCACTTGATTTATTATCGCCATTATCATTACTGTTATTACTCTCTTCTTTTGTTATCCTACTAAAACATCTTTATCTTGACCCATGTGTTGTTGCTTTTTTTTTTTTTTAATTTTTTACATTCCCCTCTCCATTCTCTTGGAGGAGAGAGGAGTGAGTGAGCAGCTGTGTGGTACTTCCTTACTGGCTGGGGTTATACCACAACAAAGATGGAACAGCATAATAAAAAATATTCCTTCTTTTTTGCTGCTTCTGTTTTGTAGTGATAATACACAGCTTATTCCTGGAAATACTAGCAAGCTCAAAAATACAATCACTGAGACAGAAAATGGATGACTAAAGAAGGGGAAGCATAGGTATTCACCATGCAAGAGTTATAAGTTTAAAAAAGCCTGCACACATATATGTAAATACAGCCTACATACTATGTATATGTTTAAATGCATGTATATATGCATGCTTGTGTGCATATTTACTTCAAAATCCTCATTACATAGTAATCAGTTTCCCTTGACCCTTATATGGCAAAGAGTTATGGGAGTCCTTTGTTGCAGACTGCTCTTTCTTTGGAGTGGACAAAATTAAATAGGTATTTTTAATAAAGTGCAAAGATCTTTGAATTTCAGCATTCTGCAGCTAGGAGGAGGCTGGAAAAAAGGACTACCAGGAGTCTCCCTTACTTACAGATCAGGTAACCATCTCACCTGAGGAACTACAGGTAATGGCAGCAGCAGTTTGGGAAGCTGCAGTACTGGTGCCCCAGATCTTGCAGGCAACCTGATGGGTGGCACTTTGCTCTTGTGAAGCCATAGTGCCACACTTGAATTCCTCAGGAAGAAGCAGCAGGTTCCCAAGAAAAAAGCTGGGAGGGAATGGTTACTGGAGACTAATCTCTCCCTGAATCAACATGCTAGCAGGTTTACCTTCCTTTTGTATCTGGTTTCAGGATCAAAACTATGAAAATTTCAGAGGCACTGGCCTTGAGAAGAAGGGCTGTGCAAGTTTTCAATAGGCATTGGGGCACAGGTTCTCTGCTAGAACCAAAAAGATGGGGAGATCACTGCAAGCAGGCTTTTCTCAGCACAACAGTAGAATACACATAGCAAAATATCAGTGAATTAGAGTTAGGACCCAAGCCTATTAAGTCTTCCTCCTGTGGCACGGCTCTTCCCTGAATGCTAAAGCCATATGGATGAATGTTCTTTGGACGATACATTTTAGACAAAAAAGAACTAGCATCTCAGGCTTTCATATTCTAATTCTTTTTTTTAATCAGCATACAGTTTATAAGAGCCATGCTCAGATTTCAGCTTCTAGCCCTTCCTTACTCCCTGGCTGATTTTATGGCGCTGGAAACTAAGGTGGCCGATTGCTTAGACTGCAGATTACCAAAGCCATAAAAGAAATGCCTCAAAACAAGAGCTCTGCAGATAGCACAAGCAGAAGAGGATGAAAGGTGGTTTATCCCCTCTAGGAACAGGGAAGGAACTGGCCTGTGATGAGGCACATTGGTGAGACTGCCGAACAAAGATAACATTGGCTGTGCTCCATCTCTGGAGAAAAACAAACCAAACTGAAGAAACAAACAGTGCACTGCCAGGACACATCTTCGGACACATTATTAAAGTCAGCCGGAAAAGTCATTTCAAAAGAAATTAAGGAGATGGCTTTAACTTTAGTTCCTTCATAAATTTCACATGGACCACAGGCAATCTGAAATATATGAACTTTACGGCAAAACGCCTACTTAGTGTGCAAGTTGCCATTACCTCCTACAGCTCCTGTTCTTCTGAGTGTTGTGAAAACCTAGTGGACATCGATTTGTTATCCCAACACACAAGCATATGCTGCAAATTTTAAAACACCATGTAATTAAAAAGACTACTTTTAAACGCTCATGTATGGTGCTGCAGATTCGCTTCCAACAAAAATTCAACAGCTTGGTTTTAAACAGCTCCCCTACATTGCTTTTTCTCCTCTTTTTCCTTTAAAAGATGAACCCCCGCTGTCTCTCACAATTCTCTGACCTGTCTTTGGACTTCTGCTTCTGGATGAAAGCCTGAAACTGTAAATTTTATTATGTTTAAACAAAACCAAAAAGAACCCAAACTAAAGCACAATATCTCATAAAACCCAGTCTGTTTCTTGAGTATTTCAGGATGATGATAGCAACGTAATAATACTATTTTAGCATCAAAATAAAGCATCTGAAAACTGAATATTTTCTAGTTGTCCCAAATGCTAGCTTCCACGTAGTTACACTTCAGTCACAACATGTATGATTTTTCCAAGCTATCAAGTACTGTATATTTAAGCAGATCCATGCCCCTACCCCCTGCCCCCACCCCGAAATTAAAACTCTTGGTGTTTTCAGACCCCACAAATGTTTAAGGAAAGATGAGCCATTCAACTGATTTTCCCACTCCCCCATTTGGAAAGCTCCTTCTTTAGCACATAGCTAGTATTTTTATGTTTCAGAAGGGTTCAATAGAAACCAGAGTCCTTCACAATTAAATAACCTGGAATGTGAAATTACATTATGGTTTATAAACAGAATTTAAGGTCCTGCTGAAGGAACTCTTGGCATCCCTTTTTTATCTCCCCAGTTTCTCGATGACACCTTAATGAAGCTTAGAGATAGGACTAGTTCTATTTTATTAAAACTAACATTGCTTGAAAGGGAATTGTATTAAGAATAAGGAAAGTCGTATGACTGAGGCTACCGAGACCTGGGTCCTATTACTGCCCTTCTTAATTCAGCTCTTCATTCCCTCATCTGTAAATCTGGGAATTAAAAAGAAGCAAGAAAAAAAGATCTTGACAGGCTGGAAAAATGGGCACGGGTCAACCTAATGAGGTTCAACACTGCCAAGTGTCAGGGGTTGCACTTGGGCCGGAAGAATCCCAGACATGGATACAGACTGGGAGAAGAGCTTCTTGAGAGTAGCCCTGCTGAGAAGGACCTGGGTGTCATAGTGGATGAGAAACTTAACATGAGCCAGCAGTGTGCTCTTGTAGCTCGCAAGGCCAATGGGATCCTGGGCTCCATCAGAAGAGGGGTGGCCAGCAGGGACAGGGAGGGGATTGTCCCTCTCTACTCTGCCCTTGTGAGGCTCCACCTAGAGTACTGTGTCCAGATCTGGGACCCCCAATACAAGAAAGGTGTGGAACTGTTGGAGAGGGTTTAGAGGAGGCCACAAGGATGATTAGAGGGCTGGAGCACCTGCCCTACAAGGAGAGGCTGAGGGAGCTGGGCTTGTTCAGCCTGGAGAAGAGAAGGCTGCGGGGGGACCTCATTGCAGCCTTCCAGTACCTGAAGGGAGCATACAAATAGGAGGGGAATCAACTTTTTAAAAGGGCAGATAATGGTAGGACAAGGGGGAATGGTTTAAAGCTGAAGGAGGGAAGGTTTAGATTGTATATTAGGGGGAAGTTTTTTACGGAAAGACTGGTGAGGTCCTGGAACAGGCTGCCCAGAGATGTGGTGGTTGCCCCATCCCTGGAAGTGTTCAAGGCCAGGTTGGATGGGACCCTGGGCAACCTTGTGGAGATCCAGGCCTGGAGGTTGGTGGCCTTGCCTGTGGCAGGGGGGTTGGAGCTTTATAATCCTTGGGGTCCCTTCCAACCCTTGCCATTCTATGATTCTATGATTCTGACCTCTGTCACGAAGGGTCTGAATGCTAAAAATACTTATTTTTTTAAATTATAAAGCCACAGACTTTTCAGATAACAGGGATCAGAATGGATTTTGAATACCTCTATTTGCACATTCAGCTACTTACATATGCATTAACATATGAGTATTTAAATCAATGCCAGCAACAAGCACAGGGCAAGGTTGAGCTCACTTCAGAGTAAGTCCAAAATCGTTCCAACAATTTTAAAGGAGCTCCCTTCATTTCTAGCAGAGATAATTTTCTATGCTGCAGCCTGCATTATTCATACCAAGGAAACAAAACTTCTTTCCTCTGGAAGCAATTTTTCTTCAGTATGAATACTGGTTTTAATTGGAAGCACACATGACATTTTCCAGAACCTGGGGGAATACAAACAACTGGCTTTCTATTCTCTTTTAATGGACAGGCTGAAGTCCCCTGAAAATAGTGCTTTGTTTACAATGACAACATTAAACATCTAAAGAAAATACAGATAGATAAATACAATAAGATATATCAACTTTATTGTCATGTAAAAAAATCCTCTAATTAGAAAGTAAGCTGCATGTAAATAGACAGTAAACTATTCTACTGAAGTCATCTAACAAAAAGGCTCAAATCTACTCCTTGGTTTTAATTAAAAAATAAAAAGATACAGAGGAGAACTGAAATAACCTATCGTAAACAATCTTAAGGTTTTAAAATATGTGAATTCTTATTTTTTACGTATATATTCTTAATGAAGAAGGCAAAACACTCATAATCCGTAAAACCACCACAGTGCTGAAAGTAATCTGTTGTCCCTGGTGAATGCAACCACCACCAGTCCTGATTCAGATGAGAAAATGGGGCTTTGGCAGAGGCCTGAGCTTCGCGCCGTATGAAATAGTCACAACCAAATTTTGGTTTTAAGCTCTGGAAATCTCACCAACAGTATAACCACACCAATTTGAATATTGCACTTTAAGATAGCATTTTGAAGTGCAGTATGATCCAGTAAGTCCACTAAATCTTCATAGTGCCAAACAATGGTACAGGAAAAAGAATAGTGAGTCCCGTAAATGATCTTATGTAATTTTATTATATTTATTCAGTCAAAACCCATGTCTAAGCACCTTTACCAATAATTGAGATGAAAAAAGCCTTTTGCATTTAAGGGAGATGTTACACAGGTGACTCTGAGCTTCACGTCCTAAGAGTTACAGCAAAAAGGTATGGAAATTTTAAACCTAAAGGCCTTCACACTTACTCTTTAAGGTCATCTTCACAAAAATAGCACAATGGACTTGGTTCAATCCATATCATTTTTCTGTTAAGATTCTGAATTGATTCCATAATCGTATAAAAACAAGCTCAATACACAATTAGAGTTAACTGTTGCCCTTGCCACTGAAATGCACAAAGCAATTTGTGAAGAAAAAGAAAAAATAATTTTCTTTTCTGAGGGTCACTGCTAAAAAAGGTATTTTCCATAGTAAGTGACATTTCTCAGCATAATTCTGAGAACTAATCAGATCAGTTTCAAGAAAATGTCAAATCATTGCCCCAGGCAATGTTCTGAAAATTAAACTTACATTGCATTTGATTCAAAAGAAATGAATTACTTTTTTCTAATGAATGCTTTTCTGTATTTTAAAAATGAGCATATTTGCCATTTAATATAAATATGTTTTCAATTACAATCAGCTTTACTGTCTTGAACATCTTAAATGTGATAACCAGTAACTTTGATTATTATGTTCTGCATAACAGGCGAGCAACAAACTTATTGTTGCATTTTAAAAAAACAAATGGCCTTTTAACTTGAGAGACAGATTGCCTGAACTAATTTTCATATGAGTGTGTATCTTTTCTGCAAATTCTGCACTGTGCTGCTGAAGGACAGGACAAGGGAAAAAACCCAAGAATTTGAATAAGGGTAAGTGAGCTAGAGACATCAAGAGGTAATACTTTGTTGCAGAGAAGATAAAGCAACCCAAAAAAGATATTTGAACTTCTCCTTAGAAATCTACATGGCTGTAACTGCAGTGAAAGAGGCCCCTGCATTATCCAAAGAGAATCTGTAATCCCTCTACCATCTCACACCACCATAAAATAAGCTAGAGAAAAAAGTGTGGATTAATACAATTTGAAAAGCAAATTTAAAATTGCTCAGAAAACTACACTGAGAATAGCTGTCAAGGGTAACTATCACAAGAGAAGGATATTTTGAGAGCAATTCCCATCAATCTGATCTGCTGTTGCTCCCAACACCTAGATGACTGACTGTGGTTATTAAACTTGGACCTTGTGTGAGCACAGGCACTGTGACAATGGAGACAGGGTTCAACACCATGCGGGATGGGACGGGACCAGATCCCCTACAGACAACTGCCAGGTTCCAGATGGAGAGGGAACTAACTACACAATGATGAACAAGCACCAGCAGAAGAGAAACAGGTCTTGTAGAGAAAGGTCAGGTAGTTGCCAGGTGAACCTGAATCAAATTCCTGTGGTTGTGAAAAGGCCACACTGACATGCACAGGGAGCAGCACAGATACCTCACTAGTCTCTCCATGGTGTTAACTGTCAACTGGAACCACGAGCACAGCCAACAGCCTCACCATGTTCCCCACTCTTGGGGACTGGGATGAAGGTCCATGAGCAGGAAACACACACTGTGTATCACTCCAGTAACTGGCCTGAAACACTTGGTCTGCCCCTAAACTTGACTCTAAATCTCTTCAACAGTGGCCTCACATGTTGACACTCCCCACACCCTCCCTGAAGCACACTGTCCCTCTGGCAGGGGTCCCAGACCCTCTGGTCACTCCAGCATCCTACTCCTTCAGTCGCTTAGCACTCACAAACCTGGCTCCCAAGGCACTTCACCTACTTGCCAACTAGAACAATTGTGAAATGCCCATAACGTGCTCCAAAACCCTGGATGCTAACCCCATGCACTCAATCCAATACACCACATGCAGAGATGTGCCTTTTACCATATAACCTCGTGTTTTGATGAGCAGAGCTGTCAGATAAAAAAGCAATCACATGCATTACTCCCAAGTGAAACAGAACAACAAGGAAAGGCTGAACACATTGAAATAAGTAAGATGTAAATAAATTAGAAACAGAAGTCTAGAGAGAGAGAATTGAGTGACTAAATCCTCTAACCCATACTTCAAATGATATTTTAAAGTCTTATAATTCACTAGTATGGATTATTCAGCATTTAAATCTAAATAGGCATTTAGAAAAAAACCAAACCAAACAGGTTGCTCCCTTATACTCTGTTTCTGTCTAGTTTTTCCAAATTTAAGGGGAGGAAGAAAAAAACCGTGCATTGCCCTGAGGCATGAGCCTTACTCCAACTACACCTTCACTTGCTCACTGCTCAGGGCCTCCAACAGACAGGTTCATCATATTTTCAATGAATAATGAGAATGGAGTAAAGGAGGATGAGATGGCTGCTCAGCTGTAGCTTCCTACCTGCATACCTCAGGGCTGCATTCACTACCCACAAAGAATTACTGGAGTGGAACGAAGCAGAGCACAGGAATTTTAAAGCCACCATCCAGCACTTAGCCACAGAAGCAGCCAATTAATTCCTAAACACAGATACTACCTATTCGCCCTCCCCAATAGCCGATACTCAAGAAATCTGCCCATTCAGTCTTAAACTCCTGAAGTGTTAAAAAAGGTAAAATACTCCTCTACTCACCAAAGATAATGATCATTGCATGATTTGGAATTCCACTGACTGAAAGTCAATCTCTCTTATTATGGTGCTTTTAAAAAAAAGGAAATTAAAAATCATCATAGAATGGCATGGGTTGGAAGGGACCCCAAGGGTCATAGAGCTCCAACCCCCTTGGGTTCCACATCTGTCTTGTATTGGGCACCCCAGATCTGGGCACAGTACTCCAGGTGGGGCCTCACGAGGGCAGAGTAGAGAGGGACAATCCCCTCCCTGTCCCTGCTGGCCACCCTTCTTCTGATGGAGCCCAGGATACCATTGGCCTTGCAAGCTGCAAGAGCACACTGCTGGCTCATGTTAAGTTTCTCATTCACTGTGACACCCAGGTCCTTCTCAGCAGGGCTACTCTCAAGAAGCTCTTCTCCCAGTCTGTATCTATGTCTGGGATTCTTCCGGCCCAAGGGCAAGACCTTACACATGGCAGTGTTGAACCTCATTGGGTTCACCCGGGCCCATCTTTTCAGCCTGTCAAGATCCCTCTGGATGGCTTCCTTTCCTTCTAGGGTGTCGACCACAGCACTCAGCTTGGTGTCATCTGCAAACTTGCTGAGGGTGCACTCAATTCCATCATCGATGTCACTGATAAAGATGTTAAAGAGAACCGGTCCCAAGACAGACCCCTGGGGGACACCGCTTGTCACCGGCCTCCACCTGGACATAGACCCATTGGCCACCACCCTTTGTCTGTTAACCAGTTTCTTATCCACTGGATGGTCCACCCATCAAATCCACATCTCTCCAACTTAGAGACAGGGATGTGGTGGGGGACTGTGTCAAAGGCCTTGCACAAGTCCAGGTAGATGACATCGGTTGCCTTCCCTTTATCTACCGATGCTGTCACTCCATCATAGAAAGTCACTAGATTGGTGAGGCCTGACCTTCCCTTGGTGAAGCTGTGCTGGCTGTCCTGGATCACATGCTCTTCCCTCATGTGCTCCTCATTGTTCTCGTCTTTTGTGTGAAACTGGAAGTCTTTTCCCACAACTGTCTAGCCAAGTCCAGCCAAAGCTTCTGAGAAGCATGGTACCAGGTGGAAAGATTCAGCTTTTAGAAGAAATGTAAGCAATTTTTTTTTAAACTAGTGCTGTATTATTTTTTAATATGCATTAGAAAACTCTCAAATATCAAACGTTTTCTCACCTAATCACAGACTTTCTTCAAATTGCAATTTTTAAGTGGTTATTTTCTCTTCTCTTGTAAAGGACAGCATGTTAGAGATCATACCAGACATTTCTAACAAATAGACAAGACAGCTCATTACCTTGAGAAGCTAAGTGTAACACACAGTTGCTAAAATATCTTAGCCTGTTTGATTGATCTCACTGTTTCAGGCAACAAAATATTCTGAAAAGCCTCTGACAGGTATATATTGTGTTAAAACTATGAAGGCACTTAATAAGTATAGACACTGAGAGGCAAAAGTGAAGCCTGAGAGGAGACTCAGACTAGATGTCAAGGTGTCTACTGCACATTTTATTTATCCTCTGATAACTATGAGCTTCTATGGTAGTTTCACCTACTCAGAAATATAAAGCAGTCTGCTGGCAAACACAGAAGTACCTTTGGATTCACAAAGCACACCAGGATGAGATTTACAGGATGGAGTGAGGCAAGGGGCTGCATACCAGCAGCTGGCCTCTCCCATGCCATTATGAGATCAGAAGACAGGACAGCTCTTTCAGGCTATAGGGATTCCTTCTGAGGATACCTCTCCTACTCACAAAATTTTCCTGGCGCCCATAACAGCTGGGTGTAGGGCGAATCAATGCGACTTTCTTCCCCTCCTGTTAACTCTTTATACCCTACTAGACCAGGGCTACCATAGTCACTATACCAAGAATAGTAACAAAAAATGAGACAGCAGTGAGAGACAAAACCAAAAAACAAAAACCCACAACCAAACCAGTGGGAACTCATTATTGCCTGTGTAGATGGCCTTAGACATTTAGATAAAATGAATGTGAAAACCACTTGTTTTGAAGAACTCTTATGTATAATGCCATACTTGCCAAGGGAAATTAAGTAAAGTTTTACACTACTGTAAATAACCTACAGCATGGGCTCTAACTGCTCTCCTGTTTACAAGAGAAATCCTTGCTATTAGTCCGGGTGGCTAATACAGGTAAACAGTGAACATTGCACACAAGCATAACTAAATGAGAATTGCTAAAAACGGTAAAGATCTCAGAAAGTAACTCTATACATATAAAGTAAAGAGTAAGTTTATTGATTTTTCCAGCCTCTCCTCCTCTCTTGGTTTTCTAGACAGCATTCTACAGCAACCTCTTTGAGCTTGGTACATCTCTTCTTAATATCCAGAAATCTATCACCTTCCTCCAGGTAAACCTCAGTTCCTATTTGTTTCAAGTACAGTGCAGAGGGCCCCAAAGACGCACCATGACCTCTGATCAGCTAATGCATTTTTTCACTAACTGGGAATCAATATTAGCTCCCTATATTTACTTGATGAACAGCAATATTTTGGGGCCACCAAACTTTTCCTGTCATCACAAAAAACTTGAAAAATCTAGACATTCAGGGATGAAATATCTCCTGCACTGAGCACTTATTTCTTTTTCTTTCCCCTGTTCCTCTCTCTTCTGTCCTACTCCTGCTTCAGCTATTTTTGTAGAAGGTAGAGCTGATTAAGAGAGAGCTTCATGTGCAACAACACAAGTATTTTACTTTCAGTAGCAGCATTCTGAAGGTCACAGAATCAAAGGCTAAATGAGGTCAGAAAGGGCCTTGGAAAGTCAGCCAAGACAAGCTTCTGTTCAAACCAGGGTCAGCTATGAGACCAGACCAGGTTGTTCAGGGCTTTACCTACCTAGGTCTTGAAAACCCCCAGTGATGGAGGCTGCCCAACTTCTCTAGACAACCCAGTCCACTGCCTGGCTGCCCTGATGGTAAATTCTTTTTTCACCAGAAACAAACTTTTCCTAAACTGCATAAATATGCTGAATTCATTTCTTGTGGAGTCAGTTGTGTGATGACTTTTTTTTCTTAGACAAGAAAGTGAATCTGTAAATTTTCTATAGAAAAGTTCTTTAAAATGATGCAGTTTAGTTGGTTTCAAACCACATTTGTTTTAAACTTTGGTATTTAAGCTATGCATCTTTTGGTGATGAAAAAATTTTTGTTAAAAAAACCTGATCCGTCACTATCATAGTATGATTTTGATGGAAAGTTTTTTAAAATGCCAAATTTAAGAGAAGTTGGAAGATACAGATGAATTTTAATAATGCTTTACCACATCCATTCCACTCTACCATCATACAAAGACCTTGAAAAACAGTGTTTAATCTACAGCTCTCCAGGAACCTCCAAGACCAACCTAAGGCTGAAGTAATAGGTTAAAGTTGAAATTTCTAGAGCTGTGGAGTCACAGGACACTCTTAGAAAAACATCGCTTTATAAAGTTGTGTCTCACATTAAGATCCATCTGGACTGATAACATCCAATAGCAAAAATCTCTTATGTGAGAAAGGAAAATTATACAGGTAGTTTGTGGAGAGCTCTTTAACCTACACAGGCCTGAGGCACCTCGGTGCTTCATTGCTGCCAGCCACAAAAACAAACCCACTTGTTTCAAACATGATCTGAATAATCCAGAATAGAGTAGCTCATCTACTTTTCTAAAAATACTAAATTGTGCACCTAAATGAAAGACAAAAGAAAGACAAAATTAGGAACACACCTGAAGAGCTAAATCCTGTTTTTTTTAAAAAGTTTTCATTATTTTAAGTATTGCAACTAGCAAAAAATAAAAATCTGAAATATTAGACAATTTACTTTGAGTAATTTATTCACAACAACAACGCAGTACAATTCCCTAACACCATAATACTATCTCTTTCTGCTGTGAACATTTGTCAGAATGAGGGCTCCTTTGGTTTAAGAACATTGTTCAGGAAAGCTAAGATACATCCAAAAATGTGACTCAAAACCAATGGCCTGGGATGAGAACATACATATCTGACAGCTTACAAACACTTTGGAAAAAAAATTAATTTGCAATTTCATTATTTGAAATGACATTGTGCATCCAGTTATGAAAAGGTATAGGCCCCGATCTGTGGAATTAGACTGTACTTCAGAATTATATACTATGTTATAACTACACAAAATAGGAAATATGGCTTTAAAGGCCATATTTTTAATTAAATGTGTTTTTTAATTAATGCATCAATTCAGGATGTAGACTGGGACCCTGTTTTGGAACTCTCCTACAGAGATACGTAGACTTTGAAAAACAATTTCATTATGCTTAGACCTAAACTCCTCATAAAGAGGGGATTACTTTTCGAACTTACAAAACGGGAATAGTGGTAACTTCTACTTGTATAGCAGTCCCCATTGAAACATGATACACAACTCAGGTGTTATTACTTTTACCAAAAACTGCATTCATTTAAACCTCACAGACACAAGCAGTCAACTTAAAATATGTGCGGGACTAAGCTAAATTAAAGGCAGAGGGGAGTGTGCCAGTTCTGGAGAAGCACTTATACTCCTTAAATTGCTAGCCTGGGAAAAACAAGAAATAACTTCAAACCTCTCCCCAACGACAGGACAGATAGTTTCACATATTCTCACAGTAAAGGCTGCCTGTCTGCACCCCCTGAGGTAATCCTATACATAGATCTACATCCCTACCTGCAATTGTAATGCAAAGCGATCTCAGCACAGCTACCTGTTCTATATAATAGATCAATCAATAAAACCCAAAAATAGCTGTATAAATTGATATGCACAAGTTAAAATGCGACTTGGAATTTTTCCCTGACTAGTAGATTTAATTTTACTGTGTAACTGAAATCACCAAGAACTGTTCTTCAGATACTGAGACTGAATAAAAAGAATAACCCCTGCAAACGCTTTACTGATAATTAGAGCCATTATGTGTCTATCAAGATAACATTTTTTATTAACTAAGGAACAGAATACAGAAGGACAATTTTCCCCTGCTGAAAGCAGTAGTAATGTTGGTGTTCTTCTCTAAGGGCATATACCTTCACGTCCATTGAAATATTATGAAAAATGGGTTTAGAAAGCCACCGTGGTACACATGATATGGATATAAAACTGCCAGGTATATACAGATGTGATTTTTTTCTGTTTAATGGGAAAGAACACAGATAACAGCTATGAACACTGAAATGACAGTGAAATGACATAAACCCCATGCCAAACATACAGTACACGTGTCAAGTTGGGATATCCACAGCAAACAAAACGATGCACTGATAGAGGGCCATAGGAACACTTCTAGGCTGAAATAGCACCTTACCCTTTAAAATTAACTATCAATAACCTAGTATGTTACAGAAAATCTTGATCTCCATAAATAGATGGGAACAGATAAACAAAACACAAATATGATCTTCATCTGCTAGATTAAGGGGTGAACCTAAAGAATAGCTAGATTGATATTCTGAATCCATTTCAAGCTTTTAACAAAGAGGTTACTCATCTGCAGCAGCAGTTTAAAAACGATGTTTATTCACCAGTGCACATCTTACATCTTGCTTAAAAGAAGTAAAAACCTCTAAATCAGAGTTTTTCTGAATGATTCAGGGAAAGACTGGACTGAGCTGGGCTGAGCTCCCCATTTCCTGAAACTGTCTCCTGCAATTTATTTTTCCCCAGTTTTCTTACTTATTGCTGTACTTTGAAAAAAGGAGGAGCGTTAAAAAGAAATAAGAAAAAAGAGAGGGGGAAAAAAACAAGGCTACAGAAACCCCTAGACTTTCTGCTTTAAATGAATTTTAGATTAGTATTAGATTTTAGATTACGATTAGACTTGTAGAATAATTTGCATTCTTGGAAAACCCTCAAAATGAGGACCAAGTGAGGCTATGCCCAAAAGTACAAGCATTTGAGTGCCTGCAATGCCCTTGGAAGAATTAGAATGTAAGTACCCAACCCTTCTTGATCAGGACTCTGAGTTCTTTGGCAAAAGAAATGCATCTCAGTAAAGGGTGACCCTATTATTTGAGCTCAAGTTATTTTTCCCCCAAGACACATCAAATCAGTTTAACAAAAAATACGTTAAACAAAGTTCCCACTTTTGTAGTGAGCACTAATATTAGAATTACAGTATTTCAGATTATTTGGGTTATGGCTTGACAATAAAACTGAAAATACATTTTCACAGAGCCTTAAAAATAAATCAAGAAAATAAAATTAAATGATTACACGTAAGCCTGCTTTATTCTATCTGCACATGTTCAATATGCTATGCAATCCCACAAAGGCAGAGTCTTGGAGAAGATCTGAACTGGTGATTAGATATGATTAAGTATAAATGAGAAGGCAAAATGTAGGCATTTTGAAGGGTTTTGGTTCAGGAGTTTTCTTGAAACTGCTTTTGAGTTTGCTTGTTT
The DNA here is from genome assembly GCA_022605575.1 of Laterallus jamaicensis coturniculus. NCBI lineage: Eukaryota > Metazoa > Chordata > Aves > Gruiformes > Rallidae > Laterallus > Laterallus jamaicensis. The sequence continues at coordinate 840,356 of JAKCOX010000120.1, forward strand.
GTTTTCTAAAGCAAACATCATATAGCTAAATCTGCTCTTGTTCCATCCTTACCTACCACTTGAATGAACAGAACAACCCATTACCCTAAGAACAAGTATTTTGGGATTATTTACCCATGCAAACATACATTAAAATAATTTCTGCACCAGAGAAAGCAGATTATGGAAAAGCATTATATTCTGTCATCAAACAGAAGGAAATCTGTGTGCCAGTATTGAGGCTTTTTTAAGCAGAAATCCCTGATTCAGTGAGGGTCTTTCAGATATTTACTGATTTAGAATGTGCTCTTTGAATAATAATGCAATTTACATTTTATTTCTTCTGAGAAATTGCAGGGAACTAACTGTGTTTAGCTGGATTCAAGTTCACTAAATGCAACAACAAACAAGAAGTGTTAAAGAAAAAGACAGAAAATCATAAAATCATAGAATCATAGAATGGCGTGGGTTGGAAGGGACACCAAGGATCATAGAGCTCCAACTCCCCTGCCACAAGCAGGGCCACCAACCTCCAGGCCTGGATCTACACAAGGTTGCCCAGGGCCCCATCTAACCTGGCCTTGAACACTTCCAGGGTCAAGGGCCTGCCTCTCTGGGCAGCCTGTTCCAGCACCTCACCACTCTTTCTGTAAAAAACTTCCCCGTAATATCTAATTTAAAAAACATGGTTCGTCGATTGTTTTGTAATGTGTTGGGTTTTTTCATCCATAAATTCTAATTAAAACCATCCTCAAGGTGCCAGGCAACTGATGCACAAATCATTGTATTTGTCTTGTACCTATCAAGTCATGGAAATCCTGAACATTTAGAACAGATCACATCCAGATCTGTGCTTGTGGTCTAGCCTGTTCCTTAACTTTAACCAGTCAGTGGAACAGTTTCAGGACATCCCCATGAACATTTAACTTCTGAGATTCTGCCAGTGCACTAGTACATGGCTGAAATCATCACACATCATTAACTGGATATTTCATACACCTATCAATGTGCAAAAAGGCAAAGAAGAATCTGTAACATCTCATGTACTTCTCCAAGGACCTCATTCTAGGTGGGCTGTGACAACATCCAAAAATCAGATTTGCTTGCTCCTGTTCCCTCACCCTTTACCTCAACCCAAACTCACTGCTGAGCAAATGCTGACATCAGTAATTTTCTATTGACAGCCTATATACTTGTTTCTCTTCTCCTGCAAACACCAGTTATTTACAATGTGAAGTTTTCATATGTGTTAAGTCTCAGGTTGAGGTAAGAAAGTTCTAGGCATCTTGTTCTGATGCTTACTGCACTCAGTATCATCCTCTCACTGTTAAAATTATGCTCATTTTTCACATTCAGATCATTCAGTCTTAAAACACAAAACATAAAACCTCCACACCTGCTATTTGGAATAAAGACTGTCTTGCTTTATAACCCAATATGCTGCTGGCACAGTGAAACTACAGATACTCCCTAAAATACATAGCCAACATCTGTGTGTACATACTTATAACAATTAAGAATGAGTATTTTTTCTAACTTAAAATTATTCTGTGTTTTTAGAGTTGAAAACACAAGTAATTTCAGGGTGAAGTAGGGGAGAAGAAGAAAAAAAATCCACCGTCTTTCCTGTTAATCTTTAGGAACATCATCCTGGAATTAAAGCTAGACTAAGCATGAACAGTATTCATCCCACTAATGCATACAAAAGATGGAAGCGCTGATTCAAGACAATTGAGTTTGCCTTCATAAACAGGTACCTGATTTAGCTTACATTTTACTGGAACTTGAGGAATGGGGGTAAGTGAGTAAAGTTTTGAAACTAAATCCCCCATGCAACAGGAGAAGTAGTAGGAAGAAAAGAAAATTGTGTAAGATGGTGTTCTCTATATCAGCAACCTACCCTTTGAATCTTCCTCACATCAAATCAAAGCCTGGAAAGTTTTACCTTTAATATAGATTCATTCCTGTCATCTTGTAATTATCCTCCAAGCAGCTTTTATACTTCCAAGTTCCTTGAAATGACATTAGATAGAAATAAAGAATTATCTCCATCATTCCCATCCCCAATTCTTTTAACACTTTTTGCTCCCTCTTTTCAATGAGTTCTGAAAAGGCTGAAGCATGGTCCTGAAAACAGTTATAAGGAAAGATCTGCAAAGTCATCCTTCTAAAAATGGAGTCCCTATTCCTTTTTTTCAGAGGTAGAAGCCTTCAATGCTGCATTCTCTAACATCATCTTTTCCATTTTGTATTTCATCACTGATCTGACTGATATAGCAACATCTTGTCCCCTTTGCTCTTAATTTGTTTGATCTGCTCCCTCCTTTTCATAAAGAAAATTTTACTTTTCTTCCATCAAGGAAATGCTGCAATAGAACTCAGTTTTGCTCTGGTACTGTGATAATTTTGTTATCACAGGAAAGTTCTGAAATGACAGATTAAGAATATTAATAAAGAAGTAGTTCTGCCACTATTTCAGTCAGCTTTTCTTAAAAAAAAAAAGTTCAGGTATAATACGATTTGCAGGGACATAGAATCACAGAAAGGCTGATGTTGACAAGGATCTCTTAAGATCATCTGGTCCAATCCTCCTGCTCATGCAAGGCTGCCTAGAGCAGGCTGCGAAGAACTACCTCCAGGCAGCTTCTGAATATCTCTAAGGATGAAGACTTCACAACCTCTCTGGACAGGCTGTGCCAGTGCTCTGTCACAGAGTGAAATACTGTCTCCTGGTATTCAGAGAGAGCCTCCTGTGTTTCATTTTGTGCCCATTGCTTCTGGTCCTGTCACTGGGCACCAGCTGCACCATGTTCTCTGTACCCTCCTTTCAGGTATTACACAATATACAGTAAGATCCTTGTGGAGCCTTCCCTTGCCCACCTGAAAACTTACAGCTGACTCAGGTTTTCCATATAGTAGAAGTGCTCCAGTGCCTTCATCATCTTCATGGGCCTTCTCTGGACTCTCTATGTGTCTCTATGTCTATGTGTCTCTTTGCACTTTGGAGTCCAAAAGTGGACCCAGCTCTTCAGGTGTGGCCTCACCACCACTGGGTAGAGGGAAAGGATCACCTCTCTTGACCTGCTGGGAACACTGTTAATATAGCCCAGGATACCATTTGCTGCCTTTGTATCAGAGGCATGTTGCTGGCTCATATTCAACTGGGTGTCCACCAGAACCCCAGGTCCTTTTCTGCAAAGCTGCTTGCCAGCTGGGTGGCCCCCAGCTTGTTCTGGTGCCTGGGGTTGTCTTTCCCACTTCTGTGGTATGCAGCCAGGAGACACTTGTAATGTCACACGACAGCCTTTTCAAAACATGACATGACTTAACTGGAGTGGTTTTCAGGCAATAACTATGGAGTGGTGAAGCAGAGCTTAGTTCATTGCCCTTTCTTAACTTCTCAGCTTCTCTTAGAGCCAGCCCTGCTTCATTTTTACCTGATGAAATAGGCTGCCTATAGGAACGCAAACTTGGTCTCTCTACCTGTGCATTCCTCACTGGCTTGTATCTCTGTTTCTCCTTGCTCTCATTGCTTACCTTCTAAGTACCTACACCCTTCTAATTGCAATCACACCGACAGGGAAGGTAGCATAAAAGTGGAGGTTTTCTGTACCAACAGTTGGAGAGGGAAACATTACTACTATGAAGCAGGACATAGAAAAATAGATGTGCCACTAAGCCTACAAACACAATCTGCAGAGAATGCATCAGTGTGCAAAGCAAAGCAGCTTTCCACTTCCCCTGAAGAACCTGCAGGATTTGTCACAGCAGATCACATTGCTGCTTTGTGAAATGTGGCATGCAGCCTCCAGCACAGGCCAATACCTGATGCTACACAGAAACATGAGTAGCAGCACGCTGCACCTGGCTCATCTTAGGAGATTTGCTTTTTAATTGCCAAGTGGAGCAGACAAGAAATACGCTGAAGTTCCTCTTGGGCTATGTAAGTCATTTTGCTTATGTTTAAATTTAGCAATATAGACACCTTCAGGTGACGCTGCATTAAACACAGTCAATTAGAATTAGCTTCTTGCATCTAATTGATAGAGCCAATTTAAATAAATGTTCAAGGAGCTACAAATAATATAGCCACGTCTCCCATAAAACCCAGAAGTCACTACATAAACAGGTAATGCTAGGGGGTTTGCTTCATTTTTTTTCCATAGGCAAGAAGGGTGCACTCCACAGGCACCAACATTGTGATTTGGGTTTGTATGAAATGACTGTCCATGTCAACAAGGAGGTTAGTCTCCTTCTGAAACTCTGGAGTTTCCCCATGGAACGGAGCACAACGATCAACAAGCAAACCAGTCATTTAGGGTTATCAAATCTGGTTCTGTAAAATTATTCTCACCTGTTGATTGTTCAGACACCCCCATCCCCATCTTTTCTCCAGTCCTCCTTATGTCCTGTTTCTGTCTCTCCCAGAGAAAACTCACAACAGATACACTTCCCCAGAAAATATCACTTGTCATATGCTGAAATAATACTCAGGCAGTGATAAGAAACAATGAAGACAGAGGAGCCCCATTTTTGTAGTGAATGGTTACAACAACTATCTTTGACAACACGATATGAAAGTCATTTATTCAACCCAACACCGACGTAATGATTTCTGGGGGGAAAAAAAATGAGCACCCTTTGTAAATTACTTCTTATGACTAAATTATGCCACACTCAGCTCACATTTTTCTCAAGTTATCTCATTTGCTTTACAGATCGATGATGGTCTTCATGCCCAAGCCTCCATATTCTACAGGATAAGCATTTTCAACCTACTCATCAATCTGTCACATTCCTCACGTTTTATGACCCTCTTCAATTTAGTCAAACTACTTTTGTTGGCAGAGCAGGGCACAGTGCAATTGGATTTCTTGCCATTTGAAATAAACAAGATGAACTTCATCCTTTCTCAATTCTTTCAAGCAGATTTGTACAGGTGTGATACTGAATATGGTCTTGGTAGGCTGGGTTGTTTTGGTTTTTTGGTGTGGGTTTTTTTTAATAAGACAGATTTTGGTAATTTTTAAATGGACAAAGACTGAATTTGAAACCTGAAGGAAACCATTAAGATTTAACATATTTTTAGGTCACTCCCACTAAGTATTCCCTGTTACAATTAACCTTTCACTATAAACAAGTTCATCAAGTTCAACAGCTTCAGCTTACCATCCATGATTGTTATACTTGGGAGAAAAAAATTCAAAGGTCTCCTAATAACTGACTACTTTTCTTAGAAGAAGCTATTAGCAGGGAAAAGACTGAGCATGGCTACTATCTTAGGACAGTGTTATCTCACTATGATTTTCCAAAAAAAAGCAGTGGCAAATAGTATGAAATCAAAGTAGGATTACTATTTAGTATTGGTGGTTTTAGCTTCACTCCTGATAATTTCTCAGTGTCAAACTACTGCCTGCTTCTTCCATCATATGTATCTGAAAAAGCTATTTATTATTTTGTGTACTAGTCATGTCATAAACACACACTGTCCAACCCTTTCCGATGCTTGTAATCAACAGAGAACTTGATATCCAGCCCATTACAGAAACAAGTTCCATACACTTCCAGTTTGGCACTTCCCCCTTCCCAGCTCTGCTACCTATTTTGTTTACAAAAGTTTTCATTTGTAAGTGCTTTTATCTACTAAACCTTGTGCTAAGAGATAGCAAGCTACTTGCCTGCACAGAGAAAAACTGAAGAAGTTGCTAGAAACCTCTCACTCATTCTCTCTGACACGGTGAGTTTGAAAGGAGGTTGCGGACCTCAGACAAATCAGAGCAATAATCTGGAGCATCTTTAGCTACACCACAAGTATGGCTTTGGGGTTTCTTCCTCTTTAAGAAATTGAAAAGTTTCATATTCACTATATTGAGTGAAATAATGAATAATACATAAAAATTAAGGCAAACTAAGTTGGAAATTACATTGCAATTGGTAATATTTAATCCTCACATCTTCCCAGATGTGAAAATTTCCACACAGCAATAATACACTCTGCATTCTTCACCTCGATAAATTAGTGAGCAACAAGGTGATACAAGCAAAGACAACTAACCAGCTTTTCCAAGTGTATGTCCACCCAATTTAATTTGAATATGACTAAATGTACAGGACTAGAAGCTCAGAAGAACAGCCTAATGTCTAGATGTCTACCTGTGTTTACAATACTTTTTTGGCTTATGTAAATCATAGAATCATACAGTATCTTGAGTTGTAAAGGACCAATAGGAATCATTGACTCCAACTCTCTCCTTGGAGGACTGCCTAACATAAAACCAAATGACTAAGTACTTCCATAAAATCAACAAGCTTTGTCTGCAAGCTCAGTCCTACAGTGTCATGTGACATCAGGTAAAAATGTACAGATTTTGTCTCTGGAGGCTATAAAACTTTAGCTGCTACATGGACAATTATAAAATCCAGAACACTAGTGTTTCCATAAAGTGCTTAAAATGGCTCAGTGTCTTCAACACAATCAGAAAAATTCCAGCTGTAGAATTCTGAATTTCCCCTTCTCCTGCATTCCTCTGACCCTCAAAAAGAGAGACAGCTCCATTTCAACATTTCCAGCAAACTCTACTCCCCACCATCATTCTTTTGCTTCCTATTTCCCTTTGCAGCCATCCCCACCCAACTCCTTAACCTGCTGTTGTCAAATTTGGCTGTCAGCACCTATCATGTCAGATACACTAGAAAAGGGTGCATTTAAAAAGGATGAAAAATGTAATGCTACAAGGTAGGATGCTGAAAGGAAGGGACTATATTGCGCTTATCTTCTGGAAAACAGAAACCTGAGGGTAAATGTTCAGAAATTGCCTTTGGAGTTGTACTGACTCAGACCTCAAGTAACTCTTGTTTGGAACTGTGATGCAATCCCATTTGTGTGGCATTACTTGATCTCAAGCAGAATCAGTGCTGATAACCAGATGGTAAGCTGCTATAGCTATCTTGCCTCTGCAGTGGAAAGCCACCAAAGTACAGCACTTCTAAAAAGATACTCACTTTCCTGATTAAAAAGTAACTTGAGGCCTGACACTAGTTTCTTTAACATTTTGTGGAGGAAGTAGGGGAGGAAGAGCGTGGAGAGAAGAATCAAACACAGGCAGCAGTGGTTTGGTGTTTGTTTTTTTGTTGTTGTGCTTGGGGAGCAGGTTTTGTGGGGGTTTTGTTGTTGTTGTAGGGGTTTTTGTTTTGTGGGGTTTTCACTGTTGTTTGGGGGTGGGGGGTGTGGTTGATAAGCTGGACTCCAGTAGACAAGTTTCATTAAGCTGTTGGAGGCAGGTGACCAATACAAGATTTATCCCTCTTTTACAGAAGAAACCTGTACCAGTTTCAATGGGACTATGCTATTTATACATTAAGACCATAGTACAGATTAGACATTTGGCAGCAAAATGTAACTCATAGTGACATATTCCAAGGAAAATTTAGAAACATGAAATCCAGTGAAAAATACCACGTTGCATTTCTGAACCAAACCTAAAGACAAAGAAAAATCTGATCATAGCTATACAAAAGAAGATTTTATATCTATATATATATATCAGTCACTTTCTGCTGAACCACATATTTAAAACTATAAAGACTCCTACACAGCCTTCAGGACGCTTATTTACTTTCTAGTTGCATACTTAGTCATAGGCATTTCTTCATATATATATAGGACATGGAAAGATATATATATATAAAGGATATAAATCATATATAAGGGATAAAGTATATGGATAGAGATTAAAAAAAACAAAACAGACTCCATGCTGACTATTCCTTCCATCAGGAGAGATGAGTATGCCATACTCAAGCAGCTCTGCAATTGCACAGCTACCAAGGAACTATCACTGCCACATCAGTGGTGGCAGCTGCAAGGCTGCTCTAAACTGAGCCAAGACCTGAAGAGATCTGTGACACAGATGAACTATGAAACAACATTACAGTTTCTGTATTGGTCCTGATCACCGTTCTGGAGTTCTCAACTTTGGAGGCATTTGCATTCAGGGTAAGTGACAGCCAGCCTTTCTGTCCTCCCATTGGGCTGCAAAAGTAACTACAGGGTACATGCTGAGTGAGTGGGATTCAGCACTTCACAGGCAGCCTCTCAGACAGTCACCGCTTAATTTTAGTACCTAGTTTAAACTGGAGGTCTTGACCTTCACCTTTCACTTCCAAGCTCCCACCCTGTTTCATTCTTCTAGCACCTTGTCCCATTACAGAAGATTATAATTTCCCACGTCAGTGTTCTTCAGCAGTTCAATAGGTCTTAAAAAGCTAATTTAGGATTAAATACCCTTCTGACAAATGTTAAATAACTTTTCCTATTTAAAAGCAGTATCAGTGCAAAGTAATTGATGATTTCAATTATCAACATTTCAAAATAATGTCATTATTAAATCCAAAACTTATAAGCATTCTTGTTCTCCTTAATAAACTTTCTACAGATAACTTGGAGCTCTCCTCTGGGTGGTAGTGGAAGAGAATCCATTTTCCTCACCTCATAGGTTTAGAGATGATCCCCACATCAGTACAGATGGCATGAAAGCATTTGAAATTTGACTGTAGAGGGCCTGACAACAGCAGTTTTCCTATTCACAGAACAGAGTTCAGAGGCCAAACCACTAACAGGGAAAACATAATCATTTTTATTATTGTTATTATTTTGGGGTAAACAACGCTGTAATTGCTTGAGTCAGGGCTTCCTGAAAGCATGCATTAATAGGCGAATGTTCTGCCATCAGCTGTCAAGCTAACCTCAGTTGAATATCTTGCTATATATACATTATAGTAACAGACCATACGCATCAAGTTCTTTACCCCAAATCAAATCCTATTTCACTATTGTGTATAGTTCCTAAACCAAATCAGAGCATGGCCTTGCTAATATCTCTTACCACCACAGTTCTTTCCACTGGCTGACGGAACTAAAACACAAGCTTCCCCTGTCATAGTAGCAGCTACATGGAAACAGTTGCCAGTTTGCCAGCATAATTCAATCCACAAAGGAATGTGAAATTAAATTTCAGTTTAAAGTATACTCGCCAGCAGTATTCCACTGCTACAGTCACATCACAAAGCTTCTTCAGTTTAGGCATATACTTCGCAGCCTTTCTAGCTCAAAAGTCACAACGTAGTCCTTAGACTGTGTTGGTAGTTATACTTAAGCCCAGAAGTTCAGTACTAAAAAGAACTACCTTCTTCTAAAGGTAGCAGACATCTTGTTCAATGTCTCTCTGTAAAAGCCATTTGTGTAGAGCTAGCATGTTGACCCTTGCAATACAAATATGCAAAGCAATCCATCTACTGGATGAGGAGCCCTAAGGAGGGACAGTAAGAACTACTAATTTCAATAAGCTCCCACTGAAAGGAAGGTCATGACAAACCTAAGTGGTCTCTTCCAATACGTATGCTCAAACTTAACAGTCTTTCACAAATGTTTGTGCTGCAAGCTTACACTGACATAGTTTGAATTTGTCTTTCACTGAAAATAACTCACTATCCACTCTATGTGAAAATAAATTAATAAATATTTCTATACAGAATATCTTTTGTGCCAGTAATGTCCCTGCCTTCTCTTTCTCCTTTCTTCCTCCTAGGATCAGGGCACTGACATTTCAAACTTTTTTTTGCTGGTCACTTGGGGTTTTTGTCTTTAATAATGTCTCATTTAATTGAAATTTTTGCTACACAGAAGATATGTGTTTCCTGATGGTAGATAACAGGTAGATAGCCTGTTCCAGCCTCCTGCTTGGGATGTGGTGGGGAGGTGCAGGAGAAGAAGAAAGGAAAGGAAGAAGTTTGAAAAGTAGACTGAAAAGTACTATTAACATCAATGATTTAGGAATAAGCACTATCACGTGTTTCGATAAAAACAAAGTTTACATTCCCTTATGGTTTCAGAATTCTGAGGAGTTTGTGATACGATAAGGAAACAAGCTGAAAGAAGTTATTCAGATAAGACTAACCTGTCAAGTGTCAGTTTTATGCTTAATTAAGGCATATGCAATGTAGACAAAGACTCTGTTTCTTAAAATACTGTATTTTCAAGGCATTTAAGAGTCATTCTGATAACTCAGAGGTTCTGACTGGGATAGAATTTTCCAATCCATATACAGATGTTCATTAACTCTCACAATTAATACATCACTTCATTTAAACGTTTTGGTTTTTTGGGGTTTTTTTGTTTTTTCTTTTAATTGAAACATTTAAGCACCAATCCCTCTGTCCACCCCCAATACTCTCCATTACTATAACCAGTTCTGGGGTTTAACCACTGATATATAATTATAGTTTCTAGCCTTTCACTACTGACACTTAATTTTTCATCCCTCGACTGCCTGTTTGAAAACATATGTTCCATAGCTACTCTTCTATACACAGCAAAACATCCCTCCTACATAGACAAAGGGTTTGGGTTTTGTTTACTTGATGATTACAAGCTTTGTAGAGGTATGGTATTAGAACAAACTGACTGGGAGTATGCAGGATTCCCTGGAAGAGTTAGGACAATCATGGGTTTAAGATTCTTGGCAAAGAGGGAAGAAATGGCCTTGATTCTGGCTGCATGCTACGTAAGGCCATTTTTACATACCTTGGAGGTGGGGAGCTGCTACAAAGAATTTTGAAGATTTTTATAAGACCCTGAAATTTTAATTTTGAGACGTAAAGAATATTTAAATTTTTCTTACTCTGCCTTTTCTGTTTATTTAAACAAATTTATCTAAATTGAAAGATCTGTCGAGTGCTAGTTAGCCAAGTTTATTACTCTACCTGCATCTAGTAATGCAAATACTTCTTAGGTAGGTCTAATTTGGAATATAAACTTGAAAGTTATTAATTTACAAATTTAGTGGCTAATTTATTGTTAAATGGGAAACAAATTAAAGATCCTATATCCTCTTTTCAAAGAGCAGTGCTTCCAGGTCAGAATGATAATGCAATCTGGGATAAGAACTAATTAGGTTCAGCATCTTAATAATGCTTGAGTTACTTCCAAAGGAGAAAGTCCAGCTGTTTTCTTGGTCAGAAAATAGGTCAGAAATCTCTATGCCATATGCACTAAATGCCTGCTGTAATGTATTTGAACTTTTCACACTTTAATAACTGTAAAGTTTGCATGGGAAAAGAAAGCAAAGTACTACTGGTTGTCAAATTCGAAAGCTGAAGCAAGCCAAACTTCATGGAGGGACTTCTGTATTGAAGTTTCAATGACACACAAATCTTTTCAACAAGTAGAAGACATGGCCTGAGTTCAAACTGGTCATTCACTGGCCACTAAACTCCATAACTGTTGCAACCCATGCCTAGTGCACTACCCAGTGAAGTTATCAACATAGAAAGCAGAGGCACAGATCACTTAAGCCTGACTGTAAGAGTCAACATATGCTTACTGTGATGCCCAGAGAAGTATCCCAGCTTGGAGACAAAAAAACTACCGCCAAAAGCCGTGTCACTGCCTGTAAGGGTTTTGTGCTGGGAAGCACAACTACAGAAAACAGCAACAAGGAAATTCCTTGGTACCAGCCACAAAGTTTCGAAAACTGTAAATCCTTCAATAGATGCCTGTCTCTGACTGATGGTGGGATGAGCATCCATAAATAATAGGATGCTTTGAAGACAGGGGTTTAAGAAGTTACTTTTCCAAGGTCTGGACAAAGAATAGACCTTAGTCTTAATCAATAGAAGCCTTGTGCAAGGAACTAAAGGAGGAAACATTTCCAAGGACTAAATCAACTTTAATGCCAATTACAAAGGGCCATTTGACACTTGGAGGTTGTTAGAGGAGATAGCGACAGTCTGTCACTGATAGCGACAGTGTCCAGCTGGGATACTGGTGACTACGCATGCGTCAGGAGGAAGAGGTGAAAAGTTTAGCCTGATGAAGACTACAGGCCTTCATCCTGAAGACCCCCTGATGACCACCGCCATGAGGCAGTGCTCAGGCGCAGCTGGGAGGAGTTTATGGAAATGACTTCTGGGGACTAATTTGAATACAAAGCGGGACAGGTTATGCATATGTATAGGTGTTACGAATTCCAAACACCTCTCCTCTATAAAAAGTTGAGCAAAGCAGCCTTCAGTGGAAGAAAAGGAAGAAAAGAAGAAAGGAAGGAAGAAAAGGAAAGAAAAGAAGGAAGGAAGAAAAGAAGAAACAAAGGAAGAAAAGAAGGAACGAAGGAAAAAGAAAGGAAGGAACTTCCCCCACCTGAAATGAAGTCGAGCGGTCCCCCGAGTCGTCGTGGGAACCAGTGTGGTAGGTATAACTTTCCTGTAATTTTAAACTCTTTACCTTTCTTTCTCTTTTTTCCCTTTTCTCTCTAACTCTCTCTCTCGTACCTTTCGCCAATTTTGCTGTAATAAACTTCCTTATGATGCAGCATTTGACCTCGTTTGTGTCTTAATCTCACTCTGGGAATTATAAAAGAATCTTGCCCCTGACCGGGCTATTCTGGAACAGGACACCGCCGTGCTCACCAAGTGACACATCAATAGAAGAAATGGCTTGTTATCACTAAAATGCTGCATTTCCTTGAGAAATGTCACATCAACTGCAAATCCACCTCGGTATTGAGCATAACTTCCAAAAGGATTTGTAATCCTGCTCAAATGGACCAAGAATGGCAACACCACTTCATAGTCTCAAGCCTGGAGCCAGTAGTTCAGTCTGATCACTACTTGTAAACTCAAGAGACCCCCAAACTAGCCCTGGGCATACAGCTGCCTAAGACAACCCTTGTCCCACTGAGATAACATGGTCACTTACTTGAAAACTCTGAATTAAGAAACAAGATAGTTTTGCAGGGAGGACAGAGGCATAGAAGCAATTGCAGCACAACCACCTCATTATACAAGGATTAGCGACTATACAACATCAAGTTGCGCTTACGTTAATCAGCCAGAGATATATCACTGTATCAGGCAGCTCTGCAGCAACATACCGTGACACCTCTCAATCTCGTTTTCACAGGCTTGTTGAAAGGGAGAAGGGAAATGTTTTCAGCTGGGCACTTTCCAAATAAAATCCAAAAATGTACTGAGTATAGCTGATAAAAAAAAAAAAAAAAGAGTTTAGCAGGCTGTTTAAAGACAGCTTGTGTAACAGTTATCAGCCAAAAACTGCTTCAGGTATTTCAAGAGATATGCAGACCAAAAGAAAGATGACTGTAGAACTGGGGGGAGGAAATCAATGCTGTCTACTTAGAGTAACCTTTCTTTAAGACATGTTTGATTAAGGACATTGCCTCATTTTCATACTTCAGCTGGGATAACTTTTTCTCCCAGCAATGGAACTGATGGGGGAGGGGGAGCAGGGGAGGGAGCTTTAATAGGCTTTTCACAGGGCTTGAAAATTTCTTAAAGTAGATTATTCAAACAGATTATTCTGCTAAATCAAGTTTGCCACACAAGGTTAAATTGACAGAAAAGAAGTTCTTTCGAAAAAAAAGCTCTGTTAATGCCCAAATTACATTCCGTTAGGAAAAATAAAGCTTAGATCTAGATTTGGTTCCACTTCCTTTAAAAAATTTAGAATAAAGTACTGCATATATTTCTCTCAAAGAAATATTAGTCAATATTAAGTTATAGCACTGAGAAACCCACAAGAATTTTCCTCTATCACATTTGTACCAAGCTGCAATTAAAGAGTTATTTAAGCCAAAGATCTTATTAATGGGTTGTTACTCTCTATAAAATCTATTTCAGTTCAGTAGTCCTGATGAAATCCCAATTTATAAGACTGGAAAGCAGCCAAAATAGGAAATCGGTATGGCTCCTTAACAACATAGATTTTATTTTTTTAAGAGAGCAGTTCTGAAACAGATTATAAAGACTTCTAATGAAAATCAATGGCATTTTAAACTTTAAGGTTTAAAGCACAATCACAGATTTAAAATACCAAAAATAGCAACATGTGCTTCAACCTCTGATTTTCTCTTGTGTGTCCCCCAAATCGGCCTGGTCAGTTCATGATCTTAAGGGAAAAAAAAAGTTACTTTTTGAATTGCTACTACCTGGCCTCAGCTAACAAATGGTCTTCATAAATCCGCATGTGGCGTGCTAGGTAGTGCCTTCTGATACATTGCTGATGTGAAGTCCTGTTTTCTTCGCACCCACTGTCCTGGTTTCAGCTAGGATAGAGTTAATTTCTTTTCTAGTAGTGGATGGAATGCCCTGTTTGGGAGTCAGGACAGGATGAGAGCAGTGCTGATAACACTGATGTTTCTAGTGGTTGCCAAGCAATCAAGGAATTTTCAGTTGTTCATATTTCCCCGCTAACAAGAAGGAAGGGGACACAGCCAGGACAGGTGACCCAAACTGGCCAAAGGGGGTATTCCATGCCAATTACATCATGCTCAGCATAAAAAGGGGGCTGGTGGGGGAGGAGCAGGCAGCTCCAGGACACTTTGTTTTGGGGAAAGTCTGGTTTCAGTGGCTCTAAGCTGTATGGCCTGAAGTTCTGCGGTTTAGTAAGAAATTGCATCGTGTATCACCAGTTTCATATATTTTTCTATAAAGTCGCGTTGTTATTATTATATCTATTTTTTCCTACTATCCCAGCAAACTATCCTTAACCAAGCTCAAGATAGTTTGGTTCCTTGTGTTTTCCTCTCCTTCCCTCTCCCCCTCCCACTCCCTTTTAAAGAACAAGTGGCTTTGTGGTGCTCGGCTCCCTCCTGGAGCACCTCCTCTCCTCGCCTTGCACCTTATTCACACCATGCCCCAGACATGCCCTTCCTCTTTGGAACTGCAATACCAGCAACAGACACCACCAGCTTCACAACGCAGGCCCTGGGGCTTCACCAGGGACTGCTTTAAATAACCATGGGTCTGCTTTAGCTATAACTGCAAATATTGGTAAGGGCCAGGAGAGGGTCAGGAAGGTTATTTCCTGTAGCTGGGCACTGACTCTGCAATGACCTATTTTCTACAGCTTAACAGGAGCTTCTCTTGCAACAGCTTAACGCTGACTCTGCCATGATATGCTTTAACCATATGTCATGCTTCAGCCCCAAACAGTGGCTGAGCACTACACGCTGCTTGCTCACTCCCAAAGGAGAAACCGACAGAGCCTTCCTGTGTTGGGATAAGGACAGTTTGCTGATAAAAGCACTGTAAAAGGAGAAGGATAGCAGCAAACTACACTCACACCTCGTGATGAAGCGGAGTACCTTACAGACCTGACAATTACAGAGTGTGAGGACTGACCCAACACCCTGGCCACACTCGGCCACAAGCTGGCTGATTGGGGAGATTGACTCTGGCCTGGCCAGAACCAGGACACCATGCTGTGGTAAAGGTCTAAGTGAAAGAAGCAATCCTTGCTTAAATGCCCTGTGAGCCATTTAGAAAAGGTAGAGTGGCTGAACAGACTGCAAATACATAAAACCAGGCCTAAACAGACCTGAGACCAAGGGGGAAGCTTCCCGCTCACCCAGACCCCTGCATAAAAGAGCTGGGGATGCTGACAACAGTCCCTGGACTGACTGTCCTCAAGGAAGGCCAACAGCACTGACCCAGGACTTATGGGGATGTTGCATGGCTAACTGTGACACAAAAGGGTTTGGTGCAAGAACGTTTTGGAAACACTTTTAAAGCCTCATTAACAGCATGTTTAGAATCCAAAATAACATGGTATGGTTTGTCTAGCTAAAAAGAGAACTTACTGAAAATGAACTTTCAGGAATCAACTTTACCTCAGTATGAGGATTTTTATGCAGACTGCAGTTATCTGCCATCCTTTGGAGTTCACTTTCCAAATTGAGAGATTAAGTAAACTGTACTTTAACTTAGGAAGATTAATTCCTTCCTGCATTTTAGGAAATTGGTAACATTAGTGTACCAGCCTGACACATAAGTGGCTTTTAATCTCTATCACATCTCCCACCTGCAGAATCTAGTAATATTTCGAGCTTTGCATCACCTATTGAATTCATATCAACAAACTGACCCTTCTTTGTATGAACTAATAAATTTCCTTTTAATGGTTTAATGAATGAAAATGTTACTTTGTACGCAACATATGTATCAGTTATGAAACAATACCAGTGAAGTCAATTGCACTTCTGCTTATTCAACCTGTTCATGCACACACACTCAAACTACTCCAGCCTTAATTACAAGCAAAAAAAAATGAGTGGCAAGCATTAACATTCAAGGTTTTCCCTGATTTGCTGAATACTACTCCAAATACAACTGTAAAAATAGACTTTAAAAAATTTCCAGTAGAAGTATTTTTACTGATTGTGCATGTTTTGCAGAGCAGCTTTCTGCCGCTACAATCAATCTTGGGTAATTTACACCATTGTGTCATCAAGGAGAAAGTTCAATTTTCAGCTATGAAAGGCAAGTCTTAAATTTTTTTTTCCTATACCTGGCAAATTCAACACAGATAAATTCAGTACTCAAATTAGTACTCTCTCATGGAAATATTTTGCACGGCATCAAGTAGCACCCCAAAAATCAAGTCAGCACAGAATATTAGAAAGAATCTAAATTTTAGTGTGATAGTACCCAGAGAACTATCTCCCTACATACTTTCAATTCTTCTTTTTCAGAACTAGAGACATATCCATGGTTTTTGCTCCCTGTGACAGAAGGTCCATTCTGAGAACAAACTCACTAAAGAGAGAAATGTTAACCTATTAAAACCTATAAATATCCTTCAGCCAAATCACACCAATGCCAAAGAGTGATATTTCACCCTCCCGAGATAACCATTTGTTTATCCATAAAATACTCTAAGCAGGAGTCTATTAAAGAGCTGAAAAATTAAATCCTTAAGCATTTTCAAAATAAAAACCACAAACATCCCTACACCAGTTCAAACAAACAAAACAAGGCCAAGGAGAGATGGAGGCAGCAGGAGGAGCTGGAGAATTAAGTCCATCAAGAACACAAATGCTTGCAGTAGCACCAATAGTACCTGAGCATCCCCTCTACTAAAAGGAGTGGGGCAGAAAGGAAATAAAAGGAACAAAGACACAGTCAACAGATTTCTAAATATGGCTCAAGTGTTTCATCCCTAGCTTCTCCCACTTAAACGTCCATGCTTCCCCCCTCCAAGTATCTTGTGAAGTGCAGCTGATTATCAGGACAGGACATCTTGTTATTTAAGGGCAAATTTGGTTTCCTGTGATGGAAAAAAAGAAAATGTTGGATTTTTCCATCCAAGATCTCCTTTTTTTTAAAAGCACATTGACATGGTAAAACTCAGTTCATTTGGACACATTATTCACAGTACAAGTATCACAGAGAAGAGAGAGCGGAAGTACCATCAATTTTAAACAGTACAGGGATTTGTCATGAAAAAATTGAAGAAACCTGCAGTACTGCTTTCCCCTGCCCAAACCAATTAGACAATAATATTTAAAACCTATAGTTTCTCTCCATTTAATTTACAAAATTTATCTTACTTTACTGTTGCAACTGATTAAAAAGTGTGCATGAGAGAACAAGAAACCAATATGAAGATAATTGTATACTATTCCATATAAAGAAACTAACTGAAGCCCAGACTGCTTAGATTTCTAGTTAAACCTTTTCCCTTTTTTTCCCCCTTAAGGAGTAATGAAGAGTCTTTTCCTTAGCCATAATCTGAGACAGATTGGCTCCTCCTTGTTTTATTTTGAGATGACACCCTAAATAAAAATTATCATTCTTTAACATGAACCCATCACTACAGCATGGATCTAGCAGCCCTCTTAATGCCTTTGCTGCAAAACCAGCTATGGGAGACAAGTCTCTGCACCAAGCATCCCTTAGGCTGCTCTCAATCCCTAAAGCGCTAGGAGAGAATGGTAGTGACAGGCCTCTCTGTTGATATCATTCTCGGTAAAAAGGTTAAAGGAATAACATCAGCAGTGACAACAGCTGTCTTGTGCCTGTGCTGCTGAATCTCCCAGGAGAAAGGGCAAGCTCTAGTATTGAGGGACTGTTTGCATTCGCAACGGTCCTTCGTATTTTTATTTCCAGCATTAGACATGCACAATACATTCATATAGTAGCATGAAGGGTGAGAAATAATGTGGTGACCTTCAAAAGTTGTGAACTTCAGCAGAGCTTCCTTTTCTCCTCTCATCCACAGTTCTGTTTCTTAAACCCAGCTGTAACAAGGTAAGAATTCTTACCCTCGATTACCGTGGATGGTACAGTGAACAAGGTAATTTAAGAAAAGAAGGAAGACTTAAAAAAATAAACAAAAGCCAACCAAACAAACAATGTGTATTTCACAAAACAGAAATCCCATTGAAAGTAATCTGGAGAATATTTTGTCCATTTAAAGTAGGCAAAAAAGGTGATGAAGGCAGCAGCATATTATAGCATGATCCTGCTAAACTGCTTCAATAGATGCTTTCCCTTGAAGCATGCAGTTAGGGCATGAGGCGTACTGAGGCACTGGCACTCTGGCACTGTGCTCTAGAACTCCTTGACAGTTTCGAACCCCAAATCTCACAATTAACAGGTTCTGCTTCAATTGTTTGAGGGTTTTGTGGGTTTTTTCCTTCCTTAAAACAGGAAAGGAAGTGGATACTTAAAATAGCAAAAGAAAGACAGAAATAATGTATTTTTATCAAAGTAATGAGTTCCAGTAATACCTTATTAGGAAAATAAACTGAACATACACATAGAAAACCTGTGTATTCATATAAAAGATGACTCTTCATTTTTCTTATGGAGAAAGTAAATGCATCTAAAACATTGGCACTTATCCTGAATGTTTTGCTTTTTCCTGAGCTGAAAAAGGAAAAAGCTATTTTATAGGACTTAAATATTTGAATAGATTTTTTTTTTCTCATGTATCTCCTTATTGGAAACATCCCTCTTGTTCACCAAATAGCTTACTAAATTAAATGGAAATTTCTCACAAATGCTCTACATGACAGTTCTGCAGCACTGCTTTTTCTCTACAATTACATTTAACAGAAAAGAAATACTTTGGTTTACCATTTAATTTCTATTATAGTGGCAATGGGGAAATATTAATTATATATTCACATCACAGCTATGAAATTTAAGCTCTTCCATTCTTTCACAGACAAATACTCTCTTTTCCAGGTGGAGAAAACACTTTTTAAGTGTTTTACACACTGGTATTACTCAAACAAATGGCTCAGTAATGGCTTTAAAAGAAGAAAAGCAGTTCTGCAATCACTGTGCTCCTTTCCTTGGGCACTGGGAAGTTTGAGTCAGCTCAAAAAAATCCCCAGTAATTACTGGAGAACTCCTCAAACTAGGTGTTTGCTCAAAAAAAGGTCTGACTTTTGCTAACTATGCAACCTCTGCCCCTTGCTTACTGTATCACGACTTCATCTGTCAAACCAACTAAACCAACCTACTACACCAGAGAGCACTTTCTGTCATGCCCATGAAGTAACTGGCAGCTCAGACTAACAAGTGCGAATTCAGACACAGGTACCACGACGGTTTGTGTTACATATATAGATAGCAAGACATAAGGAAACAAGAGATAAGCCAAAGTATTTGCTGACAAAGTAACAAGAACCTTGCCAAATGTTTAGCGAGGGAAAGCAGAAAACAAGGAGAACCTGATTAGGCTCTTGATACAGATTATTGAGGGTTTTTTTTCTCTACACTACTATTTAAAGGTCTGTTCCTGCAAACCCAGATTCTTTTCAATGTCTCAGTTAATAAAAGCAATTCCTGAAGTTTGGTTTAACAAAGTAGGAAACAAAGAAACATCAGGAAAAAACATCAACAAAGACAGGAAGCGGGAAACTCACTGTATGTAAACTACAGGCAAGTGAAGGGAAATAATAAAAGTAATTATATATATGTTTTTCCTCGATATTAGAAAGGAAAGATTCTTGTGAGGTATAGCTAGAGAGTTATGCTGATGCCACGGCTTAGTGGTGGTTAGTCTTACCTGGACATACAATACGGCTGAAACAGAAAAGCGGTCATCAAGATCAAGAAAAGGGTTACAGAAAGAGATTAATTTCCAGCTCCCTGTTACAAGTAGTTACGGATTGTGCAATCTTGAAGAACTCCTTTAACCATGTTTCTGCAATAGCCTCTATAACTCACTGTTTTCACAGTCCTACCTGACATCAAGGAGGACGGTGAAGAATAAATTGAAGCCCTGATATGACAGCAGCTTCTGTATGAGGTCAACCATGAATATTCTCATGTGCATGGCTTTGAGGTGTCAGAAAGCTACAGAATGAGATATGACCATGTTTAACACTGAATACTTTTTCTTAATGTTTTTTCAACTCACGGTCATACATATTTTTAACCTTATTTAAAGAGACAACAGAGATGAAAGAATCTGCTGTAGGAAGGGATTTCACCCACCCCAAACTTTCATTCACAAATCTTTCAGGGCTCCTTTTCCAAAACATCTTTAAACACACCCAGCAACCAGTTGAAGTGGAGGCACCGAGTCCTCATCTCCTTGTCACAGTGGACTGACATATCCATTGTACCATAAAAATCAACCCACAACCCCAAAGGACTTCCGAACATCTCATCTTTGCCCTGTGCAGAAGCTAAAAGAACCAGCTCCCAGTTGTCTACAGAACTGTAATTGTAGATTCCTGTCAAATGGATATATCCAGCCAGATGCAACCACTACGATCCTCTTGCGTATCTGGGAATCAGTTTTGAAAACAAGACTTTGTCAGACTCTTCTAACAACTAATTTCCAAAATGCAAAAAGTATTTCATGAGTGCTCTAGTACCTACTAGTTATCTTTTCTCACTAACACCTTTCCAGAAATCATTAAAATACCCCAACCAACTCCAAATCCAAACAAAGAAACAAGAAAAACTGTCATGGGCTTTCAAAATGAAAATTTTCTTCCAGCATAATTGTAACTTTGGGCATGTTATTGAAACCCGTCACAATTCTGACCATCAGCACATACAGGATTATTACACTGGCTTATTAGCATCCTCTGTAAGCCATCAGTTCAGTGTGCCTTTTTCTGTACTCCAGAGCAGCATGTGTATTCAGGGCTACTTCAACCTAATTTAATTGACACTGACAACACAACCATGCTGGCTTCAAGTTAGAAGTCCCCTTCCCGTGCAAAGTGATGTCATTTTTGAACCTCCCTAATAAATTATAGCGAAGATATTTTAGTGGCAGCTACATTCAAATGTCTCCTGTTGTCAAAATCAACCCATTAGTGTACCAGCAACACTTAAGAGTTTAGCAGCTATTAGCCATTTAGCACATGTACATAACATGAACTGGTTCATAACAATTAGTCACTAAGCACACCTTCATCTGACATTAACTGTCATAAACTTCTCAACAAAATTGTTGAGAATATTTCATTATTCCCAGAAATATTTTAAAATAAGTATATCATTCAAGAGGAACAAGCTTCATCTGAAAGATGACACGATTCAGAATACTTCCTTTTCTTTCTCCAAAGAGTATCTAGAGTTTTCCAACAAATTCCCATTACACTATTTCAGGCTATTTATTAAATTCTTTTTTTTGGGTGTTTGAGTGAGGGGGGGGTTGCTGTGTGTTTGTTTGGGTTTTTTAATAAAAGCAATTCTAATTAGCACATGCCAATAAAATAATGACCATGTAAATTAAACCACATCATTACATGCAGATGTTAGGAACCACCAAGAACGGTTTAGTGTACAGAAATTGATACTAAACCTGAAAACTATACATGGTATGGAGGCCTCCAATATAGAAACAGATAAAAGACATCTAAAGTCTTTAACGTATCTTCTATATAAGACAGTTGCATAAAGGATGCTAAAATTAGAAGTGAGTGTTTGCCAGTTGATTATTCACAGCTGAATACTATCCTCTGAGCTTACAGTTTTGGGAAACGTCATGTTTTTACAATTTATTTATTTACTTATTAAAAGCTGCTACAATGTATGTCTACATTTTGACCTTTCATTTTTCACTGCAGGTCTTTTCAAGTAGAAAGCATAAGATGAACACAATGAAACAACTGTATCTACATGCCCTCAAGTATATATAAAAACAAATTTTGTTAGTTATGAACTTCTGTGACCCAGTAAGAGACACAATCCTTTGTAACTGGCTAGATTTATGGTAGTCTAAATGGATGATTAAGTACTCAAGACAAAAAAAGCCAGCTGAACAAAGGAGTGTATTTGCTTAACTGCATCACATCTTTGGTTTTACAGTACACATACATAGGCAGCATTTGCTTCTATCAAGTGTTCTCTTTTGCTTAAAATACAATTCAATGTCACTTTTTGTCATGTCATCTAAGGACTGTGCTAACAACGCCTTTGAGGATAGTTTAAAACTTCTGTATTTATTTGTCAGTTGATGCCAATGTTGAAATCTGGAAATCCTTTTGATTAAGTCTGTTTTCTAGGGATTGCAAACCTGGTGAGACTTCCAAAGCATTCTAAATCACGGTCTCTGAGCACTGAAATAGACAAAGACCACTAACAAGTAAAGTAAAACCATCAATTAGGTAGTCGACATATAGACATAGACTTTCTAGCTTCTCCATGTATAGATAATGCATAGGACACAGCACACTGGAGACCAAGCACTAGCATAATATGGTGACTACTGCATTTGTTGTAGCACTGAAAGGAAGATGAGAACCATGTGTCAAACACCAACAAAGAGCATGCCAAAACACAGCCCATCTCCATGCAGAAAACCTTTTATGGAATACAGTCCCCACATCAAGTTTTCATTTTATAAAAAACTGTTTCTGGAATATGTAGTCAGGTCTATAATCCCCCTTCACGGTCCCCTGCGTCCCACCCACATGCTTTCGAAAGGCAGCTGCTGGATGCCCACAGTGCAAATTTATCATACATTGAATCAGAAGTGGGAAAAAGTGCATAAAGCTCTGGAAGTTCATTAGTATTTCTGGAGTTCTGCTCCTACATCTCAGGCAGTCATCACATATTTGCTATTATCATACATTTATTCAAATATGAAGAAGCTGTTATAGCAGTTCTCTCTCCGCAGTTCTTGAAACATGTTGTGATGATTAAAAATCCCACACACATTGAGAAAAAGTTACAGTGAATAAATTTGTTACAATACCCTCATACCCTATGATCACTCACAGCATTCAAAGCACATTATGTTAAACTATAGTCCCTTGATTCTCTACTGGATATTTTCTGTAGACTATTGCATACTGCCACCACAACCACATTGGACAAACGTCTGCTAACTAAAAAAGCTCACTTTCTTGGCACTGGGACTTCAGTTCCCTGCTCAGATTGTCCAGTAAGATCTTTAATATTATTAAATGTGATTAAACATTGAGTACTTTGCATACAGACACTGACTTGTGCTTGATGTGTTGTCCAAAGGATAAAGTAGTCCAAGAATAATATTTTGCAGCGTGAAATAAAGTTTCCTTCTGACCTTATTATATCAAAGTATCATAAAGTTACTGAGCTAAATACCTCTACATGTATGATATTCCAAATGACATCTTCAGAGGACTTTTGAGGGGGTTTTTTTCTGAACCTGGGAAAAATAATCTTAAAACAGCATGCAAAACTTGTGGATTCAATAAAAAAAACTTTTTTGCCAGAAGGAATGCTGAACGTCAACAAAACCAGCAGCGAGGTGGAAACTGGCTCTGTGCCCTCTTCCAGTAAAAATATTCTTTTGATTTCATGCCGTTATGATCATTCCAGGCTGATCCAGATCATCAGTACTAATCAATCATTGGCCAGTTGTCAGACTGACAGCATGAAGTTTTGTTTGCAAGTTTAGCAAATTCTGAGCTACTACAATTCACATTTAGGCAGCAGCCTGATCCTTGAACCAGGACATGGCAGTTCTACAGTCAGGTAGACTGTACTCTCCTGTCTCCAGAACTAGTCAAAACCAGGTATTTTATCTCAAGTACTTTTCCGGAGTCTCAAATGATTTCTTCCCCCCCCCTTTTTTTTTTTTAAACATCTGAGGATTATATATTTAAATTGTCAGTGGTAGAATACAGTTCCACACAACTATCTTTATTAGGGGAGAAGCATTTTCTTCTATTTTCAACCTGCATCTTGGTTACTGAATTCAATTACCATGGTTGCCTGACAGTGAAAGAGAGGCAAGAGCTCACATTCCGGGTCCTACATGCTTACTGGGATCCCTCACATTCATTCAGTTACCCCTTCTCTAGGCTGTAGATCCCTGCCAACCCCCTCAACAAATTTTCCATACTTTCTTCATCAATGACATATTTTTGGAACACTTCATAGTTCTGGTCCTCAGGAGATGAATCTCTCAGAAACCTGAAGTGTGGCCTATTGAAAAATATTTGACATCTTTTTCTTGATCAGCTACAAGGAATTAGGCCTATCTCCCTTAAACCATTACCTTTGACAGTAAGCATTCTGCTTCCCAAGATCGTCCTCGGTTCAGAGAATCATTGTATAAGTCACATTAAAAAGGACTTATTTAGGTTGTCATTTACTCCAACCTTCAGAAAGCAGAGTCAATGCTGATTTCCAACCAGGCTGCTTAAGGCTTTGCCAGGCAGGATTTGAAAACCATGAGGACAGAGATTCCACAACCTTGTTAGGAAACCTCTTCCAATGCCTAATTATCCTCACAGTGAATGGGTATTTCTCCATAAGTGTGACAATCTTGATTTATGTACACTGCTTCTCATCTTCCAGCCAAGCACAGTAGTGGAGAGCTTAGCTCTAATCTTGTGGCATACTTGTCTGTCTGTATTGAAAGGCTGCCATTAGGTTCTACTGTCCTTGAAGCATCTTCTTGAGGCTCCTTTCCCTCAACTTCTCCTCACAGGATGCACACTTCATCCTTCAATGGCTTTGATGGCCCTCCACCAAATACATTTCAGTCAGCTGACGTCTTGTGTACTGGGCTGGGGAAAGAAAGGAAGGTGGTGCCCAAACCTTAACGCAGTATTCCAGGTGGCGTCTGATGAGTACCAGGAAAAAATCAACACATCCATTGGTGAACTGCCTAATTTAGCCCAGGATGTTGTTAGCTTTCCCTGCTGCCAAGGCACACTGCAAAACATTCTTACAGCCTACTGAACTTGAAACAAGTTTACTTGTCACTTGCCCACCTATGATGAGAAGTTTGACACAGTTCTTCGGAGAAAGGCTGCACTTTTTCTTACCTGTTTGGAACACTGTCCTTGACTAGACTTTCTAGATGCTATGGCAAAATCAATTGCTATTGCAAAAAATGAATTAAAAACTCTTCTTATTTTTAACAACATTCAAATCCATCAGGGAAACATGTAAGTGACTTTCTCAGTTCAGCTTCCATAACCCTACTTGAAGCGGTGGAGAACAACTCAACTTGATGATTAGAGACAGAGGGAGAGACCATAGGCATAAAGAGCCCTGCTTCACCACAGAGCAGCCCTCCTTGTTTTTCCTACAGTGATAGAGGAGTAATTCTACTGTTCATGAGACTGAGGAAAATGAGATTGTAGAAATTTGATTCTGGCTCTGACAGGTATTTGATTGGGGAGATTATAGGCTCTAAAATGTTTGGAATAGAGATTGTACTTGAGCATTGACTGTGTTTAGGGAATACATTTGCCAGGCAGACAGTAAACAGTGAGGAAGAAGAAAATCTCAGCTAAATAGAATAATAATTTAAACAGCAGAGATGCTTGTCTTAAATTTTGTCAAAAATTGCAATTGCTTGCTGTAGTCTGACACTTAGAGGCTGGGTTCTTTTGCTTGAACTGTTCTTGACAGATTTTCATGTTAATTGGTCTGGGGAAGATGCCAGGCAACCTAAAACATTTGCTGCAAAACAAATGTGAAGGAAATACGGCTCAGGGTGGGGAGTCTCACAATTGACTTACAAGAGCAGAGAACAAGCACCATTCTCTACAGGGAATGACAGAGCAAGCTGAAGAAAAAAATAATTTTAAGAAGTGGCAAGCAACAAGCAACTCTGCCACGGGATTTACTTCCTGTACATTAAGCAGCAATAAAACATTAATTTCACTATAGCAAAAATGCTGACTATAAGCTCCAGCAAGGTCTCAGCAGAAACACAAAGCAGTTGCAGTCAGCAGGATCTTTTCTCCACACCAATTACCATTTATGGCTAGCTGAAAAAATACTCGAGCAGGCACAAGCAAGAGAAACTGTGTGATGAAGGAGTCACCCGGAGAATAGGCAACAAACACTGTGTCATCGCACACATTCAGAGCACTTATCCCAACTGCTCATTCCCTGTGCCATGTTGGCAAATGCTAAGCTAAAACAACTGAACCAGAGACCATCAGCTTTTGTGGTGGGGCCTAGCAATGCTATCGTACCTTGACACATTCAATGGATCTACAGCAACAACAGTAGTTTTGATCAAGACAGTCAGGCCACCATTTCTGAAGGAAAAGACCTTTGAGCAACACTCCACTGGACACCAATTATAGTTTTAAGGTAGTTTAGAATCATCATTTCCTTTTGTCCTTTTCACTGCCCTCATAAGAGCTACCTGACTAGGTATACATCCCCTAATATGCAGAAGCTAAAGGAGGAACTTTAACCAAGTTCCAAGTTTGGGATGAAACATCCCAAAGTGAATTAATAGGTCTTCAACATCTGCAAACTGGAAGAAAAGGGACTGCCTAGGTATTAACTCAGCAAAACCCACAATAACTATGTGAAAGGTAAAGGCAGCAGAGGACTAACAACCCTTGGATCACCAACTCAAGAAACCCACCAACTCAAAACTTCCACTGCTTTACACAAGAAATGGATCTTATGTAAATGACCAAAGAATGTAACAGAGCAAGGCATGGACTTGCAGAGGAAGCTTTACACCAAAACTACCCACCACCAGAACCAGGACTGGTGATCTGTCTTTCTTCTTTTCCTCAAAGCTACTAAGCAATGCAAAACATACCTTGGTTCCCCATAAAGCTGCACAGCTCAAATAAATAGATGTTAACTGCGAGGATGCCAAAGGTAATAGCACATTTATTCCCTACTAATGTTTGTGTGCAGACCCTAAGTCTTGTCTCACTTCTATTTCAACAAAGGTGATCCTGAATCTGAGCCACCTATCCCTCCTTTTTTGGACTGGGACATAACAGACCCACATACAGCACAGCTTGTGTTGTATGTGAAGCCAGCAGCATTTCAGACTCCTCAGGGCATGCTTAAGCAACAGCTGTGCAATGCCTGCAAAGCCCCTTCTTACACAAGACCACCATGTCTTATACTCAGTGAAAGGATTCAGTATGACAACATGAACCACTGAGTATTCTCATTCATTTTCATTAGAGCCATGTGCCTTGTCTATTTAACAGACGCTCAAACTGATGAAAAGTTGAAAAAAAAATCTTAGAGTAAAGCTACACAGGCACTGAGGTTAGTCCAGACCTTTCTGTCTGGGCAGAGACTTGCCTCACAGACCCATTAAAACTAAAGGAAGGAAGGTTTAGATTAGATATTAGGGGGAAGTTTTTTACAGAAAGAGTGGTGAGGTGCTGGAACAGGCTGCCCAGAGTAGTGGATGCCCTGTCCTTGGAAGTGTTCAAGGCCAGGTTGGATGGGGCCCTGGGCAACCTTGTGTAGATCCAGGCCTGGAGGTTGGTGCCCCTGCCTGTGGCAGGGGGGTTGGAGATCTATGATCCTTGGGGTCCCTTCCAACCCATGCCATTCTATCATTCTATGACACATGAGAGCGCCCAGTCTGCTGTGTATCCTCTGCGTAGTGCAACATTTCCACAGAGCCTTTCCATTTGCTCTCCTATCTGCTCCTAGAGGCCAGGAAGACTTCATTTAAGAATGAAGTGGTATAGTATTTCCATTGCTGTAACAAGTGCCAAAAAAAAAGAGGGGAAAAAGAAAGAAAGAAAGAAAAAAAATAATGGAAGGGCAGAAAATGAGAAAGTTCATGTTGTACTTTCGAGCAACGGATAAACTAAAATCTCCTTCTCCAGTGATGAATCAATACAGAACGAGCCAAAGGGATTCAACCATTCAGAAAGCAGCAGCGAAGCACAGGCACAACCAACTGCAAAAAGCCATCCTTCTCTTCGTGAACAGCAAATAAAGGACCAGTCTCTACCATTCACAAAACAAACCACCTATTTATCCAAACACAAAGGCTGAAATGTTAACACAAGTCACCTGAACAGCAGAGAATGAAAAAAAAAAGTGAAAGACTTATTTTTCTTTAATACAGCAACTTTGCACCCATAGATGAGCAAGGAAATTGCTCCATACACTTGAAAGATTAAAAAAAAACCCCAAATTTAAAGACTCTTCCAGTACACATATAGCATATAGTAGTCCATTGCTGGATTAGTTACATGCTTACCAAATTCTTATATTTCTCTGAAACATAGAATTAATCCTTTAAAAAATGTTAACTTTTTATTCTCTAAAGTTATTCCATTTTTTAATCTCATCATTTTAAAGTTATCCTGATTTTAGATTTAAACCTATGCATTAACTTTCAGGAAAAAAAAAGACCAAAAACCAAAAAAAATCAAGTAGCATTTACCAAGTTCTACATAACACCTTTGACATCATGCCACTAGTATTTTTTAAATGTTATTTCAAGAAATTTTACTGCAGACTTTCTAAAGTCTGTTACAGGACACTCTTTTATAATTTATTTTTTATTTAGTACCAATTAAGAATTAAAACTTATTATAATGAAGTGGTGCCTCAGTGTTGCAAGATCATCTTTATCATAGAAAATAAAATTAAAATATATTTTACTTCTTGAGACTGCTATTAATGAACCATTATGAACACTATTATAAACTACTGTGAATTAATTAATGCAATTAATCCCCTCTACCCCTCAACACAGCAGCCCAGAGACACACCTGACCTTCCTCCCAGAATATATCCTAAGAATACGTATTTTCTCATTAACAGGACTTTCTCCAATGGCCAAATCAAGAAAATTCAGCCAATGTACACTTAAAAAAAAATAAATCTCGACTCTACTACAACCACTTTCAGGCTGGTTTGCAGGAATTGCTTTGAAACATTAAGTTTATTTAGTAAGTGGGTCACTCAGGAAAAGTTGTTATTTAGGTCTCCATTGTCTTTAAAAGAGTATTCCAAAGAAAACATTTGAACCAAAAAAAAATCATGTCCTCTACTGGAGATGTAAACAAGATCCATTCTGCTCAAAATTTGTCAGTAGAGAGACAGGAAGGTACAGACATTGGTTTCATCACTTCTCTTTTCTGGATGCAGTTGTTACACAGCTGCTACAGAAGCTCATAAAAGGGTTAGTAAATCTCTTCTACTTGAAGACAAACACCCGTGTTGTATTACAGCAACATACACCTCTCTGCTCTGCCAAGTGGGACTGAACAACTGGGCTTGGCCATGTGTTGCCAAGATTGCAAATGTTTTACAAAAATCACACTATGATACCTCAGAGCACCATTTCTGGAATTACCTGGGAGACAGCTGCTTCAGAGAGGTCTCTCTGGCCAGGTTGGGAACTTGACCCATTGCCCACGACATGCTCAATGCTCTCCTTAGCGTGCAAACTATAAAAACCCAATAATTCTTTAACCCATGTGGGAGCACCTCCAAACTAGAGAGATGCAAGTCTAAAAAACTAGGCTGCCTCTGGCAGGGCAGGTGGGCAGCTGCAGTTTCATCTTCTTATAGGCTGAGTCTGAAGACCTAGAGTGAACCACTCCCCCCCCACACCTCAGCAAAGTGACCTGATCCCTGCAAGTGCTTTTTAAGGAGCCATTGTAAGAATTACAGCACACCTGAGACTGCTATAGCAAACCTGATAAAACAAAGATTACTACATCTGGCACCCTAAAGGGAAAAGGTCTATCAATTTTAAAGAAATATTCATTGAACAATTTGTAAAACTAAAGAATTTAGCAGCTAAAAATCTCATTACAGTACTAAAATTCACAGAAATCTCCTAAGCTAGGAGAAATACACTACTTTATCAGAGGCATTGACAAACATGATTTTATAAAATGAAGATTTTACACTGACAATTCAATGCAGGCTTTTTTTTTCTCATCCCTCTTTTATGATCACTTACTTTCAAAGAAATTAAAAGATGCCATATTAAACTCTCTATGTTCCATCCCATCTAAATTAGCAGCACAAGAACTCTCTTAGTATTCATATGCTTCTGCAGTGGAAGTATGAATTTAGTGGTTCTGATCTTAAGATCCAGTCCAGAAATCTCTTCCCAGCCAGCTAGTCTAGTCTACCATGGCTAAGAAATTTCATTTCCACTAGGAAAAGAATCAAATTGCAAGTGCAGTGGGCTCATGCCATTCATTCTCTGCGCCTGAGTTTGTTTGCCACGTGGGGACAGGGATGACCTACATGACAGTGATATTATACATCCTTCTAAAAATTCTTTACTTGAAGCAAAGAACACAAGTACAATGCTGACTGCAATTAGAAGCGTGCATACTACATCTTTTTACTCCCTCTTAAATTCCATCACTCACTGAGAAGCATTCACAAAGCCCAAGGAGATAATTTGGCTTCAAAGGCAGAACTGCTCAAGAGCTCCTAGCATGCCTCTTGAATAAGGCAAACTGATGCTTTGCCTATAATCAGTTTTGATTGTGAGTACTTTTTGTTGTTATTGTTTTGGGGTGTCGGTGGCTTTGTGGTTTGTTGGTTGTTGGGTTTGGGTTTTTTTGGGGGGTTCATGTTTTTAAACTTCAAAGCTGATCAAATAAGGACCTAAAAGTGCTGTAGCAACCACCTCTCCAACTCTGTTCGCACTGGCTGGTCCATGGATTTAAATCCTGTTATTTGGGATAAGACCATGTCTGTATAAACCCCATGTACCTTAATCTTCCAGATTCCCCATCTTGGATAGAGGCTCTGTAATTGATATGTGGGGAATTCAAGAGCAAGTTAAGTTTCAAACAATCACCTCAAAAGAAATATTAATATAAAAGGACTACCATATAGGACAGATTTTTTTTTTTTGATAGTGCTCTAAAGTTTCTTCAGCACCAAAGCAAGTACATTACTTAATGAACTACATTGATATGCCATACTGTCAGCATCTCAGTAATTGAGACACTCTGCCCAGTTAAGAACCAGTTCAAAACCCCATCAAAGCCACTCTCAATGACTCTAATTAGTCTGCATGAAGTAAGCCAGCAACACTGAATACCATGAAAGCTATACTGCTTCACATAACATGTATCATTCATAGAGACAGCCAGACCTTTCCACTCAAAGGTATCACACCATCTTAAAATATCAGATTTTTGTAGTTAAGACCTTGATATATTATATTTCATCAATTATTTCAAAGCAGCCAAATAGAGGAATTAGAATAACAGCGTTTTTAGACTTTGTTGTTTATTTTAGACAGTAAAAGTGAAACATAATTGTTGGGTGGGTTTTATTATAATACCAACTGTGTTTCAAGCAATTTACAAATGTTTGGATTGTTTTTAAATGAAATGACCTAAAATTTGCCAGATTTCCAATGTCAGAAAAACGATTATGTGTAAAAAGGTTTGAGAGATTATTAAAGCTTGTGACATTCATAGCATTAAAAGAGTGCAAACAGAGCTCAATGCTTTGTAACATGGCATTAAAGAACAAATGGAAAAAAATCTGATACCATATAGTAATGGAGACACTACTACAGCTTTCCACCTCAGCAAACACATCAGATACTCAGAGCTTCGCAATGCTGCTTAACAAAATAGGAATTCTACAAGAGAAGAAAAACAGTAACAAGGAAAAACGGTAGAGTTTTGTATAAACTGTGAGAACAATCCAACTCCCACAGCCACCTGGTACACCCAAAACGCAGCAGCCAAGAGCCGAGTGGCTGGATAAAAGCTCTGGATCCTGAAAATAGCACTAGCAAGGCTGCTGTACACTCAGTCTTCAGCAGTAATTCCCTAAGGTGTACTAAATAAAGAAGAGAACGTATGAAAGAATCAAAAGCAAGAGTGTTTAAGACAGGGATGTGTATGTGCATAAACACAACAGTTTCATGATCAGGTAGGATTTATACTCCATAAGCATCAAAAAGCCAGGATTCATTTTAAGTAGTATTTGACATAGAACTCTGCCCCAGTCAAAAAGGGCAAAGCAAGGCCAAGATCTGCACATCTGTTTGTGGAGAAGTAGTCTCCAAAATCATTTTATGCCTGTCAAAATTTTGACAAGCTTTTAATTTTGCTTTCAAAGTAAAAATATGACCTTTTTTCTAAACTGGTAAGGAAGCAAGCCTTTGTGACTATTACAATGTGGAGAAAAGATAACTTCTCATCAGTAGCTGTCGGTTATAAAGCAGAAGTCAGCATGGTTTCAATACCAGATGCATGTTAAACTTTTATTCTATTGACAGCTGTATTTAAAATATGTCCATCAAATAATTACCATAGTTGCTTTTACACTTATTTCAAGCCTAGCTTATTAATTTGTAGCAAGAGAGAAGCACCTGAAAGAACACATAATGAAAGTAAGGAAAAGCTAACATTTCATAAGTTTGCCAACATAATTATGCATTTACCTTCTAATCTATGCATCTTCAGAATAAATGTATTATTGGATAGATTATCCACTTCATCTTTCAGACAACTTAATTCAAAATCATTAGGATGTACTTTCAATAAAATAACATTAAAAGATCTCTCTCTTATGAAAGAAAATGTGAAGTCTACACCCCTGCAGCTAAAAGAACAGATGACTAGACTCACACTAACAAATGATCAGTTTACTGCAGGAGAAAACACATTTAAGAGTTTTAGGGAATTACCTGGAATCAAATTTTCAAGTTAATTTCTTTACATCAAATCAACATGAATTCGCGTAAAACAGAGAAAAGCCTGTTTGCTTCAGTGAATTCTACTCATCCAGATCAATCTACGACACCAAACAACATTCTGCCTTGGTACAGCAAGGCCGACACAGGCACCCCAGTGAATCGACCTTGTTTTTGCTATACCAACATGTACATCCACAGCGTGTACTGCAGCAGTTTGGGGGAACTGCATATACCCCACTTTAGACCTCTGAGCTGAGTAGCAGAAAGGAATGTGTAACTCCTCGCTCCAGGGCTGTAAAATATTTACAACTGCTTAAGGAAAAGTAACTCAGGTGGAACCATGGCATTGTGATGTTCCCTGTGCACACTATGAAACTTCTGCTGCCATGTGTCCATGATATAAACAAACAACTATATCTTGGTTTTGAAGAACAAAACATCTTCACATGTGCTGGAACATGTAGATGAGAGAACCTGGTAAGAGCCTAAATTCAGGAACAACTAAAAACACCAAACCAAAACAAAATTACAAAAAAATTCCCAGAGCCCTACAGTGAGTAGTGTCAGATGCAAAGATTCTCCATGCATGAAAAGTAGCTTTTTTTACTAAGAGTACCATGGAAAGGGAAGTGAGTCAAACCACTGATATTTCTCCCCCACCTATTAGTTCATCCAACCCATGGCAGGAAATGAAAAAAAACAGATCAAGAAATTAAGTTACACACTCGGTAGACCACGGAAGACTCTGAAATAGAAAGGCTGCTTATCATTTATCCCTAGCCTTAATTTTTCAAGAAACATGTAGCTAATCAAAGAGAATAGAGTTCTGTAAACAACACAAGCCATCCAAAACTTTTGTCAATACAAGAAAGATAGAGCAAAACCTTCTCATTTTCTTCATTTAAAGAAAACTATGAACAATTCCTGTTATTGCTTTGACGTGACGCCTATTGCAGAAGCGTCTCCTGCAGAAAGACACACACCAAGACGACCCCCCCTCCTTCCTCACACCCCAACCAAGCAGCACTCCCCACAGAAACAGCAGCCCAGGGACCAAAGCACAACATCTTCATGACTGAGCTTCTTTGTGGGTTTTTTTATTGCTGTTATTTGGTTTGGGTTTTTAAGTGTTTTTCCAACACTCAACTGCTCACAGATGGGATATTTGCAGAGAATGTATGCAATGCCTCACAGAGACCCCACAAGACTCCCATAAGCTTTAGTTATATCCAGAGAAATGCATGCAATGTTCACTGGTGAGCAGATGCTGCCTTTAGATAGGAAATGCTGCTGCATTGTCCCAGCGCTATTGTAGCAAATCTTATAGCAGAGGAAGGTTATTTTGTTCTAAAACAAAGCTGTCTTCACTCACTCACTCACTCACTCACTCACTCACTCACTCACTCACTCACTCACTCACTCACTCACTCACTCACTCACTCACTTTCACACCCAAATATTCCCCAACACCAAATCACAGAGGTCTGAGCAGCCCGCCCAGCAGTAAGGCTACAGGCTCAGTGTGTCACTGGCATCCATCCAGGGCCCCCCCATGATGATTCGGGAGCGAATAGGCTCCCAGGATGAGTCCTCCTCCTATGAGAATGGCAGCCACAGGCAGTTGTGGGTGGGCTTTTTGCAGCCTTCAGGATCTGCCAGCAATCAGTCTTTCCATCCTGAAGATCATCAGGGCTTAATCACTGTCCCTTCCCTCTTGAACGGAGTCTCAGGAAAAGTTCCATTTAGACCTGTTCATTCCTATAGCCCCTTTCTCTCTATTCCTCGTGGGACTTCCACACTCATACATTCCTCACCAGATCACCTTTAAATCTGTTACACAGGTAATAGGAGTGAACAGACTCCACTAATTTATTCCCGTTACATGGCTAGTACAGGAAACTACAAGAGGATATATTTTGAAAAATAAAATGCATTCTGGGTGAGCATGCAACAAATAGCTTTTTACAGAATTGTTTTCCTAATCCCTTTGTACTTAGCAGACACCCTGAAGTATAAGGACATATTTTCTGTTTTAATCCTGTTTAAGGAAACATTTTCTCATACTTATAGTTAAGGCTTGGTAATCTTTCTGCCCTCCAAATCTAATTTTTTACACAAGTTTATCACCAGTTACTTATGTCTCTTATAAATAATCAGCCTTTTCAGTAAGAGGAGATAGGACTTAACAACATTGTAATGTCCATTATTTTGTTCCAGAAAGATACCAGGCAGGCACAAGAGAGTAGAGACTTCCACAATCCCATGCACACAAAGCTGACAAAGCTGACTCCTACTGCATTCACTGCTTGCAGCCTACTTTGCTGCTTTTGCTTCTCATCTCGCATTAGGGGAGCAGAGGGCCAAATGTAGGGCAGTGCATTACACTGGCAGAAGCAGCAGCTTTATATTAAAAGTTTTATCACCATCTCCAAATTTACAGTCCTTAACTATGTAGGTATTTCGGTTTGCTTGATTCTTTTCCAAGGATTCCTTGATGTAATTCAGAATCAGCCTTCCAGCTGAACTGGTTTCTTGTGCAGCTAGCTGATGCATTTATTCATTAGCTTTAGTGAAGCCCTAGGCACAGTGACAGCATGAATAATGCACAAAGTAAAGCCCAACATGCTCAAGAAATACCGTAGTTTATTAAGGAAAGTAAATAAGTTGGGGATGGGGTTTCATCCCCCATTTGTTTTTTTAAGAAATGTGTACAATCTTGATAGACAGGATAAGTAAGCTTCTTATTTTTCCTTAGATGTGTGCATATTTAGGTATAAATCAGCTAAAATATGCAAGGCACACTCTATTCAAACACTCCCATAAAACTGCATACACTTCTATTAGGTTAGATTTAGAGAAATAACCTACCTGAATTTCAGTTCTAAAGTTTATTCATTCTCTGATCTCCAGTAATTTTGGTTATAACTCATAAAGAGAGGAGGTCACACAAACCCTATCAAAACAAAATTGGAAGCAACAGCCTGAATTAATTTATCCTATAAACTTTGAATTTAATACTACAATACAACATAAGCAGTAACAGTTATTCTTATCAAGCTTAAACATCTCTAAATTTTTCAGCCAAAAGTCTTTTATGTGTAGCATGCCTAACCCTCTACCCTAGATGAAAAGAATCCTCATCTATAATAACTACCCCCTCCTCTGCCTCATAAAGCACAGTTTATCTAGTATTGCTCATCAAAGTTCAGGTTGTATGGTCATTCCATTCCAATAGTATTCATTCCATGTGTTCAAGGATAGGGGATTTCCAGGGGATGGGAAGAGGGATTTCTTGTGCTCTACCACATAACACACATTTAAAGAAAAAAATTAAAAAGTGGTCAGCCTGTCTCCTCACTGATATCTCAATAAAAATCAAAATGGACACAATCCTTCACTATAAACCAAAACCATATAGAAAAGGTTCTGGAGAGCTCTAAAGAAATATGCAGTTTCTAAGTTTTTTTAATTAATAAGGGGGGTAAAATACTTTATACACCGATAATGTAACAAAACGACCAATTCACAGGATTTCAAATTTGGTTTATGACTTACATTTACAGTAAAATTACCCTTAAAGTACCACAACATAATTTTTCTTAATAATATTATACATACTTGAGTCATGATTGTACACATTCCAACTTAAGAAGTGCACAGTGGAGTTAATTATGATCACAGCAAAAAATGTAACAGTCTCCATGAACCCTGTATCACAATATTCCACAGGTTTATTTACCACAAGATTCCACTGGACACAGGAATCACTGTCAAATAAACAGTACTTTTTCTGAAATTTATAATGAAAAAAGCATATAATCAATGTTCTTGCTAGCAGATGAATTTGGTCTTTGAATTGGCCATTTCAATAGATATTTTACTATTTTTATGCTAGTTTTTAAACATCTGAACATTATGTGACCGTCTCAGTATGCAGACTCCTTTTTCCCCATATTGCATAATGTAATTTTTTTGATTCTTTTAAATATTTACAGAGTAAATAGCAACACCCACAATTAAACTGAAGTGCCCAAGATCATTAGGCAATATATACACAGTCACTCATCCATTAGCTCTCCCTTTCACTCGAACAATGAAAGATTATTTACAGATGCTACGAATCAGCAGCAGCCACTCTTAATTTACTCTAAATTGGTACCATAAAAAGAAATATACAATTGCAAACAGTGAAAAGGAAAAGACAGACAAACACTCAAGAAACTGCAAAGAATGCAGCAAAGAAACAAAAAAACCCACACACAAATAAAACACCCAGTAAGAACAAAATCAAATATATAATTTTGCAGTAGATTAAAAAGTTTGCTCTTTACTTAGCCTCTTAATATCTTGTCTGAGCTAATCAGCACAGCTAGTAAACACTTATAAAACCTTATACTGAAATTCTTATGACAAATAGTTGTGTTTTTTTTCCTGGGACTGTAAAAAGAATAAAACTCCCTCAAAATCAGGTGGGACCATGCAGTTTGCTGCCACAGCAGCTCATCCCAGCCATAAGGGCTCTCCCTGTCAGGACACACTTCAACAAAAAAGTTAGGTACAGTCCTCTTCTTTTATTCCTTACTCCCACCACTTAGGTTTTTAACAAAGGAAGCTTCTTTTGTCCTAGTAAAACTTGTTGCTTCTAAGAGGGGAGAATCTAGGGAGCTGTATGTCAAAAGCTCTATTCACCTCAGAGCTATATGGTCAACGTAGTCATATTCTTTTAGCTCCACATTTTTCTCTTATTACTTTCATTCTAGACAAACAAACAGCAAGGCAAATGTGTCTGGGTTCACTGTAAGCAGCCACATACTCTCAGCAGGTCGGATTTACTTTGGGTGTGCCGTAATTGCAGGATTACAGAGATTCAACTTCCACCATCAATCACCAAGAACCTGGTATCCCTCAGCTAGCAAAATGGTGTCATCTTACACTTGAGCACCATTTGCAGTAGAACAGGACATATAGGGGGAAAGTCAGTCGCAGAAGCCAGGGTTGTTCCAAAACCTGGCAGTAATATAACACACTAAACGGGCAATTCATAGACGAGACCACCAGCTTGGAGAAAAAACATGCTTTATCACATCCTGAAGAGAACACAGACCACTGGGACTTAGCAGGGCAAGATGGCAAAAGGCACATTCTCTTCTGTTAAAACACACTGCTATTTTGTTTGCAGCATGATAAAAATTCAAAGGATCTAGTTTACACCAAACAGTTACATCCTTCAGCATGACAAAGAAATAAATGATTAATGTGAGGACACCTTTCACACTCAGAGTGAAATACACCTCAGCCAACAGGCCCAGCCAAGAGCCTGCACTTCACACAAGCTCTTGTAAAGCCTTCAAAATATTAGCAAGTTGGGATTCATATGATCCATAGACTTTCTGCTGAACATATGAAAAGGACATATTTCACAGCTACAGCAGAAACCCAAGCTCCTCACACCAGCAAAAAGCCCAGCAAAGCACAGAAACGCCGAGCTGGCCTTTGCTTTCTGACTCTAGTTAAGGCGTCTGACTGCATTGATGGACCATGTAATAGGCTTGCTGCTTTGATGAATATTCACCCTTACAGCTCTTTGCTTCACCTTCTCAAAAAGTTTCCAAAAATACTGTAAGAAGTTATTTGCAGCACAGTTCCTCTGCTTGGGCAAAAATTATTTGCTAGAACGCTAAAATGGGATTTGATTCTGAGAGTAGGGAAAAAATCTGGATCTCAGTTAAATGGCATGTTAAAAAGAGAATCACAGAATAAGAAAATCTTTCAAAAGGATTTTTTTTCCCATGCTAAAAATCATATAGTACACAAATGGAATATTTTTGCTGTTGAAATGAAATGTTTCATTTAACTTTTCTATTTTGTAGAAAGTACAGAAACTCCCTATCTCAGAAGTCTGCCCCTAAAACGAATTCCCATTCCTTTTCAGCACTCGTGATACTTAAGCTTACTACTAAAATGTAAGTTAATATCTGGTAAAGATCATTTCAATTTATGAAAGATTAAAGGTTGAGAATGAGTGAATTTATTTAAAGATATACTTGAATATTTACATTGACATTTGAACGTGAGTTTACTCTATGCACACCAAAATAGCTTGGCTCTCTCACCTAGACACCTGAGAAATCACACACTTCTAAATAACACCAAGCAGATGGAGCAATTTCTGTTTTCCAGAAATTAACTACAGAACCTTATTAAAGCTCTGTAGTAACATGCAACTTCATGTTCTTCCCCAAACTTCAAGATAAATATGACATTAAATGAAAGGACACATTTTAATTTAACATTTAGGAACTAATTTTGACTAATTTCAACTGACTTCTGAACAGTGTCTGAACTGGATGCAAATGACAAATAGTTGGCGTTGATCCGCAAGTGTTGTTCCTGCATCACAGATACACTCATCTGAGACTGGAAAAAAAAATACACTCTGTCTCTTCATAAAGTGGAAGCAGCTGCAATGACAACTGATTTTTGGCAACTTCAGTCCCCATTTACTTGTAGGTACCAGAAACAGCCTCAATCACATATTAAAACTAATTAACAAACTCAATAAACTACACCATAGCAAATAGAAATGCCAGCTTCATCAACGAGAGCAAATATCTAACTCTTACACTGCATTTCCACAGCAATTTTGAAAGTATGGAACGAGCTAAGCAGATCTGTCGGTACATCTCAGACCTGCACATGCATCTTCCTCCCCACCTTTTTCATTTAATTGCAAAGGCGGGTGGGCATTAAAGTATGATATTAAAATAAATCAGAACTAATTATTGCAGAGCATCACAGCATGGCAGATCTTGCAGTACAGATAGCAAGATTCCATCTTTATGAAGTGCTGCAGAACAGGAGATTTATGCATTTTCTTCCAGAACTTCATGTCAAGCATGAGAATTTTCTGCCTTTGTGACAAGACGGCACACTGTGACACAGCCCCTAGAACAGGGGCATGAAGAGCGAAGTGCTGTAACAGCAGCATTACCAGCACAGTACTGGCCATGGTGGGGAAACAAATCATTTTCATGCAGCTTTCTTGCCCTCTGTAGTTGAGGTATTTGAGAATAACAGGGTTGAAAAATATCCTGGTTCATAATGGATAAAAAAACTACCTATCTTCTTTAGAGGGTCTGAAACAGACCACATCTTAAAATATCTGAAGATGATGATATTTGGTCAATCAGATCCAAACACTTCAAAAGCACATTACAAACGAGGAAGCCCCTGTACAGCGAGACGTCCACTAACAGCTGAAAAAATCCTGCTGGGACTTTTTCTTTTGTACCCTTCCTCCCACTGAGGAGAGAAATATGCTGCAAGACAAAGCTGCGTGATCAGAACATGGATGCAACACGTCTTGAAACCTTAGAAGGAGATGGAAAAAGGAAGACATTTTCTAAACTAGCAGCAGCTATTCTGGTGATCCAGTACCACAGAGTCCGTCAGGCAGAGAAGCAACGGCTGTAGTTTCTACAAGAAGAGAAAAAAGGCTGCACCCTTTCTCAGTAATGGACTTGAGAAGGACAGCAACTAGTTTCCCTTTCTCATGAACCAGCAACAGCACATATATCCTCAGTACTTCAAAAAGCAACATCCACAGGAGTGTTTAAATTAAGCAAGTGTGGCTCATTTGCAGGCCTAGCATTTTCGTGACTCATACACTACTCAGTTTGATATCACCACTAGCACCACCACCACAAGCAGTCATTCTCCTGGTAGGAATCAGCCAAAACACTTACACCGATCAAACTACAATGCAAAGAGGTTCCTACATTCATATTTTATTTTGCTAATTATCAAGGGGTAGAGCCTCCCAAAGACAGCCAAGCAGCCTGACAGCATTCCTGTGCCAAATTATTCCTAAAAAAATAACAACAACAATAAATCCTACTACAACATATAATAGTAGACCTAAGCTTCCTAATGCAAAGTGCTGTAATGCTGTCCCAAGTCAGCAGACGGAAAGCTGAATTAATTTCCACCGTTACACATGGGCTTGTTAAACCGCAGCAGAGTGAAAACAAAAAGACCATGTTATTATCACTGAGTGCTGCCACTGAGAGCCCAGTGGGGAGCCACGACACCTCACATGAACTACGCTTATTTCACAGCGCTGCTGTTGGCAAGACCCTGTGAAGAGCATCTGAAACAAGCGGTGCGGTTATTCACGAGCTAAATGGATGCCAGAAACACCACGTAGAGGATAAAGGGATAGCAAAAAGAAATTTGCACCTCTCTTTTCCTCTGACAGGACTAGTAGGTGGAAGAGACAGGTCTGTTACTCTCCATCCTGATGTCTGCATTGACATGGAGGTTTTGAGCAAACCGAGAAACAGCTTCACATCCAGTGCAAAATTGGTCTGGAAAACACAGAAAAGCCCTCTCACTGCCAGATGAGAGTGAAGGGAAACAATGACTTTTCCGGGGCTCCTACAGATCGGTACATATATCCTCTAAAGGCCAAAAAACAGAAGCAGCAAAAAACAGAGGAAAGCCATTTTACAGGAGAGATTCTCACTGCAGGGACAGAGAAAAGACTTTGTACAACAATGACCTAGACAGATATTAAACTAGCAGGTGTTTAGCATACATCTGGGAGACAGACAAAGCACTATTAATCTCTAAGAAAAATAATGCAGCGTGATAGCGTGACATCTGGCCATGCACAATAAAAACACTGTAAAACATTTATTCTTCCCTATTTGCTAAGTAAGCAATGAATCTTTTAATTATCCACAACAAAACCAGGTTCAAAAGATGACAATGAAAACGTTTGAAACATCTGGGAGAAACTGTATTTCATGCTTAGTGAAAAAAGATGTTAGTGCTTGTGGACCTGATTCTGCCCATGTTTATCAAGTTCCCCCCTTGAAGTCAATGGGTATCAGTGCACAGGAGAGCACAATTGTATAAGCAGGGCTCTAAAAGTGAAAATAAAGTTCTACCAATGTCATTTCAAATCATGTTTGAATATGACTTAGCTCTTTTGTTCTCCTCTTGAGTATTTCTGTAACCTTTTTGCAAGTTATTTGCCTGTTCTTAATCCATTGAAAGAAGAGATAGCCAACATATCTTCAAAAAACAAAAATGGAATCAGATGATGCGATTACTCTTTGCAACTGCACACAGCACCTCCCTATGTGGAATTAGGTGTCTCTGGGCACCAAGAGTATAAGCATTAATTATTCTGAAGTCAGGAGCAGTTTTTCTTAGACTAAGCAAAAAAATCCAACCAAACAAAACAAACCCCACACAGAACACCTCAAAACCCCCACCCTAATAAAGTTTAAATGTATTTCTGAACTAGTCTGAACTTCATTAATAGCCAAATATGTTACATCACTGGGTGTTTATTTAGAACTACTGATTGGGTTATTTAAACAGAATTGAACAGAATTCTAATCACTTTTTATAGGCTCTAATGGTCTTGTTGCTCTACTTTCTACTATATATCTGAATGCTGGCCAAATATTGCTTTACATTTTCCATATGTTGATATATTGCACGAGTTTAAAAAACCAAAAATACCCAGCAAACTAAAAAAAAAAAAAAGAAAAATCACATAAAAAAAAATTTCACACTTTCACAAGAGTATTTTTGGAGGATGCAGATTTTATTTGTATGTAATTGTCAAACATATCATTTCACTGTGAGTTTTATAACACTAGCAATTAATCACTAAGTACACTACCTCCTCTGCTCAAGTCAAGAGTGAATTTTAATAGATTTGCTATAAGGAAGAACACAAAAAGCAAACTGTCAGCAAACTAGACTGAATCTTGTCCTGATTACTTCAGCTTGGGGATGTTTCAAGACCCCTTACATAATGCTCTTTTATTTCACCTGACATTGCAATTGCTCTTTCAAGCATGATTTGTATAAATCGAGAGAGCATCTTCAGTTCCCCTTTCTGAAAGCCTCATCTTCAACACAGCAGCTTCCCCCCAAGAGTGACAGTTCTAGACCCAGACCGTGGTGCCGAGCTGGTCCTCACACTTTTCAGAAGACACAACTCATCCACACCTCACAGCCCAACAGCTGCATCAAAAACATGTTTCTCTTGACAAAGCCCAAGTTGGCTCGAGGAAACCTACACCCCATTTAAATGAGTTCACGATTTATCTTCCACTTGAGAGAGAAGCTTCCATGCTTCAGCCAAAGCCCTCAGAAAGTAGTGCAAGAGGCAAGAGAGAGAACAAGTACATGACTTTTTGATAAGCAGTAGCTGCTCAAGGCCGACCAGCACAGAACCTTTCAGAAAACAGTGGAAACTACTTCAGGCTTTAAGATTTCACTTCTGCCTGAAGCAAGCAGGAGGCCACAGTCAGTTTCTTCTAAATTCTCTGAAACAAATATTTAGGTGCATGCATTACTAACAAAATAAACAAACAAACAAAAAACCCCAAACCAAACCAAAAAACAAACAAAAAAACCCAACCCAAAACCCAAGCAAACAAACAAACAAACCAAAACCAACAGCTTGGCAATCGAGAGTGATGACAGGGTTACATTAGCATCCCCTGAGAAGAAAAAAAAAAAAAAAGGTTCCTATTAAAAAAAAAAAAGAAAAAGAAAAAGGCATTTGAGTGACCAAAATACAACCAAAGGCGATGCCACATCTCTCCAGGCAAATATGGAGCATTCATGAACTGAAATACTGTGACAGGGAAGAAATCCAGAGTGAAAATTGACTCAAAACTTTATTCTTGTGATAAATACCCCACTGCACTTAAAAAAACCCAGAAGCAGTTCTGCCTTTAAGCCAGGCTTCTAATTAGCCACACATAATTGAAATATGCAGCTGTTAAAACACTGAGTATAAAAATAAGCACAAGAATAATTTTCT
Organism: Laterallus jamaicensis coturniculus; assembly: GCA_022605575.1. Classification (NCBI taxonomy): domain Eukaryota; kingdom Metazoa; phylum Chordata; class Aves; order Gruiformes; family Rallidae; genus Laterallus; species Laterallus jamaicensis. The sequence goes on from JAKCOX010000120.1 coordinate 883,891, forward strand.
ACTTGCACGTGCATTTCTCAATTAGTTATGAGATGCTCTATTTCTGAACTCCTAGATCACTAAAGAGCTGTCACTACTATAATTGGGGGAAAATACTGAAGCTTCATTATTATCTGATCCATTTCAATTTACAAGGGTAAATGATGAAAAACCACGCAAAAAGTGACAGTTTTGGTCATTATACTCCTACAAGAATTACCTTGTTCTAAACCACGTATCATCATACAACAAATCATTTCTGCATCATTTAAGTGCTTAGGTTATATCGGTCATTAGTTTTCAGAGAAAACACAATCGTCAACTGCCATTCTATTATGGGGAAAACCAGGGTTTATAAGACTAATGTGGCTGTCTTGGAATGAGTTGGACACTGGCGCTCAAAGGCCCACGTTTCCTTTATTTAAGAAGCAATAAAATGAAACACTACAAGTTATAAAATTATGTTGTTTGACATACTCCTTATTATTCATAACAGGTAGTGTAATTTCCCAAGAAACATTACTAAGCACTGAAATTTTCCTGAATTCTCACAAATGCTTCCTTTGACAAGGTGTTTACTAAAGCAAATCATGAGAAGGTATCCCTAATTTTACTAAGGTGAAATTAAAATATATTCATCTTAAGTCTCATAAAAAACTATGAACACTATCTCTTTTGTATCTAGCTGTCATACTACTAATAAAATGATATACTATTAAATTAATATACTATTAAATTAAATAAATGTTATTGAGCTCACCACTATCAAGTTCTTTGATTTAAATCCCAATATCAAAACTCTTAAAACACGCCACCACAATAAAACCACAAAAGCCTCACAAGTATTTCACACACACACACCTCCCAATTAAGAGTTTATAATTCCAGGACCTTCTTTACTACCTTGGAGATTTAGATTGTTCTTCCTCATGGAGCAGGTAATGACATCATAATGCAGTTATTTGATGGTAGGAGCAGGTGTTTAAATATCAGCCTCCCATCCAACAGTAATAAACAAGTAACAAAACTCACACTTGACAAACAACAAAGTAATCCCAGCTGGATACCAACAGTGGGAAATGGACTAGAAGACAGATACAACAATATTACCTAATAATCCGCACAACCAAAAGCAGAGTGCCAGGACATAATGACTTAACTGGACTAATATGGCAGAAATTCATGATAAAAGAGAGCACTCTCTTTATACTGCTAATAAATCTATCTCTGTATCAGAATTGATACAAATTATGTGAAATATAATTCTCTATCATCAAAAATTAAAACCCCATTGTTACACTATATAAGAAAAATCAAGGCTTGAAAAGGGAAAACCTTAAAACCCAAGAATGAAAATATAACTTGTAGGTGTCTAGGTTGCTAAAAAACAAAAGCTACTCACTAGTCTGTAGCAGTTGATTTTAAATAGTTGTCTGTAGCTTTTACTGCATCCTTAGGAAATTATTTCTCAAGTAATGGATTTGGCAAAGAATAAATTAGAATCATCAGTTCCTTTTTTTTCTTTTTCAAAAGACAAATACTCTCTTGCACTTCATATCATAGTTAAGGCATTTAAAATTAATAAAGTTTAGTTAGCACACCTGAGGAACCTAAGTTAAGGTTCAGAAGTGCCAGTCAGATAAGTAGTTGTAGCTGCAGAAGAGATGCTTACTCTTAAATTGCAAAACCAAGACTTTAGGTCTGTTGAGGTTGTGCACAAAGCTGCAGTTAACATATCCAGGTATTTTTGGCACCCCTATATGGAGAGAAACAATAAACAAAGCAAATTCCATGCCTCTGACAAGGTGCAGCAGCAACAATTAGTAATCCACTGCTGCTGAAAGTGCCCTCTTCACCATGAGCTGCAGTTTGTTGACAGTGATGTTGCTTGATATGTAGTCTAGCCAGCAACATTTTGTCACACTGCACATGTTCAACTGCTATTAAACAGTATTTCTTTAAAAAAAACAAACAAACAAAAAAAAAACCTCTGGTCTAGTTTCTCTTAAAAAGTGGTTACATGTCAGGAAGTCAATTATGAGCAACTAGAGAACCTGTTCCTGGAGTTTCTACCCTATGCCTTTGTCCACTTTTTAGCATCTCCCTCCCTCCCTTTTGTTGCCTTTTTTTTGTTTAATTTTAAATGCAGCATGTGCCTAAAGCTAGCTGGGGCCTTTGAAAACCTGGCAACAGTGAAGGGCACAGTGTTGGGTGAGATTAAGAGTTACAAAGAAAAGGGAAAAATCTATAATTTATAGACATCTAGACTCTGCTGTTATAGGAACCCGTGGTCAAAGAAACAGTAGTTATTGTAGTGTACACTCAGTGTGACATTAGAAATATGATGTATTGTTCCCTTTTGGAGAAACTATAAATAAATTATGGCTGGTTTGTTTTGGGTTGTTTTTTTTTATTTAAGTAACCCAAAACCAGTCTTGCCAATCCTACAGTTAGTGTCCAATATATGAAAAAAGGCTACATAAAATAATATAATCACAGAATAGAAAGAATTCAAAACCAAAACCAAAGGAACAGGCATTTTTAAGGCATCTGATATACAGAGAGCAGGAAAAGCTTTCGGGAACTGAGCTCTGACCCCTGAACTCTTGCACTTTTTGACATTAGTAGTACAAGACCTATCAACTTCTTTAACCAAAACCAGTTTTTTGGCACCCTCTAGAGGTTTTGCTCCCACAGAGAAACAATTCAGAAGAAAGATAATTATAAAATTTGGGAAAGCTTATGGTCCAGAACTCAAGCCTGCAACCAGCACTGACTGGTACAAAAAAAGTTTATGCAAGAATGCAAATGCAATACACTAGAGAAACAATTCTGCTTTCATTCTGTGTGATCAGATTGCTCATTTCATTCAATTACTCCAGGACTTCTGGGTCAAAAAACTAGAAAAACATATCACAATTAATACTCCCCTGTTAAAAGACAGGGGAATCTAATTTCCTCTACATAACTCTGGAGCTCTATAAAATGTAATGTTTCACTTCATTTATAGGAAAATAAACCAAAATCAAAGGCAGTTAGCAAAATAATAGATCACCCATCTATGCAACACTATAAAACAATATTCCAAACTTTTAATGTCATACAGGTATTTTCTTATGAAGTAGAATTTAAATTTTATCCATGTTCTCTGCATAAAAGCAGTATTAATAATCCAATTTGCCATCATTTACCCACATATTTCTCCTTTCCCAACAAACCCAGACCATGTAAAACATGAAAGGATAGGGACTATTACAAAACTGCCTTCTGACTTTCTGATCAAGTCAGTGTTAGGATGCAACTTCTTATATAACAGGGAACAACCTGTTCATATCTCAGTAGATCATGCTCTCCAGGCCCAAGGCAAATGCGTTCAAACATTAAGCATTCAATTTCTGCCAACATCACTCCCAAGTCTGAAAATACAGGGTGTTTGCAGCAGCTGTAGAGATTTAAGCAACTTCCTCAAAAGAAAGCAGAAAAACAATAGCTCATGTTAGATGCTTCACATGAAAGAAAAAAAAAAATTAAAATCTACCCTACAATCCAAATATTAAAGAGCCATTTCCTATCATCAATGATATCACAGATATGTAAATTCCAACTGTGAGGTGCTTATTCTTAGGACCAGTTGATATTGCAAACTATTAATCCACAGGTTTCCAACTCAGCTTTTGCTGCAAACATCTCTCCTTGGTTTTGTTGAGAAAGCAAATAAATCCCCTCCACAGAACAGGATGTCCAGGGTATGCCTGGAGCAATAGAAAAGAGGGAGCACTATATATATATATACACTTCTACAAGTTCTAGTATCAGAGTAATTTGAGACATACACATCACTTTATTTGAAGTAGACTGCCATATCAATGACTGGCGAAATGAAATGAAGACCAATTGCTAACAAAATCATACAGTGTCTGCTTCAGAGAAAACTGTAATGAGACTCTTGAAATATCCTGATGATGGCTCCTCAGGGATCCAGCTCTAGCTACCGTGAATTTTGAATTTCAGGAGACCAGCTCTTGAATGTCGAAGAGTTGGTCTCAGGCATGGCTGAGCCGTGCTACTCAGACAGCCTTTCTTCTTGCAGGCCCTACATGAAACTGTGAAAAGACTTGAGCTCTTTTACATCCTGTTATGTCTAAGTCATCAGGCAGTGTCAGAACATTCATTTGCCATCTGCCTGTCAAGAAACTTCTACACGCTGGACAAGCCACAGTGACCAATTCAAGTTGGGATGGTCAGCACATCCAATGTTCAATCCAAAGACCAGTAACAGACTCCAATTTGCAGAGAAACCAATTGCCTACAGTGTCACTGGAAACACATCAGGACCATATCCAAGACTCTTCCTTGGCCACAGAAATGGCTTCAATTCCCAGTCTAAAGTCTTGTTGCTCCCATGACATTAAGTAACAGTTAAACTGACACTGCAGCCCACTCATATCTGAATTTCTCTGAGACAATTCAGATGCCAACGCAGAAGTCAAAGAACAGTTGTGAATTACTTAGAAATGCAGCAGAACTGTGCACAGCTCTCCAGATGTGGCCCCATCAGTGCTGCTGCATAGAAGCAGAGTCGCTTCGCTCCACCTCATGCTGATGCTTTTCCTAATGCAGCCTAGGGAGCTGTTGGGTCTTCTCTGCTATGAGAGAAGTTGCCAAGTGTAGCTCTGTCCCACCACCCAGATCATAAAGATGTTAAACAACTTAGGACACAGTATCAACCCCTGGGGTTTACCATTAGTGCTTGGCCTCCAGCTGGACTTCATGCTGCTGACCACAACACTTTTTGCTCAGTGGTTCAGCCAGTTTTCAGCCCACATCTTCAAGACCTTGTCTATAATTATGTTATGGGACACTGTCAAAAATCATAATAAATAACACTTACTGATCCCCCTTCATCTGCCATAGCCATCTCATCAGAGAAAGCTATCAGGTGAGTAAAGTATATCTTGTCCTTCACAAATTCATGCTGACTACTCCACTACTCCAAATCAACTTCTTGTCCTTCATATGTTTGGAAATAGTTTCCAGGAGTATTTGCTCCATCACCTTCCCAGGGACTGAGGTGAGGCTGACTGGCCTGTAGTTTACCAGATCATCCTTCTTATATCAGGAATGATCTTTGCTTTCCTCCAGTCTTCAGGAACCTTCCCTGATTGTCATGACATTTCAAAGATAATTATTTGAGGCTTTAAGTCTCTTACATCAAGTATAAAATAAAACTTTTAATGCAGGTGATGGCAGGTGCCATGATAAAGTGTTTCAGTACAAACAACTCCTCCCTTCAGTAAGCAAATACACTGCTGCCTACATGCTAAACCTGAAGTCCAAGTCAGCTGTTTACTAGTATTTGATCAGATACAGTCTTGCATCTGTAACAGAGTCCATCCCAGAATAAAAGGAAATAGTCACAGACCAATAATGAGAGACCACTGAGTTTCACGTTACCACGGTCATGAGGAGTGAGCTCTGGTTCTCTGTCATTAGCAACAGCCTGTGCTCTAACTCGGCAAAAAGCAGAATCCAAACCAAGCAAGCTGGTAACTGAAAACACAGGTAATGAAGCCTAGAATAAAGCTCATGAGAGCAGGAGACTCAGTGATGTCAGGGAAGGGTGATCAACTGTGAAAGTCTATTGGAAGAAGGGGGGAAAAAAAGGAAGCAAAAAAGATTGAAAGTCTAACCATCCTCTGAGCTCCAAAGAAAAAAAGAAAAATGAAATAATAATTTCCTCTGCCCTGGATAAAGGAGATAATGTAGTCTACCTTATCCATACATACCAACAAACAAACTTATCTCCTAGAAACTTCAATTTTTAAACTGAAATTACTATTCAGATTATATCTTTAGGAAATACCATTGTCATTCACATTGTCTTTACCCTTTTGAGGTGTAAGTGGTTCATAACTACACAAGTCTTGCTGATTGTAATCCAACAACCCAGAGGAACAATGGATTAGAGAAAAAGACATGCTTTGAGCAGCTCCTAAAATGGAAATGTAGAAAAACATAAAGATATGAAGACATCACCTTATGTACATGCATTTAGGATAGAGATATTTAGAGTAATTAGAGGACAGATGTTCTAAAAGTTACTGTACATTTCAATAGACAAAACTATCAAGACTGACTAAAAGGATATAAAGGGATCAGAGTTGTGAAATTTCTCCAATAAATTAATTTTGCTCAGCATACCTTTTTAAATTATTGATTTAACTGAAATAGAAGCTACAGAAGCTACAACTAATGTTTCATGGAATTCATTAAGCTTGACAAATTTTATTTTTCAAATTAATATTGAATTAAATATATTGGATTGTATATTATATTGCTACCTGTAAATTATTCCAGAACAATAAATACAATCCATACTTGCCAAAAATATCATTATACATTCTTGACACCAAAATCATTACCTGTATTTGTTGAGATATTTCACTTCATTTCAAACACATGAAGTGATAACAACAACTTTTACCTAATATAAAAAGTGCAGAGAAAAGGCTATGGTTACCTTCTGATCCACTGAGTAGGGTGCTCAGCCACCTCAAACCCTTCCCCTTCTATTACCTTTTTGTTTCATTAGCATTTTGTTTCTTTTTTTCTCTTTACAAAACGTCAAGAAAAACCATGTCAGAAGAGACCACTTTTGAGAAATCATTCTAAAAGCTCTGGGATATTTTCACAACAAATGAAATTTACAATAGCATTTAGCATTTTGTGAAAGTGAGAGAAAATTGCTGAGACAGTCCAAATCTCCTAGGGCTTACCTATGCTAATTATTTTGCCGAAAGAATCTTTAATTACTTCAATATCAATTTGACCCTGTTTGAAGATGACAACCTATGGATAGAGGAAATTCAAACACTTGGCCTTTATCTTATCTTCCTGCTCTGAGACTGCTTCTTTTTGCTTGAAACAAAAAAAGAAAGGATTGGAAAGAAGTTATTACTGGTACCACAACAAAGCCTTGAAAGGATGCTGTCTCTCCCGTTCTCTCTCTTAGTACATGATGAAACAACAGCAATAATGTTCACTACCATTCCTTACATGCTCTGTGTTAAGAAGTAGCATTAACACTTCAGTAAGGCACCAGCAGCAGAGCATCTTGTGCACATTCATTATTATTACAAAAACAAGTTCTGGTTTTGCTCTTTAAACCCCTCATGGAAAAGGGACCTAGTACACGTTATCTTACTCCCTCTTCTCCCCTCCTCCCCCAAATGACTCCCTTTTTACTTATTATCATTTTTCCAAAGAAGGGACAAAAACTTAGTAATAACATTATCTGTTTGGGGAAAGAAGCCTCTTGCATCACATAGAACATATTACCTGCTCGGGAAAATGTCATCTGAAGTCAAGCAAAAGTTAGTCTTATGCCATCCATACATCCACTGAGAATAATACAAGAAGAGACAAATACGTGCTTAAGTGACATGGAAAAAGCTGCACGTTCTACAAGACAGTACACAAGCAAGTAGGATCCTATTTTTATGCTTGTACCTGACCTGTTCTCAGTCTCTCTAAATTTGTGTTCCTTTCAGTAGCTGCGTTAGCTATGTTGTTGAACTTCTCCACACAAGAACCATCTGCAAGTATGTTTTGGACAGCATCGGTTTAATAAGGTTGTAATCTAAGTTCAGTTGTCCAGACACAACATAAATAGCCAACACTACATTAGATTCCTTGATGACTGCTGAATTAGTATTACAGTCTTTTATTCCATCTGCATTCTTGCATATGGTCTTTAAGCCATAGCATATAGGTAATGATTCTACACATGAGATGTAAGAAACTTTGCAGGCACCAAGACCAGTGAGAAAGGGAGTGTTGGAGATAAAATTCCCCTGCAGCCTGTGGAAAACACCATTATGGAGCAGGTTGTGCCCCCACAGCCTATGGAAGATGACGGGGAGCAAAAATCCTACCTGCAGCTTGTAAAGAGATCTCCATACTGGAATAGGTGGAGACATAGGGAAAATGCTATGACCCACATCAGAGCAAGTTCCTGGCAGGACCTGCAGCTGTGGAGAGAGAAGCCCAAACCAGAGCAGGTTTGCTGGGGGTACTTGTGACTCTGTGGGGGACCAGGCTGGGGCAGTCTTGGCCTGAGAGACTAAGAGACATTCTATGATTTATTTCTGCACCCCATAGAAGTGACCCACACCAGGCCAGCTGGTGAAGAGCTGAAGCCCCGTGTGAAATGATTCAGATTGGAGAAGTTCATGGAGGACTGTCTCCTGTGGGTGGGATCCCATAGTGCAGAAGAGGAAGTGTGTGAGAAATGCACACACACACACACACACACACACACATATCCCCAAACACCTTGCTAAGAAGGAAAACAACTTCTGAGGAACTGACCAAAATCCCCATTCCCTGTCTCCCAATATGACACAGGTGAGGAAGGGAGTAAATCATGAATAAAGTTGACTCTGGGAAGAAGGGAGGGGTGGGGGGAGGTGGTTTAAGGTTTGGTTGTACTTCTCATTACCCTACTCTGTTTTTTCTCTGTGTGTAGTGTAGTGTAATAAACTAGATAGCTTTCTTTTGTTATTCCATGTTGAGTTTGTTTTGCCCATGACACCAATTGAGGAATGATCTCTCCTTGTCCTTATCTTGACTCCTGAGCCTCTCAATATATATATTTTCTCTCCTGTCCAGCCAAAAAAGAGAGCGATAGAGTGACTTCAGTGAGTGTCTAGCCTCCAGTTAGGGTCAAACCACCACATACAGAAACATTGAGAAGTTGGATTTCATATAAGTAGAACAATAAGAAAGCTTGAAAGAAGACCTGCAAACAGGATGCCTCAAGGAGTTTCCTGGGGCTTCCACCACCGTCTAGCCTACATCTAGAGGTAGCAGCTTGGCAACCCTCTTTTGAACCATTATATTATTTCAGGTTTAAAGTAGTATCATAAACTACATGGGGATGCAATATAGAATACATGCATATTTGTTAACAAGTGACAGCATTCACATCATATCAGAGATCAGGAAAGATCCCAGATGTTTAAAATATTTTTTTAAGAAAAAGCAACAACAGAATTTCATGAGGCCACAGAAACTTCCATGATATTCCACATAAGCCATTACTGACTGTTTGAAGGCAACCAAACAAAAAGTCTTTATAAAAGAGGAAGCCTCTCTGAATGAATAAATAATTAAGAGAGAAGCAGCATTGCTTTATATGTCTGCTATGTTTTGAGTAATATTTGAATGTCATATTGAGATATTATTAAAAACTCTACATACATCTTCAAACTTCAAAAGTTTTGGATGTATAAATGCTCAGACCTGAAAGTGCAAGTCCCTTTTCATTCTTCTCTTCGATGCGTATATGAAAACGGTGAAGATTAAAACATGAGAAACATTGCACAATGTTCTTTAAATTCATTCAGCAGGGTAAGTCACCTTTTTGAAGAAGCTCTAAAGTGATTCATGTGCAAAGAAGAAAAAGCTTTGTGCTGGCCTTCCTTTCTCCAACTGTTCCTGTGAAATGCAGATGTATAGCTGTGCTTCAGAAATATACTTTATATCTAAAACCTGGTATTGTGAAATAAATCCCAAGTCTCTAACCCTTTCACACAAACTACTGCAAGTTGCACCTTGAAGCTAATGGAATAGAAAGCTAAAATTATTTTAGCTATCCTCAAACTCCATTGAAGTAGTCGAGGATTTATCGCAGTAGTGTTGCCTCCTTTAGCTGATCGAAAACCAACCATATCTCTTAACTCATACCATTCCAACAGGCAAGGTTCTTGAAGAATTACACAAGCAATGAGGTATTGTAGCTAACACTGCTGACACTCATTTCCTTTCTGAACAGGAGCAGCCACTTAAAGTCCATGCCATTCCTCTATGTAGACATTTCTTCCTTTACATATCTTTCCCCACCTCTGTCTCTCTTATACCTTCCACTTAATAACAGTTATCATACCCCTGAATTAAGTGCTACAGTCGTGCACTTTCACTGTAAGAAAACTTTAAGCTTATTAAAAAAAGTAAAGAATTTAATCTCACCTGTGTTTCATGTGGCTACAGAAGGGAAATTTACAGTTAAAATTCTCTGTCAATTTAATTTTATAACTGCTATTCAAATAACAAAATCTCACATATCAACATGTGTGCTTTGATAGAACATACATAAGAATGTTGGACTTCTATTCTCAGTTGAACAGAAAAAGTTGAGCCTGAAGTCCAAAGGCTTATTCCAGACCTGAAGTCTACATCACACCATCAAACAGTCAAACTCATTAACCCCATTTTGAGCTTCTTTGTAGGGGATCAGCATCATAACATATACAACATACTCACTAGAACTTTGTTTTGCTGGATAGGTAGGCATGCATCAAAGAAGAGTGGAATCAACAAAAAGCACAAACAAGTATCACCTTGCATGTGAGCAGGGGAGGAAACCTGGCACCTACATCTCCAGAGACAAAACAGTTCAAAGGACTATATACAGTAACGATTGACCTGGATCCTTACAGTCCACCGTGTAGGGAACTAATGTATTTTAAAAAGTGGATCAACAGATAGAACAGTTAGGGAAATGCTTTTAAATTTGTAACCTCAAGAGCAATCACTCTTTTCTTTCGAATTCTCCCTCACGTTTCAGTTTTAATGACTGCTTGGCTTTTCCACTCGCTCCATTCCTCCTAGCCAACTCAGACTTTCCATACAAAACACTCATTCTCTTCTGTTAAGCAAGATTATGACTATATTGCACAGCAGTAGAAATTAGACACTCCTAAATAAAACCATGTGATGAAACCCCTTGATTTTTGACCACCTGCCAATCTATGGAGTTATTAAATCCAAAGCAGAACCAAAAGAGGATACTTCAATGAAGTTTTATTAGAAAAGTATTTGAAAAACATGGATACTTAAATGTTATGATGAGAATATTAAGCCCTTCAAAAATAAATAGTCCTTGCTTCTTTATTACAGTCCTGGTATTTTACTGGAGGCATGGTAAATATGTTATGAATAAGAGAATTTAAAAACAGTGGAAAGGGGAGAAATAATTGCTTCATTCCCAAGAACACATATTTCCATAAACTTAGGTATGTGTTTTAAAGCTCTATGAGACTTTCTGGACAGCAATACCATTTGCACTGCAGTATCAGATAAACTTTATACTTCCAGAGCTGTACTGTTCCACACATCAGGAAGGATATGTCCACAAGTTAGCTAAACAAACTAGCACTCTGATTTCTTCCTTCTCTTTCCCACTCCCCACCATTTTTTCCCCTACCTGGAACTCAGACATTGATCAAATCTGGCAGATAATCATTTAACAGTGTATAGCAAAACATGAGAATTCTGAAGCATAAAAATTATAAACTACTACTGAGATTACTTATCCTACCTGGTTTTGATCAGTCAGTATTCCCTGTAACTTTTTTAAAAATAACCCCAACAACAAACCACAAAAACCCAAACAGAAAAACCCTGTGACATGACAAACATCAGATTATTGAATTATTGAAGAGTCAAGTGAAAGAAGATTGAATAAAGAGGGAAAAAAATAAATAAATTACTAAGGTACATCTTTTGAAGCACAAGCCTCCTGCTGAATCAGTTGGATTTCCGTTACCAAATTCAACAAGAGTACAATTGGGGTTTGCCTGGAGAAAAATACAAAATTACATTTCTTTTGAGGTTAATATACAAGTTATGTTACATGCATGTGAGAGAGGAATTTTGACATTTGACAGGTGCAACTAATTTCATACCTGCTTGTGGCATATGAGTTTGAATATGCATTTCTTAAACATGTTCAAACTCTGCTTGGCTTATTGTATCTTTGCATCTGTACAAGATGCCCCACTAGAACTGATACGCTTTTGTCAATAACACTCCTGAAAATGGATTTCTTAGAAGTGTTTGCTAGAAAGCATCCTACAGTCTCAACTACGTACGTTAAAAGGTTGAATTAGCATCTTTGCTATTCATTGCAAACACAGAATTGTGCTTTCCAGCCTGCCTCTCTGGCCTCATTCTCCTTCCCCAGCCTTTTTGTTTGTTTGTTATCAACAGTCTCTCACATCTCCATCTCTGCTTTGGACACTAGATACACATTAAAAGAGAGAAAAAAAGAAAGTGCAATTTAATATTGTGGAGCTTTTGGCTCCTGGACAAACATCATCTCTCCAAGTCTGTTCTGTCAATAGATCACCAGCAATTTGTCATTTGGGAACTTGAAATATTGTCATCACCACTGATCCAGCACAAAAAGCCAAGTAGCTCCACATTGGATATTTTTAGAGGGGAGACCATGCTGAGAGAGTTTCAGACAGAACAATCCATCAACAATGTCAGCTTGAGTACTCCAGTGGGCAGAGAAACGTCGTAGAGGAAACCGCAGCTTCCCCTCACCGGCCAGTTCCAGTTTGATTAAGTATATACAGGGCTTTCACACACAAACAGGAAAATCAGGCTCTCTGAAGTAACTTTGCTAGTAAGGCTTTCCAATGAAGTGACACCAGCATGTTCAGGAGGTCGGACAGAGATGCCAGATCTCAAAAATCCAAGATGTCCTAAAGTCCTAAAAGTAGGTCGAGTTTATGTAGCACTTGGTTGGCATTAAGTGTCAGGTATAGCATATTCTTCAAATACTAATGTTCCAAACAAAGAAAAACAGAAAAAACCCACCACTAAATTGCTTTATTTACTCTTAACTGTGCAAAGCTTTAGCCATTCTAAGCTAAATTGAGGGCATAAAAGATGATCAAAGTCTAGAATTTTGTTTTTACCACCAAAAATAGGTGCCTTCTCTGCTCAGCTTAAGACTTCATATACTAACAGATATAAAATAGAATTCAAAAATTATTGCTACCAAAAATTCACTTCTCTTTAACCAAACTGGAAAAAACCCACAGTACTATATATGCTATGTATCTCCTAGATTGAGAGATAAAAAAGTAAGAATTAAAGCCGATTAATCTTGGCTACTTGTAATTAAAAGGTACTTACAGAGAGGTAACATTTAAAACAGCTGATCAAAACAACCTCACAAAGGCAAAGAAGAGATGCAAAGGTGAAATTTCATACTATACATTTGCATTTCATCCACATCAAGTAATTGCTGCACAGACCTATGCTACATACAGTGATGCAGAATAGAAGGAAATGTTTGGTGCTTTCTGAAGTTAGCATTGCCCATCCTTTGAGTGCTCATTATGACAATCAGCATTGAGAATTAAGTGCACAGGATCCCAGTAGAGCTGGGCTAATGAACTTCCCTTATTAGACCAGAGGTGCATGCTTTGGGGGATGTTTTTATTGGAAAAATCCACAAAACCAATATGTAATGAAACATACTAAAGAGACCTGTTTACCTGAGAGTATTAAAAAAAATTTTAATAAAATAGTGCATTATTAGGCTTCTCAGATATACTATGGTTTCTGTTCAATTTCTTGGTATCATGACTGTTTCTAATGTCAGTTCTTAAACCTTAAATTCACCTTTTGATTGGACATGTTTCTAATTAAGCCCAACCTTTCCATCCTTCCTCAAGGAGATTAAAGTCAGAGTCCCCAAGACCCCTGAGGCTTTGTTCTTTGTAAAGACAATAGAAGTCAGAAGTGGAAAATAAGTGAAATAAACTGCCAAGCTTGTCAGAAACACTTTCAAACAAAACTGCTTACTTATGAACCTATAAAATCTTTAAGAGACCATCATATTTATGCAGGAGAAAGAGGAAACAGTGTTGCATAACTCACAGATTCTATTATAGTATACTGTTTGTCTTCAGAATAAAAGCACGTGTAGTAGTCAGTCATTAATGAAGTCTGTGCCAGATGGTAAATGTTGGTTTTCCAAGAGTGAACCAAACTTTACCTTCTGAAAAACCATATAGGCATAGCTGAGAGACAACTTCCAATCCAGTTACTCAAAAGTCCTTCTGTTGGGTGTTAATACTGTGAACAGGTCCAATGACAGAAATAAAGTAAAAGAAGCCAACTGTCATCTGTTGTTTTAATTTTAAAGATAATTTTGAGAATGCATTATGCCTTCTATTTTAATGACAATTATAACTGAAAAGATCTATCAGATCTTCCAAAGTTTTCCTCTCTCCAGCCAGCTGACATACATCAGCACTGCAGTGGAAATCCACATATAAAGTCACATTATTCTTGGAACTCAAGCTTCAAAGCCATTTGCAGCAAGAATAGAAAGAATTATGCGATTCATCAATTACTGTCAACCTCCTTCATTAAAACACAAACTTTTTAAAATACCCAAAGCTTTTTTGTTCTAATCACTACATTTCTAAGCACACTGGATCAAACAAGGCTAGGCACTGAATTAAAGGTTCAGATTACCATCATCATGTGGCAATCAGAGATACAGGTACTTCATCAAAAATATCCAGAAAGCATCAAATATGACTGATCATTTTGTAAAATTTTGTCAAAATATCCCTAAACTGACCTAGATTTTGATTTGTAAGAGTTTACTAGATTGTCCATACTGTATTTAGCATGTACACCATTTAGGAGTCCAACTCACACTTTCCATGAGCTTCTAGACCACATAGAAGCCTACTTTCAGAGGTATCATGCCATTCAGAAATGAGACAATGCCATTACACATGCTAAAAATCTGTCCTGAAGTTGAGTTCTTGTAAGATATGTGAGAAAGAGATGGTATTAAAAATACCTCCTGGTATCTGTTTATTTAAATAACTAATTTTCTCTAAAAATTCTGGTATACAGGATAACAAAAAGGATTGCCCAGGCAGGCTTTCGATGTCCAACCTTGAGCCATTTCCATGGCTGAAAACCTTTAAACTGTTGTTTCCCCATTGTCTCACCTAGACACCTCCCTTCTCTCTCCTCTTTTCACCAAATATGAACCTCTGTAACATTTTCATTGCCAGAAAAATGACTGTGAAAAGGCTTTTACCTTCCCACATGCCAAACAGCTAAAGCAACAGTCAACCTCTTGTCAAAAAGCAATTATTGTCAAACTCGCAAATTTGACCAGGACAACAACCACCTGCTTTCAAAAAAAAACCCCTGATTACTACCCAGCCAAATAGAACTTCAGCAGAAATACCAGGATGCCAGAATTTGAATTATATAATTGTGTATGTCATCTTCAGTGAAGTTAAGGTTCTTCTCTTAGATAAATCTAAAATCATGTAAATATTAAGGAAAAAAACCCTACAAAACCCAAAACAAACACTTGTAGATGAGCTAGCATATGAGAAATACACACACTCAGGAGTTCCAGTATTTTGGTGGAAAACTGTAAACAAAAATCATAAGCTTCACATGTTCTGTTTTCAAGATCTGGTGCATATTTTTTTGCTTTTCAGATAGCCAGCTTCAAAAATTGTAGAAGTATTCTCTTGGGAAGCAGGAATTAAAATACAACACATTCCTGAAATTCGCTGTCTGGAGCCTTGAGTCTCCTCTGAGACCCTTGCTGGTTGCCCTTCCCATGCTGGAAGGACTATACCTTTACAGAATGAAGACTGCGAATTTTAGCAATCCCAGTGGTGCTAAAAGGTACAGCAATTTTCTAGCAACACACTGAAACTTGTTTCTAATTATTTCCCAAAACATCTTAGAATTTAAAATCATTTAATCTGATCTAAATGAATATGTAAGAATTAAGTCTCATGCAGTGAGTTTAAAACAATTAAGAACCCTGTCAGAATCCCTGTTTATGCCACCTGACTAATTTCATTCGGCTCTTTTCAAAAATTCATCCTTAAAGGGATATTTTGGTGTTCTGTAATTGAACAATTGACCTGTGTTAAGACACAAGAATGTACCCATAGCTGAAAATATATTTATCTCACAGTTTCCATAAGCAATTTTCTTGACCAGGAGGAAACTTCTGCACTGTGAAGATTTTTGGGAGATGATGAAATCTCACAAAAAGGGATGGGATAGGGAAGAGGAGGAGGGAGTGGGAGGTAGGGGAGGCGGGAGATGCAAAATCTTCCCTGGGGAACCTTTTGTGAAAAGCCTCTTTGGCCTTCAAATGTTCTTGATTTTGGATGTTACTACTCAAAGTGGACTTTGTATACTTGTGGCTCCCCAAAATGAATGAAAATAAGAAAAAAAGGTTTCCTAGGAAGTAGAAATATTATGGCTAATGTGATAAACCATAAAGGAACATAACATTAATATGGTTATTTTATATATTAATCAGAACAAAAATACTACCTTTTTGGTATGTCTGAGAAGCATTAAGTTTTAATATTTCATTAGAGGCCTGTTGTGGTTTTTTTTCCAGAAACTTCAATAAAATAGGCAGTGGCCAAAAGGACATGTTTTATGTCTCTTGAAGTTATTGCTTATTACTATAATTGAATTTTCTAAAGTAGAGCAGGCAGATTAAAAGCGAGTAGGATGCACTAGAAGTTAGTATGCCAAAAGCAATTTAAACAAATACTAAATACTTGCACTCGTAGATAATGAGATGTTTCTCCATTTCTTAGTTTTACACTGAACTGGAAACCAACACAAGAAAAAAAAAAAGAAATCTATTAACATGGCTATCAGTTTACATATAAACAGATACCATATTTCCTTTTCAATTTTATTGAACTTAAATTTTGTCCAGCATACTGCCAGAGAATCTGGTCAGGCAATCTGCTTTTACAACCCATTCATGACACCAAGTTAGCACATTCCAAGGGGATAGAAGAAATTGTTTCAGTGTGCCACACTGCAATCAGACTTCTTTCCAAGTGAGCATAACTACCAAAGAGCCATTAGCCAAGGGGTCATGTGATTCTGCAGGGTGTGAGCAGAGGACTGCATGCCTGTCCTATATGGAGACTTCCTGCAGACATAAGAGAAATAACTTTTCCCATCATGCCCCCATCAAAAAAAAGAAATTGTTTTTGCAGGTGTAATGACTTGCACCAGGGAAAAAACCCAACCAATCTCTTATTTAGAAGCAAACATGGTACAGACCTACTTGAGAGTCATTCTGTCATTTAAAAAAAATGAATGCACCATATTTAAAATGCTGCCTCTGTTAAGGTTTATTGTTTACTTCTATGTTATTAATAATTAGACTACTAAATTTAATACTATGCACTTAAATAAGCATCTTAAAAACATCCTGTAATCAGATCTTACTGAGACCTTCACAGAGGAGAGGCAATCAATTTCATTTTTGTCAAACTTCAGCTGTAACTTGAAATATCAAACTCTTCATGACTTACAAGCCACATCAATAAGCATCAAAACCACAGGTCTTTATTTAAGAGTACAGTAATAATGTCTTTTGCTTATCTTGCTGATACTCCTGAAAACAGTTGCTTCTAGGAATTGTTGAAATATATATTTAAAATCCTAACAAAGACATGCTAGAATTTCCACAAGCGATAGGCTCTAGAAATGGTATCACACTGAACCATGAAATAGAAAATGTATCTGAAATTTAGTGCAAAATTTAACACTCATGAGTTCTGCTGATTCTGTTATCTGCTCCATTTACATGCCAATCTCCAGCCCTACCAAAAACCCATTTCTTAAAACCCTTAAAATAAACTGCTCTGGCACTCCCTTTATAGCATAAGTTGATTTTACACGTGTCTTGAGAAACAAATACTTAACACCAAACCACAGGCATTAAATTGATATCATCCATCAGCAAAGGTAAATTATGCAAATGAGAATTATGCAAACACCTTTTTTTTTTTAGTTGCTACTATTTCTATTTTGTGCAGCTGTCTGTCAGAGTTCATTATGTGAGGATGAAATTATTTTAGTAGCATTATTCAAAGAGCCACAGCAAAAGTCACAAGCTTGTGTCACTGATGAGTTATTTATTGCTTTTAACATCCATTAAGGTACCTGACAAACAGTACTCGAGCACCGTAGCTGGAGTTGCCTCACAAAAGCATCTTCCTTGCAATGCACAAAGTCATGCAACTGGCACTCAGGAATAAATACTTTGCTTCCTACCGGCAGCTCTGAGGGGTATTTCCTCCGGTACATATACACAGCACAGCCCGCTCCGCTTTTTTTTTTCTTCCCAAGCCTCTCTTATATAACAGACTGCAAAAACCATCTCTGAACAACGTGATCGAGATGAGATCCCCTGTTTCAGTACTACAACGTTCAACACTATGACATTCAACGCAGTCCGGAGCTACTAATCAACTTCTTACTAATGAGGATGATCTATTGTGAGTTCTCTGCAGTTGTGCGGGATGCAGAGGCATAGCTCATCCAGGCTCCCAAAGGGTCAAATCATTCAGAGACTGAAGAGAGACAGCTTCACCAACTTGGCTCAGAATTACTCTTACAAGGGTATTTGGTCATTATAGAATGCCCAAGTTTCACTTAAATCTATCACAGTCTCCCTGGATGGTTTGGGTTTAGGGTTGGGGCTCCTCTCCAGATAACCTGTGTGAAGGTAAATGGGAATACAGAAGCCCTAAAGCTATTTGAGTCTGTGAGGCCCAAAATTAGGATATGCAGCATCTTTCTTTGGAGACCTGCACCTAACTCCCACATACGATGCCATTTATACACTGACCAACTAACTAGGCTGTCTGAAAAAAACATCAACCCAGTCTACACGAGTTAGGTAATCATTTTTTAAGACAGGATGAACACATGCTGAAATACAAGACAACAAAGATATTTTTCTCTCAATATTGCAAAAGCCCACAACAGACTTACATAAACTCCACCTAATTCTGGGTAGTCCTCTCGCTACCCTGAGGTACCCAAGTCTTAATGTAGCCTATGGAGAGGTTTGCTACAAATCAAAGCTCTGACCAACCCACTGTTTTCGCTCAACATACAGACTACCTACACAAACCCTGAAACTGCAACATGAAGTTTTCACTTTACCTTGTTGTTGCAAATAAAAAAAGGATACATACTTTCAGGGGCAGGGCTACCAGTTACTGTAGCCAACAAAGTTGCCAGCTGGGTGTTTAATAAAGGGGCCTGTTCATTTCTAAATATTTTTCTGCAAGTTTGTGGTATTTGTCTACAATGCAGAGGATTAATCGTGACACCCTGAATCTGAACAAAGCATACCCTAACACTTAAAGTATGATAATGAAAATGTATCAGCTCAAGATCCGGTGTTCCATCCAGCCTTTCATATACCCGTGTCTCCAAGACCTCCAGGGTGAATTTAACACAGTTTCTAAACCGATCCCCTCTCAGGTTTTTGGGTTATTTTAATTTTTCTCCAAGAGACCCAGCCAGATGAATTTGTGTATTACATGTACTGCCTGCGCTGCTGCTGCTGCTGCTGCTGCACCTCCTCTGTGGTGACTTGATTCAGCTGAGGCTACGCTTTGGCCGATCGATGCAAGCACATTACACACCAGAATAAGAGTAAGGTAAGGGTAAAGGAAAGAAGAGCATCTTTCCTTTCAGCCATTAAATATAGATCAACGAAACATCACAGTGCACATCGCGGCTCCCCTCCCCACCCCCCTCCGCCCGCTCCTCGAGCGCAGGATTTCGCAGACGGTGGCTTCAAAAGCAAGAACACACACACACAGGCAGAGACACGCGCACACGCACACACACACACACACACACACACACACACACACACACACACACACACACACACAGAGCAGCCGCCGCTCGGAGCCGCCCCAGGGCCCGGGCCATCGCGCCGGCACCTCCCGTGAGGGCTCCGCGCAGGGCCGGGCGCTGCCCCCGCCCGCGGGTCCCCGGGTCCCTTTTTCCTCCTGCTCCTCCTCCCCGGCCCATGACTTCATTGCCGTAACGAGCACATTAGTGCAGGGCGTCGGGAGACACGGTGCCGCGGATGCCCTACATAAGCAGCGACTAACGTAGAAAGAAAGGGAGGAAAGAGATGAGGAAGGGGGAGGCGCGGGAGGAAGAAACAAGGGAAAATAACGCACTTCGTTACCTCTCCGCTGAAGGCACAAACACAGATCCCGGCAGCCCAACCCAGCCCGGCTGCCTCGCCGAGGGGAGCAGTGCAGGAGCCCGCACCAAGAAGAAATACCACGCAATCGGGAAGGGTGTGTGTGGGGGAACCTGGCACCATTACGGTGCCTGTCGTACTCACCGATCGGCGCAGATTCAGCCTGCTTTCTCCCAAACATATACCAAAACCCAACAGCAAATCCTCAGTCCGTTAAGCAAGGATGAAGGGGGGGGGGGGGGGCAGGCGACGGCCCCGGGCTTCACCGCAAGGTCCTGACCTTGCCCAGCTGCAGCATCTTCGGCTTGCCCCCCCCCAGGCGTGCGTGTGTGCCCGTGTGCGTGTGCGCCCGTGTGTCCCCGTGTCCGTGCGAGCGCGCTGATCCGGGTCCGAGGGGCTCCGCGGCAGGACAGCTGCCCGCTGGCTGCCGGAGCGAGGCGGGCTCGGCATCCACCGCCCCGCCGCTCGGGCGAGGTGCGGGGCCGCTGCTGCGGCGGCGGCGGCTGGGGCAGGCTGCGCGGCGCCGCCGTAGCGCAGCGCGCCGGGCGGGCGCACCGGCCGCGGGATGTGGCCGAAGGAGACACAGCCGCCGCCGCAGCATCTGCCGCCGCGCTCCCTCCCTCCCGCCCTGCCTCCCTCCCTCCCCGCCTGCCTCCGCCCCTCCCTCCCCCGTCCCCTCCCCAGCAGGAGCGCGCCCGCCGCGGCCGAGCAGCCGGCGCTGGAGGGATGGGGGCGGGCGGCCCCGCTGCCGCTGAGGCGCCGCCGCCTGCGCCGGGAGGGGCCGGACCAGGTCCCCCGGCTTCGCTCCGCGCGGAGCCGCGGCCACGCCGCAGAGGGGCGCGTCCCCGTATCCCGTCCCCCCCCCCCCCCCCCCCCCCCGGCGGCCGGTGGGGCTCTGGTTTACCGGGAAGAGGGAGACAGAGTGGCGGGCTGGGGGCACGCTGTGGGACGGGGGGTGTCGGTGGGGAGCAACCCCTCGGCAGGGTCCCGCCGCCTTGGGCTGGGTGACGGGAACTTAAAGAGCTCTGCCAGGCAAAACGGCAAAAGCGACAGGGAAGCAAGAGCTTGTTGCCCGGCTCGCTTCCCCCTCGGTTCTCTCTCCCCATCCTTGGGGACCCGGGATGGGATGTCTACCATGTTTTCAGAAGTCCTCTTGCGAGCAAAGAGCGTAAGGAATATGGAAGTCACGCTTACTTCCACGCACGCTTAACCCTTTGCTGAGAAACTTGTGCAGAATGCAATCACGGCACTCACCTGAAAGTTGCCATTCCATGGGTCCTTTTAACTCGCTGCACCGAGTTCTGCTATCTGAGGACAAACACCGACTCTTTTGCTGCCGGTGCTGCCCAGGGCGGTCGCTGCTGTCAGTTCACGCTCGCAGCGCTCCGAACATCAGCGTAGCAGTGCAAAAAGCCATTTAGTCGGCCGAGACGTCAGGGCAACGCCTACAGTCGGTTATTTGCCCGCCTGGACCCGCGGGCCGGACACCTGCTTCGCGCCTCCGACACCGGCCTCTCCCTCGGACGCGAGAGGCGGCTGGCCGCCCCCGCGGGAAGAGGCGCCGGCGAGTCCGGCCTTCGGCGCTCTCATCCTCTCAGGTGAGCCTCGCCTCGCCCCTCGCGCTGCTAAGGAGCGGACGCGTCGTTGGCCGGATAAATCATCGCGGGCGCTTTATTAACAAACAGCCGCGGGCTTGAAAGATGTATCTGCGGGCGGGTTCAGGCGGCGCGGCAGCGGCCCGGACGGCCGCGGCGGCCGGGTTGCAGAACGACTCGCTGCTGCCACCTTTCGCTGGGCGATTTCGCAGCTTCCCTCGGCGCGCCTGCCAGCAGCAGCTTCACCTCGCGGAGGCCAAGTAGGAGCTTCGACCTGCTCAGGGTGGGAGTGAAGTTACCCGCATTTAGCATCTCCAGAAAGCCCGAGACCACGTCTTCCCTCAGCTGCATGGCTCATGCTGCGTCTGTCCCCACGGGGGCTTGTTTTCGGTCCACGGCCTCTTCTTTCCCTGGACAACTTGGCTTTATTTTACCTGTGGGGGTTTTTTTTTGGTTTTTTGTTTTTTTTTTTCCCTGGGGAAGGATTAAGAGCAGAATTTTGTGCACGCTGCCTTGAGGCCAACTCAGTTGTCAACTCCCTCTGGCCTCGCAGTAAGCACGCTTGCTTGCATCGACTCAAAGAGGTACTGCAGGAACAGAAAAGAAACATTAGTATCTTAAGGAAGCCTATCTAAGCAAGTCAAGAAACCATAGCAGCACAGACATATATAGCAATTAAGAGGTTTTCTGTCTGAATCTTGTCCTCACCTAATGAAAGAAGTTGAGTCCCCCCCGTCTTTGTCCAAGCTTGTAACAGCAGCATCAGGCCTATGCTGTCTGGCTGGGGCTGGAAGGAATAGCAGCTGGGGGTATAAAAACCTGCCTACATACTAGCCTTAGCCCGCTGTTTGATGATTCGTGCTCTTTCCTGGGAAGCAGGCAGCAGTCTTCCAGCCTGAAGCTCTTAATCAGACATGTAACTCGGCTCTCGTTTTTCTTGACAGATGTTCTAAATTCCAAAGTATTGCGGAGTAAGAAGAGACTCACCAGCAGCTATGCTTTCACAGGGAAAGAGAGAGAAAAGAAAAAAAAGCAGCTCTGCATCTGCATCTGGAGGAAGAACATGATGTCTGTGAAGTGCAAGACATTGGCTTTTTGATTCCCAGCCTGAGGTAGTCATCTAATTTTGGACCGAAAGTAGTATATTACCCAGTACATGCCTAGAGACACTGTACTGGAGACACTTCAAGTTATACCTGATAATAAAATTACTGGGTGTCATAGCATCCTAGATCCACCATAGCATCATGTGACCTCCCATCTGCAGCCCAACCTCTTCCCTTCTTCAGAACTGCTGAAAGGCCGTGATGTTTATAAAGGGAGAGGAGACAGAAGTGCTAGAAGCAGGCTGTGTCCTCCTGCTGAAATACAGCCATACAATAAGGGCATTATGTGGCTCTGGGAATTGTACACATCTATCTGAGAGTGTTAGTGAAGGGTGCACCTAAGATGCAAGATTCTCCCCACACTGTAAAGGTTACCCAGGTACGTATACTAGTGTATTACACTGGTCGGGAAGCTGTTGGCCTAGAAGTAAAATATAGTGGTAATAAAGATATATAGCAATGAGGACCCCCTGTAGGGGAAGTGAGAGGTGAAGAGTGAGGGGAAGGAGGCAAAAAAGTTTTTGAGGAATCTGGGAGGTGTCTGAAGCCATCTGCTTTTGTCTCACAAAAGTTCCTCCCTTCCCATCACTATCTTGCATGACAGGGTATTAATCTTAAGACATCACAGGATTCAAAGGGCCACTACTACTGTATACGTCCCTTGATTCTCCCTGGATCACCTTTTCAATATTCCCTGACACAGAGGGAGGTCAGAGAAAGGTCCAGGACTGCTTATGGATATGGAGAAGGAGTAGGACAAGGCAGCTAAACCAGATGTCTAAAAACAGCCTTTTGCTCCTATTGCTGCTCTCCTGGAGGAAGGGTAAGGGAGAGCACTGAGAGGTAAGATAAAAAGGAGCGGGACTGAATTCTGGCAGAGATTGCCACCCCTAGAGTAGGTACTGTCTGCCTACTTCTTTCTCAGTGACAAAGCCTCTTGTTCTGACAAGCCAAAAGCATAAATAGAGCAGAAGGCTGTTCACTTTTTTGGTCAGTCCCAGCCTTCTCAGATATAGGCAGTCTGTTATCTTAGGCTTGCCTGGGAGTGCTATATCTACTCTAATCATTGGTTAACTTCCTTAAGGGTTTGTTTGGGTTGTTTTTTTCTTCAAAAAGAAAAGGAAATTATTATAATATCAAGGCAAACACTTCCAGGCACTGGAGCTCTGAAAACATCTTTCCTATATATATTTGGCTGTAAGACTTACAAAGATTCTTGAAGCCTTATGTTTCTATTTGGTTAAAGTAATGACAAATAAAAATTTTAGAAAATAAAAAAAAAAATGTAGTTGCATGAATAGATTTAAATCCAGTAATAGATTTTTCAGATATTTTTTCTTCTAAATGGCTGTATTATAAAGAACAACAACAACAAATTGTTTAAGCTTAGGCTCAGGAGTTAGATGTTATGATAGCTAGTTTCCAATGAATCTTTTCCCATCCTGTTAACTGGAAATATAACTTTTTATATATGGGAAGTTTCAACTTCAGGTAAAGGATGAATCTAGCAGTGGAAGAATGCAGGGAAAAGTCAGCAATTTGAAAAGACATCTAAAATATGACATACTTAGATGTAAGTGCTAATTGTGTCTGTGTGTTCTGTCTAAACACAAACCACAATTAAACTTAGTTTAATTCTTCTTTGAGCAGAGTTTGGGAGTTTGTTTTCTGATTTATTTTTTTTGGACAGCAGGGAAAGTATTTAGTAGCTGGTTTGACTTGTTTACTTTTAGATGATGTTTAAAATTAAATGTATACTTCGTATGAAAATTACTGAGTTCCTGGTCATGGTCAGGGTCCAGCACCCTCCATTGTCACACTGAAGTCAACAGGAACTGTCCATGCTAATAATGCAACTGAAGTACAACTAGGTCTGTGAAACAGAGCAATGTTTCAGGCAATCTTTAGCAAGTCCGGAATAAAATCGAGCAAAGATGTTTTTTGCCCTTCCTAATGAATAGAAAGATCAGCTAAACATAATTAGCTTTTCAAGTTCAGAGTAATACTTTCAAGAAGTTATTGTAATTACTGTCTTATCACTTTCTAAGAATTACTTAAAGGTGGAATTATTACAAGAAATTGACAACATCCGTTGAATTACATTTCAGATAAGAAAGAGCATGTTTCTTGAGACACATGGTATGCTGTCTTAATGAAACCAAAGTGGGAATGAATTTAAATAAGTGATTCAAATTTCCTCTACCTTATTTGACTATGAAATTATCTTTAATAAGTCAAGCCAACATTAAATTATAGTAATATTATTTATATTTTCCATATTTCCTCAATTGTTACACAACATTATATGCAATGTTGCCTACCTAACAGCAAAGTACATGTAAATCCTGGGATGAGGATGGCTTTCTACAAAACAAAAATAAAATACAAAGAGAATGTTTGCACACTTATATTTGCATATGCTCGTGTCCAGGTCTAACAGAATTGTTTTTCAGCAGTAGTTTCTTAAAGAAATATAAGGTATTTTCTATTCTGAGACACAGCTGGTTTTGACTCAGCCTAGCTATGAGTAAATTACTGTTGAAGTGCTAAGCTTGACTAGCAATAGGAGGATACAATCGAGTTTGCAGTACCTGCAGGTTTTGTAAATGAATCTGAATTTGCATTGGGAGAGTTGGATTGTAGTACTGAAGACAGGTCTCAGTTCCCTAGGAGCTCACTGGGAATTTCTTCTTTCTGGCTTTATCTATAGATAATCAGATAGCCAGTTATGAACAAATTCTCTCTGAAACAACTGGGTTAAAATCTTTTTTGAACCTGTTCAACTTAAAAAAAAAAAAAAAAAGGAAAAATTATTATTTAGCCAATAGCTGCTATTAGATTCCTAAGCAATTTGAGATTTTTAGCATTTTGGATTTTCATCTAAAACTATATATAGATAAGTTAAAAATATTGAAATAAATTGTCTCAGTCACAATCAATCATCATTCCTATTCAAGGTACAGTAAGAGGATTGCATTATTTAATAAGAAAAAAATTATCCAAGTGTTTCTGATTAATAAACCAGTTGGAATTTTATTAATCTCCAAGGAAAAACATAAAGCAAGTACTAAAGAGGTGAGATAAAATGTGGATGATCATTCTTACCAATTAAACACATCTGAATTAAAGAGGGTTTGAATTATTTTTTTTTATATGGTTGGTTGTTTCTAAAACCCTTTGGTGTATTATCTTTCAGCAGATGAAAGGCCAGAATTTGAAACAAAATTCAGTGCAATTTAAAAATTGTTCTTTCCAGCATCCAGTAAAAGAAAGTTTGCTGCTAGAGATTCATATCCTATACATGCTCAGGCTATACAAAGAGCTTTCTAAACCTTAATCCCATGAAAGAAAGTAATCTCAATCTATCTTCATGTGACCCATTCTTACCAGCAGTACGATGTCAACTCAGCTGAAAATTACGATCTAGTTTTAATAGTTCAAAACACGTTTATCCCTATTAGTGTCGGTTTAAATGCCAAGCCATTCTCAGAATGTATCCCTTAATACATTTAGAGCTGCAAAAGTGTTTAGGATTAAGGTATAACACTTACAAAACCGTATCATACCATTTGGATTCTTTTCCTTCCCACTGTACTTGTATGCACTGTGCATTGATAAGTCCAGCTCAACAATAAAGACCACTCTGGAAAAAGCCAATTAGAAATCTTGCCATACATTCAGAAAATGATGCTGTTTGAATAACAGTTAGTGAAATGTCATTATACTGATTATCCTTTTATTTAACCCAATTATGTGTGAGGTTTACTTCTTATTTTTCCATAACAAAAAATATGGTTAGAGTTCAAAGAACCAGTAGATTCAGCATCTAGTTAGACCTCAGTAAAAACTGAGATATTGCTTACCCTGAAAGTTAAGTGAATTTCTTGACATATCTTGCAATTATGGTGTACTGGCTCATTTTCTAATCTATTCTCTATTATATTTACTCAGCAGCAGGAAAGATGAAGCTGAATTTCCTTAGCTGTTAAATCTATGAATATCATACTCTAAAAGTCACACACTTCTGGGGTTTTTTTTTTCCATCCAGAATGGCTTTAAGTTCCTGGAGACTGATAATCTGTTTTCCCAGTGCTTGGGAGACTAGCATCTCATCTGCCACTTATCCAGATCCTTTTTCTCAGTTTCATTTGATAGTTATGCTAGCAACTATTGTGAAAACCCAAACCATTGATGCTCTACAGGCACACAACAGATAGCAAGGACTACTTGCAAGAAGTTTCCTGCTTTTCCAAGCTTTTTCCTAGTCTTCTTATGTAGCGTGTACATTAATGATTTAGTGTACGGGAGGCCACTTCATAACATTCCTTGTATCCATATTTGGAGTTTCTCCAGTGTGCTCCTGGTGCATTCGGAGTGGTTCCCCCATCAAGGCTGCAGTCAGACAGGTCCTGTTTGCAATGTTGACCCAAGGTGCTCCAGCACGCCCTGAACACTCTGAGGCCCAGTAACTACTATGAACTTTAGTGCAGATATAGATGTAATGTGGACATAGAGTCCTCTAACCTTAATAGATATCAGCAGACTGACTGCAAGTCCTCTCCACTTTACACTGTAATGGTGAGCAAAGTAGATATTCCTCATTGGAAAAAGGGTATTTCAGCCAAGTGGGTAAAGAACCAAACCTATTTCCTT
Source organism: Laterallus jamaicensis coturniculus (assembly GCA_022605575.1). NCBI lineage: Eukaryota > Metazoa > Chordata > Aves > Gruiformes > Rallidae > Laterallus > Laterallus jamaicensis. The sequence goes on from JAKCOX010000120.1 coordinate 911,139, forward strand.
TCTTTTCTCAGCTGAACTCTTCTGTACTTAATAACTGTGAAGCAGATGCCTTATTGTCTCATGCTTTGAGCTGATAATTTCCTTTGTCAGACCCCAGAATTAGTCTTTAAATTTTTGGACTGTGTCAGATAATCTGGTTCATGCACATCAACCAGTTTTACAGCTTTATCCTACAAGCTATCCTGCATAATTGGGTGTCTGTAGTCCTATGCACAATTTGCGCTGGAGAGATGTGTTTGTCATCATCCCATAGAGCTGTCAGTAGCAATCCTACTTCTATAAACTAACTTGTTTAGAAAGAATAATTTTTAGCAAGGAAGAATTATCAATTACTGCAGTTTAAATGGCCATTCAGTGAAGAGTAGAATGGGTGAGGGTGCAGTGGATAGGTACAGCGCTGAATTTTTCTTATGAACGTTTTCAACATCATGATTTTCTACCTGGGAAATTAGATTTTCACAATGATGTTGTAAAACTGGAAATAATGAAAAAATGACTGAAAGAACTCTTACGCAATTACAAATTGTCCAGCTTGGTATCTTTGTTGAAGGCTGTCACTATCCCTCTGCGTTCTTTGTGATAGTTTTCAGCATGGCTTTTGAATGCATTAAGAAAATACATGGAGCACATGCTGCAGGATGTGTTTTCTCTCAATTCCTGTTCTGCCTCTGCTCTTTCATTTCAGGGTAACAGCTGTTGAAGGAAAACTTGAGTTTCTTACCCTATGCTTTTTCAGCAGAAAGAGTAACTGCTTATTTTTGTCTAATCCTGTTATTTAAATCTCTGTATTACTGCACACCTGACCTCTCTAGTGTTATTTTTAACTTAGTGGAAACCAGAAATGTATGTTTTATCAGTACCACCTGCTTAAATTAAAAAAAAAAAAGATAACTGAGTTTAGTATTCTCTTACTATTCATGTAAGAAGAAAAAAAAAGTATTAAGCTGTAACATAGTACAAAGTAACACGAGGGAAATAAAAATATGTTTCTGAATACTAATGCAAAGATTTTTTTTTTCTTTATCAAGGACTTACTAATTTTAAAGTTGTTTAGGCAGTGATTTGGGCTGGATTTTGGAAATGCCACAGCTACCATGGCTGTACACTATTAGAACAACTGTAGGTGTTGAAAAGTAGCATAGTTACTCCCAGCATCAGTCCTTTCGGAGAGACGTTAAAAGTATACTGTGACAGCTCTGATAAACTCAACAGAAAGAATACTTTTAAAGTGGTAAAACCTTTTAAGTGAATTACAAAAAAATCCTTGACATTTCCCATGTCAACTATGTCCCTAAAATAAGTTACTATTGTCACATACAGAGTTCAGAAGGGATATCTTTTCCTTTTTTTTTAACTGTAGGATATCAGTTTAGAAAATTTTATTAGATTCAGTGACCTTTGGTTATGTTTATGTTATTTTGTGGTGCCTTGGAGATGTTTCAGCGGTTACAAAGCAGCAGAGAATAGTACAGTGCTTTTGGAAGTTTGAACATATTCTGTAGAAAAATGCTGATGAGCAGCTACCCATCTTTGGATTCCCTTTTCCTGATCTTTATTGCGATGAGTGAGTGACAAGTTGGTTGTCAGTTTAACCTAATCCTTCATCAAGCAATCATGTGACACAGTGTAAATTCTGATCTTCATATGCTTAACATTTTTTTCCAGTTTAGAATGGACTTTCACTTTGTAGAACTGGTTCTCTGTAAAAAAAAAAAACAACACCAACCAAAACCCAACAAAACAAAACCAGCAAAAAACTATTATGCCTCAAGTGCAAAATGTGAGGGATCTTATTTTGCTATCATGCTGTTTTAGTAGTCTCTAGTGGCTAAATACCCTGCCTTTTTAAAAGCTACAGCTATTGTTTACAGAGCGTTCAAAAGAAAGAATATCTCTTTGTAGAATGGAATATTTGAACAATACATAAATTTTATCTTTCACTTAGGTTCATGTGTAGAAGTAATGTATTACAGTGAAGAAAAATACTTTGATAGGTAAAGGGTATTTCTTCAGCATTTGTTTAGTGACTTGTTTTTTGGGTATGGCATTGCATTAGGCTAAATAATCGTGATCTGCGACTTTAACATAACAATCTCAAGATTGTTACAGTGATAGGGATAACAGACCATTTGTATGTTCCATTTAAAATATATGTGGGACAGTCATTAGATGATTGAGGCTCAGGATGCACTGTTAAGGATCTTCACTGAGTCAGGACTAAACTGATGTCTTTGGGTGAGAGACAACATATCACAGAATCACAGAATCACAGAATCTTAGGGGTTGGAAGGGACCTCAAGAGATCATCGGGTCCAACCCCCCAAAAGAAAGATACATAATAATATAAGAAAGATACAAATTAAAGTCTCTAAACATAGTGAGTGGGCAATTACAAACAGCTGCCACAACACAAACTGTGAAAGGCAGACTGCATTGACTATGGCCACTATGCTGGTAGGCTTCCCTTCTTCTACTGCTTTGTCAGGTGGTTTCAGCTTTCTGTCTTATGAGTAAGTTAGTGAAGAAACATGATGTAACTGGTAGAGGTGAGGTTACCAACAGTATGCTGTAAATTTCTATATTTTGTTGTAGAGAATGGCCAAAATGATATGCTCCTGACCATTATGGTAACAGTCCTGACTACTCTTTGGGAACAGCACAGACGGTGGAGCTTCGTTAGCCTTCCAGAGCAACAGGGAAGGGTCTTTCACTTACTGTATCCCGGGTGCCTCCTTTGCTCTTGGTTTCCCATCTGTGCAGATATATAATCACCTGATACCTTTCTACTGTTACTGTCTACCAAAGCCAGCTCTGTTGTCCTTCAAATTTCTTTCCTTTGTGCTACTGAGCCCTCTAAAGACCTGCTGCTACTTTCAGTCCAAATTTCATTTCCAATACCCTAACGGCAGTGCTACTTTATCCTAAGAAACTATAGGGGATGCTTATTCTTAGGGACCCTATTTTCCTTCTCTGTCCACCATCATGTTCCTATTTTTCTTTAGCAGATGTAGGAAACTGTGGTTACTTATAGCAATACATTTTCACTTAGCTCTCTGCTTCCCCTGAAGAGTTTAGTCCATTGCCTGTATTTAATCTTCAGTGTCTTAATGGAAAGATGATGTATAATTTAAAGGTGAGAACACAAGAAGATTATACATCTGGTGATTCAAAACGGCTGTCCCCGCTTCTTCCCATATTCTTGAACGGAAGTCATAATAGCTACTGCTTGAGGAATTTGGGGGTATATTTGAAGCGCGGCCAAATCCCTTGGAGTTTAAAGCCCAGGAGATTACTCCTACCCAATCTGTTTTCTGGTGTTCCTGTTAGAAGAATCATTTATTAGCAAGGCTTTGCATGCATTCCCAATGGGCACAGTACATGCGCAACAGGCCACACGGATGGACAAAGTGTGCACCCATACAGACACCAACAGTACTCACACAGAAACTAGCATCATGGTGCCATCCCATTCCCCCTCTCCAGATAATCAGTTCACTAGTGATTTCGTAAATCTTCAGTCTTCATTTGGTCAATCCTAAATTCATGGGTCCTTGATCAGAGAGGTCTGTCCAGGATCCATGTCCACACCCATCTCCAGGTCTGACTTTGTGTCTTTCCAGATTCTGGTCTCATCCAGCTTTGTAGCTAGTCCAGTTTGAGGTACGTTAGTGAGTCATTGCCACACACCTCCACACAGAGAGCAAGGTCACACAGAAAAGAGTGAGCAACAGGGCTCAGGGAGATAGGACGTACTTCAGTGATCAGGTGTGGAACTCAGCTGGGCAGGGGCACTGACCCTTTCCTTGCTTTTGGTTCTCTCCCTGAAACATCCTATAATAAGTTTCACCCATTCTCATAAGCACCTTAAAAAATCTGAGACTACGTTTTTCTTTTTCCCATGAAACCCATGATACTCTTGTACCTCCTCTGTATACCTCCTTACCAGTTACAAAAAGCTGGTGGAACCTCTCCACAGCTTTGAGTGTTGCATTCTGTTGTGTTCCCTCAATCTGTCAGCTGAAAGATCTCTTCTTTGGTGTATTGTCTCTTTTCTTCTTTAGGGTCTGTGTAACTAGCTAGGTTTTAATAATTTTTCTGTCTTTTCTTTTTGTTTTTCAACAATATTCTCACTAAATGTCCCTACATTACAAGTATCTACATATTCTTTACATTTCACACAGCTTCTACCTTCCATATATCCTTATAGTACTTACTAATATTCTGCCATGTTTGAGCAACTATAACTCATGCACTTAAGAAAACTGTTCTACAGCCAAAAAATAGTCAATTCTCTTTACTGGAGTGATTTATGAACAAGATTCTGAGGGTAGCATCACCCAATGTACTTCTAAGCAATACAATGTACTTCTTTTCAGAGCCTGAAGAGAGCAACAGCTACAGAAATTTACTTTGATTTTTACACAGTATTTTACTGGTAGAAGAAATACACTGATATTAAAAGAAAAACACCTCTGGTAACAAAAAATAACTAGCCACTTGGATTGTATCATAATTTAACATGAAGACTCAAGAATTACTCCAGTCCTATGGGCTTTTAAAATACACAGTAATCTTCAGATCTTTTAGTGCTGCTTTGATAGCTTTTCTACAACAGCAACCAAGAGAGTCTGCGTATTCTGCACAGAACTAGTCTTCAGAAAAAGAAAAAAAAGGAGAGCCAGAATATTTTAGCTCCAACAGTCTACATTTCCCAGTGTATCTTCTTGAACAGTTTCTTGGCAATTTCACTGCTGTAGTGCCTTATGTGAGAAGTTGCATATGAGACTTCATTTAACATGAGGTTCTTCAGCAGCAATTCTGAAATTACTGAAAAGCTCAGTTTTCAATAATTATTTCCTCTTACAGAAAGAGGATACTTGATGAACACAAACTGCTACGTAAGGGAAAAAAACAGCAACTGAACAATTTAGTCTCAATTTTTATTAAAATACATTTGCCTGCTTTAGAAAGCCTGTCAAGGTATTCCACAGATGCCAGCCCCTTCCCAGAGACACCTTATCTTTCCCTGTTGTGTCTCTGTGTGCCACAAGCCAGACCAGTTCCTTCACCCTGAGGCAACCAGGATTTTGAATGCACTATGGATTTGAGGGACTTCTTTGATCTAGAGCTTAAAGCAATCAGAAAGTTTGGAGGTGCAATTTATATCTATTTTTTCCTTTTCAAAAATTACATCAGAAAACCAGAAACTTTCCTAGAAAATACAGGGATACATAAAAATGGTTTCTGAATGAAACAGCATAGACTTTTGCAGCCTACAAACATTAAAAACTCCTGTGGAAAGGATTAGTATTGCATCTTACAAAACACAAAAAAGAATGTATCTTCCTAGAAACTGGTGATGATTTTGTTCACTGCATATTCTTAGGAATCTGTAGATTAATGTAATTTCACTCTAAAGACCATCCCCACATACCAATACAGCCAGGCAATCTACAGGTCAAGAAATCCACCAGGTCTCCTACAGCTCCACACTGAAAAGCCCAGGGAAGAAATGGCTGCTCCTGGAGCCAATATTTCAAAGGGTATATATCTCTTGCTAAGATTCATTAAAGTAATAAAGAAGCATTATTATCCAGATAACTATTGGGTTTTGACATTATTTTTCCACAGAGTAGATGTCATTGTTTTCTCAAGTGTGTCTAAAGCCATTGAATACCCCAAATTAAATCTTACCTTGCCTAAAATACTCAGTGTAGATAGTTGATATTAAATTGTCTCCTCCTTTCCTGGTATATGGAGAACAGGACTAGGTAACAGGTGCACAATGTGGACACAGGGATGGCTTAGAAGTGTTCTGTTTTTTAAAAATGATCCTCTGAGTGTACCCTTTTTGTCTTCACATTGTTTATCTCTTCCTGTAGGACTGATTTCTAGTCAGCTTTTTTTCACCTTCTCCTCGCACAACTGCACGTGGCATTTCTCACCACTGAAATGTTAGATCATTTGTGCAATTTGTCCAAGTCATTTGGAATTCTAATGTTATGTTTCAACATGCTTGCAGCTTCACCTGGTTTTCCATCATCTGTGCATTTAATAAACTTGCTTTTTACTTTTGTATCAAATCATTAATATCAAGATTTAAGTAAAAACAGGTTCTGAGCAGACCTACTGTGGATGGTAACTCATTGATAGTTACCCTTCCAATTACAATATTCCAACAAATCTTACACCCACATTGTAGCAGATATTACCCAGAGCATCCTGTAAAAGATTTTGCCTAGATCATGTCTTCCTATCCTGCCTATCAGAGTACTGTAAGGGACATAATTGGAAGTTTTATTATTAATAGGAAACTAGTGTTTCTATGTTTGTGTGTTTCTGTTCTATCTACAAGTCTCATTACCCCACTGCAGAATAAAATTGTACTGATTTGACCCATTAAATTTTATGTAAATCCACATTAACTGCTATTAATCCTGTAATGTTTGACTCTCTTCTCTACTTGCATATGGTTTGGCTACTTGGGTTGAGGTTACTCAGGGTCCACAGTGAAGCTGAAAAATCTGTGAAATACCCATGAAATCCTGCAGCTTGCTTCCTTTTACCATTCTTAGGGAGCATTTAGGCTCCCTCTTGTCCCGATGAATTTTCCAAAATAACTATCAGTGAATGTGTTTATTTCAGCCAGTTCCATAAATGTTTTAGAATTAAATCTATCGGGGCCAGCTGATCTCTAAGCAGTTATCTTACCGAAATGTATTCATACCTCTTTTCCCCTTGCTTTAGGCTGAGATCTTATCCCACTGGTGTAATCAATTGTGGAAGCCAGTTCTGACAGACAGGAGGATTTCGGGAGGCAGGATTCAAAAAGGGCGTGAAATACATGGGTTTTCTTAGCTGCTAATATTCTCTGTAGGGTAATGAGCCAGGATTTTATTCTACTCTTCTGCTAGCATGCTGTGCATTTGTTATTGTGATATGTCTTGTTGGCTTCATGGGGTTTATGCCTTGGTCTTTTGTTTCCGCATGCTTGCCTACGTTATTTTGTATCCAACTTTAGCAATCTGATTTAGTCTTCACTTCCCAAATTGCTCTTTTGGTTGAAGTAACTGGAGAATTCATTAGTTAAATTGATCGCTTCTTAGACTTCCTCTTCACTGCACTATAAGATTGTGCGAAAAATATGACTCTGGCTTAAAAGACATGTGTAGTGTGACATTCTTTTGGAATAGGTGATGCCCAAATCATAGATGAGATGGATACAAATTTAACAGAGGGAGATATATAGCTAATAAAATACAGAGTTATTTAGCTTTTCCTAAAGCAGCCGTACATCTCATTTACACAGCATGCAGAGTCATTGGAACTGTTGGAGTTTATCAATTAAATATTTGAAGATTATTACAGCCATCTTGCCTAGGAAAGCATTAATGCCTTTTTTTGTCTCTCACCTGCTTTTGTAAAGTCTGTTTTATAACCCTACAGCTAGTTTATTAACTTTGTTTTGCAAACAGCACTAATACTAGTCAATTATACTAGCTAGCATTTGACAAGACCTAGGAACACCTCACAGATTACCAACCGAGTCACTACATGAGCAGGAATTTATAGATATGAACAATGCTGGCATTTCCATTTATAAGCATTTCTGACTGGTTTTGTTTGGATTACTTATACACACATGCACGTAAGTGGGACTCATCAGCTCATCCTGGCTTGAAAGTTGACTCAGTCTGGCAACTGAGGCATCTACAGCAGATCAGTTGTTCCTTCGTTAAAAGCCGTCACTCTGGCCTTTTGTAATTTTTATAATTAACATTGCAGAATTCAGTAGTGCTGGGCAAGATTTGGTCCCCTTATGCTGAAAGCATTAAATATCCTCAGTGTTTACATAACAAATTACATCTGTCAAGGAACAGTATCTTATTCCTTTGTAATTAATAATATTTGTAATTTATTTTGGAGAAAAAAAAAAGGCCATTTGCTAAAAAAAGAAAAAAGGTCTAGCAAATAATATGTGATCATGATATCATACATTCAAATAGTGAGCAACAAAGGAATGTCTGTATTACTTGCCTCAGGCTGTGAAATACTGCCACATTTTACCTGAGAAGAAAGTTTTCAAGCATCCATACAACATCCCATTCTTTATCTGTGATCTGGACAGAAGAGACAACTCATCAAACTTCCTTGTCCTGAGATCCACAGTGTATCTCCCACAGCCCTACAGCACTTGCTTGTAGCCAAAGTTTTTGTTTACTGTTTCTCCAGTCTTCAAAACCTTTTATAGCCTTTTTTTCCATGGGATTCACCTCTGGTGTGCCTGATTCAGAGGTGCGGCTGCTCTTGTGCAGAGAAATTCCTTGCCATTTCAGGAGAACATACCATTGCAGAAAACAGCTCCAGTACCTGCTTCAAGAAGGAAAACATAAGGGAAGTTTGTAACTGGAGGTTGAATATGTTCTTCATATTCACAGAACTTAACCTGAGTGTAATGCTCCCAAAGGAACTGACTGACAGTAGAATGGGCTAGGTATAATTTTTAGTGTTTTTTACTTGTACACTCAAAGAATATGCAGGGGAAACCAGTCACTAGTTAGTCACGGTTCTGCTTTTGGGAGGTTCAGCAGAGGTGGTGCTCCAAGCTGTTGTTTGCTACTTTGGCTTCATTGTTTGCTACTCTGCTCTCTGCTCTGTCAGAATCTACTGCTGTCACAAGGCAGATGAAAAGGGTGAGCCAAGGAAGGGTGGAAATTGTCCATCAGCCTAGTAGGTATATGTGCATTTCAGAAAGCCCTTCTGTTCTGTTAGTGATTATGACCTCTTAAAACAATGGGGGCCAAAATGGTTTCTTTCTGCCACAATCCCATGTTCACACAAGTGTGTGCACACATGCACCTTTGTCTAACACACTGGGGAAGAAGATGTAGAGAAAAGTTTTCACAGCTGGGGGGTGGCTTCTCTTATTGTTTCAATGGTAAGATAGGGACCTGGAAATCCTTCAATCCACACCTGTGTCATTTCAAAACTGTATAAATGTTTCTGACCCTGCACCACAAAGGTCCTGGAAGCTGCATCATCTCCTCCAGTTTTGGGGCCAGGGCTGCCCAGTCTCATCCACTGGCAGATAGTAGCAGTAGCCAAGAAGAAAAGCAGGAAGCAATGATCAGGGCTCAAAGTGGGGCCAGAATGCTCCAAAATGACTGAGGAGTGTCCAGCGCTCTAAACAACAGGTCAGTGTTTTCCATGCCTCAGAGACCTGGACCACCCACGTTGCATGGGTGCTCTGGCTGTAAATGGAAGGAGGTAAATGAGCTAGGAGTGGGCAGGAGAGAGGCTGGGATGGAAACATGGACCAGATGGGCTGCAGACATACTCATACAGTGGCAAGTATACAGTCTGCACAAGAGCTGCTATCACCTCTGTTGTAGGGCCTTTTTTTTCCCCTCTTGTACACCTGATTTTCAATGAAGTAGCAGGACTTGCTTCTGATTGCATTAGAACAGACATTTTTGTGTTAAAAGATACAGTCAGGTATCATTTTGTACACCATTTGGCAGCTCCTAGAAAACATTTTTAAATCTAGACACAAAATGAAGCTAGTATTATTTTCAAAGGGAAAACTGCTGAAAGGTTTTTCATTTTATGTTTGGAAACCATCTTATCAGAATGTGCCAGTGGTTAATTTTCCTAACATTTTATGTGTGTAACACAAAGGGACAATAAAAAATTGGGAAAGGTAAAAAGAATCCTAGATTGTTAGATAGACCATATGGTAAGGGCAGACCTTGAAGAACAATAAAGTCATCATCTTCTGGCCTTTAATGTTCATTTGTTTTCCTGTTTATTTGCAGTGTGCCCTGTGGCAGCATTATAAATCTTCTTCCCGTGTAATAACTCTTACTACTTCTTTTCTTGCAATTACAAAAGGTGTTTTATGTTTATCAGCCATTCCAGACAACACAGATCCAATCTAATATATATCTGGAGCAGTAAAAAGATTGAGTGTATCAGTGCCTCATATAGTGTGATACATAAAATCAAACATTAATAAAAGCTTTTGACAATCTCCATCTGCTTGATCTTCACACTTTTCCCTCTGCTTTTTTAAGAGACAAAGTCTTGAAGTATTTCAGCATTTCCTCTAACTCATCTAGTCTGCCAATTTTTGTGTAGATCAGAAGATTTCAATTTATAAGTTACTTTAGTCCTATGACCAGAGCAGAGAACAGTGTTTTTGTTGGGGTCATGGGTGTTACATTTGTGTATCTGGAAAACATATAGAAGATATTTTGGGGCATCTCTGAATCTAAGGAAGAGTTGCTGTAAAGAGTTGACTGTAGGGTCATGGAAAGCTGTGAAAAGTGGAACTACATAGACTGAGGTGTAGGAGGGAAAATGATTGAGAAGATCTTGAATAGACTATCCAGTTATAAGGCTCCACTTGAGCTGAAAATAGAATTACCATTTCACTGTTACAAGCATTAAGTATCAGAGCAATTTTTCGTTGATGCAGTTTGTTCAAAGTCCATCTCAGCAGCTAAAGCATGGGAACTACAGAACTCGATCACAAGATTTCTCTCTTCACAAGTGTAACCTCCCTTAACATAAATCAGATCAAGAAAATTTAGAACTACATATCTAAATTGATATTTATATTTCTACATTTAAATCTCTTAGTAACTAAATTTCACAATTATCTATTCCCCAGTTCGAAACAAATCAGAATTTACCAGGTCTTAAAACCCCTCCTCTGAAAATAGGATGCATGAATCCATAGGCTGCAAATTATCAGATTTTCCTCAGTTCCTGTTCTAGCTTGTCATCCACACATTGCTTACTTCTTCCTTCTAAGCACAAGCATTAGGCTACAGATTTATGCTCCCAGTGAGTTTAATGTGGAGGAAATAGATTTAGAAAAAAAATTTAAAACTATGTATTTTGATATATGAGGAAATGACCTGGAAATTAAACACGTCTCAAGAATTTTCATTTGAAACAGTGAAATCCTTGAAACAACTCAAGTAGTTTAACTAGTTCTTCCATTTCCTAAAAATAGTATTAACCCTAAGATGAAAAAATGATAAACAGAACTTGTTCATGTCATGTTATGAGTAATAATTTAGTGATATTAGGAACTGCCTTAGCCTAGGTCAAACTTTTATTCCTCATGAAGATGTAATCTCATGTCCCACAGTGATGAAAAATCACTTAAATAATTGTAATCTACCGTGCTTTTATAGGTGATGCCATACATGTCACAGAGAAAGTTTTCTTACAAATTTTAATTGTTAAAGATCTTAATTCTGTCATACATTAGCAAGGGATGAGAAGAAACAGTATAAGTCTCAGAAAGTGAATCTATCTGTAAAATAAATGTATTATTAATTCCTTTTCATTTAAATAACTTTTTTTCCTGAATTTTCACAATGTAACAATGCACTTCTTCACACTATCAAAGCCAACTAGTTCCAAAACAAGCATCTGCTTTTTGTGAATGAAGATCAAACGGGCAATTTTAGTTTCATTAATTTCCTTAAGGAGGAACTATAGCCTATGGTTGCATCAACAAAACAACTTAACAAAATATCATTGGACTATGGGTTGATGTCAGTGCAGGAAGTATGCTTTATTAAAATAGAGGATATGGGTATTTCTGTAATTCAAAAAAGGAGCCCTGCTAAAGACTCTAAGAATCAAAGAGAAATGATAAGTGTCTAACAGAATGTTTCTCTCACCTCACCAGTGTGTTCAACACTGGTTCATAAACACAGAGTAGGATCAAGTAACCTATTCACATTTTATAGACTGAAAAAGTGTTATTACTGTTCTGCTACAATGGTATTCCCTGGAAAATTCCTAAGGAACTTTCTTGCTGAAGTCACTCTGAGGTAGTCTTTTTCTGAATCAATCCAGAAGGAAATGTCCAAAGAGGTTTTACAACACTTTTACTACTGTTCACATCACAGATGTCTCAAATAGCTTTAAGGAGGTTTTCAAGACCTGCTTGGACAAAGTCTGTAGCATCCAGATTTGTATCAAACATTGACCCACATCTGAGAAGAAGGTTGGGTATAGGCCGTCTCCCGATGTCTCACTACGTCCTTTCCCACTATCACTCTGTGACCTCAATCTGATATTTAAAATCTTTGTTTACAACCAAAAACCTAAGCAGAAATGTGGTAAGGTATTCCATTACTTACAAATCAAAATAAATGTTAGGAGCCTGAAGCATTATTTACTTTTGATATATCAGCGTAGTTCAAATGTGGCCTCTGGAACAGATGGGGCCTGCGGGATGCTTCTGATGGACTCCTGCTCTCCTAGAGAAGAGTGAGTAACAATTGTTGACAAAAATTAGTGCCACCTTAACATCCAAATACCTCCATATTCTTTTTTTGTCCCTTTGTATAGCAATCTGTTTCTCTATTTCATATGATCCACTAAAATGTCTTTTGTTCTCATTCAATGCTTCCATATATTCTGCTGGGTCAAATTTAATTTCCATGTTCTACTTTATGATCACTGAAATTCTTTTATTCTTTAATGACCAGAAAGAAATTGGGTAATTGTAATTCTGTCTTAGAAATTGCATTACACTAGATTTTGTTTAAATTCTAGATCTGCACGTCTTCTCCCATATCTGTTAGGACAAAATGGTTGGAAAAAAGGTCGAACTATGTCTTCTCATAATCCAGACAAAACCCATTGTTCAAACTCAGATTTTTCTTCTTTTTATGCACAATTTTGATTACAATGTTAAAAAATGTATGTGCGGGGGCTTGGGGGAGAGGGGAGGAAGGGAAAGTAAAAATTCAAGGGTATTTAATGAGGCAGTCTGCTAAACCATGAGACAATATTCTGCTGTTGAAGCTACCATCCTTTTTCCATTTTTCCATACATACCTACACTGGTGATGATCAAACTGTAATTTTTTCTTGATGAGTAATTAACTTGTGCTAACAGCTTTATTAATCCACATGGAATTCTTGTGATAACAGGATAATTTCTCCAAAAGACAATGAAACCTCGTATTTACTTTACTCTCTCCACTGCTTTTGTCCATCATCCACCTGGATACTCATCACTAATGAGAATAAGTAAAGAAAGGCCTTCTTGTGTTTCTTGGGCAGGCTTTTCAGTGAGACTAAACACATGTGACATCATACCAAAGGGTCGCCTCTGTCATCCTTGACCCTTCTACCATCATGTTCACCACTGGACTTTACCTGCACAATCCAGTCATTATTGTTATTTACTTCCTTCTCATCTCTGTAGATCACATATTCCATAAGTCTTAAAAAAGACCTCATAGCCATATTCTTCCTTCCAGGCCTTTCCCAACAGAGGGCAAAGAATAACTCTGGTTGTTTACTTTAGCCTCTTTCAGACTAAGCAAAGAACCTCTCCAACACTTTCCTCCTATTTTCTTGTAATCTCTAATTCCAGTGTTTGTCACCATTTGTGGTACCAGTACCAAAATCTATCTGAAATTATTCATAAACTAATAGACATGAATGTGTTTGTATTATAGGTACAAAGGAGTCTTACAGAAACAGCAATGCTTCAAATGGAGAAAACAGAAATATCAAAGCAAAATAAAAATATCTTTTTTTTAATTATTAGATTTTTATTTTAACTTTTTTTTTAAAGAATCTTTGCCTGTAACAAGACAGATCCTCTCCTGCTAGCTACAAATCTCCTATTTCTTAGTTTTAAAACTAAGACTTTGAACAAATCAGTAGCTGTCACAAAAAAAAATGTATTGGTGAATATTTTCTGTCAACTCCCTCTGTACCTTTTCCAGACTAAGATGGCCTCTGTAGCAACTTCCTGAAAGCGTAATCTGAATTATGTTACAAACAATCCCTTTTTTGTTTAATCAGGTGGTTGCTGCTTTACCTTTTCTTTCTGAATCATGATGTTTTGTCCATTATAATGTTCATTTCAGCCTGATGGATGAAAGTCTGAGGTTCCCTATCCATGAATATATTCCTATAGCACCATCATGCGAGTGTGCTGCTGAATCAACGATCAGAATTCCTTTGGAAAATCAATATGTTGTTTCATTTGAACTGAAATATCACCTTAGCTTCCATTTATGTAAACCTCAGTGCTCTTTGGAGGTTACTTTGCATAGCCTTTTTTTTTTTTTCAGAATATAATGAAAAATTAATTCAAATTGGCTAAGCATTGTTAGGAACCAAAATCTGGTTGAAGAATTCTATGTGTGGGAGGTAACACTGACCATGAACTTCAGGAACAAGAGTTGTTGGTCACACTGCAGAGAATAAAATTTCCTTATTTTCAATTTACTTAAATAATTTAACTCCATTGTAACTTGCAAGTATTGGGTACAGAAAAACAATAAGTTGAAAATAATAAACGCAGAGCTAATATAAGGCATCTAATAAGGAGTTTAGATGCAACTAAAAATATCATACATTTTGAATAGTAGAGGCTGAAAAAAAAAAGTTGAATCATTTCAGTTTAACAACTTTCACAATGATTAAAAGCATTAAGAAATGAATGATTCATGGCCAGTTAATACTTGCATTTTACAGTAATACATACTTTCAGGAATATGAAACCAAATTGCCTCATAACATTTGTTTCAGCATAAAAAAGTACTATCAAGTAAATATATTATAGTGTCAGTTGGCAAGGAAATACTGCATATCCAAGGTTGCTGAAGGTTCAATAACCAGTAAATATCAGCGCTATTTGAGGGAATAACATCCACCCTCAGCAAGTACGCCGATGATACAAAGCTGGGAGGGGTGGCTGACACACAGGAACACTGCGCTGCCATCCAGCGAGACCTGGACAGGCTGGAGAGCTGGGCAGGGAGAAACCAGATGAAATTCAACAAGTGCAAGTGTAAAGTCTTGCACCTGGGGAGGAACAACCACATGTATCAGTACAGGCTGGGGGTTGACCTGCTGGCGAAGAGCTCTGTGGAGAAGGACCTGGGGGTCCTGGTAGATGACAGGTTAACCATGAGCCAGCAGTGTGCCCTGGTGGCTAAGAGAGCCAATGGGATCCTGGGGTGCATCCGGAGGAGTGTAGCCAGCAGGTCAAAGGAGGTGATCCTCCCCCTCTACTCTGCCCTGGTCAGGCCCCACCTGGAGTATTGTGTCCAGTTCTGGGCTCCCTGGTATAAAAAGGACAGGGATCTCCTGGAGAGAGTCCTGAGAAGGGCTACGAAGATGATTAAATGCTTGGAGCATCTTCCCTATGAGGATAGGCTGAGTAAGTTTGGACTCTTCAGCCTTGAGAAGAGAAGACTAAGGGGGGACCTAATTAATGTCTATAATTATCTGAAGCAGGGGTTGCAGGGGGAATCAGCCAGCCCCTTTTCAGTGGTCTGTGGGGATAGGACAAGGGGCAATGGCTGCAAGTTGGAGCACAGGAAGTTCCGCACCAACATGCGGAAGAACTTTTTCCCAGTGAGGGTGACAGAGCCCTGGCACAGGCTGCCCAGGGAGGTGGTGGAGTCTCCTTCTCTGGAGATATTCAAGACTCGTCTGGACGCCTATCTGTGCAGTATGAGCTAGGGAGCTGCTTTGGCAGGGGGGTTGGACCCGATGATCTCTTGAGGTCCCTTCCAACCCCTACAGTTCTATGATTCTATGATTCACTGTGATGAATGACAGCTGAACAACTGGCCAAACAAACCCCCTTCAACCATAAAGCAAGCTATCATAAAGCAGATATGTTTATTTAAACCCTTTTAAATACAGGATTTAAATAGTTGTGTCATCTAATGAGGAGACAAGCCATGTATTCATATAATGAAGAGAACCCTGTATTAATATAAACTGATATGTGATATTACATTGGGTGATGTAAAAGTTACCCAGTGATACATCTGACTCAAAACTCTTAAACTTTACCTGCTAAAATATAATTACATTCTTAAGTTGAGTCATATGCCCTGGAATGAATTCTGTCTAAAATAAAACATAAGAATAAATGGCTGAATGTGGTAAGAAATAAGACTGTGGCAAGACTGTGGGAAGTGCATGATAATGCAAAAGGAAAGTGAAATAACCTGAATCATGTATTCAGCAGTCAGTAAGGAACATGTTGGAGGAACAGAAATTTGTAAATAATTCTTGGGGAAATTACCTAAGAGTTAACAAGATCATATGATTTCAGAATAATTTTACTTTGGGTTGCATCTGTGCTGCAATCTTGCTACATCTGAAAAAAAAAAGGCATTTTTCATATGCTATACTAACCTGTTACACTGAAATATTTGAATTTCCTTTAACCAATAGAAAAGATTATTCAGACATGATCGGTAAGACCCGCACTGTTCTGCAACATTCATGTAAAGGTAGGTACAAAATGCATAGTTCTTCAAAAGCCCCCCCCAACCTGTTTATCAAATTAAAATATATTTCGAGCTATCATAGGGCTAGTTAAAGAGAATTTAAATTTCAATTACATTCTACATCAGTAGTCACGGGGGAAGCATAGCGTCTGCGGTTTACTTAGAGCAAAAACGTGGTTTTACTGAGCAGCATTGATTAGTCAGCAGCAGCTGTATTCTGGCAAGCAAAGCAAGAGCAAAAACTTTTCCAGGAATGGATGAATGTAGATTGGACAACAGCTGCTGCAGTGTGAACAGTGTCCTTTGTCTCCATGGTCTGATGTCCTCTTATTTCGCAGCCAAGTCTGCTAGCTCTTCAGGCCTTCTGCTGCAGCCCACGAGGGCTGATTTGTTCAGTGACATGATTTAGCAGATCTGGAGTCACATTGGATTGCTCCATTTTACTTGACCTTCTATACAACTGCCTTTATTCCAAAAGGATAAATAAGCCTGGTGAATTATCAATATTCATATGGCAATCTCATTGTAATGGTGTGTCAGATGCTAAACAGGTTTTAAGTAGAGATACTCAGACTTAGTCACCATTTTGTAGAAACTAGGAAATACGTGTCAAAATAACAAATGATAAAAAAAAGAAAGAAACCAGTTTAGAAAATTAAAAGCCATGGCCAAAATGCATCAAATACCTTTTTTATGTAAGAAACTACTAGGTAAAATATAATATGTTGTCATAGGGACATATGTCATGGGGAAAAAAAAAGGCTATTTCTGTTTTTCAGTTTTTTAAAAGATGTTGATTTTCCTTTTTGCTTGTTGGTTTGGGGTTTTTTGTTGTTTTGGTTTGGTTTTTTAATTTAATAAATACAAACACACATGGGGAAAGAAGAATCTAGTAGCAGAGGAGAAATATTATTTTTTATGTTTATTTTTTCATTATTTTTAACATCCAAGACTGGAGCTCAAGCACAATAGATTCTATCACCAAAGTCCTTCCCTGGGATCCTGGGAAGATAACAGAGAAGAAAGGCCTCATATTAATCTGGAAGGGGGTTTTGCTAACTTTATAATGAGCTAATCTGGTAACAGATTAGGTGAGCTCAGGGCTGAAGAGAGATGAGCTCAGGGCTCACAAACAGAGGCCAAATTCTTCAGAGTGAAAAAAAAAAGATTCTTACTGGCCTTCCTAATAGCTGGATTCTGTGTTCACCTGTTCCTTTCAAACTGCTTTTAAAAAGACCATTAAAAAGGCAATGATTAAGGGTGGATGTTGAACAGACTATGTTTCCAACAGACCAATTTTCATTCATTTCCATGCTGCTTTTTTTTTTTACCAAAGGTGGCTTCAGTACAGTCCTTTTATGGTATCCACGGGCTGATATAATTTGTACTTAGACTATCTTTTTTCTCTTTTCTCTCTGTTTTGTACTTTGCCCCCTCAGTAGATGTTATTAACAGTTATCGGAACATTTTATAAACTTCCCTTGGCTTTGCAGCACTTGAACTCACAACTGGGATAGACCTCATGAGCCTCAGTTATTACAGTCGTCAGAAATAGATCCGTTATTTTCTCGGTGTAAAGCTGATTCAATGCTACAGTTAACAAAATTGAAAAAAAATGAAAGCACTTACTTCAGCATCGCTGGGCTTGACATTTCTAAATAATCTTCGAAACTCCCTTGTCATTTCCACTGTCGCTCAAGGGTCCAGGCTCCGGGAAGATTAGTCAGTAAACTACTCCATTATGCAGGAGACTACATAGAGTGAGGAAGGGTCAAATCTGGACCAAGAGGAGCTTCTCATAAAAGGTGAAGTTTGTCATCTTTGTGGTATTACATAAATATGAAACTTAATATTATATCTTATGAACCTAAGCTACTCTGTTTGCTGATGACTAAACTCTTGAGTTATAAATATAACTTCAGTGAAACTCTGAAGTAATGTCTGGCACTGGAAGTTTTCTAGGACTTAGCTAGATAATGGCCTCATCCCTTTTTGAAGCAGAAGTGATTCAGTAATGTACTCAGCACATTGCTCCTGTTAGGAACCCTGAAGCGCAAACAAGTTGTTTAAAAAATGCTTATTACTGTTGGTGTGGGAATCAGCCCAGATACAAAAGAGATGGAATCCAACTATTATTTCTCTTGCACTTGTTCTTGAAGTCTAGAAAGAAAAAACTTGGAGAAAAGTAACTTTAAAAACTCATCAGGAGTCTTGCCTGACTAAGGCCTGCACTGTTAGTCCCATAATTGCATAAACTGTTAATTAAATAAGACAACTAATGACAAATGACTGACAGGAGCTAAACAGAAGTAAAAAGCAGCTGCTGTTTGGGACTCTGCCATATGTGGTCTTCATCCCACTCCAGCAACAATTTCCCATATTACCCTCTCTTCACTGCTCAATGCAGGCTCAGACCAGTAAGTCACGATTCTTCCCTGGTCTGACTTGGTTAATTTCTGAGATAAAGAAGAACAAGTCTTTTTGCTCCCTGAGGAACAAGCTTTGCTGTGATGAAGAAGTAAAAGAAGGGTCAGGTAGGAGACAGGCTGACAAAGAAAAGAAGAAAAGAGACTTTCCAGCAGAGGAGAGGAAGAAGAAAATGGAGGCAGACAGGAACAGGAATCCCCAAAGAAATGAATGATGTCAAAGAGAATGTAAGAGAAACCTGGAAGTTAAATACTTGGGAAATATGAGAGCTGGTTGCAAACATCACAAATCTCTCTAAGTTTTTGCTAGTGGGGACTACTGGGAAAGAACTGACAGTCCTGAAGTCAAAGCAGAATCGGAGAATAGAAAAATGAACTGCCTGGAAGAGAGAATAAGAAAGATAGATATAAGAGGGAAAGACGGGAGAAAGGATTCTGATAGAAACAAATTAAAAAACTACAAATGGCTATTATTGAGAACAAATATTCCAACTGAAATAGCTCAAGCATGACTGACCTAGATGTTAAAAGGAAAAGAGGCCCTGAAATCAGATATTAATCAAATTAATTTTGGGAAAGGATTGCAAAAAATTAGTACCACTGCAACAACATAGAAATATTCTATAGATTCCAGGAATTTAAATCTGTGGTTCTTCATATTACATATAATAACAGTATTTATATTTGTGTACTTACCAGATTTTTACTTTCTGAAATATGAGTAGTAAAAAAAAAATATTGCTGAGAATAGTACTGCTGTTTCTATTTAGGATAACCAAGAAATTTTGTCACTAAAGAGTCATAGAACGTCAAGAAATAAAGTTATTCCAGAAGGCTAAGTACTGAGCACACAGTCCAATGCCTTGAGCTTGTTCAGCTTAAATTAAAAAGAAGGATAAACAAACATGCTGCTGAATAATGTTTTCTGGTTCAAAATCATGGATTTGAAGTATTTAAAGATATTCAGAGAGATCAGACTGAAAAGATTTAAAGATTCTGGAATGATGTGAAGGAAACATACACATAGTACTTGGAGTTTTTTGTCAAGCATAAGGGAGATTCTGTAGGGGAGAGCTCTAGATTCAGCTGGAAACTAGACAGCTGAAACAGGATACTAAGAAAAAAATGGAAACCTGTAAGGGTGAAAAAAAAAAAGATTGGTTATCAAGGAAGCTTATCAGGGAGATCAGAAAATTAAGAAAGAAGATGATAATTAACTAAAGTCAAGCTCATCCTTGTCAGTGAAGAAGGGAGTTCAAATATGACTCCAACCTAAATTTTCACTCTGATTTTGATTGCAGAAAATGGGACATTGCTGGATATGCAACAGGAGTAGGATGGCTATGAGAATGATGACATGGAAGTGGAAACTGATAGGTCATATAAAATGACAGGAAAAACTGAGGAGATGAGTATCTCCTCATCAGAAACCCACTCGGTGTAATGAGTGGACTACCTGGTGGGATGCATTACCTCCAGTTTTTAGATTTCTCAGTACAGAAACATAGGAAAGTGTGCACATGAGTCTGGTAGCAATAATCTTTACTAAAAGTCAGATGTATGGCATCAAAAGTAGTTCATGAAGCAGTAACTTTTCAGAAGGAAAATGTTATCTGGGCAGCTGCAGATAAATTACTTTGACCTCTGCAGTGTGCAAAACTCGGAATATATTGTCAAAGAAAAAGCAATTAAAACCAGAG
Source organism: Laterallus jamaicensis coturniculus (assembly GCA_022605575.1). Lineage (NCBI taxonomy): Eukaryota > Metazoa > Chordata > Aves > Gruiformes > Rallidae > Laterallus > Laterallus jamaicensis. The sequence goes on from JAKCOX010000120.1 coordinate 931,565, forward strand.
AGGCAAATAGAAATTGGTATAAAATGCAAGAACAAGAAGGTCTTGCTAGTAAGGACTGATAAAAGAATTTTCTTCTATAAATGAAAGGTTCATGAAAAGAAAATGACAGTAGAGGAGAAAAGTTTGAGTTCATCAAGATGGGTTATAAGTTATCAGAGCGGTCCAGAGAAAGGAAATGCAATTAAACATATCAGAAGAATTTTCAGGAGAGTAGGTATTAATGCAGGGTCATAGAAAATTATTATGAAGAGCACTACATTGTGATGATCCACTTTCAAGAAAATGAAATTTGTATTAAAAGGAGTATAGAACCTGTACAGAGAAAGGCCAGAATTTTCTGCAAACAATGACTAATAGAATACAGGTTAACAATTTCACTAAATAAAGGCCAAATGATACACACCTAATCCCTCTGTGAGAGACCTTCGCTTCCCTCTGCTTTTCTAGCGAAAACTGTGGAGGAATTTCTAAATCTGAAAGCTAATATTGGTACAAGAACAAAAATAGCTGTATGCCATGCACAATTTTAGGTTGGAACTAAGAAAATTTTGTTTAACAAAATGAAACTTTGAACTATTTTTCCAGTAGGAAGTGGGGTGAGAGAACTCAACAGTTTTCAGAAGAGAACTTGGTTGCTTTATGAAAACTATTTAACCCAGCTGCTTGGCATAGTTGAAGACTCATTCAGTCTAAATGAGTTTGAAGATTTTTTTCCTTTTGATATTTTTATGAGCTGCTTTTTATTGTAACAACAAATCATTGGTTTGGGTTACGATTCAATTGAAATGGTCAAATACAGTCAGGTATTTTTTACTATATTCATCCTTTTCATCTTATTGCTAGCATTTGTTTATTTATGCCAAGCAAATTTTCTATCTGAAAGGTACGATACGGTCCATTGGTAGATTTAGGGTATTCAATGGTCTAGATAAATTTGGAGTGGTTATTCCCATGCTTCTCCAGTCTTATTTGTAAAAGAACAAGGGAAAAAGAATATAAGCCCTCTGACTGTCACAAGTAGTAGACCCTCCATTAATTGATTAATAAAAACTTCACATAACTAATTTTTATTCCAGTAGTAAAATGTAGTGAAAATGCACTGCAATGGTGGTTTGACCATGTAGGATAAAAGAGATTCCTGTTATATTATAGTAAATGAATTGAGAAAATATAGAAAAAGCTGAATTATTATAGGTCATAATTCAGTGACAAGAAGTAAATAACAAAACCTCTCCAGGAGCATAAGTGTTTTATACTGACTACCCATATATAAACATACTGATTGATATATGCATGTAGGCTAGTTCTTTTGCTGAAGCTTGTCGTGAGGATTCACACATTCGTCTTAAAGATCTTGACAGTCATAGAAAGATGTGTCCAAGTGGCAACTAGCTTCTTAAGAAGCCTTTTTTCTAAGGAGCGATAAAGACTCACTTTGGTGTCAGTGGAAGCATGAGAAAGATGCATTCCTTGCTCAAAAATGAAATAAAATATATTATAGCTGTGCTTGGTGCATTCTGTTCCCCAAAAGATGCTTTTAGTCATTTCAACAAATCCCAGTGATATTGTATGCTATCAAAAAGTGAAAATGAGTTCCTAAGCCAAGCTTGACATAATGCACTTCTTATTGCAGCATGGATATATTCTGGAGAGAAGTATTCCAGATGCAGTCTGCCTCTTTTTTTTTGTTTTCTTTTGACAGCTAAGCATTTGGAGCCTCAGCATTGGGTGACTGGCCTTCTCTGTCTTGGTTCTCAAAGGTAATTAGAAGGAGGTGACCAGGTCTGCAAAAGACTCCAGCACTAACAGGTGACTGTGTGCTACGTGAGTGGGCATCAGGAGCAGTATCTATTGTTCAGTGGTAGACATGCATATTCACACACAGTATTTATATATCTCTCTATATATGGACTGCATACCTCCATGTGTATTTTTATATATATGCACAGATACATAGAAAGACACACACATATATATATTACATACGTCTTTCAGGCAGAGGTGGAGGATCATGTTAAAAACACCAGAACACCAACAGTCACCCAGGGTCCTCTTTACTTGGAGGAGCTTCTGAGGCATCTGAATGCATTGAGTCGCAGTTGCCATGTTTTAAGCATGCCTCATATGCCACTTTCTTTTTTCTTTGTTTTCGTTTGCTCAATCTAAGACCTGGGTTGTAACTAAATGTTTATCCAGGTATGATTAGATATATGAAAGCATACAATTTTTTGGAGAACTTTCCAGTTAAAAACAAAACCAAGCAAACAAAAGCTCTAGCATGTGCAGAAATTTACAGGCTAAATTAAAATTTGAATTATATTAAGCTAAAGAAGAATATTGCTTTAAAATAATGTGAATATGTAACTCTTCCCCCTCCTTTTTTTTTCCTTTTATTTAATATAGACCCAGCATGAGGACAACTTTTTTACAGAAATCTTGCCTTTTATTTCTCTTCCTGATTAGTGAAACAAACTTTAAAGAAAAAAAAAGGCAAAATTAATTGAAAATGAGAAGAAATTTTAAGTAAACTTCTGAAAAGTAAATGGACTGTACTATTCTTTGAATAATTTGTTAGATGCATTTTTTCCCCCTTTATAGCTAGTTTATTACTTGTTTCATGTACTTGAGTTAGTAAGAAATGCCATGTAAAACACAACAAACCTCATGGATATTCTTAGATGTGAAAGATGTTAAGTCAGCTGACACTAACATTGTGTTTTTCACACAGGATACATTGAATCTCATAGCTGTAGTTCCTCCAGAACATGAATCCATGCAATGACCAACTTCAGGAGAACTCTCATGTCTTTCAAGTTGACTGAAACTGAGTACTACTAGAAGCCTTCTGGTCCGTGGTGTGGAGATGTACATGGACAAATGTTGTGCTGTAAAGAGGCAGAAGCATTTGCAGCAACTGCAGACTGCAGCAGCTTTTGCACTGTTTTGCTTAGTTTGTTGTGTGAGGCTGTGTGACTGTGTCCCTACCTGACTTTGGTGGCTAGCTAAGATACATGTGTGTTACACCTCTTTTAGGGAAAAAACTACCTTTCACTGCTTTCAGTAGCCTCTCTCTACCATCTCCACAGATGTGCCTTAATGATGCAGTCTGGCCTGCAGTACTGCAGCTCTCAAAAACTCCATTTTGACATAATAGTTGTTATTATTAGAATGGCTTCTCTGCTACATTAAATCCTCTTACATTCTACTTCTTCTCTTTTTTAACTTTATTGCTTATTGTGGTGGCTAATTTTAATTTGACACATTTATCCAAAACAAAATATGGCATAAATAAAAACACAAAAAAGAGAGGCATATTTATAAACAAATTAGATAATATTTGCAAAGTACTTGAAATGTGGTTTGCTAAATCAGTGCTACGTATTATCAACCTGAAATAATTAAATCATAAATAACTAGGATTTCTTGTAATTCTGCTTCACATTATGCAGCTTGGCAAATTGTCAAGAACCATTCCGGCTCTTCACCAAAGCATGACATCTACCATTCAGCAGGAAATTAAGTTACTTCTATTTTTCACCAACAGGTGGTACTCTGAATTTCTGTATTCCTTAAAATATTCATGTTGCAATATGGATTTTTCTTAATGTGGATCTGAGGAAAACTACTTAGGAAGGAATTTTTTTGTTAGCAACTTTAAATGAATTTGCCCGTTCTAGTGATAAAAAAAAAAAAATTAAAGTGCCCACATACATATAGTGGCTCTGAAAATTTTACTGGTTTGCTAGCATTTTTATGGGTCTTCCAAAATATTTTTGTGTACTGTGAAGCACCACTGGGTACTTTATCAACAGCTAGTCATGATTAGCTGTCAGTATATAGACTGAATGTCCCCTCTTTTCCTCAGGCAATCACATTCTGTATTTTGTTCCAGATATTCACACATAATTTCTTAAGCCTTCCTATTTTGTTCAGTTACAAAGTGTCTGAAAATATCAGGATATTAAGAAACAAAAAATTAAAACGTAAACCAATTAAAAATTTGCAATTTTGCAGTTATTAAGTACAACATACAGTGGGAAATAAGACGTAATAAAGTAAAACCCAGAAGCAACAGGTAGAGGTAAGAGTAGGCAGACCTCTAGTTTTGATTTAAATGTATGGTAGACAGAAAAACATTCTGAATTATGATTCTCTGGAAATTGGTCCGAGTTTTATGTTACAAATTATGGAGGATTTGAAAATGCCAGCTGTGGTAAAATTATGCATGTAACAATTGTTTTATACTGACAGATCACTCATGAGGAAAAATAGCTTAAATGGACCTTATCCATAATAAAAGTCTTATAATTCAGGATAGGCACTCATATTGCTCATCACACGTACATAGAGAAGTTAGTATATACCCTTGATTCCACAGATTTCAGGGTTAGATAGTCAGGAAGATGTGTGCATTCAGGTGGGCTTTTTACTGACTTTTGCGTCCACAAATACGGGGAATTCAGGTTCAGACAATCACTCATAGGCACAGAATGGTGAAGCATGCAGTGTTTCTGCAGTCCCAGAGAAGCTTTTGGCTGAAACTACCTTATATTTTAGAAGTGAAAAGAGCAGGATGAAAATAAATTAAGGGAAAAAATATAAAATTACTCTTCTCCTAGCATTATGCTTTTGATTTATTGCTACATTTAGAGACTGTAACATCAAAGTCACCACATCACTGAGTAAACTATAGAAAGTGATTCTCAACAGTTTTCTGTTTACAAAACTTCATCTTTTATTTCTGAGTCATGGTAATTTATGGATTCTATCATTAACTTTAATGTATGAAATGTGTTTGTGCAAGAAATTTCTTTGTAAGAATATGATGGACGTTACACCTTTGTTCTGCAATGTAGTAACGAAGATACGTGACAAAAATTTCATATGACCAACAGATTCACTTTTAGCTCTCATACCTGAGAGCTTTGAATGTAGAGATCATGAGTTCTATTTTCAGTGTCTCTGTACAGAATCACAGAACCACAGAATCACAGAATCATAGAACGTTGGAAAGGACCTTGAAAGATCATCAGGTCCATTAATTTTAATACTTGCTGGCTAATTGTATGTATTTTTTGCAGGAGAAGAACCTAGATCATGCTAGACCTACACGAACCCTTCAGAGATTAAAACTCAGAGATAGTTACAGGTTCTGCGTTATGGGATTTCACTAATACTCATGGGATAAAGCTAGACTTACTGTGCTCTGAAGTATTAAAGAACTTACCTTAAGTCTGTGGCTATCTGGGGCGACACTTTTAATTTCTGATCATCTAGGCATCATGAACTTAAATGTTAGACACATTCAACACCCAAAGCATCTTCCCACAATAGGGTTTAGAAAAGTGACCTGTCTTGAAAGAGTGGTGACTTTAAAAAATTGTTTTCTTGTATCGTGGAATCATTCTTATTCTTGTTTGATTATTTTGGGATGTGTTTTCCATAGGACAGTGAAATGTATCTCTAAAAACCAACAAGGAAACAGTAAGACCTACATAAAAGTACACGATATCACACAACATGGATACTTCAATGAACAGGGAAAATTGGACCAGGTTTTTATGCTTTGTATCTTTTATTTCCCTTGTCCAAAATGTATTTTTCTTAAGGTATGTTATGGAATTAAAAAATATATAACAAATAGGTGTAGTCTGTCTCGCTGGTCTGAAGACAACAGGAAGAGGAAACGACTTGTGTTACAGGAAGAAAAAATTACTTCTATTGGGTGCCTCCCTGAGCACTATCTGTAGCCACACAAAATACTTAACCTACCTCAAACTGGATGACAGTTCAGAAAGCTTTTGAGTTCTTTTCATCACAGCTGCTGTATGCTATCTGCATACACATATGGGTTTTTCAAACTCATCCCTGCTGCACATGACAGACAATTGGGTTGGAAATAACATAGTTACCTGAGTTCTCACCCTGTTTTAAGTTTCCCATTGTTATCTGCAATGCCAGCTTTTATGAGGGTGCTGTGATTTTCAAGCTGTTACTTAATTTCGGATCTCTCAGTCTGAGCTGGCAGGCATCTGTTTTAGTTGATGTTTCATAGGGGGAGATTTTTGAAGACAAATAGTAGGTGAGAATCAAGATTCTCTGCAACAACTAAGACAACACGTAAAGTTTCATGAATATGTATGGAGGACTTTAGAAAAGAAATGGAAAAGCACACTTCAGCAGGGTGATGGCATCTAAATCTCTCCTGAATGTCAGCATTGGACAACAGAGGGTAAATTATCACAGTGAAAGCACTGCTGCTATTTTGCTGTCTTAATTCCAGTACTCCAAGTGATTTGGGTGTTTGTGACTATATCTATTATATCCTAGAGTGTGATATTTGTTAGGTGGGACCAAAGAGAGCATTGTGGTTGGGGTTTTTGTGTGTTTTGTTGTTGTTGCTGTTGTTTTTTGTGGGTGTTTGTTTTTTTTTCTGTCCAGGCTTATCAAATGCCTTAACTACCCAGGTAGGTTTTTTTCAAAGGGACTTTGAAATTCTGTTCCCTTTAAAATAAACAGGCATTTTGCCACTGCTTTTAGTAGATACAGGTATCTACAGCCAGCTAATGATGGGTTGTGAAAATAGCAGTGAACTTTTATTTTTACTTCTCTTTCTTTGAATGTGAACTTTGCTGAGAAAGTAATAGTAAAGCTAATTTTCTCATCTGAGTTTTGTTAGTTGCATTTGGTTCATTTTTCTTGCCTCTTTGAATATCCCTGAAAATCGAGTAGCTTTTTTAGCATCCTTTTTTGTTTCTTTTTAAGAAAAGATCCTCGGAAAAACTCATTTTTACATTAGATTCAAGTACATTGTAGTCGGCAGAGTCAAAAGCAAGCTTTGATTAAACTTCTTGCTTTCTCCACCACTATTTGTGTGAACATGAGCTTCAAAATTGGCTAATCAAAAAATATGCTGGAACCAAGAGCTTGTAAAATCTTTTATCCCTGAACATGCAGACTATATCAATGCTGTTCTGTAATAAATGTAATTTTTATAAGTTCAGGGTATGATCAGGTTTTCTTGAGCTCTTTTTATCAAGTGGATTAAAAATAGCAAAATCAATCGCAGTTATGCTTTTGCTTTGTTTTGGCTTGTTTTTCACTGAAGAAAATTTGCCTATTTCATAGCTTGTTGCTGAAGTTGTTTAGCAGCATGACTATTTTCCAGAAAATGAGGAAAATTATCCACCAACAATATCTCTGTTAGTATACCTCAGTATTGGGCTTTGCTTTCGGAAACTTCTTGAGGGAAAGAATAAGTAGGAACAAAGAGTGAAAGGCAATTATCCTAGTTATCAACATGTTTTTAGTAAAGGTAGATTATGACAGTCAAATAATTTTCGTTTCTTTTTTAACATTTCTTATTTCTCAGAGAAGGGATCTAATCCAGAGAATGTCATCGATCTTGATTTATGTTAAGCATCTGCTACATGACTCCTATGCAACTGTAAAATGAGGTGTGGATGACAGAGATGCTCGCTAGTCATGAGGTAGGTAAAAAACAAACAAACAAAACCCCACCCAGCAAAAAGGGAGAGGTTGACAGTTGTCAGAAGTGAGTGGGATCATCTTTTTGGCAACGCTAGTGGGACTGGTTCTCATTAATAGATGCAGTAGCGGACACCAAGTAAAGAAAAACTGTGGCTTTATTGAACTGGGAAGACAAGAAAGCTGGAGAGTATTGTTGATATTACGGAGGACTAAGCCATGGAGCGGTGGGAGTAGAATGATATTGAACAATGAAAAGTCAGGCACTGAGGGAGAGAGAAACAACTGCCATAGACTGGACAGCTGCCCACAGGGAAACAACAGAGAAGAAGTCTGCATGCATGGGCACCAGAGAAGGCATCTGAGCTTCCAGCATGAGACAGGTGTGAGAAGAGCTATTACTGTTCTAAAATATATTTGGCAAAGCAGAGAGCTTGGACAGAAAACTCTGTCATCTCATTGAGACATGGGCAGGACCTCCTCAGGTATAACATATAAAGCTTTGGCTAGCCTTTTCCCAGAAACAAAAATTTGATCTGAAGAGACTGTGGTTTACTAGATTAATTAAAGGGGAAGAGTATCTGTCTAAGAAGTTACTTTAAAAGTATCTGGCTTATTTATCCTAGCAAAACAGATACTGAGGGACACATTGTGGAATAAATATAAATTTCAGGAAAAGAAAATAGCTACAGAAATGTAAATTTTCCACAACAATAATTGCCACCTATTATTTGTGGTGGTGCGGTGGTGGCGGTATTATTATCATCTTCCAAAGATTTATGCTCAAAAATAATCTTTCAAAACAGCATAACAAAACCAAAGAATCTTAACACAGAAGATGACAAGTTTATGGAAAAGATGATAGAACATGAGAATTTTTGAAATTTTAAATGGAATCTCTGGCTGTACATATTGATATCATCAAAGCGATTTGAAAGGAGACTGATTGTTTTTGTATATGCTGTATGTGTATAGTTGGATTACTATGCTTCAGGAATTTTGCCTGTTACCAAATGGGGCCAACTTTTCTTTCCTTCCATACAGAATTTGGTTTGGTTTGGGTTTCTTTTCTTATCCAGGATTTTTTTTTCTTAACTGGACAGTGACAGACTGAAGAATAGTGTTCATGAGTGCTCTCAGTAGCATTGATTTATCAGGCACCAAGCTATTGAGTCCTGCTCACATGCTCAGAGTTAGAGTGATCATTATACTTGAAATCAGGAAGACCTTTTCTGTGGCAGATCAAATCAAAGAGATTATCCTTTCCTTTTTACTTATTTTTCATATTGTACATTACTGTGTGTTTTGCTTATTTGATTAGTTTGAAATTTTTCTTAAATAATCATTTATTAAACACAAACTTGAGCTTTGATAGTCCTCAGTCCTTTCCAGTCTTGTTCTGTGGCCATTATAGTTATGGATATTGATTAGAGATCTTGAGATCATTAGAAAATTCTTTATAGGTTTCTGTAGACTAGTACTTTCTTTGAAGCTTTCTGAAATGAATTGTTTCATTGCATAGTGACTGTGGTACTAGAGCAGGACTGGTTGCTGAGGTGGTTCTTTCCAACTTTGCTTAAAATCTCGAGTAGGTGCCTGAGGTGTTTGGTTTGTTTGTTTGTTTATTTGATTGATTGATTGATTGATTGTTTCTGGGGGGAGATAGTGGTGGTGTTTTGATGGGATTTTTTTCTCCCTTGAAATTCAAGCACCAAGCAATGCTAGTAATTTGGACACAAAAGGATTCTGCATCCTCTACACATTCAAATTCTTGAACCCATCATTCCAGGTAACCTGACTCAAAGATTTCCAGTATTTGTCAGGATTTTTTCTCAAATTCCAAATGAGCTGATGTCCTGATATACTAAGCTGAAGTTTCATATTACTTTTGAAAGATTTTCCCTCACTAAAAATAAAACTAGCATCATATTCTGTTGTTATGACTTCACTTTTTGATAGATGAATATGTTTTTTATCATATCAAGGATATCAAACCGCTATGTGCTGTTATTGGTGCATTAATTTTTCTAGGTCTATGTTTGTGAAATCAGAATTACTTATAATCCCTCCATTTTTGCTGTTACTTGTTTTATAATCTTGTAAAAATTCCTACCCATCCCAAGACTTAATCCAATATATCAAACCAGACATTATAACTTTTGGGACATTTTCACCACATCTTCCAAAAAAAGACTTGTTTTGTTCAGGCTTTAAATTCATTATAATCAACCATTTAACTAAAATGTCCCTTTGACTCTACTTCCATTTATGTCTTTCTGTAAATATGGTAGAGGTTTCAGTTATGCAGATCTGCTTCCTATCTTAGCTTGCTGAAGAAGTATTTTTATTTGTGTGGAGTAAGAGATGGTGGACAAGGGAAGGATGACAGACATCATCTTCCTGGACTTGGGCAGGACATTTTACACCATCCAGCTTGACATCCTTGCCTCTAAACTGCAGGGACATAGATTTGACATATGAACTGCTTGGTGGATAAGGAACTGGTCGCACTCAAAGAGCTGTGGTCAACGGTTCATGTGGAATTCCGTGACAAGTGGTGTTCTCCAGGGGTCAGTTCTGGGACTGGCACTGTTCAATATCTTTGTCGGTGATTTGGACAGTGGGATCAAGTGCACCCTCAACAAGTTTGCTGGCAACACCAAGCTGTGTGGTGAGGTCGACACATTGGAGGAAAGGGATGCCATCCAGAAGGACCTTGACAAGCTGGAGAGATGGACCCATGTGAACTGCATGAAGTTCAACAAGGCCAAGTTCAAGGTCCTGCATGTGGGTTGGCACAATCCCGAGCACAACAACAGGCTGGGTGGAGAATGGTTTGAGTGCAGCCCTGAGGAGAAGGAGTTGGAGATGTTGATTGAGGACAAGCTCAACATGAGCCAGCAGCATGTCCTAGCAGCTCAGAAGGCTAACTGAGTCTTGGGCTGTATCAAAACCAGTGTGGACGGCAGATCAAGGGAGGTGATTCTGCCCCTCTACTCTGCTCTGGTGACACCCCACCTGGAGTACTGCATCCAGGTCTGGGATTCTTAGTACAGGAAAGACATGGAGCTGTTGGAGCAAGTCTAGAGGAGGCCTGCAGCTCGTCTCCTTCGAAGACAAGCTGAGAGAGTTACAGTTGTTCAGCCTAGAGAAGGAAGGCTCCAGAGAAACCTAATTGCAGCTTACCAATATTTAAAGGGGTCCTACAGGAAAGTGAGAGAGGAACTGTTCATCGGGGAGTGTAGTGACAAGAGAAGGGGTAATGGCTTCAAGCTGAAAGAGGACAGATTTAGATTAGATGTTAGGAAGAAATTCTTTACTATGAGGGTGATGAGGCCCTGGCACAGGTGGCCCAGAGAGATTGAGGAAACCCCACTCCCAGAAATGTTAAAGGTCAGGTTGGTTAAGGCTTTGGGCAACCTGGTTTAACGGAGGGTGTCCCATGGCAGGGAGCTGAAACTAGAAGATCTTTGAGGTCGCTTCCAACCCAAAGTATTCTATGATTCTATGATTCTGTATTATTTAGGACACTGTACATGCATTTAGGACATTGACATGCATTGTACTGTGATGTACAAGACCATGAATTACAAATTGTGATCTCAGGCTAAAAAAAAGTTTAAACAAAGCATTAAAAACTACATTTTTTTTCTTTACTGTGATTTCAGTTTCTTTTTTAATTTGTTAAGGCTGTTTTTCTGGTATGTTTATTAAAACTCTCTCAAATACTTACAAAATCCTCGTTTTGCAGTGGCCAGAGGTACCTAATTTTAGCTACTGAAACTAACAAAGTAATTAGACTCAGTATGCACTCATTAATCTATCTAATCTGTCAGTCTTAACACTCTACTCAGGTCTCTTTCTCCCTGCATTTTTATTTCCTTTGCCAGTGTTTCACTCCTAAAATTTCCCTTCTGCTGCTTTCTGATTCCTCCAACTACATTTTCTTCCTGATGCTCTGTTTATACTCATATAAATCCATTGACTTATTTGACCCTTGCTTTGTTCCACTGTCTCCAACATAGTCCAAACATTTTGCTCTTCCCTCACAAGCTCTCTGAATTCATCAGTTTTCAGTCTGCATCCAGTATGAACCAGCATTTGCAAAACACATATCTGAAAGCATTAAAATGGAAGGAAGACATCATTGCTTTGCCACTCTTCAAGTAAAAAAAGCTATCATCATTGTTGTCACTGAAATTTTATAATTGACTTATCTGAAGTACAAGAGGCTGAATGGTAATATTGTTCTCATTTAGGAGTCACATTCTATGGTACATTAATCTTGTCGGTCCTAGAGAACTCCAGCCTCTACCTAAGGAGGGGTAAAAGTTAATTATCCAGCAACCTAAAAAAGTATTTTTATGAGAACTGGAGGATATGAAAGGAAATTTTGTGTCATTCTCTATAGCTTTCTTTAAGCAGATCTTATTTCTAGCAGATAGTAAGAATTTAACGTACAAAATTGCCATCATATAGTAATTATATGTACTAATAAATAATTGTAACAAATAAGTGTATGACAACAAAAATAGAATAGAGAAATTATTGCAAAATGCCATATTCTAAGTAAGATATAAATTAAATCTAAAGTACATAGTATGCATACTGTGAAAATAAGTAATAAAATAAATCTACATATAATATATAAAATATGGAAAACAAGGAGTGAAATTCGTCATAAGATTAAAAAAAACTATGCCAGGCAGAGAATAATAAATTGTTCAACTTGCTTGGAATATGATAGAGAAGCAGAGGAATTTTCAGCTTTTTCAATCTTGAGTCGTATTTTTCAATTTTCAAAGCGGTTCTGTTCATTGAAAATCCTTTCATATGCTCATGCTTAGTGGAGTGTACATGAACAAAACCAGAAACACTTTGATCTCCTTTAAATGTTTTATTCCATGTGTGTATATCTGCATAGCCATTGATAGTATTTGCTATGTAATGCTTTTATACATAAAATTTGTTGATGACTCTAGATATTCCTGGATAACTCCAGTATTTGAAAAATAGAGTGAATTAAAAATAAGCTCTACAGTTGGGAAGGGAGTAAATTTTCTCTTCCTTTTTCTTTTTAAATGTAATCTTTGGCATGAATTCTGCTACCGTTCAGCTGGGATTGCCATAAATTACTTCTATGTCATTGTGGATGCTCATCTACCAGCTTGCATAAGATAGTTCTATAAATGAGAATACCAACCATATCACTCAACCTAGCAATCTTAAGCCTCTAATTCTGTATATATTTGCCTAGTCCTTTTCTAATACATCCAAATGAAAGAGTACAAAAGGTCTGTTAAAAAAATTAAACACTCTTTTCTTCTTTTCTCTTTCCAAAGAGAGAAAAGGTCTCCTGAAATAGGACAAAGGCAGAAGGCAGAAGGAAGAATGGACAGCACAGATAAAAATAGGTGAAATTGAGTTAAAAAAATCAGGGTAAGGAAATGTGGAAAAAAAGTGTGGTTCATCACTGTGCATGACTGCTCGTAAATAACCTGCAAGCAGTTTAGAAAGAATCTGTTATCTTATGCAGGTGGTGTCCAAAAGTCTCATGAGACAGAAGAGGCTAACCTGTTGAAATATGAAACATCCTTTCAGACAAAATTACAAGTGACAAGCTAGTCTCTGTCCTTTCCATGAAAGATTTTTTGTTGGACCTTGAAGCCAGACTCCTCGCTATCACCTTGATATACAACCCACAGTGAGGAGGATGGAGGGGAACGAGGGAGGAGTGGGCAGAGGCTGACAAGCAGATGAACAGGCGAGAGCGACGTGGGAGTGATGGAATGAAAACCACTGGCAACACAGTTGTCTCCAGGGCATTTGAGCAACATGCACTCCCTTCCCTCCCACTGAACTCCCCAACACCCACAACCACCCCTGGCCAAAACCATGCTTTGTGCTTTTTCAGGGGCCAGACTGGATAGCTCCACTGTGAAGCAGGGAGGGCACTGCATATGTTTGATAATCTCAGTACTGGTGCCACATTAAATCCTTAATGACTTTCTTTTTAAAGGTTCAGAATAATCACTTGGCATGTGATCAGTGCTGCTGCTCGCAGCCAAAAGTTTTATAACCGGCGGTATGTGCCTCTGGGTTTGCGGAACGGATTTATCTTCTCCTGTTTTCTCACATGAGCAATGGGGGAGTTATTCAGGTAACTGAAGGTCATTTCCTGTGCCATTTTAGCCCAGTGCAAAGGACTGATCGTGACACCCAGTGTATCCTGTTTAGCTTCCAGTTGCCAGTCCAGAATCAAAAAAAGGCCCTGTGCTTGTTCCTGTCCTTCTCACATACACTTCTCAGATACCTCTGGGCATGTAAAAGGGGCTAGATTGCTACTTGTAAGCACCTAAATAGCCGTTGTTACCTATGTCTATCTAGGATAGCCCAAGATAAATTGTCAAATACCATGATCCTTTGTCAAACAAAATGTGGATTTATTCAATGTTAATTTTGCTTATTTCAGGAATTGTTATGGACAGATTTCTCCTACTAAAATGTTTGGTGCTGCGATTCCTTCACAAAACCTTATAAATACACCCAAGTGTACCCATTTCACCCTGAGGTGACATCCAACATGGTTAGTCTACTGTGAAATAAGGAAGACCAATATAATTTACGGGTCATGTAAATGTCAGGCTCAGCAGTTCCCTCCATAATGAAATATGTTGGGCTAGATTTACTGCTCCAGTGGGACACCTCTGCAATGCTCCGCTGGTGCAAAATAGTCTACTACAACTGGTATATATCTGTAGATAAACTGGAATGGAAGATCCTCAACTTGCCCAGTACCAGGACTGCAGGCTGCTTTCCCACTTTCTTTTTTTTTTTTTTTTTTTTCCTGTTAGGATTCATTTAAGAATACTCTATGCTTTATGGAATTAAACCTTTTGTCTCTCTCCCCTAGGGCACTGTCCCCTGTGCCTCTGCCACAGGGGACAGTGTGAGGCTGGAAGTCACCTCAGCTTCGTTCTTCTGCTGGGTAGGTCCCAAGTGATGCAGAGTGTGTGTCCATAGACTTTTTTGTCTTTTCAGGGCATGCTATTCTAAGCTACCAAGTCCTCTGATCCAACTAAAGACACAACATGGATAAGAAGACCAATCGGGTTTACAGTTTTCTTTCACTGTCACCTTTCATTCTTTAATGAAGTTTTTATTTTTCCATAGAGTTTCATTTGCTTTTTAACTAAGATCTTCTCATGTTCAGAAAAGGATGCTTTTCCCTTCAAAGGTTGTATTTTTTATGAATGTCTCTGCTTCTTTATTCTATAGATGCTGCCAAATTTCACTTACAAGACGTTGAACAACAAAATAATTCAGAATTTTGTCATGTATCTTGCTTACTAACATTTCACAATTTCTTTATTCGTAATGTCACAATCTAGTCAGTGTGCTTTCTGTTCAGAGGTAATAAAAATTTCTGTCTTTTCAACTTTTTTCTTGGAAGTACTGCCTCAAAGTTGTTACCTTTTCCAAGTTATAATGTTTAGTTGAGTCCAAGCAGTTTCAAGGGATTATCAGAGAAGAAAACACATCTGATAGAATTACTAGTTGGTGGTAAGGAATAGACAGGAACAAATCTATAAGCAATACATATCCCTTTATAATGTGAAATGAGAAATATCCATGGAAGGAGGTTACTAATCTCATTAGATTTGTTCGGCTCAAAAACTGCAATGAGGCGATTTACTGTGAAATCAGGCTCATGCTCTGCAGATCATAGGATTTTAGTTTCTGAAGCTTATTAATGCTAATGCAACATTTTTCATTTACTTAGTTTGCTTTCAATGAACCCAGAAACATCAGTTCAACAAATCACTCCGGCACATGCTTCATTCTGGTTATAGCCAGGGAACGTGACTTCCCCCCTGCCCCCTCGTGGTAGGGCTATGTGGAGAACAAGTTCATTCTTCTGTGCTTTGCTACTTGAGAGTTAAGATATCTTCATCTGGTCTCCATTCCTGGTCAACTAGCAAAGCTGCTTTTCCCTTGGGACCTCCACAAACATGGGTTCTCCTTAATGCTGGGCAGAAAACGTGCAGAGGTTGTTAATGCTGCTCAGAGACATGATTTGCACGCTGGGAAGTTTTCACCTGAGATGTACTATACAGCAGCTCATCTTCCATGCTCCTATCCTGTTGTAATTCCTGCAGACTGACTAAAGCCTGACACAGCTGCAAGTTGGTTGTGAGACTCTCTAGTTTCACAGTGAATGGAACATAAATAGAGTTTCTTTTGCTCCCTGTCCACATACCCCTGCCAAGTTTCACCAGCTTTAGCTTTACTTTGCCAAAAAAAAAAAAAAAAGGAAGAACTTAATCCACTATTTGTAAAATAGAGCTAAATATAGCATTAGCAAAACGGCTTGAAAATACACACTTTTTAAAAGACCTTTTCTCTCTTAGGCACCACTTAGAAGATGTTATTGATGTAGTGCCTAAGGATAAGCAGGCCACAGGACATGGCTAAAAATCCTGCTGCTCATCACCGAATCTGCTAGTTCAGGAGAATACTGCACATAAAAGGATAATGGGCATTTGGAAGGTTTGGTGCAAACCTGAACAGCTGTTAAAGAAATTGCTTGGGTTTTTTAACACTCCCAAATAGTATTATTATATAAATTGATCACTTAAAGAGGAAAACTCCTTAACAAAGTAGTATAAAGTGTGCTCACAGGGAAAAGCAAGCAAACAAAATTCTTCAGAGATATTTGTTCTGTGTCAGATTGTCACTGACTGGTTACTAGAATTAAGTATGCTCAGAAGGTAATCTCTGCAGAAGAGGCGTTTTGAGTTCTCAGTATGACAATATACTATGGAATGATATTTTAGCTACTAGATATTAAAATAACAGTGCAGGTAGAAAAAAGGGAGCAAGGCTCACAGAATGTCACTGCAAGCTGAGAAACTTCTATGGATCTTTATGTAAATTTGATTGATTCAGTCAAGTTTCAGAAAGAACAGTTAAAGAACATGGTAATTGTCCATTTGCTAATCACAGAGGTTGTAAGTTACATGATTACCCCAGTATTTCTTTGAATGCTTTTTTTGCTGCTATTTGTAAATATTCATTATTATAATCTTAAAATGGACTGGTTTTCCACACCTTTGTCTTAATTCTGAAATTCTGTTTCTTGTATAGAAACCTCTTATTTTCATAGTTTTCTTGAGACAAAATTTACATAAATGAACATTTACTTCTCTGGAGTAAATTAAGATAATAAATTATAAACAGTATATGGGGGAATTTCTAAGAAAATAGTAATTTTCTAAAAATTTATAAAGAATTAATATGGTGTGATGTGAAAGCTATCAGGAAAGAAGATGCTCCAAAAAACAATAAAAAATGGGGATTAGACAGTTATCTCTTCCTGGCCTTAATACAGGGATGCAAAATCAAAAAATGTCATCTCCAGAGACCAGAGAGAAGATCAGATATGCCAGATGTCTTTGTTAATTTTAAAGGTATAGGCCTCTGTCCATTGCATGAAACCTTTGCCAAAAACCTATGCTCTTGATCTTTATTGAAATTATTATATAATACCCATACCTACTCATTTTATGCTTATCACGTTAAAGGGATATAATTGCTGCCTTTCATTAGCTTCATTCCTCATGATTATAAATCTGAAATTAATTCCATTTTATTCATTTTGGACAAGTACAACATTTCCATGATCCTGTACATTACATAACTTTAAATCTGTTACTGCAATTCCTTTGAGATATCACACTTATTTGTTCTGCATACAGATACAAGAAGAAGGAATTTGTTAGCTGAGAAAAACAGATGAAAGGAGTGTGTAATGGAAGTGTTAATGCCCAAGAACACACAGAACTTTTGCTTTGGAACCAGCGATGTCATTATGCTCTATAAAAGTCTTACTTTGCAGACAAATACTTCAGAATGAGGCGTTCTGCAGTGTCACATGGACATAGCTGTTTGATTTAAGACCACTTCTGTCAGTGATTCTCCTACTTCCTCATGTTAATCTGAAGCTACAGAATGATGATCCAGGGATAGAAATCCTACAGCTGTGCTTTAAAACGAGCCAAGAATTTCATGGAGGAAGAAATAATGTCAAAATCCGTGAATGGCCAAAGTTTGTAAAGTTAGATACTGGTTAGAGTACCATGCTTGCTTTTGAATGAGTAATCAGTAGCATGTTGCGTGAGCCGGCAGAGACAGGATGCAGGAACAGCCATGGATGAAATGCAAAGAGTAAATTTATTTTCATTACCTCACCAACAGGGGGGAACCCCAAAATCACCTAGGTGGAGGCACACGGCTGGGGTTGCAGGCACAACAGAGCTTGGTCCAAGCTAGAAGATCACGGAACCTGCTGTTTTAACTTGTATTCCAGGGATTTGCGCAGGTGTAGTTTACCACTGTGCTTTGATCATTCCCACAGCAGGGCAGGAATCTCAAGCATGTTCAATAGGGTGCCTCTTAAGTATTTCACAGGCCTATGTTATCGAAACACAGATGTTCCACTTCTCCAATACACAAGGTAAAACAACAATTAGTATGATATATGTGTTTTTCTACACCTCAGCTGCAGGTCACTTGAGCATGTTGATAATCCTCCTTGCCAATCTTCTGTTATTTTCCCACACATATATTAGTTGACGTGATTTAAAAATGCCTAGAATCATAAAAACCCTACTCAGTCTGATCCTTGAAGTTTCCTTCCTTTTCTTCCAAAAGCAAAACAATCCCTCTGCATTTCCAACAGAGAGAAGAAAAAGTAATTTCCCATCCAATGCATTTAAAGACATGGAAATACATAGAAGAAAAAAAGACACCTGGTTATTGTGGAGTAAACAGACAAAAAAGGAGTCATATACAAACGATCAGAGGCACTCTACTCTTATGAAAAAGGCAAAAGAAAATGGAAATCACACAAAAGAATCTCAGCTTCTATCAACTAGAAAGTAACTTAGAGTACAAGGAGAAGTTAATTTTTCTCATAGCTTCTCAAATGCAAGGCTTCCAGGATTCACTACTTACCAGTAGATTATATATCAGTTCAAAATGTTTCATTTACCTCTTTATTATTGTGGGGTTGATCTTTTCAATTGTAATAATATGATTTTTTGTTCTTATTTCTGCATTCTTCCTGCCCTTGTTTTGGAAACACACAAAGGATCTGCCTAAGTGGAAATACTATTCAGAGTTCTGCACTGAGTATGCCAGGGCACCATTCCTTACGTTCCTATTTATCTGTCTTCTTTGTGTTTTATTGTTTTTGTAAGGAGAATGTTTTGTCACATTCATGAATTGCAGATCAGTTCCTCGTGAACTGGCAGGACTGATAGCAGTAGTTTTTCTTCTCAGCGGTGTATAATTCCACTTCTTTCTCATTGCTTGTCTTTTATGTTTCCCCTTTATCTATTTCTTTCTCCCCATAGATGGGCAAATTTGCCTGGAATACTAGATGGCAATTACATTCTGTAATTTCTATAAATTGGTCTTCTTTTCAAGCACTTCTAAGAAAAATTATTTTAGCTGGGAGGACATTAACTTAAGAAAAGGAAGACTAAATGTATTCATCATTTACATGGTTGAATATATGGGCTCCAGATAAGAAAATGTAAATACTATTTACATATGTTAGATAATGTTCATCAGCTTCATTCCTCAAAACTCTTTTTAAATATTCCTATTATTTCAAAGCATATTTTTCTAACTAGCACTTTGGTTTTTTTAAATGTAGTTGTCCTCTGCTTGTTTGATATGATTCACCAAGGGGAGATCGTGCTCGACCAATCTCATAGCCTTCTATGATCTCATCACCAGCTAGGTGGATGGAGGGAGAGCAGTGGATGTCATCTACCTTTACTTCAGCAAGGCTTTCGATACTGTCTCCCATGACATCCTGATAGAAAAGCTGAGAAAGCATGGGATAGATGAGTGGACAGTGAGGTGGGTCGAGAACTGGCTGTTGGACTGAGCTCAGAGGGTGGTGATCAGTGGAGCAGAATCTGAATGGAGGCCTGTGACTAGCGGTGTTCCCCAGGGCTTGGTGTTGGGTCCAGTCCTGTTTAATATCTTCATTGACGACCTTGATGAGGGAATAGCATCCATCCTCAGCAAGTACCCCCATGATACAAAGCTGGGAGTGGTGGCTGACACGCAGGAACACTGTGCTGCCATTCAGCGAGACCTGGACAAGATGGAGAGCTGGGCTGGGAGAAACCAGATGAAATTCAACAAAAGCAAATGTAAAGTCTTGCACCTGGGGAGGAACAACCGCATGTATCAGTACAGGCTGGGGGATGACCTGCTGGAGAAGAGCTCTGTGGAGAAGAACCTGGGGGTCCTGGTTGACGACAGGTTGGCTATGAGTCAGTCCCCCTCTACTCTGCCCTGGTCAGGCCCCACCTGGAGTATTGTGTCCAGTTCTGGGCTCCCTGGTATAAAAAGGACAGGGATCTCCTTGAGAGAGTCCAGAGAAGGGCTACGAAGATGCTTAAGGGCCTGGAACATCTATCCTATGAGGAAAGGCTGAGAGAGCCGGGGCTGTTCAGTATGGAGAAAAGAAGACTGAGGGGGGACCTAATCAATTTTTATAAATATCTTAAGTATGGGGTGCAGGGGGAATTGGCCACCCCCTTTTCAGTGGTCTGTGGAGACAGGACAAGGGGCAATGGCTGCAAGTTGGAGCACAGGAAGTTCCGCACCAACATGCGGAAGAACTTTTTTACAGTGAGGGTAACAGAGCACTGGAATAGGCTGCCCAGGGAGGTGGTGGAGTCTCCTTCTCTGGAGATATTCAAGACTTGTCTGGACGCTTATCTGTGCAGTATGAGCTAGGGAGCTGCTTTGGCAAGGGGGTTGGACCCAATGATCTCTCGAGGTCCCTTCCAACCCCTACGATTCTGTGATTCTGTGATTTAGCAATCCTATATTTCTTCACTTTTAGCCACAATATAATATATAACAAGCAGATATTTAGAAATGCTCAACTTGAATTAGTCATAGATAAATCTGAGAAAGGTTATAGAAAAGCGAACATTTTGGGAAATGTCATTATTTGTAATGCTACTGTGTCCTTGTTCTTAAAGAACCAAAACATTGTTGCATTGCAGACTAATACAATTGTCCCTTCACAGATCATAGAATCATAGAATTATGGATTGTTTTGAGTTAGAAGATACATTAAAAATCTTCTAGTCCAAATGTCCTGCTGTGGGTAGAGAAATCTTCTGTTAGCTCAGGTTGCTCAAAACCCCATCAAACCTGACTTTGAACACTTCCAACAATGGGGCATCCACAGCTTTCTCTGGGAAACCTGTTATGGTGCCTCACCACCCTCATCATAAAACATTTCTTCCTAACATCTAACCTACCCTTTTTCAGCTTAAAACCATTGCTCCTTCTCTGTCACTACAGGCTCTACTAAAAAGTCTGTCCCGATCTTTCTTATAAACCCTGTTTATAGAGACTGGAAGGCCTTTAAGTTTTCCCCTGAGCCTTCTCTTCTCCATGCTGAACAAGCCCGACTCTCTCAGCCTGTCTTTGTAGGAGTGATCTTCCATTCCCCTGATCACTTCTGTGGCACTCCTCTGGACCTGCTTTAACAATGACTCTTCCCTTGTCCATTGATGCAGTCATTCAATGACAGAAGACAATTAGATTAGTCAGCTAATTGCTTCAGGATCCTGGGATGAATCTCATCAAGTCATATTGATTATGCATGTTCAGATTTCTCAGGTGGTCTCAAACTCTATCTTCTCCCACAGTGGGAAGGACTTCATTCCCCCAGACCCTACCTTGAGGTTCAGGGGCTTGAGAGAGGTGGGAAGAAAGATTACCTCTGAAAACTGAGACAAAAAAATTGTTGACTACCTCAGTGTTCTCCATAATGGTTGTTAAAAAATTCTGTATCATTTATAAGGATGGGTACCTTTCCTTTAATCTTCCTTCTCTGGGCAAGGTACATGTAGAGAACCTTCTTATTCATTGCATTCCTTGATAAATTCAGCTTCATATCTTTCCTGATCCCATCCCTAAACATCTGGAAAGCATCCCTATACTCTTTTCGGGAAAAATGTTTTTAGTTCTCTTACCTATGTATTTCCTTATTATACTTTAGTTTGACCAGGAGGACCTTACTCAGCCGTGCTGATCTCCTGCCTTCCTTTCCTGATTTCTCACACATAGGAATTGAAAACCCTTGTGCCCTAAGAAAACTATCCTAAAGGAGCTGTCAGCTTTCTTCAGCTCTTTTATCCCCGAGGGCAGTTTCTAAGGGAGTCCCACCTGTTAACTCCTTAACTGTAAATTTGCTCTCCTATAATTCAGGGTTCTGAATCTACTCTTCAGCTGGCCTGTATCTTTCAGGACTGTGAATTCCACCAGGATGTGATCAGTGCAGCCCAGACTGACACCAGTCTTGACCTCTCTAATTAGTTCATCAATATTCAGATGTGTTTGCAATGATAATGCCTAAAATGAAACAATTATAAGAAAATACACTTCTAGAAGCTCTGAGAAATGTAAATAAGAATGTACTCAGAAAATGTCTCCAGGGATGGAGACTCTACAGCTCCTTCTGGGAAGCCTGTATCTGTTTTTCACCACCCTCACAGCAGAAGTGCATGCTAGTGTTCAGATGTAATTTCCTGCCATTGGACCCTACTGAGAAGAGTCACAGAATCACAGAAGGGTGAGGTTAGAAGGGACCTCTGGGGGTCATCTAGTCCCAAACCCCAGCTAAAGCAGTATCACCTAAAGCAGTCTGCACAGCATCATGTCCCAGTACTTATTAGTATCTCCAGAGAAGGAGACCCCACAACTTCTCTGGGCAGCCTGTGCCAATTTTCCGTCACCCTCACTGTGAAAAAAGTTTTTTCTTATATTGAGAGGGAACTTTCTGTATTCTGGTTTATGCCCATTGCTCCTTGCCTTGTCACTGGGCACCACTGAAAAGGTTCTGGCCCCATCCTCTTGACACCCACCCTTTAGATACTCATAAGTATCTATGAGATCCCCTCTCAGTCTTCTCCAAGCTAGTTCTCTCAGCCTTTTCCCCATAGGTGAGATGTTTTAGTCCCCTAATCAACCTTGTAGCCCTTCAAAGGAGTCTCTCCAGTAGTTCCCTGCCTTTCTGGAACTGGGGAGCCTAGAACTGAACACAGCACTCCATGTGTGGCCTCACCAGGGCAGAGTAGAGGGGAAGGAGAACGTCCCTCCACCTGCTGCCCACACTCTTTTTAATGCATTGTGGGAGACGCAGATACTGCAGATTAAATATTGAAAGGGAATCATAAAATAAGAAAATCCCAGATTCGCAGTATAACGAAAGGATCAATTTGTTCTCTCAGTCCTCTAAATAAAAGACATAAAAAGGGGAACCAGTGTTCAAGTGAGGATTTTTCCTAGTAAGAGTGTGTTCTCATGCCATTTCCTTTTTCTCATAGTGGTGCCCAGCCTTGAGGGATTTGCCTGACAACAGCTTGGGTGCTGTGTGTGGCCTCTTGTCTGGAGAGGATCTGCTGACAACAGTTGCCGCAGCTACATGTATTCCTCATGCTTGCATGGCTTGCCTGTGACCTGTGGCTTTTTCAGCTGACCTAGAAAGGTAGACATATTTTCTTTCTTTATCTTTCTTTTTTCCCTCCCCTTTTTTGTCATAAAGGAATTTACACACAGTCCTGTGTAGCTGTTTCCAACCACCGGTGTTGTCCCTACTGAGAGGTTATACCATACAGGAGGCTTTCTAAAAATTCTCTGAACTAAAGCTATTCAGAAAGAATATACAAAACTTTTATTTTAGACAGAAAAATATGCATGAACAACAGTTTCCATGAACTTATGTTGACTGAAGTGCCCTATGGGGCACATGTAGAAAAGTTTCTCAGGTTTAGTTTTAGGATTTTTTTTGTTTGTTTGTTTAAGGCTGTATTCATTGTTTTATGATAAGTATTAGGTGCAGTTACTGTTGGCCTGGATTCATAAAACAGTTACAATATATTTATTTTAAAAGATCATGAAAGGTTGCAGCATCTTAATGATGATTGAGACATCATTTCTGGTTCCTTACATTGGAAAGAAATATCAAATGGTTTATGCAATGTAAAATAAAAATTAAATTAGAACATTAAATGAGAAGTTTTCATAGCCAGATTTGATTTAATAGAGCAGAATACAGATGTTTCAATCTCGTTCATTTTGTCCAAAATGAGAAAATTCAGGGAAATCTATCTGGAGAATTAAAGATGCACATTGTAGATATAGTTTTGAACTGAAGCAATATTTTTGAGTTTTCTAAGGGTTCCATATTGTTTCTGAAGTGAGCTGATGACTTTAATTTTGTATTTAACTTCTATAGTTTTCATTAATGAAAAGAATAATTAAAATAAACTTAAGCAGACTTCTACTTTCTCCTATACCTTCACTCAACCTTTTGGCACCTGGTCAGACACTACTACGAAGTTCTTTTGCATATTTTACAGCCATTGCTCATACATATTGTTCCAAATAACATTAATAATTGACCAACCTTTCCAGCTCACTATTCAACTTCTTTTCAAGATCATTAATGACTAAATTAAAAATCATGGAGTCAAGTGCAAATCTCTGAGGGATTCTTCTGATAATCTTCCTCCCCTGTGAAAACTTTTCTGCCGCTGTTTTCTATCTGAATGAATAATTTATTTACCCACTTTAGTCCCCTTTTCCACAGTCATCTTCATTTCTTTAAGAGCCTTTGGTAGGAGACACTGTTCAATGCCCTTTCAAAGCCAAGGTGCACTATAGCAGCCTGCTTGCTCCAGTTTCGAGGCTTAGTGATTACTTAAGAGAACTGTGTTTGTGAGAAGTGCTATCCATTTGCAAAATCAGTATTGTTCCTCCCTAATGGTTCATATTTATGAACCATAATGGTTCATATTTATTCAGGTGCACATTAATTCTATTTTCAGCCAGTTTCAACTCATTAACCTACTGGACACATTGAGCTACTGGTCAGTCCTTGGATTCTCCTACAGCCTTCTGAAATAGTTGGTGTTACATTAACTGTGGCAGTCCTCTGCCTCCACACCATTTCTGAGAGAGAGGTTTGTGATTTGCTTGTTTTATCATCAAGTTTTTCTAGAACCCAAAGGTAAATACTGACCAATCTTGAGATTTTTTTACTCTTAACTTTGTCTATTCATTCAATAACTTCTTCTCCTGACAGTTGGGCCTATTATTTAATGTCTACAGTTTAAAAAAAAAAGTTTCAGCCCAGAAATCTTCCTCAATTTATCCATGTTAAGCAGAGATATAAACAAGTAATTTTTCTTCTCTGCTATGGCCTCCTTTCCTCAGCATGCTCTTTTCATGCCTTGATTCATTTCCTTGTGCTACAGACTCCCTAGAAGGCTTCTTCCTCATCTATTTGAAAACTGATTTATTCTTTGTTTTTGTGATACTTGCAGATAGTTTCTCAAAGTAATTTTTTTTAGTGCTGCCATTTTATGGTTTTACTAATAAGGGACTTAGTGATTATTCTTCCTTTTATTTTCCAAATTTCAAAACATTTTAAGGTTTTAAAAGGATTTCCCTCTCTAATGATACTTCCTAGCTTGTCAGATTTTCTCAAGTCTTTGCTAGTAAGTTGTATTCCTTTAATTTGAGAAGCCACACAATGGTATTAGTCTGTGCGCCACTGAGAATGATTAATTTCTTTAACCTTTTTCTAACAACTTTTCCCATTTATATGTGATTTCTCTTTTAAAAATCAATGAGCAGTAGACCTTTTGATTTAGTTGCTTCAGGATTTTGAAATCCAAATGATATCCTATGGTTGTTCATAACCCACTGACTTCCAGTGATATCACTTGAACCATTTCCTGCACATTGGTCTGGGCCAAACCAAAAAAATTGTTAGTGAAAATGTCTAGATATTTAATTTCAAAGTCTTCCACAGATGTGATGTTCAACCAGGCTACCAGGGAAGAGTACTTTAGTCTCTTATCTCCAGCATTTCCTTCCAGGTTCCAAACTCTCCTTTAGTATTTTGAAGCCACTATCAATATCTTTGTCAAGTGCAGTAACATATGCCCCAAATTATTATTATTTTTAATATGGTTCTGGAATATTTTACAAGATGGATTTTGCATTCAGTATGGAGAACACAGTTTAAATTCTTTAGTTCTGTGCAACTTTTCAAAGTACAAATGCAACCCCAATATTCAATAATAAAACAGGTTACAGAATCACAGAATCATAGGGGTTGGAAGGGACCTCAAGATATCATAGTCCTGTGACTGCGCCTTCCTTTTCTGCAGGCACTGATGCAGGATAGTTTGTGACCATGTTTTGGTTGGTATAGTACTGTTCATACCTCTTGGTATTTAAAAAACACTCAGTTCTCTCAGAGCACTATCTGTGTGGACATTTCCAATATTCAGGTTACTCACATTCTGAATCACACATTAATGCAAAAAATACAACACAAAAGAAATATGACATACTGGAAAGATTGTAGTATAACAAGCTTATGAGAAACAATTCAAATGGTTTCCTTTTATGTGGTAAGTAGATGTGTTCCAAGACATCCAACTTTCCTGAACACATAAACACTTGCAGTAGCTTTTTCTGGGCTTTATTTTGGTCAATTATACTGATTTAATTGATATCACACTTTTTCACAGAATCATAGAAGGGCAAATGTTGGAAGGAACCTCTGGAGATCATTTAGCCTGACTCCCAGATAAAGCAGGATCACCTAGAGAAGTTTGCACAGGATCATGTCCCAGTGGGTGTTGAATATCTCCAGAGCAGGAGACTCCACAACCTCTCTGGGAAGTCTGTGCCAGTGCTCTTCCACCCCCACAATGAAGAAATTTTTCCTCATGTTCAGAGGGAACTCCTGTGTTCCAGTTTCTGCCCATTGCCCTTTGTTATGTCCTGGGCACTACTGAAGAGTGTCTGGTTACTCAAGGCAGTATCAGTGAATATAACGTTTCAAATACATCATAGTAACCCCTTAAGTCCCTTAAAATCAAAAGACAAAATTCCCCAAAGAAGGAAAATTGTAGAAGATTCTTGCAAAGACTTGGAAAGATGGGGTCCAGTAAGTACTAATAAAAGTTCCTTTAAACTGTGAAGTATCAAACGTAAACCTAAGTTTATTTCCAAGCTGTATTACATAAAGCGTTATATGTATTTTATGTTGAAAGAATTCTAAATTTAAACCGGACTGCTGGTCAAATCTGTGATATATCTGTGTTATTTCTAAATGCCTATCTTTATGTTGACTAAATATTTTGAGAGACCTAATTTAGTAAAGTTCTCATTCCTATTCCCCTAAGTTGCATCTTGAGGGCTATAGTCTTCCAGGCAGATCATCCTTACAAGAGAAAGAACGCGTAGCTAACTTTCACAGCGGATGCCTGTGGATGCCTGTAGTACCTTGACTGAACTCTTCAGATTGAAGCACACCACAGAGGCAAATACCCTATCACACTTTGGGGTTCAAGGGACCAGTCTTTGAGCCCTTGCTCTTGGTAGCTTGTCCAACACAGCTGCCATCTCACTCAGCTGGAAGTAAGCTTACTGTCTCATTAGCTGCCCAAGAGGTTATACCTCAGAGAAGAGTCTGCTTGTGAACATTCTCTGTACTGGTGGAATATAGTTAGATTAGTTAAATGGCTGCTGAAGTGTAGGTGTCCACAATTGGTGAAGACAGCAAGAGCTGTGCTAGGAAGTAGTGATAGGTTTTTTAAACCATAGAATCATAGGACCATAGAATGGTATGGGTTGGAAGGGATCTTAAAGATGACCTAGTTTTAACCTCCGTGCCATAGACAGGGACACCATTCACTACATCAGGTTGCCCAAAGACACATCCAACCTGGCCTTGAACACTTCCAGGGACGGGGCAGCCAGAGCTTCTCTGGGGAGCCTGTGCCAGGGCCACCACACTCACAGTGAATAATTTCTTCCTAATGTCTCATCTAAATCTACTCTCTTCTAGTTTAAGCTCATAACCCCTTGTCCTATCACTACACTTCCTGATACAGTGTGCTGATAGAGTGTACCACCTTTCCTGTAGACTGCTTTAGGTACTGGAAAGCTGCAAGAAGACCCCCTGGGCCCTTCTCTTCTGCAGACTGAACAGGTGCAACTCTCTCAACCTGTCTTCATAGGACATTCTCCTGATCAACACTGTGGCCCTTCTCTGGACTCGCTCCAACAGTACATTATTTTTCTTGTACTGAGGACCCCAGAGCTGGATGCAGGACTCCAGTGTGGCTTCACGAGAGCAGAGTAGAAGGGCAGAATCACCTCTCTCAACCTGATGGTGACACTGTTCTTGATGCAGCCCAGGATACGGTTGTTTTTTTGTGCTGGAAGCCCACAACATCTAAAGACCATGTTCAGTGAAGCTCTTGGGTCTTTACTTCACTAAGGCAGATTCACATGTTTGTTTTCCAAACCCTTCTCTTTTTGTTCTGTCAATCCTAAAACCAAGCACTACACAGTGCTTCTTTTGGGGGACAATAAATACAGACTATCATATCTACCTTCCTGAATGAGGATCCAGATGATTACAGGACACAATTAAAATCTAGCTGAGTGCAACTCTAGTAGTTGTAGATTAACTTGTCTTTCAATTGTCTTGTTTATGCAGTTTATATGAGATCTAACTGAACACCATTTAATGTTAACTGGCAACAGATTAAAAAGTGCTCTATCTACCACTTTCTACGACCATGAAAACCTTCTACACCTTCTGAACAACAAATTGATTTAATAGGAATACTTAAAAGGATGCACTACCCAAACTGAAGACATTTATCCATGAAAAATTAATCTCAGTATTGCTTTTCCCAAACAAGCACAATCCAATGACATGGATATGTCAGAAGTAAAAAACAGGGCCGGAATTTAAGAAAGAGATGTGGAAGTACTACAGAGTGATTCCAAAGACTGTTTATCAATTTGGTGATAGGCACTTTATAGATATAAATATATATATAAATATAGAAGTACTCTGTATCTTGTCTGCTACACTGTTCTTCTTAAGCCTATGCTGAACCCGAACAAAAGGAAATTATCAAACATCCAGAGGGAAGATAATGAAATGGGATCACAATCCTATTGGTAAATGCGCTCATCATATATACAGTCATCCTGTCCCCATCTCCTTCCCTAAAGTGTTGCTTCAGAGAGGATGATCAGCATTTTGAGAGATGCAGTCTTTATGCAGAGATGAGCTTCTTTTTGTGTCATGATAAATGCCATTCATATTTATCATCAGAATACATAAACTTAGTCACAGTTATTGTGCATTCAGTCCACAATAGATTTAAGCAGGTCTCCAGTGAAGTTCAAAATATGATAATGGGTCCTTGTATCTAGATTGTAACTCGTCTCAGGGAGTAAAAGTCTTTAAAACAGAAATACTGTCTTAGCATCAGTTCCGTTATATGGTTGAAGTATGCCAAAATTCTGATTTCTATTTCTGAAAATAAACAAAAGTATTGCAAATTCAAAGTTTATTTCAGTTATGATCATTATTTTGGAGTTGGTATATCTGAGTTTATGATTTGAATTAAGAACAGATGGAATAAAAGGAAATTAGGTCATTAAGAGCAGGTTTCTTTACTCCAAATCTGATAGTCTATTAAGATATATCAGGGTCTAATCATTCATTATAATGACAGAATTCTCTGAGTTTACTGAAGTAGTTTGAGGCCTGTACAATTCCTGTACTTAACATCTTCCCGTTTTCATAGTATCCATACTCAAATACCTTTCTAAGAGCTGGGCTGTGACTTTACTGTAAACAAAAAAATGATACAAGATATAAACCTTTTAAGCTTATCCAAGTTAAAATGATTCTGCTGTTACTTTGTTTTCTTAAATAAATGTATGTCTTAAGTGCCCTACTTGAGTTTTACAGACATTTTTCAAAGCATTCTAACGATCCTCACACTTTTTTTTTTTTTTTTTAATACAGTGGAAGGTAGTGTGAACATGTATATTCTAGAAAACTCTTCTAGACACCTTTTTTACCTTTTTAAAATAAATATAATTCAGGATTACATGTTATTGTTGGTTGTGTCTAATCCAAAGGAAGTTACAGTCACTTTATTGATTTGAAAATATGTTCAGACACTTGAATGACACTGAAGGTATCTGGCTAAACAAAGAAAATAATGCATGAAGACATTATTCATACATATGTAGGAAGAAAAGCATTGTTCAGTTACTTTAAAATATTTATCACAAACGGTAAAGCAGTATTTTTCCTTTGTCTATCATTCACATAAAATTGCACTGAAATCTGAGGTTTCCTTTTGTTCAAGCAAAACCTGTTGGCTTGTGCTTGGGTTTGTTTTTTACTGTTACTCCATCTCTTTAATAACAGAGAACTAAAACTAGCCTAGTAAAACAAAACAGGAACAGACAATCTTGGAATAAGGAGTATCTAGCTTTTGTGTCATTTTACAGGAATTGTCCCCAATAGTTTAAGCTTGGAGTTTCCATTGTATCAAAACTAGCTGTGTTTCCTAAGCAAAACTTTCAACTTACCCTTACCTTTTTTGTGCAGCGCACAAGTACAAATACAGTATTGGCAGCATCTGTTATCTTCCTCTTGAAGTTAATAAATTCACTGCTGTTATGGAGTGAACACTTTACTACTCTTCCAGCTGTGTCTTTCTCCATGCACAGGTTTCAGATGAATAATCTTTGAACTCTTCTTTCTGTGAAATTTACAATTCCCAAAGGACCACTCTTAGAACAATATCAGATATCCTATTGCAGTCATTTCACTTTCTTCCTAACTTTTAAGGTATAGATTTTCTACCTGAGTTATTCTCTTCTCTCTCTCTCTTTATTTTTATTTCACCTCTTGATGTTGATTGCTTAAGGACCCAGATGGAATCAAGCTTCTTTGTGCAAGATGAACTCCTTGGCAGTTTCTCTGTGTGGTGGTTTAGCAAACGTGCTCCAGTGCGGATCTATCTGTCACTCATCTCTGTGTCTCTGTCTCTCCATGGGCCGCAAGTGCTGGCAGAGGCTTTGCTCCAATGCATCACAGCATCTCTTGTGTGTCTCCACCTGATCCAGAGTGGGGCGTCTCCATGGGCTGCAGGTGGGGTCTTGGCCTTTTCCATGGACTGCGGGGGGACACCCACTCCACCATGGGTTTCTTCACAGGCTGCAGGGGCATCTTTCTCTCTGTCACCTAGGCTGCCTCTTCCTCCCTTCTTCCTTGGTGCCGCACAGCTCATTACATCTTCTCACTCCCTTCTCTGGTGGCAAAATGAACCTGCCTGTGTTTTTTTTTTTCTCCTAAATGTGATTCCCAGAGGTGCTGTGACTATTGCTGATTGGCTTGGCCCTGGTCAGCAACAACTCTGGCCTTGAATCCGACGATGTTTACTCTCTGTGGCCTGCAGACAGCTTCTGGCTGGTTCTTGCAGCAGACATCTTTGCAACCCCCCCTTCTCAACCAGTACTCAGCTATGCAGAACTGCGACACTGACTTTTGCTTTTAGAGTGAAGAAAATGATAGCTGAGATGGAACACTGCACTGAGCAGCATAGCCTTTTTGGAGTTGCATGAAACCACAGCATCTCAGCAGAAAGCTGCAAACTTCTCCAAGAAATGGTTAAAAGCGCATGTGTATACTCTGGGCTATAATTAGAAGAATAAAGTAGAGCTGCAGCGTTTCATGTCATCTCTATAGGCAATGCTTATTATTTCTTGATATTTGTTCAAAAGACCAGCTACTTGTGTAGGGGAACAACACAAAAGATTTTGATGGGAGTGGCACTGCAGAGGCAGGAAAGATCCTTTTTTTCTTCTTTTGAACAATGTTTTATTTTTCCTCCCCTCTTTCTCTGAAGTATCAGATATTGGCCACATATGAATACAGGGAACCCCAGAAAAGGCAGCACCAGTGTTCAGATGATGTTCAGCAGATCCAATGGCCCAAAATGTCAGCTGTGCTGTTCTTGTTCTTACACTACCCTGGAAAGAATCTGAATCAGATGGATGTGAGAACACAGCCCACCCCACTCAGTGACACATAAAGGTAATTTTATTTATTAAGCTACAGAAGATGAGCAATAATTTTTATTCTTAGATTTCTGTTCCACAACACAGAGATTTCTCACTGACAATAATCAAGACCCTGAAGTCTGACTGTGACCAGTATCACAGATCTGGGGGAACATGACACTAATCTAACTCCTCAACATGTCTGAGTCTGCTGGCAGCGTGACCCTAGGCATAGTGGATCTACCTTGGACTCAGTCTTCTACACAGTGTTGGACATCTATGTATGACATTTCTCTCACCTCCTGAGGGCTATAATTTTCAATATTTATTACTTTGTAAATTAGATTACATAAGTTCCTAATCATGTAACCCAAGCCAATTTCTTTGTGTTTTCCTATATTGAAGGTCAGTTAGTATTTTCTACCTGAATTTCTATTGCACTTTTGTCTCCTGCCCTCAAATATTTACAAGACTGTGAATTTAACAACAGCAATATAAAGAAGTTGATGTGATTTTTTTTTTTTTTTAAATTATCTAGTGTGTATTGGATTGATGTAGTAAATCAGAGCTGTGAAGGTATAGTCAAGTTCTCATTCCTCTGAACAATGCTTTCAGGTAAGCTTCCTTAAACATACTCTGTAGAATGTCAGTTGCTGGGTTTGAAGTGAGGAAGGACTTGTCTTACAGGTCAGACTGACTGACACATTATGGTTTTGGTTTGGGTTTTTTTCATATTGAGCAGTGGTTGCTGCTGAAGACCAGCATCTACGCTTAAGTTTCTCTAAACACTTTCTGTCACCACTGATGCCTCAGACAAGAGGATCCTCTTGCTTTCCCTCCTCCTTACACAACCTCTGCACGGAAACATCTTTGTTTAGACTGCTTAGAGTAGAGAAAGGACTTGGATTTTTTTTTCATATTTTTGAAAAACATTTAGTTTAAGAGGTCACAAAGAGTCAGAAGATATTTGTTTTAAAAGTTGCCAGGACCCTAGGGTACTAAAGTTTGTTCTCTTTTAGTTCAGGAAAGCATATTAAACCCTCAGTATGCTTATTTGCTTCTCCAGCTGAAAATAGTTAATAAAAAAATGGCTTTTGTGGAGATGACAATTCCTCTGATGGTAAAATATGGCAAATAACCCTGGTAAAATCAATATGGCCAAGCTATTAAACCCTAAACTGTATTTCTTATTTAATTTTTTTTTAATTATTATTGAAGCCTTCTCCCTTGACTATATTGTCACTTAAAATATCACTGTAATATGGGTAAAATATGGTTTTTCTATACTATTGATTGTGCTCTGCATGAGTATAAATGGTGTCACCAGATGCAAGGCAGATCAATAGGTCAGAACGTACTGATGATATAAAAATTCCTCCAGGTTTCAAGATAAATACATCAAGGCTTTCAACTATGGTTATAAAAAACTGCCCATTTTCTTTTTACAAGTTGTCTTAAAGAACTAGAAAACAGTTACTTACCTTGCAGTCTATTCTGCTATGGCAGTTTTATTGTCTACTTTCTGGCATGCGATAGAAAGGGTATATATTTTCAGCGCAGAATGGTTTAAGATATGAAAACACTAAGCTCTGAATAGTCCTTCATCAAAAAGAAAATTTCGCCTTTGAGGTCTTTTAAGAGAAACAAAACACTGAGATGCTATAGGAGAAAATGTATGTGTTCAAGTAGGAAATCATATATATGCATGTGTGCATATGTACATATATATATGACACACATCTCCTGTCATAAAAAATGGTTCTACCTCAAGTTTGTTATTTTGTCTCTTTATTTGCACTTAGTAGCAAACATATAAAAACTGTAGCTGAACTGATTTAGGTGCAGAAAGTCATGTCATACCTCTGTAATTACGAAAGCAAATGTAATGCTGAATATTAAGGAATGGTTTCAGATGTAAGGTAAGCTGTACTATATTGCATAATTTTTAGATTTTTCCTAGAGAGGATCATTATGGTACAATAAGCCTTTTCCAGTGGCCTAAAAACCCCTTTGTTTGGTATTCCATCTTACTGCTTGTTATGAGAGAGCCTGAAGCACCACAAAGTGATAAGGGCAGAACATTTGAATCCAACCTTATTCTACAGTTGCAGTGTCACTATACCAGTTTCTTCATCAGGATAGAGAATTTGGCATTAATAGATATGCACCAGGAATAAAGAGATTAAAAAAAACCCCAGAGCAACACAAAGAAAATAAGTAAGATTGGTTGATGTTATTTTAAATAAAATATACCTCCCCCCTCCCAGTATTCTCTTCACAACTCAGCTGTTCTTTGCTTGACAATTGCAAGACAAGAGGAAACAGAAGATAAAATTCAGGCATGCATGACTTCTGCCATTGCCAATAGAACTCTTTCTACAAGCCTAAAGAACAAGATCTGATCTTTTTGTAGCTTATAGTCATGTTATTATTATGAATCTCATGAAAAAGATGAGGTTAAAAAGAAAAAAAAAATTATTCGCAAAAACATTTACTTCAGGTTTAAGCTGCAGTGTTGTTGGCCCAAACTGTACCCAAGGTGTAACTTTCACACCAACAATGGAGTCTATCTCACCTCAGGTTAGCTTCAAACTACCAGCAAGGTCTTCTTTTCCCTGACAAAACCGAACACTAGACAAATACATATCTGAGTGAGTGGTCACGGGCCTTTCTTTTCACATAGTAAATAACTTAATCAGACCAAGCATTTGGGATTTTCCAGAAAAGTGTCTTGCTTTTGTTGAATGCTGTATGCATTATAACCTTGATAACTTCATTGGAATGGGTTATTTTTACAGGTGAATGTTCTTCTCTCTCCACAGAAGTGTCAATTTGTTTACTGAAATTAACAATTGGAACTCAGCAAGGATGAATTTTAAAATCTGAAGTCATTGAAGTGAGCCACTTCAGAATATGAATATTCATTTGAGGATTATAGTTTATTTAAATGGCTTTTTGGATTCTGTTAAATGACCAAAAAGGCCTCAGCATTTCCTGGTGTACTTCAAAATAAAGTATTTACTTGATTCTCAAATGGCGTCATCAGAAAATAATTACAATGGACTTGTCCTTTCAGAGTTTGCCTGTAAAGTTCAGTTCTTTTAGACCGAACTTTAACTGCACAGCATATAATGCTTTACCATAGTCCCAGCTGAGTTAATAGGTGTTGTTTACAGGCCTCAGTGAAGACAACCTTAAATGAATATTGAGATTTTTAGTTTGTCTTGCCTTTTTTTTTTCCAGCTACAGTCAGTTGGTTGCACATATTCAACGATAATAATTGTTAAACAGCCATTAGGAATGAGTGACATGCAGCAATTTTACAGGTAGTCAGACAAGAATAACAGTTATAACCATTATATACCTTCAAACAGCCTTAGGAGTATAGTACTATAATTATGGAAGCTTTCTTAGCAACTCTGAATGTCTACTGGGTGTTATAATGATGAGAGTTTATTTTTATCCTGGTTTCCTAAGAACAAAAGCTTAATGCAATCATGTTGTCTATATTCATTTATCTGTGTGTCAGTCAGTCAGTTTTCCCAACAACTTTTGAACCCAGTATCCAATTTCAACCAAATTTGAAAGTGCTGCTGAGGACTCAAAGCTATTAAGTTCCTACAAGCTTAATGAAAATAAAGTATTGCATAGAAGTCAAAGGTTCAAATTAGTGTTCCCTTGAGTGAAAGATCACATTCTGGGTACAAAAGTTTTACTTTTTCTCTTTGTCTGACAACTGGCCAGTTAGCATGTTCGTACAAATCAGCTGTAATGCTAGTTACAGCACTTGCTGGACAGATCAAATTGTGTCAGTGAAGGAAAGAGAATGTAGAGCCACCTGACACCAATCCACAACCCCACTCCCTGCTCCCTTCCCCCAAAAAGGAAAGAAAAAAGGTTTGTTTTTATTGATCATAAAATAATCTGCTTAATTTCCTTTGTCCTTGATCTGGATTCTAACAAAGAAATCCTCTTAATTTCCTTGGAAGTTTGTTTTCTGGATTGATATTGTGCTACTGATGTGTTTGCAGCAGAATTTTGTCTCATTTGAAAATCCTTTTAAAAAACATAATTTTATGTGGTGAGCTTTTTATGCACTAATTACTTCTCACAGCATCCTTATGAGACATGTCATTATCTGTGTTCCACAGACATTGAAGTCCAGTACAACATCAGGTTGCATCTATGTTTAGGAGTAAAGTTAGAGCAGTGTTGTTCTGATCTTTGCCAAAAGGGAAAAAAAACCAAAAAGCACTTCAGAAACTCACTATTCCCCACACAGCTATGCTTGACAGTTCTGGTATGTCATTTATGTCAGCATTGTCAAATTTTTTAAGTAAATTAGTGTTGCAGAAACGACCACCAAATTAACAAAATTTTTTTTCCATAGTAAAATTTGGTCAACAATTACACTTCCTGGAATTTTATTCTTTGCTCATTTTTTGCAGATTAATGCGTAAAATGGAATTACTGTATTATAGGGATTGTTGTGATTTAAGATCGTCACAGAAATGAAAGAGTTAACAAATCAGAAAAAGGGTTGGAGATCAGTACTGATTGACTAGAGTGCTAACCATAATCTGTTAATGCTGTGTTTGATATTTGCTGGTGTGAAATAATCCAGAAGAAAGAGTCTGGAAAAAGTAGCACATGATAGAAGCACCTTTAATGAGTTGGACCTGAAGAGCCAGTTTACAAATTCTTCTGCTTTCAAATTCTGCCTAAAATTTAACTACAGAAGGACGCACCTAGTATGCAAGCATCAAATTCGCTTCTACTTTCAACTAAAATCTTTGTCCCAGTGATATTTTGTGTCAAGGAGATTTTTCAGTGAGTGACACACGGTAGCACCACATTAACTGCCACTTTCTGTGTCTTTAAAGAAGGAGCAAAGGGATTTATCATTTTCTGCCTTTTCTTCTCTCTGATATTCATTATTTTGTTTAATCATAGAATCACAGAATCTTCAGATTTGGAAGGGACCCAAAATGATCATCTACTACAACTCCTGGCTTCATGCAGGGCCAGCCAAGTCAGAGCATGTGACTGAGCACATTGTCCAGATGTTTCTTGAACTCAGCCAAGCTCGGTGTTTGGACCCCGTCCCTGGGGAGCCTGTTCAGGTGCCCCACCACCCTCTCAGTACCAAACCTCTTCCTTATATCCAACCTAACTACTACGACACGTTTAAGAATAACGTTTGTGCTTTTTTTACTGCTTCCACTCATTCACATTGGTTATTAATGAACCTACTGCTTACGTGCCGTTTCTGTTTTTAATTAAGAATCTTAAGATTTAAGAAATGAACACTGTACTGCATCTGAGCTGTGTAACTGGTACCCAATTCCTTTTCCTGGAAGGCTGCATCTGAGCGATGCATTTACCCCACAGTGTGCCCGAGCAGTTCATCTTAACCTTTGTGGTATGCATCACATTGTACTTGTTTACATTAATGTCATCTTCCTGTGGCAAACACTTCACAATCTCTTGCCTTTACCTAGGTGCCCTGGAGACCTTTGCAATGAATTCTACTGCTGCAGGCCCAAAACCATTTTAATCACTCAAGATCTAGCTCTTTTCTGCTTATATTCTATTCTAAAACATTAATTATTGCACTGAATTCTTCTAGTGTTGGCTTGAAAACCTGTGCCTTTCCACAGAGAGAAAATATTATAAATGTTTAACATTTCTTTTCTTTTTTTCCACAGTGAATTTATACACCTAGTTATTTGATAATTAGAGCTAATTATGCAAATTAGATCTCACGAAATTACATTAAATCAACATTAGATTTAGGGGCAAGGCTGTAGCTGTAAGATGGAACAATGGATAACTGCAGCTGCATCCAGGCCCTCACTGCTGTTACAAGGCTCCAGAAGCTCCATTTCCATTTTGCAGGGAAGCACAGTAGGCAACAGAAGTTATTGCCATACTTTACTGACAGCATGTACCAACTAAGACTCACTGCCATTGGCCCCTGTAGCTTTTCCTCCTGTTCAGCTGCACCTTGATTGGAGCAGTGGGAGTACCCCGAAGGTCCTGTTCCTGCATGCTTGGACTCATGACCTTGTAATTTGCTTTGAAGTATAAAGATGTAGTGTGAGCTCTTCTTTCTCCTACTGTGCTTAATCACAATTCAATTATTTGAGTTTATATTGATAAAACTTGAGCTAAGTTTCCATAGCAACCATAATGATCAGAACATTGTAATGTGGTATACAAACGCTGTTTGGTTTGGTAACTTAAAATACGATGAAGTCAAGTAAAGAACACAGAATCAGTGGCTTACATTCACTAATTTAGAATTGGATAAATCTTGCTGACCTTTACTTAAGCACCAAGTCTTTCCTGGTGCTTCAGACTACCTCTACATCTCATGGGGAGAGGCAGGACCCTTCAAAGAATGATTTATCTCTCTCTAAAGTAGCTTAGATCTGATATATGAAGCAGAACAAGATCCATCCTCAAAATTTCTTCATTCCACTTATAAATATCCTCAAATTTTACGCTGCCACATCTTTTGGCACTACATCAACTTCCCTTCATTTGCACTTCTGTTTTAAGGTCCCTAGATAATAATAGCAAACAAAGATTAGTTTTCCCATCTATTCAGTTAAGACAAAGGAAAAAGCATGAAAATAATGCAGAGAAGAGAATAATTGCCATAGTTGAGGTCAGAGCAACCTAGGATCCTTGTAGGATTCTAAATGAGAATAATCAACCCAAATGTTAAGTGACTATACTAGCCTAACTTACATACATTTTAAAATTGTCATTTTTAAGATGTGATCTTCATTAGCTCTTTAGATCTCAGGTTTCCATGCAAGTGACTTAGACTGAAGGAATTTGTCAAAACCATAGTGACTTTATCTAATTTTAGGTTGCAATACCTTCTGTTAGTTGTCCTTTTCAACTCAGCTTAGAGCAGTTCACATGTATGGTTTCTTTTCACATAAGCCAAGAGAAATACCATTCACAGTTGTATGTACAATTCCCCATCTTTCTGTGTCAATTAACGTTTCTCTCATGTTGTTTGTCTTTACATACCCCTTTTATTGGGATTTCTGAATGTATACCATTTTAAAAACATCGAATCCTATATTTACACATGGAAACTTTATTATAAAAGTTGGACTCTGTTCCTTAGAAACTTTTATATGCCTTAAACATAAACAGATATAGAAAGCACCTGACACCTCCTTCCAAATGCCTGTGGATGGTCAAGTTGGAAATTCCTGAATTATTTTCTACAAGAGTTATAACAAGAACCAGTAAAGGTCTGAACTTTCTTGACTTCATTGAAAAAGTGAAGGTTTTGTTAAAGTAATTAACACTTGATTTTTAAAGAGATACTGTTCCCTTGGCTGTCCTTCCCCTTCCCCCCTCCCCCTTTTCTTTTTTTTTTTTTTTTGAATGCTTCATGCGAGCATTATTTCTGATGGCAAAACAAAGGATGTTAATAGGTCCTTAGCATAGAATTTAGGAGGTTTTTGTGACCATAGCTAGTGTCACTGTTCTGGACATTAGGCTTCATACACATATTTGCTCAGGACTACCTTGATTGATCAAAGAGGAGAAAGGAATATTTGGAAACTTACAGATTGACATAGTTCATCATAAACGTTTGTATCAATACATTGAGAATTCAAGAGCGATGACAAAATAATTAAAGGAATTTGAACAGATGAATTATGAAAATTTTGAAGAAATGAATCCAGTATATACATGCTGGAAAAAAGTTCTATTCTAGTTGCCTAATGCATTTGAAAACCTACTGACAATAGATTTGAAAAACCTATTGACAATTGTGGAAGAGAATGGAAATGCTAATTGGCAATAGCATGCTGTGTGAAAAAGTTGAAGCATCAATCTTTTTTTTTTTCTTCTGAAATATACTTTTTTTCCTGACTCACTACCCCATGTGATACAGAGAAAGTACTCTCCAGATCTTCTAATATTCCCTTATTAAAGTTCTCCTAGAAAATCTTAAAGAAAGGTTCTGCTAGGATAATTTCTTTATTCCAGCAGGGCACACAGTAGCTTTAGATAATTTGAAATCATCCTGATTAGGAACGATTAACTTCTGGAGAGTGTTTACTTGTAGAAAAGTATCAAACAATGCAAATGATCAGCACTGAAAGAAAATATCTTGAAATTCGACACCTCTACTCAAACAACCCGCACTGAAGAGTGACACTGGCTGAATGCTGTCTTATGCCCACTTTAATGAAAGGCAAACTAGTAGACTCCCTAGACTTTTACTGTGCTTCTTCATATGAAACATTTCCATGTAGGATAATGCTTTTTGTTAGAAACCTTGTTAATTCTGCTGATGGCACATCTTTGCCTTGCAAATAATTTTTCCTTTAGAAAGACTGGTAAATGAGGTAACATGTATAGGGATGGACATGGAAGAGGAAGATAAAACTATACTTTACAGTTTGTTCACTGAGGTAGCCACAGAACACTTGAAAAAAAAATAGGTTTACACATATATGTATTTAGTTTTCCACCAGAAAAAGAAGAGCGGGCACATCAGCCCTGGAATAGCATCTGACATAAGTTTTTCCATTGAAAAGATGACATAAATATGTTTCTTAAACATAAGTCAAGGGAAAAAAAAAACGAAAAAGAAAAAGGCAATCCATTCCTCAGCAAGCAGCCAAACAAAACCAACCAAAACACGATAAGAATAATTGAAGTTTTTATCTAGGTCTAAGGACTGATATGTAGGTATTTTGTACCTGTGTTCCAAGTAAAGACAGTCTTTACAGATGAACGATATGGAATTTGCATTTTGCTTTCCTATAAGGCTTATATTTTGTTGCATTTTAAAAGAAAAAGGTTTTTGTTATGAGAGCCTAGAAACATGAGAAAGTGTTGAAGCAGATTGATTACTACTGTGAATGATTGCATTCTGATTCTGGCAGCAATACTGAAAATACATGCACGTCCTTTGGTCAGGTAGTTAGAACAGCATTTGTAAATGTTTCAGCTTCTGCATATTGTGGAGGTAGTACAATTGGTTTCAATGCATTCTGCTCCAAAAACCCCCCATGCTTAAAAATACTTGATACAGAGGAACTACAACTATTTTATAAACTTCTCATGATGAATTTTAAGTGAATGTGCAAGGGTGAAAAAGTAAATGTAAAAAGAAATGGAAGCAAATAAATGTTGTCATGTATTAACTGAATCTCTGTTATAGCCTTCTCCTGTATATGCAACAAAGGCATCAACTGATAATTGACACAATTGTCTGTGTATGATGTGCACTGTTTATGTTGTGCATCTCTGCACATTCTACCAGATGTATTCAGTGAAGATAAATCTAATGTTATTTACACTCTGCTTTGGTGTGTGTAGGACAGGAGAGGAAAAAGCCATGCAGGGAATATGTGAATAGTTTTTTGTTTGAAGCACAGCTACCTACAGGAAACACTATGCACAGCGTTACGTGAAGTTGGATTTCTTGGATAGAAATTAAATAGTTGCTCAGAGAATTATACCTTATTTCTGAACCTAATTAACTGATAGCATGTTACCCAGATCATCATAAGAATGAATGACACCACTGAAAGCTGAACGTATTAATTTCACATGCAGGCAAACACAAGGCACCCTGTCGAAAAGGTACTCAGTATCAGCACTGAAAGGCAGGGTATTAGGCAAGGTATTATGTTTAACTAAAAGTATTCCTCACTTTAGAAATCATGTCATGCCCCTGCACCTGTTGTTGCTACCCTGAGAAAACATTATTCCATTTTACCTTCACCTGTTCACAAAATGTTCTGTTGTTTTGACATCTGGCCCTGGAGAAGGACAACTGTGCTCTGCTGACCTCAGGCTAGACACCGGCTACATTAGTCCTGCTTAGGTCTAACTAACCATGTTACTTTCAGTGGTTTCAGAGCGGTCAGATTAAAAGAAGCCAACCTGCATTTGGCCATTACAGTGGAAAAAACAGACACAAATCTAATTTACCTTAAGGTTTGCTTTCATTATCAGGCAGGTGAGACAATTTTTTAAAGAGTTTATTTAGGCTGTACTTCAGTGGACTGAACATTTTATAAATTTTAGAATTTGTAAGCTTGCATTTTCAACACACTTCCATAAGAATAGGTCGTGTTTGTTTTAACTTCATCTTCAAATTTCTGGTTGGGTATTTTAATACATTTTTCCTCAGACTAAAAGCCTAAAATGCCTTTTTTGGGTGTGCTCTCACATACCTTTTCTAATCACCCAGACCAGCTTGACATTTGGAAAAACCTTTAGCAGACTATCAAGGGAGAAATGCTTCATGACGTTTCCTCTTAATTCTTCCATTAGGCAGAAGAGGAGGAGATTGCATGGAGTATGAAATATTACCAGTCAATTTTAAATCCATGGATCTGCTCAATGCCTAGACTAATGTAAAATCGACCAGTGTTTCTATGGAGCCTTTCAGAAAAAGTAAGTCATCAACACACATGTGCTGACAGGGCTTCCCTTGCATCTACTACTAGATGTATAGAAACGGACCAAAGGCAACCTGACTCAGCAGCCATTTTTGGGCAGTGATCACTAGAGGAGGCCTGGGAAAGAGTCTAAAAGCAGAGCTATCCTACAGTAATACTGCTCCAGAGTATCATTCTATACATAACAGCTTGAAACTCAGTGAAGCTGCTGATGGCTTTTGGAGAGGCTGGGGGATTGTCCAGCTGTAAGATTATTTGACTCTTCAGTGCTATGGGGAAACAGAAATACTTTTATTTTTTTAGATTGTTGGGAGGCAGATCAGGATGAAGTAAGTAAATTGGAAAAGTAAAGAAAGAATTTGAAACAAGCCTAAGTGCTCTCATCTTTTCATTGAGCTTGAACTGCAAAGTAACAGAATAAAAATAGAAGACTGGTTTTTGTGTATCATTTCATGTAATTTTCCCGTTCTGGGCTCTCTAGGAGCTGATTCAGTGTTAATATAAATTTATCTACAACAGTGCATCCATCTGAAAGAGTCCCAATGACATAGGATAACAGGCCTTGCCCATATCTTGTTCCAAGCTTTTAATTATAAATTTCAAACAGTGAGACTGCAAGTGGTACTGCGAAGCTGTGAGGAAGGTGCTGATGCCATGAGGCACAGATGGGGTGCTGACAAAGTGACATTAAAAGCCTTGCCTGGGTATTCCCCTGATAGCAAGCAAAGGCATCTGAATCCCCTTGGTCCACCTAAAGGTAGAGGCAAACTCATCACATTTTATATTGTCAGAGTAACAGTTTTGTTGTCCTGCCATGGTGTGGTAATCAAGCACCAAGACCATCTGACTGGTCCACCTCGGTAGCCCCAAACATATCCTAGGCTGCTGCTTTCTATTTTCTATTTCACTTTTTCCTCTCTTTATGTTCTTCCTTTTTACCACTCTCCCCTACCAAATAAACAGTCCCTAATTACTTTTTACCCCATTAGTCCCTGATCTGGTACATAAGTACTCTAATTTGATATTTCTGATACTATTAGCCAAGTGATCTCAGCTGCATATGGTACTGCTGATAAAATTTCTGGGTTTTCCTAAAGTTTACAAGATTCCTCTCCCCAAAGGTCCCCCATAATCACCTTCTATGAAATTTGTCTGTCTCTTGCACAATTGCTCCTGAACCACCAGGGAAATCCAGTGATCCCTTCATGGCACTTCCATAACTTTTTTTCAATCCCCATATGTCCATCTTTCCACATTCAGGGGTTTTTCTTGTCCAGCCTTTTTCCCTGCCCAGTCAGCTGGCTTAACCACAGGCCAAGACTTAGGCA
This sequence comes from Laterallus jamaicensis coturniculus, assembly GCA_022605575.1. NCBI lineage: Eukaryota > Metazoa > Chordata > Aves > Gruiformes > Rallidae > Laterallus > Laterallus jamaicensis. The sequence continues at coordinate 974,853 of JAKCOX010000120.1, forward strand.
GCCATCAGCCTGCAGCCCCAGGAAAGCGTGCATAGACTGAATGACAAAAATAACCAGCAGAAGAGGGCACTTTTTAATACTTGCAGAACATCAGGCTGAGTTTTGGAAAAATTGCTTAAGAAGGATGAAAGTACCTGTTTTAACAAGTATGGCAATACATTTTAGATCCTGGTCTTGTTTGAAAGAGTAAGTAAGAATCTTATTTGTACTACGCTCACGAGAACAATCCTCATTGATGGGATAAACAGCCCACAGAGGAATGATGCAGATGTCCTTGCTTACTGAAAGGAGAGGATAAAAGCAATGTGCTCCACTGCCTTATTCATGATGCATCACTGCCTTCACGAATAATAGCCTATGTGATTTAGTAATTAAATATCCTTTACTACTTCACACCTTATGTAATCACATTTACTTTTAGGACTATAGTGCTCAGGGAGACCTCCTGACCCATAAAATCCACCTAGCTTTGATGTGATTACAGACAGGCTTTTAATAAATATCTCATCTAGAAGGGGCCACACTGACATACTCTGCATCACAAAGCACTTCAGTGCCTTAGAAATTAAGATTTTCCATGTAAAAGATCACTAAAAGAGGAGGAGGGCAGGAACAATCAAGTATATCAGCAATTCCCATGTCAGTAGAATGGCAGATAACTTTTTTAGGTGAATATGCTCTGATGAGCCTGGGAAACAGATGACACATGATGATACAGAGGGAGATAAAAATAACTTGGTCAACACAGCAGCAAAAAATACAACCTCATCAGAATGATGAGATTTTCCATCAATTTTACATCCATGTAGGTGACTACACAAAGATATAATAATACTGAGGAAAATTATAGTATGCACCTCGTGGTAGGTTGACCTTGGCTGGAGGCCAGGTGCCCACCAAAGCCTTTGTGTCACTCCCCTCATCAGCTGGACAGGGAAGAGAATATACAACAAAAGGCTCGGGAGTTGAGATAAGGACAGGGAGAGATCACTCATCGATAGTCCACTGATGGGCAGAACAGATACAACTTGGGGAAATTGATTTATTCCAAATCAAATCAGAGAATGATAATGAGAACCTAAAAGTAAATCTTAAAACACCTTCCCCACATCCCTTCCTTCTTTCTGGGTTTCCCACAGGGTCACAGGCTCCTTCAGGCAACCGCATGCCCTGGTGTGGGGTCATCCATGGGCTGCAGGTGGATATCTATTTCATGGTGAAACTCATGAACTGCAGAGGGATGGCCTGTCTCATCATTGTCTTCTCCACAGGCTGCTGCATGGGAATCTCTGCTTTGGCACCTCCCTCTCCTTCTTCACTGACCTGTGTGTCTTCAGAGTTCTTCTCATATCTTCTCACTCCTCTCTCTAGCTGCAGTTGTTCCTGGTGGGCTTTTTCCCTTTCTTAACAATGTTATCCCAGAGATGCTACCACTGTTGCTGATAGGCTTGGCCTTGGCCATCTGGCATTAGGACTATTGGATGTGGGGGAAACTTCTAGTAGCTTCTCCCAGAAGCCATCTGTGTAGCACCCCTGCTACCAAAACATTTCCACACAAAGCCAATACAGCCCGAAAGAGCAGCTGTAAAATTGCAAGAGGATTTTTAACTTAGAATTTCTTTTCTTTTAATTTTATTATGTAATCTTTTTATTATGTCGCTTAGTTTTTACTTTTCTTAAAAATTGTGTTCAATTTTCTGTTGAAAGACATTAGACTGCTTCAGTAAGGGTTTATTTACATAGGTAAACATTGTTATAGAAATTGCAATTCTTGTAGGGAAACTTTAAACTTTAAACTTTACTAGTGTTATTTGACAATGTTTTTGTGTTTTCAAAAGAAACTCAACGATTATTTGCATTGCTTTTGAAGTGCATATACAGTATGTATACCAACTAAGCTATAGAAATAATAGTTGTTAACATTTTCTAAATTTTTTTAGCTCCTCTTAAAAGAACTTTTATTGGAAGTAATATTTATGTTGTAATTATGATTATGGAAAAGTTGGCTTTGTACCAGTATGCCAGGCATGTAGTGGAGGACAGTAAATGGTAACAAGAGCATGAGAAAGGGGTGTAACTTTCTAAGAAACATTTTCCTTTTATGCTTGATTTCAATGATGATTTCTTGCATGCACATATCAGTTTTGTTTTATAAAATGGTTGCTTTGCTGTAGATTGCATTATTTAAATGCACAAAGCAAAAATGCATTATTAATAGTTAAATTAATATAAATTATTAAATATAACTTTTTTCAGTAATGTTTGTTGAAATAATGAAAAACCTTTCCAAATATTTATATGTACCAGATCATGCCTTATGATAAGAGAAATATAAAAAGAGATTGTTGGGACCGGGAACTTTTCAATACTTACAAGAAATGCAATTCCCTAATGTTTTTGTAATGCATAGATAATCATGGTGTATTAAGTATAATAGTATTCTGTGCTGAATATTGTTCCATGTTCCTTCAACTAAATGCTTGTCCAGGCATTTCAAAGACTATCTTGCCAAATCTCACTTTAATTATACATTTTAATTACTCTGAAGAGTTTTCAATTAAACATATTTTGTGTGAAAAATTATTCAGCTCTGTTTTCTCATATAAGTAATCTGCAATTGTTTTCACCATTGTTTATGTTTATCTTGCAAAAAATTTACTTAGGCATGGCACCACCTGTGCTGCATCTTTTTCCTGATTTTGTTCCTGAGGGGGTTTTTTTCTGTTTCATAATAGACCTCAAATACTTAATCTGCTATTTTTAAAAATAAATAATTAAAAATGACATGTTAATATTTTATTTATCTTTGAAATTCTGTAATGAAAAATATGAAAATACTGGACAGAATTGTAACAATATTTGGTTGACATAACTTTAATTTGAAATGTAGCTCTATCCTGTCTTTAGGAAGTGAAAAATAGGGGTTTTTTTTTCTTTGAGTTCCTAGAATGTATCCAAGTCTCCAATCACAATTTGTTTGCAAAACATGTGAAGATGCAAAATAAGAATCATTCCATTATACAGGTTTCATCTGTGCTTAAAAGGTCAGGTGGTCTGAAATATTTGCAAATTCATGCAGTCACAATGGTTAAATTTGTAAAGAAAAAAATCTGAAGAATTAGCTAAAGAAGTCTTTGTTATGAATCTGAAGGTCAAGCTCCTTGTTACTTCTGATGTAGCTTTAGAAACATGTCAAACCTGCCCGTCTCATTCAATTAGTCTTTCAAACACTTAATAATGTAAGTGTGTAAAAGTCACCAAACATTATATTGAGAAGTGTCAGCTCTCTAAAGCACAATATCTTGCAGCCATGATGAAGTTTCTTGCAGATAGAATCACACCTTAAGCGATATTCTGAGAACAACAGAGATGGAATGTGTACACGAGATTATTTCTACACAGGTAGCACAAACTGGCGATTGTAGCCAGGAGTGAAACATTTTCACAACGGTCAGAAATTGGAGAGTGAACCTTTTTGGTACATGGTGACTGTTTCAAGAGTTAATTTATGACTCCCAGCAGAAGTTATTATACGGAGTAGAGAGATTTAGGTTCCAGGGAGCTATTTAGCTTAATTCCATCTTTTGAGATGTTTTTCAAGAGCATGTAGTCTTTGATGTTTATTGAAAATCTACAGCCATTGGTAGGGAAGGACTATTTCGGTATAGATGATATAGATAGGTTACTTAGTTCTTTTGAGAAATAAGGTTTATGCAAGAAAAGATAGAAAATGTAATTTGTCAACAGCCATAACAATTTAAAAAAAATCTAAAAACTAAAAAAGATTCAACAAAAAAGGTCACAAGTAAATATTTGTATTTTTCTGAAAATGAGGGTGTGTGGATTGTGAAGAGTAAGCAGGGATGCATTTGAAATCCCATTTACTTCTAAGTTTTTGGCTACATATATTTACTTGAAATTAATAGTTTGATAACAAAATGTAAGTTATCACACTGAAATATTAACCTGGAAATACTACACCTTGGTAAAACATCTGGTCTCTCCAATCAGATAAGACAAGTTCCTTTCAGTTATAGAACTGGCCATCTCTGAATGGTTATGATTAGGACATAAACAACTGAGACATCAGAGTGTCAAGATTAATTTTTTTGGCAGGTTTGATCAAACTTTCACCACAAATAGAAACAATGTGAAAATGCTACAAATTGTTATTTCTAAATGCTTTTTGTTCAAATCACTGATGTTTGTGGGAAGCACACTAGGAAGTGAGTGATCACACAACTCATTACAGTCACTGTATGTGGTTTGTTTTACCATAGGCTCCCAGTTTCTGATGCTCTGAGGGTATGTCTACAGACCCCTGCAACTGTGGAATGCCAGACATAACAGTCTATAGAGAATCGATTAACTTTTAAGTATTATTTAGTTTAACTCTGATAAATCTCTATGACATCACATTGGCAAGATCTTTCTTAATGTGAAGAAAGAAATGTAGATTATGCCCTTCTCCCACCAAATATATTTATCCCTCTGCCCAGATAGGAAATATTTTCAAGATACCTTTATTTTAGTGTAAACTCCATTTAGGTTAAAATAAGCTTTGGGGAAGCAAGAATCCATACAAAGAGGTGGTCTATTTTCTCTCTCAATATAGAAAGTTGTTTCTTAGCAGCAGTGAGCAAAAATAAAGGCAGAGAGAGAAGTAAACTAAACATGAGCATGAATGAGAAAGTCCAAATAGAAAGGACTATATTGACTTCCCATTTTTTAACAAAAGAAGTTCTCTCACAGGTGCACTGTAACTCAGCTATTCAATGCATTTAGAGACAGAAAGCAGCGGACCAACACATACCATTCAGGCATCAACAGACACTAAATTGGCCACAGAAAGGTGTCATTTAGAAAGTAAGATGAGTGCTCTCTCACGTAGAGTCCATTTTAGGTTAAAAATAGTATTGTGTGTACATAGTGGGTTTGCTCACCATCTGTAAAAAGTTTTTAAGGAACTTTGCTAAAAACAGCAGGCTGTAATCCATGCTTGGTTTTATTATCAAGTACATTAAAAAAACAGACCAGAAGCATGAGGAAAACCCTCCTAACTAATGATATGAAAAGCTGCTATTCATATGATCGTGGGATAGCTCAGGTTGGAAAAGACCTCAGAAAGTTTCTGGTCCAAACCCCTGTTTGAACCATGGTCATCTGCGTTATCAGACCAGGCTACTCACGGCTTTTCCATTTAGTTCTTGAAAGCATTCAGCAATGAAGACTGCATAGATCTCTGGGCAACCTGTTCCAGTCCTAGAATTCATTTTTTTTGGTTTTTTTTCTTTCTATCAGGCTGGACCCTCTCTAGTTTCTGGCAGTGTCTGTGGTCTTGTGTTCTCCCATCGTTCATCACTGTGAAGTGTCTGACTCTGGAGGTACTTATGAGAATCAGTGGAAAATAGTACATTGCCAAAAAAAAAATACATAATAGTCATGATGCTCTCCTGCTGTATTTTGGCTAACAACTGAAAGTCTTTTTCTGTTTCTTGGAAGCCTACACTTTGAAACTGTTCAGGACTGAGCAGAGACGCCATTATCCACATATATACTCTGAATAAAACTTCAGCACAAAAGCAGCTATTTTAAGATTTATCTGTATATTTTTCCTGCTCATCTCAGAAATGAAGTTTAAGGTTGTCCAGGCCTAAAAATATAAAAACCAAAATGATTTTCCTCTTTTAAATGCAATAATTTTATTAAGCACTATATTAAATACATATTCATTTCAATTTTTGGTTAGAAATTACTTGATTAAAAGGCACAGATAGCATTCTAAAACTCTTCAAGCTGATGCTCTACAGTAGCTTATGCTTTTTCTTTTTTTTTTCTTCTAAGGTTTATACATATGCAAGGAAAGTTGGGCCAAGCAAAACATGATGGAGAAAAAGCTGATTCTTTTATTTGGAAGGAAAGGAACAACATTCACTGAGGAACTCACCTTTCTTCACCCTACCCAGTAGATCAGACACTGGCCATTATTCTTTTTGGATTTCACTTTCCTGTCCAATTTGGATCTCCCAAATATCCATAACTTCTACTGCATTTAGCTTTGGCATGTTTTCAGTGCCTTGGAGAGTGGAAATGGGTGGAGGACAGATTCCACCTGACATGATCTCTGCACTAACCATCAAGGAGCAGCCAGTATGAGGTTGCTCTGCAAGGAAAGATGAAGGTGACAACAGAGCAGTCAGAAGCAGTGTCATGGTTTAGCCCCAGCCAGCAATTAAGCACCACACAGCTGTTCTCTCAGTAGCATCCGCAGTGGGATGGGGGAGAGAATCAGAAGGCTAAAAGTGAGAAAACTCGTGGGTTGAGATAAAGACAGGTTAACAGGGAAAGCAAAAGCCTCTCACACAAGCAAAGGAAACCAAGGAATTCATCCCCACCCCCTTGGGACAGGGAGGTGCTCAGCCATCCCAGGACAGCAGGGCTCCAACATGTGTATTTGTGACTTGGAAAGACAAACACCATCACTCCAAATGCTGTCACGCCCTGTTCTGTCCTCTTCCCCCAGCCCCTTATATGCTGAGCTTGATGTCTTGTGGCATGGGGTATCCCTTTGGTCAGTTGGAGTCAGCTGTCCTGGCTGTGTCCCCTTACAACTTCTTGTGTGTTCCCATCCATCCCACTGGCAGGACTGTGTGAGAAGCAGAAAAAGCCCTGACTCTGTGTACGTACTGCTTAACAATGCCACCACCGCCTCTATATAACAAAAACATTATCAACACTGTTTTCAGCTCCAATCCAAACCACAGCCACATGCTAGCTACTATGAAGAAAATTAACTCTATGTCAGCTGAAACCAGGACAGGCAGATACCTTGCAAAAAAGGGGGGCAGTTCCACAGTGCTGGAGCATCATAAGCTGAACAGGTCTGATCATTGTAATTGTAATCAGCCACAGTCCAGAGCGCAGCAGGCATGACTGTAGTAACAAGAGAGGTCCAAAGTCAAACTAGAACATTAAGGTGAATGGCACAGCACAGGGTCCACACTCTGGAGATTAGGCAGGGACCAAGTCAGAGGGTCAGGCATTATATGTGGCCGAGAGTGTGCATGGATGGAGTTCCCAGGTGATACTGGTCATGGTACTTGGAGACTGTAGGTATAGTTACAGCCCAGTCATTGACAATGAACGTTTGACAATTAGTTTGCAATTTGTGTTGCTTAAAATTCAGATAATTCATAATAGATTCTTCTAAAATATAGTTTGAGTTTGCTTATAGGAATATCATATTATGTGGTCCAATCAAAATATTACCTATAAGAAGTTATATTTGCCATTCATTCAATTCAGTAAACAAGTTCTTCTGGCTAAGAAGGACTCTGAGTCTCAACAAATTTGTGCCTGATGTATGTTATACTCTCATCTTTAATATATACAGAACCCAATTACTTAATTAGTACTAATTTCTTACAAAGTTTGAACCTAAATAGTCTTTGATTTGCATTTTCATTGTTTGAAATGTAGCTGTTGTGTTACACTCCCCCCTCTCCTGCATTCAACATCAGGCCTTTCTTCCTGTAACTCCCGATGTTAAACAGTAAAAACATTTATATGACTGACATTTAAACACTTTATAGTAAATCCTCCAATCTAACTGCTTATTAACACATTCTTTCCCTGTTCTGTCATTGTTTTTATTTCCTTGTCACTCCTGATTCTTTAAAATATTCAGTTGTGAATATCCTTCTTCATGTGAAGTTTGAAGCAAAAAAAACCATTGAGCTTTTTAAGGAAAAAGCATTCACCCATATAATTGTAGAAAAAACCCCAATACCTCATTGCTCTAATGAAAAGCTATCTATAATCATGACTGACAGCTCCCAACAAAGGTTCTTAAATTAGAAACAAGTCCTTCTGGTCCAAAGTAACACCACATGAAGCATTAAAGAATGGGCTTTTATCTTACTACATGAATGAATTCAACAGATATATAAAATTTTAAATAAGTAAATTACACTGTTTTAAAGATGCATCTGGATGATGCAAATAAATAAAAAAGAGCATCTGATATATTTTCTATATACTATTAATTTTTTCAGTATTTCTAGCAAGACATAATTCCTCCTGATTTTTTTGTAAATATATAAATCAGATGCAGGGATCAGATCTTTGAAAGAACTTCAAAGTGATCGGGTAAAAAATGTCTTAGTAATGAGCTCTGACATAAAACTAAAAAATGGATCCTTATCCCTGGAAACTGTGAATGGAAGAAAGTAGAAATCAAAACGTTATTAACTGGGACTAAAGGATAGCATTTGTGTACAATCTGCATGCAAGTTAACCTGAACAAATGGAGACTGCAACTACAAATGGGATTTCTCCAAAATGACATAGAAGAGTTTGCAAAGAGCCCCACATGGGCATGACTGAAATCAGATCCTATCTCACTATAAAATTAAGGATTAATCAATTTAGTCGACACTAATCCACTGTCTACAGCTTGTATTAAAACAAAAAGTAATGTTCCATGTAAAAGAAACTGTAATAATTGTACATAAAGGTAATTTTATTACTTTTCACTTATTTCTACGCATCAGCCTGTTAAATGTGTTAAGGAAAATAACTAGGAAGACATCTACAGAAAACAAATAAAATGACTTCTACTCTTGAATAATCTTTAAAAGCATCCCAGTTTCATAGTATGGTCATTAAAAAAAGTAAGGGTCAAAAAGCAACGTTTTGATGATAATAGAATTTTCATGGTTTAGACCTTCCAAAGTCATCTTTCAGTGGTTGCTTCAATAGAGGCATACACTGCAAATTACTTTTCAGACTTTTGAAAAAGAGCAGAAGCAGAGGAAGAAGAGAAGAAAACCATTCTGTTCTGAAACAGCCTCTGCAAATGCATCCTCTTTTTGGACTGTACCTGTAAGGGCGTGGCAAAATATAGATGCTCTGGAGACACTCCTCCACATCTTTCATAGCTGATACAAAGATGGGTAATGTACATTTCATAGAAAGTTCTAGTCTGAGTTCCTTCTTTCTTTTTTGTCATAGGAAAACGTTATCTGTGGCACAGGAAGAATATAAACCAGACTTCTTTCTTTTTCTTTGAGTAGATCCGGTTATCTAAGAATATGTGATTTTTTGAAAAGAGTATGTAGAATAAACACACTTTCAATTTATAAGAGAATACAGATTCATTTCTGTGAGTGGAAGACAGCATATCCAATCCACCCTCTTACATATGACAATTTTTATTCCTTTTATTTTTCTAGTCAAGACCTAATTTACTGGGTCCTGGAGCTACAGATGCCTCTGAAGCCCTCTCTATTTTGTTGATAGGCTGCGAACAAAGAATTCTTTTGTATATGATTCTCTAATATAATTTGAACTAAAATAGCCTCCAGACTCAGCAAGCAAGGAAACTAACTAACTGTCTGAATAGAAAACCAAGTCCATAGTTTTAGCATAAACAATTGTAGAGTTGAATAAATAGACATGTAAGCAGTTATCAGAGCACTCCCAATAATGCATTTTTAATACTCTGAGAAATGAGTGCAAAAAGGAATCAGCATAGTCCCTCAGGCTGTAAAGAGCTTCAAGTGCCTTTTATCTTACATCCTGTTAGATTACTAAAAGTTTGCAATTATAACTATATCAACATTTCAAGGCTTCTCACCTTACACAAACCCTCAAACAGGTAGAAGTATAAGGAAAACACATAGTAACCATAAAGAAGACTGAAAAATATTAAATTCTATTTTGACTTTCTGATCATATATTTCTGTAGTCTATTTTTAAATGGGGGAGTAGTTATGATTTTATGGTTGTGCCTGCAGTGTTTAAGTACGGAAGATAAAATGTGAAATCTGTTGCTGTGATTTTAATATAAACATTAAAAAGATAGAAAGGCATTTAAAATTATCAGCATTGCATGGATGGTTTTATGTTTGTCAAATCATTTTGGACATATCAGTGGAGGTATGAGGTAATGTGACAAATACGCTGCTGTTAATTCAATGCAAGGATGTGACAAATTGGGTAACAAGATGAGCCATGCTTAAAACCTAGTGTTCTGTGTGTGACATCAATAATTTTAAAGTCTTGTACATATCAAGCCATCATTGTCACCGCTGAGTTTATTGCATGTAGTCAACGCTGCAATGCACAACATGCTATGCAGACAAGTAATCCTTCATTGTCACTAATGTCTTAATACTCTCCTAGAGTGTCAGAAATTAATAGGAATCCAATGTCAGCTAAAATTAGTCTCTCTTGATGGCTCACAGGTCAGGGAAACTGGAAAAGATTAATCCTGTCTTTTGAATGAAATGAAAATCTGATGTTAACTCTCAAGTGCGGGAGCTGGATTCCTTCGTTTAAGAAGAAACTTAGATTGTTTGACTCCAATAAAATTCAAAGTCAGGCCTGTCTTCAGTTCTGAACCCTAAGAGAAAGAACTTATGTATATGGATCTGCAGATATTATAAATGGTTGAGGTTTTACTCACGTATCCCAATGAATGGTCAGGTTGCTGAACGGATTGGTAAATCCAGTACTAATTTTGAAAAATCAGACATTATGGTCTTTGTGGGTGCTGTGTACTAGAAAAGATGACTACATTTAATTGTCTGAAAATTTTGCTGAGGTTTTTGAAAACCTGCTTCAGCTGTGAGTCTTCAACACTCTGCAAACAAAGCACTGCCTGATCCATACTGCACTCTGTCCCAGAATTAACAAATGTGTGTATAAAAGCATATGCTGTTTGCGCCCACTTCTTCCTAAGAAAAAACACTTGCATACATCAAGAGTGAAGCATTGAAGATTGGAGCTGTTCCTTTTTTTATACAATGCCTCTTTTACCCCAAGAGTTATGTGAGTAAGCTGTCTAGAAGCTGACATGTGGTGAGCTATATGTAGTAATTAGATTCAATACTTTTGCTGCAGCTTCCAGAGACAGATTCCTCCTGCTGATTTCTGATGAACATTATATTAATAGGAAACTAGACAAACTACTGGTTTGTATGTAGCTGTTTGGTTTTTGGTTTGGTTTTTTTTTTTGGGGGGGCTTGTTAGTTGGTTATTTTATTCCCTGGAAAAAAATAAATTATTTATGTCTCTTTTAAGAAAGTTTTAAAATACAAACGATTCTAAGTCCTCTTTGGAAACTTTTGTAGAGCACACACACATTCCTAAAGAAAATAGCTTACTGCAAAATAAATGTGAAACCCAAGCAAAAGCAAAATAAATGTGAAAATCAAACATTTTAAAATCCCACAAGAATTTGCCACATTGAATTCAGAGACTGCCTCATACTTCGCAGCTGTGTACAAGAATTAAAGAGAATTCTATTCACTTTTAATCATGTAGAATATGTGAGAAATACAGTGGCAGGTATGGCCAGAAAGCCATTTCTGTGGTTGGGCTATTTTTCAAAGGTGAAGAAAAATTTTAGTATACTGGGAGTCATGGTCATAACTCAAAGCAAATAAGAGCAGCAACACTGTTATTAGTAGCAGCAAATGCTAAGGTAAACTAAAACATGCCTTTCATAACACTGAATTCTGGTCATTCTTACAGTTCTTGGCTATCCTAACCTCATACTAATTTCATTGAGAATTTTAGGTTTCTAAAGAGAATCTGTTTTTATCCAATGTTTAATCTCTTTTTTTTTTAATTCTGATGGCACATCAAAAAGAAAATATGGTAGATTTTTGATATCTTCTGTTAAAATATGTTAGAAAATAATCTTTTTACTTAAGATACATACAAAACAAGACATACATTTTTTCTTGTATTTATTATCACAGAATCACAGAGTTGTAGGGGTTGGAAGGGACCTCGAGAGATCATCGGGTCCAACCTCCCTGCCAAAGCAGCTCCCTAGCTCATACTGCACAGATAGGCGTCCAGACAAGTCTTGAATACCTCCAGAGACGGAGATTCCACCACCTCCCTGGGCAGCCTGTGCCAGGGCTCTGTCACCCTCACTGGGAAAAAGTTCTTCCGCATGTTGGTGTATAACTTCCTGTGCTCCAACTTGCAGCCATTGCCCCTTGTCCTGTCTCCACAGACCACTGAAAAGGGGCTGGCCAATTCTCCCTGCACCCCATACTTAAGATATTTATAAACGTTGATTAGGTCCCGTCTCAGTCTTCCTTTCTCCAGGCTGAACAGCCCCAGCTCTCACAGCCTTTCCTCGTAGGGTAGATGTTCTAGGCCCCTAATCATCTTCGTAGCCCTTCTCAGGACTCTCTCCAGGAGATCCCTGTCCTTTTTATACCAGGGAGCCCAGAACTGGACACAAGTTGGTTATTATGCAAAACAGCACTATAAACCTGTTTTCTTTTTGCTGGACAAAATTAAACTGATAACCTCTTTATAATGGTAGTGTTGCTGCTGCAATGACAATATAAGGATACAGGCTAAACAAAGTTTACAGGCAGCAGTAACACTTCTTTTATTACATCCACTGCCACAGCTAGAGAAAATCAGACAAAGTTGCAGGCAAATGAATCCTTTTTCAGGTCAATGAACAGAAGAAATGAACTTCAAAACTAAAAGGAAATTTGGAAGAACTGGTTGGAATTTAATTTGATATGTATCAGTTAGACTATTTCCGAATGATAAGGCAGCTGTTAGCTGTTACCTGTGAAGTGGAAAAGATTTTGGGGGGTCACTTCTATTTCTCATTTTTCTGAAAACCGATAATGTGTCATTCTCCTAGGGGAAGGAACGAGACAAGAACTTTACGGTCTTTAAAATGTAAAGAAGTGGTGGTGGGGGGAACTGAAACACACCATAAAACTATTATCTGTAATGAGTCTGTAGTATTAGACATTAAGTAAAACTGTGAAATTTAGTACTTGAGGGACAAGTTTGTACAGAAGGAGGCAGTCAAGTATGTATTCCTAGTTACTGATAATTTTTAATCCTGGACTATTTTGTCACTTCATAATGTACCTACAAATAGTAGGACATTCCATATTAGATGACTAGGTACCAGGTAGTCCTTGAGTCTTACTTCAAAGGATTTTCAGAAAAAAACATTGACAGAATCCTTCTTCATAAAAAACATTTAAAGAAATTAAATATGCGAAAGGTGTAAGAGAAAAAGTACTAGCATGTGCAACAATTATTTATAGGGTAGAAAACAGGAAATTAAAGTAAATGTTCAAACCCCAGAACTGAGCATGATCAGCAGTTGAGTTCTGTGGGAACTATGCTAGTAGGTATAATCCCAAATGCCCATGAAGAGAGCTAGCAATGAGGCAAGAAAATCTGCTACTGTTACCAGGTTTTTCAGGACACAGATAGTGAGGATTGCTCGTAAAATTGCAGGATGGAAATTGAGAAGCAACACTATGTCATCTGATACTCAGTGTAGATAAATATAAAGGAAAGCACATAAGGGAAGTATACTGATTACTGAGCAAATGACTGTATGCCTCCTTCCCAAAGCAGAGGCGTTATCCTCAGTGAAGTTTTGGTAGTGGAAGCCCTGACAAATGGCCTGGGAGAGTTTATCTCCAACAGGAAGATGGACTGCTAGGATCTGCCAGGACGGCTATGCTGAGGAGTCAACGGTGTGTTTATTTTGGGGGATGTGACCCCACAATATCAGATGCATGTCTTTATTTCTTAGTAATTATATAGGTTTGGTTGGGTGCATGTTGTTTGCCTAATTTCACTAGCTGCTATGATGACAGCACACTGGATGAAGCATATTATCTGACTATTAGTCCTACTAAATTGCCCAGTAATATCACTTGAAATGGAGGGAGTGTGTGGGGGGAAGAACAATGGGAAAAAAGCAAATAATAAAGTACCATTAAAAGTTACTAAGTGCCTGATTTTAAAGTTGCTGTGGACTAGAGAGTCTAGAGAGAAACTCTTGTGATTGATTGGCGATACGTCTTCTGATATGTACTGTCAGTGTGGTGGGTTGATACTGGACAGAAACTGAGCACCAACTCAGCTGTTGGCCCTGATCAGTGGGATGGGAAAGAGAATTGGAAGAGCAAAACCAAGAAAATTTGTGGATTGAGATAAAAACATTTTAATTGGTGTACTAAAGCTCACACACAAGCAATGCAAAATAAAGAATTAATTCACCTCTTCCCATGGGCTGGCAGATGTTCAGCCATCTCCAGGAAAGCAGGCTGCAACACATGTAATGGTTACTTGGGAAGACAAATGTCATAACTCTGAGGTCCCCCACTCCTCCTTTCTAGTTATTGTTGAGCATGATATTATAGTGTATGGAGTATCCATTTGGGAAGTTTGGCTCAGCTGGCCCAGATGTGTCCCCTCCAAATTTTTTTGCACACTCGTCAGGGTGACAGAGTGGGAAAAAGAGAAAGCCTCGGTGCTCTGTTCAGCACCAGGCAAAACACTGCTGTATTATCAGCTCTGCTTTAGTCACAATTCCAAAACACAGTGTCATATGGGTTGTGTTAATAAAATTAACTCCATTCTAGCCAGACCCAGTAGTATTAGTAAAAATAGTGAGAACAAAATAATGAATAATAACCAGCTGCCTATATTTAAAAGTAGTTTTACTAAAGTTACTGTAAAACTAATAAAATTAACATACCAACAAAAGGTTTCCCAACTGAGCATTTTCAAAATATGACTTCAGTTCAGAAGTAATATGGAATAAACTCCTTTGTGTTACAGTCTGAAAGGTAACAAAGGGATCTAACACAGGAATTATGATTTTCATGAACTCCCCTACACCTTTCTTTTCCAGTTTGGCACAATTATGTTTTTTGAATGTTCTTTGTTGCCACATCAAAGAAGGAAATAAATTGTCCCACAGTTTCACTGTAAAGAAAATATAAAAAATAGAATGGATCTTTAATTGCACAAGGAAAAAGTATTTCTGTTAGCCATAAAGAACTCCCTGGAGTGAAGTGTACTTAGGCATCAGTAAAGTGTCTGAGAAAGGTGTGGAATGACTGTCATTGGGAATTTTTAAGAAAGGGATTGACAAGCATCTGTTAAGAAGAGATGGGCATGATTGTGCTTGACCCTTGGTCATTTGCTTTTTCCTTTACCCTCTTAGTTTCACTTCTTTTGCTATTGTTCATGATTTTACTAGCGCTCTACAGGACTGCTTCTCCCCATAGCTCAGATGACAGAACTGTCATTGTCAGGAAGCAAAAATCAAGACACACACAAAAAGCTTTCCACTATCTTTGAAATAACTACTTAAAAAATAGAATAACTAATCCAAATACAAAGCTACATAAGCCTGACACATGCTCATTCGCTGTATTTCATGCTGTTTGCTTTTAGGCTTTCATTGTTACATTTCATGTTCCATGTTACTTCAAATAGCTGTCATTTCCCTTTCATGCCTTGTTTCCGAGGTCTATCAGTGGTTTAATTTATCCATTGAGAGGATAACTGGTGTGCTTTGTCAGATGGCAACCATCATGTAAACATACTTTCTTGACTTACAAATAGAGGTTTGATTTGCAAGTGTCAGGAAGAAGGTACAAAGATCGCAAACAGTGTAATCTTTGCAAGAAAAGCTCATGGACAGTGTGTTTAATAAATCAATACAATTACATTTGTGAGTAACTAAGGCCCCGGTTTCCATAACCTGTTTTCCAGTGCTTTGTTGACAGATGAAAAGTTGAGCATAACAGCGACATGGCGTTTTTAATTGGTCAGTTAGAGTAAGGTCCATAAAGAATTTCAAAGGCATCTACTCACATCAAAACAGAAGCTGCTACAAGAGTGAAATTAGCCATAGCACTTAGTGCACTACATGATACATATTTTTTAGGTATGAGGCTTAGCTGGAAGGACTTAGAAGTTTAAGTAGGTTATTGCTTCTCATTTCACCTTTTTTAATTTTCATGTCCAATGTTGAAATTGTCTTCTAACACACAGTCTTGACATATATTTCCCCTTTGCTGCCAGGTGCAGATACTATTACTTATGAATCTTGCAAGAAGCAAGGACAAACCAGTATACAGAGCAGCAGAGGAGGAAACAATTGCTGCTCTTCCAGCTTTTTGAGCACAGCAAATGTCTGGTGCTGGAGACTTCTCATGTGGGAAATGTGATTTTATTGAAGTACTGATTCACTTGATGAAGGAACTAGAGGAAGAGGTGAGCAGGATCTGTGTCATTGGGGAGGATGCAGAGGAGATTGACTGGATCTTCACAGAAAATTGGCACAGATGAGAGCTTGGGTCACACAAAGAAACACAGGAAGGACAGCCAGATGCAATAGTTAAACCAGCAGTGGAAGCAGACTTTCAAATAGAGAAAGCTAGAAGCTTATGACCTCAGTTACTGCTTCACCTGCAGATCTGCAACTCCAGAACATGTACTGATGATTCAGGATTTGGCATGGCCAGCCTTTGGGCTCTTTCCTTTTACTGCTCTTCCATGTAATGCAACCATGTTGTTACAAGGGCGATCTTGGTAAACTGGAGCATACCCAGTGATTACAGAGGTCTCAGGGTCAGGTGAAGGGGTGGTGAAGTGGAGCCTGGTGATGTCTTCTCAGTCCTGAAAGTGAAGAGGAAAGGCTTGAGCAGATGTAGACTCATCCTTCAGATTAAGACGTTGTTGAATGGCTTGTGTTGCAAGTAGGACTTTGGCTTATTGTAACAATAGGGCTCTGTTTGAAGAGTGAGGACTGCTGATCTGTGATGTGGTAGACCTGATCAAGAGGAGTGAAAGTTTATTTGCAAACAGGCTTGCTAACCTGGTGAGAAGAGCTTTAATATTTGTTGGAAGATTGTTACCATTAATTGGAATGAACTGAGGAAACAAGGAGAAGATCAGGTATATCCAGGCGACAACATGACAGAGGAGGCTCTTACATTCCTATTTGAAAACAGCATGACTTGGAGCTCATAATAAATTCTTGTTCACAGCATGGGGAACAAGCAAGAGGATGTAGAAATATGTGCACAGTTGCAAAGCTTTGAGACATGTTGAGATAGGTCTTCTGATTCGAGTGCTACAGTGGGGTAATGTGGGTTCCTCAGACAAGATTGTGTGGGAAGACAAAGAAGGAGTGGTGTGCTTTATTGAAAGGAGTGCATCACATGCATGGAGCTCTCACTGGGACAGGTGAAGAACCAGTAGAGTGCTTGTGGGTAAAGAGCAGAGAAGAGACCAGAAAAGATAATGTAGCCTCTGCTACAGATCTCCTGACCAAAAAGATGAAGTAGATGAAGTCTTTTTAAGGCAGGTGGAGAAAGTATCAGAGTCACAGATCTTGGTACTCATGGGTCACCTCAATATCTTCTGGAAGAGCAATACAGGATAGTGTAAGAGATCTAGGAGATTTCTAGAAAGTACAGTAGATAATTTCTTAATGATCACTAACACAAATGTTTTGTTATACCAATTGCTTCTAAATTAGGAATAACTGCCTTAAATTGTTTGGGTTGAAGACAGTCTTGGCTGCAGTGATTTTGGAATTTAAAGTTTAAGATCCTGAGAGGCGTAAGCAACACATACAGCTGAATTACAACCTTAGGCTTAAGAAAAGCAGATACTTACCTCCTCATGGACCTTCTTGGCAAGATGCCCTGGGAAACCTGCCTGGATGTCAAAGGCCTTGGAAAGCTGGGACAGTCTCCACAGAGGAGGCTCCAAAGGAGATCCTCTGTCTTTGGGGCAGGAGACCTAGTGACAAGAAATATGGAAAATACCTTCTTTGCCTCAGCATCACCGGTAATATTTATCAGCGAAAAAACTGCAATATTTACTCACGGATCATAGGTAGCTGACTTCACTAGTAGAATCTATAGATGTGAAGCAGAATCCAGAGCAGAGGAAGAGTCCAGGATCACCTAAGCCAGCTAGAAATGCACACGTTCTTGGGACTAGATGGGTTGCATCCCACAGTGCCGAAAGAGCAGGCTGGAAACATTGCAAAGGTGCTCTCTGTCACCTTTTAATGGTTAGGAGGGTTTCTTAATCACTGGAAAAGGGCAAGTGACATACCCATCTTCAGGAAAAGCAAGCAGGAGGATTCAGTTAGCAAGCCGGTCAACCTCACTTAAGTCCCTGGGAAGATTATGGAGCAAGTGCTCTTAGAAGCCAAATACATGAAGGTCAAGATAGTGACTAGCAGCAGCAAGCACAGATTTACAAAGGGCATCTCTGTCACAATTCTAACTTTTCATCCTTGTTTATGCTTAAATGCAATTCTGATATGGCTTTCAGTTTGAAGCAATTTTTTGCTCCATTGTTTTCATTTTGTTTCTATTTTGCTCACACTTTTGTATTGTAAAAAGGAATAAAAATAAAAGTTAATTACAAAATTGGCATCCTAAGTCTTCTGTTCCAATTATCTGGAGTCAGAACTTTTTTTTTAATAAGAAACAACATTTTTCCTTAACTTCCACTAGTCCATTCTGGAACCTCAAAATCAAGTCCTGTCTTTCTTTGAATCTTAAACCTTGTCAGTGATTTAAAGGAGAAGTTATTCCTCCATTTACTCTGTGACCATTGAATGCATTTGCAGAATAATTGATTGAGGCCATTACTGGAATTTACGAAGACATTTCCTTGATGCAAAGAGGAAGTTCAATTAATCTGACAAAATCCCATCCTCAAGGGTTCAGAAGAGTTGACAGAGGTACACAGAGAGAAACCTGTCAGTCTGGCTAGCTGTTCCTTTTACACATCATTTTTCACACTGTGCCACAGTGGTGAAAAACACTGGTCAGGGCTAAAGCAAACAAGCAGCCAATAGTGAGAAACTTAAAAGCCAGAAAAGAGTACCCATCCCGGGTCAGACTTAGCACCTATTTGGCCAAATAGTCTGTCTACCTCAGTCACCAAAAATGGATTACATTGGCCATGAGCCAGCAGTGTGCCCAGGTGGCTAAGAGAGCCAATGGAATCCTGGGGTGCATCAGGAAGAGTGTGGCCAGCAGGTCTAAGGAGGTGATCCTCCCCCTCTACTCTGCCCTGATCAGGCCCCACCTGGAGTATTGTGTCCAGTTCTGGGCTCCCTGGTATAAAAAAAAAGACAGGGATCTCCTGAAGAAGAGCTACGAGTTCTGGGCTCCCTGGTATAAAAAAAAAGACAGGGATCTCCTGAAGAAGAGCTACGAAGATGTTTAAGGGTCTGGAGCATCTCCCCTATGAAGAAAGGCTAAGAGAGCTGGGGCTGTTCAGCCTGGAGAAAAGAAGACTGAGGGGGGACCTAATCAACGTTTATAAATATCTTAAGTACGGGATGCAGAGGGAATTGGCCAGCCCCTTTTCAGTGGTCTGTGGAGACAGGACAAGGGGCAATGGCTGCAAGTTGGAGCACAGGAAGTCATACACCAATATGCGGAAGAACTTTTTCACAGTGAGGGTGACAGAGCCCTGGCACATTCTGCCCAGGGAGGTGGTGGAATCTCTGTCTCTGGAGGTATTCAAGACTTGTCTGGACGCCTATCTGTGCAGTATGAGCTAGGGAGCTGCTTTGGCAGGCGGGTGGGACCCGATGATCTCTCGAGGTCCCTTCCAACCCCTATAATTCTATGATTCTATGACAAGGGAAAAACATCCTAAACCCAAGATAAGTATGTAGTGCTGGAGATTGAATATGTGAGTCAAGGACTTCCTGAGCCAATGCCAGTACTTTCATATGTAATCTTTCCCAAGGAATAAAGAATATTAAAACCCTATCCTGCTTTACTCACAGGACTTAGACAGACCTGAGGCAGTGATCCTTGTAGAGCACAGTCTGTTTAGTCAGGCAGACAGCTACAATGTGATTAAGAAAAATTAGAACTGGTACAAAAAATCATCATTAAATCAAAGGAAACTTTCACTTCTTCCTGAGGTCTTTTTGTGGAATTTTAATGAAATACGGTTGAAGCTGAACACCTGACTAGTTTATTTAGAACTAAAAACTTTGGTGAAGCTTGCTTGCTTGTAGGCAATTTCTTTCCTTTATTTACAGAGAATTAGGATTCTGCTGCTGTTAAGATTTCTACATAATGAATGTCTTTTTCTCATTTGCTTTCTCCCTTTAAAGGTCTCAGATTTGCTTTGACTTCTCTTCCCCTCTTATACATTGTGCTTATATAGAAACGGAATAAAAATAGATTTTGTAACAGAATAAAAATAATGTCTGTAGGATGTTTACAAACACAGAGCAAATCTGAGTAACTTGCTACAAGTTGGCAAATACAGTCTGAGTGCCAGCCAAGGAAGATTTCAAACACTTTTGCAGTGCAAGTCAAACTGCTCAGATTGTTCTGATAATGCTGCCAGTTGTTTTTCTTTTGCATTTTAAGTCTGCGTGTAACTGCTACTTCACAGTACCTTCTACTGAATGGCTACAGTTTACTACAAGGCTCTCATTTTTGTCATTATGTAAGGTTTTTGCTCTAGGAAGCTGTGTAACAAAGGATCTTAAATTGTTCATGCTATCATTACAGGTTATTTTGTCCATCTGGAAGATGAAATCAGTTCTTTAGGCTTAAATGACTCATTACCAGTCTTCCCTTGTTCTAGGATTTAATGGGAAGGAAAAAAAAAGGTGAGAGATACCAAAGTTACAGTGGGTAACAAATTTGTTATCAGATTATTAGTGAAAATTCTGTTTTTTCTAATCATAGCACTGTCCCAAGAATTGTCTATTCTAATTTACTTAGCCAAGCAAATGTATGCATGCTTCTCTAGCTTTATTCAGTTATCCTCCCCTCACTTCCCTTCAGAATTGTGTATGTGACCATTGAATACATTGGTTTAGACTGTTGCTTTGTTCCAGCTGGACAGATTTCTCAAAGTTGAAACCAATTCTGGGAAGCCTCTATTTCAGTATTACCTCTTCTTCTTCCTTCCATATATTTACACTGGTAAAATGTACCCCATTGTGGCTTAATTCTATAAATTGTACGCATTAATGTTCCTTTTTTAGACTTTGTACCAACTTGTCTTATGTTGCCACTAGGGTGAAAAAAAAAAGTATTTTACTCAATTTTGATTTAGACATCATTAATTTAACCATATGATTTAGCTTACATATGTAATAGCTTTAGAAGTCTGGAAATATATTTATACACATACAATAGATTGCTAATCCTACATCATACTTCATAATCCTCCCTAGGTTCATAAATCCGACCTTCTATATGTAATTCCTACAATTAATTTACAAATAATCCAAATAAATCCTAAATTTAAATGAGTAGATTTGTAAATCCTTTCTTTGCACTTATAGATGACTTGTGATGTCTTCAAGGCTTGACAGTTACAATTAAATATACAGACAGTCTTATTCTTCTTCCTTCTCTGCCTTCCTAACTTTGCCTGTAACTCCTGATCATCTGCTTTTTTAAATGAAATTAAGCTTTTTTAAAACAAGGCAGAAATTCTGTAAACTTCCATATGCTCCAATTGACTTAACCACATCATTAAAATCATCCAGCTTCAAGCCCTCCCAACATGAACTGTGTGGTAGAGAATGGATTGAACCAGAGTCCCATGAGAGCATGCAGGATGCATCAGAAACTGATGCTGGAAATTCAGCTAAAAACAGTTTCTTATGACAAACAGCAACTGCAGCATGCTCCATCATGATGTTTGATTATTCTATGACATTTCAGGATTCTTTTTAATGGCTCCCCAGACTGTTATTCCTCAAAACCTTAACAGCTTTTGTGCCAGAAATCCTGGCTTTACAGACAGTTAAAACTCACCTCATTTATAAACTCAAAAGCAAGCATGTCTTCTGCTGTAAGACACTGAGTAGTTGAAAACCAGGGAAGACAGCTTCTGTTCATGTCTCCAAAAGCCTCAAATGTATTATTCAAATTACTTTCACAGGTTTTTTGGGGTCCATATACTTTTATAATATTGCCTGCATGCTTATACAATCACCCGGTACGCAACTAATAGACCTGCACAGCTCCAAACAGAATGACAAAAGCTACTTGAAAATCCTGGGGTTTAAAAGTATATTTTAGTGGCCAATAACCCTTTTTATTTAGTCTAATTTTTTATGTTGTGTTTGTCTTTTAGCTTCTTGTGCAGGAAGTGAGGAACATTTAATATTTTGCTTGTTCTCTGAAATCCTCCCTCCAGCCAATACAACCAACATGGTCACTGAACATCTTCGGTCAGAAGGAAGTGTTGTCCATTACCTTTTTCTATATAAGTGCATAGGATTATTAAGCATTTAGACCTCTCAAAATTCAACCTGTCCATCCCATATTCAAATCTTGCTTTCACTTTTTGTAACCAGTTCCCTGAGGTACCACTGCCTGACTGTAGGGAGCAGGGCAAAATGCCACTTTTTCTTCTTGCAAGGACTCATACACCTATAGTCTACCCTGCACAGATCCCTATGTAAACTTCTAGAGGGTTTTCTTGCCTCCATCTTTGATTTCTGAGACTGTGACAAATAATGTGAGGTGCTCAAGGAGGAAGGGTAGTGGCTAGCAGGATCAAGTGAGAAAAAGAGCTTAGAGGGTTAGGGACTTCCCTAGCAGATATGAGATACTGTGAGAAAGGTATAACTCCTGGTTTTGAACTTTTTTGTGGGGGAAGGATAATTATAATTTCAGAAATGCCTATATTTGTGCTTATTTAATATTTCATATGTAGGAGGTATGGCAAAGAATCTTGCAGAGTACCTTCATTTGAAGAATCTCCTCAATCTCAAGTTCATTGCCTATTCAAGACAATTTGTGCGTGTGTGTATATACATACTAACACATATATACTGTATTAGTAGGATAGATTAGATTATATTTACTTAAGTAATTCTATTCTTGTTCTGGTTTCAGCTGAGATATTGGGTTAATTTTCTTTGTAGCAGCTGGAATAGTGCTGTGGTTTGGATGTGGTAAGAAAATAACGTTGAAAAGAGACTGATGTTTTTAGCTGTTTCTAGGTACGTATTTGCACTAAGTCAGGGACTTTCCATCTTCTCATGCCCTGCCAGGTGCATGAGAAGCTGGGAGAGCACAGCTAGGCTGGCTGGTCCAGGCTGGCCAGAGGGATATTCTCTGCCATAGAACATCATGGTCTAGATAGAACTGGGGAAGCGAGGCATGCAGGTTCAGTGCTCAGAAACAGACTGGGCATTTCCTTTCTCATGTGGTGAACAATTTCATTTCTACATCACTTGTATTATTGCTAGTGTTGTTATTATTATTATTGTTGATATTGTAATTATTATATTTATTACCCTCTTCCTTTGTTATCCCATAAAACTGTATCAACTGTATCTCAACCCATGAGTGGTTTTTTTTTCCCCCATACTCCTCTCTATTCCCTTGGTGGAAAAAGGCTGTGTGGTGCTTAGTTATTGGCTGGGGTTAAACCATGGCAATACTAATATATGCATCTCTATGAATATATATATATATATATATATATATATATATAAAAAAAAAACATACTATCTCACACTGAAACTTATTTCTCACCCAGCATTAGATGGAAGCTATTATCTATTCATTGGTAATACTGGCTAGTGTTAACAGCTCATCAGGGAGATAGTATTTTCCCTGGGTCTTCGTATGGTGAATACAAATAAGGAGAGGAACAGCTAGGCAATATGTTTTATACAAATTGTACTACTTTGTATTCTCTCTTGCCTTTCCTAATCAGTTTCTAATCTCCTATATGACTTCTTAATTATATATCTACACATTTATATCCTCTCTCACACCTTCTCTTCCTTTTCTTGCTAAGCCATCTTCAAAGACACTTGTGATGGGAGTATTCTTTGTAAGTAAGCTTGTCTCTTTGCAATCTATAGGTAGGGATGGAGCAAAGCTTTAGCAATAAACCATCTTTGCAAAAGGGTTAGCAAAACCATGTCCAGAAAAGTTAAATAGAAAATGAAGTCCTAGAGCTACAAACATAAGATTAAATAAATTTAAAATTTTTGAATGATAGAAGCAGCAGCTAAAATAGGAGCAAGATTCAGATTTCAAAGTTTACCTGGTAATTTCAGTAAAAAAGCCTGTGGTAGCAACAAGGAAAGTATTTCAGGCCAAAAGAAGAGTAATAGGTTCAAAGAAAGGAGGACTTTGTTTCTTTGTACATAAAGCATAGAGGAAATAATTTTATGGTCCAATTTTCCTGAAAAAGGCAAAGAGAAGTTAAAAAATATAAATGGAAGTATCATGTACAAATACATATTGTTTTGATGGGTAATCACTTATATAACACACGCCATCATCCACTGCTAGCTATGTTAGCATTTTGGTCATAAATATGGGCCAATATTTGTATTACAGTATAATTATACCTCCTGTCTAAGTACAAGAAATCCTGGATTTCCTACAGCACAATTCTCACAACTCTTTTTTCTATTGTTTTGATATACATATTACCAACTAAAAAAGCCTAAAAGCCCAATTCTAGCCAGAACAAAAATGAAATCTTTATCATTGTGCCTGAAATTTTGTAGTAATAGTTTACCTGATCTTTTAGATGCCATTACATTTACAAATGAATCCCTAATTAAATGTAGAAATTCTAAATTCTTTTGAACCCAGTAAAGTATCCTATTTATAATATTGCATGGTTTGCACCAAAAGTATTCCGACCTTCTGTTCCTTACCAAAGTCACATCACTGGGCCAGTTCAACTTTATAATGCAATTGACATTGCTATAATCACAAGTCATATTCTATTTAAAACGTCTATATCCATGTCTTTGTTACTGAATTTCAGAACTGTTATAATAGTTTCAATTCAGCCTCTAAAATTTATGGTGACGCAGAAACCACCAGTTCCTCATATTCTAGTTGTTTGGTATCTGCTTTGACAGAGGACAGATATGCACTTTGCTAAGAGAAAAGACTGTGTAGAAAAAAACCAGTCCGTTATAGGAAAGAATACCCCGACCCCGATTTTTGCAATACAGTTGAAAGTCTATCCCTCTTTCTCCACCTTTGACCTGTCAATAATATTCTTTAATACAAAATTAGAATTTAAAGATTTTAGAGACAGTAAAAATATGATATCAAGCATCCTAAGCATTGTTTTGGTTTCAGCCTGGCAAATATTGTAGTAGCAGAAGTAAGCTCAGAATTAAGGATTACAGAAAATAATATTTGAAAACATTCCAAGGAAAGACATTCATTAGCCTATACAATTAACAGACACAAGTGCAAAAGTTCATTGTAAACAGTAGCAAACACAGAGAAGTAGTTAAATAAGCACTTACCAAAAAAAGAGGAAAAGACTTTGAAATTAAAATGGGTGAAAAATAAGTAGAAAATAATTAATATGTTAGAAACAGGGGATTGAAATTCTTATCTTTTTCTGAAGGACAGTGACAGCACTATAAGCAACAACAGGAGTTCACTGACTATTTTGATACAATGCGAAACTAGACCTAGATCTTGTTATGTTTTCGCAAGGTTGTGCAGCACCATGGTGTCAGGGTTTATGCTGAGCCCTGTGGGTTTGGCTGCTGGAGCTCAAGGCCAGTTCTGAGGCAGTAGCGGGCTGCCCCTCATTCCTGCTTATCTCCTTGGGGAGAGTGTTTCTAGCCCCGTCTAACCTCTTACATGTTCTTGACCCTTCCCCAGGGTGGTGTGTGATGTGTGGGGCTGTCACTGCACACAGTACCCTCCACCAGGCTGCCCTGCTCCCTGTTTGGGGTTGTCAGATGGTTCCCAACCATGCCCCTGACTGGGGACCGCCCAGCCTCACAGCACTATGCAAGGAGTCTCTGACATGCTCCTGTTTTGGTGTGGCATCATTTCATGATCTTCACTTGGGTAAAACTACTGCACAATTTAAAAGGAAGAGAGGTTAAAGTAAACAAATTAATATACAGCTGATTATATAGACAAAATTCAGACCATTGCAAGCAAGACTCCCTTGCAGATACTGTTGTACTTTCCTGGGATGCTTGATCAGAAACATGCTGGAGGAACCATGAGTGAGATCTCTCCACCTGCAGAGAGACTTAACACAACCAGAAAAAAAGCACTGAAGTCTTCTCTGAAACTTGGAACGAGGCCAAGGTGTTCCTAAACTCTTCAGTTTCTCCAGCACATTTTTAATAGCATCATTCTGAATGCTTGTATAAAAAAGGGGGAAATGCACTGGGAACCATATGGAGCCTAAATTTCCCCAACCATTTTCAGTTCAGTTAGGCCCTTTATCTGCTTAGTCATTTTGTGTTTCATTAATCTCAACCCATTTCTAAATTAGCTTCCACCCTGCTCACTTCTAGAGCAGTTTTACCACTTTTATATTGATGACTCTGGAAACCCTCTATAAATACTTCTGCATTTTGTACTCTCCACTTTGATTGTTGTCTTGTTTTCCATATGTACATGTGTCAGTGGAGCAAAAGAAAGGTGCTTAGAGCAGCAGACTGAGATGGTAGTTCCCTATTGCTTTCCTCAGGAACCAAAATATGCTGCTTGTCCTACTAAGCAGCAGGGGATAGCTGGACATATTTTCAGTTGGAAAACCTTTGACAGCAAAGCAAAGGTGTCATGCTATATTTATAGCAATTTACATACACTGAAGTGAAAGCTGTCATTTCATCATGTCACAAAACACTAACACCATCTTTATGAATCCTTCTGTCACAGGCAAGAATTTGCATTACTTCAGAATATTATTAATAAAATAAAATATAAACTGCCCAGTAATAAATCACAATTCTTAAAAGTCTCAGGAGTATTTTCAATTATCTTTCAAATCAAGCAGACCACTTTACACTACTGCTTAGCTTACAAAATTGAGTGTCACATAAAAAATACAGCACTTCAGTGCTTCATTGACCTGAGAATCCATGAGAAACAATTGTAGTGTGCATTTATACTCTCATATAAAAATAAAATGAAGAATCTTTTCAAAGCTTTAATGCCCCAGCGACAAATAAATAAAAGCGAAATAGAAGTACCTAGAGACCAGAACACTGAATTAATCTCATTTTCTCAGGAAGGCAAATGACATCCTAAATAATCAGAATATATAGATAAACAAGAATGATCACTCTCATACCTATAGCTGTCCTGGATATTATGTACCAATCTTTTCCTGTCTACAAAGTTAAGAGCTCCTGGCACTAGCCAAGGAATTGTGATTGGCAATATTTGGCAAGTTTTAAACAGCAAAAAACAAATGAATGGAGAGACTTATTTTGATGCTATTCTTCCTTCTGAGCAGGCAGCAAGGCATGAA
Source organism: Laterallus jamaicensis coturniculus (assembly GCA_022605575.1). NCBI lineage: Eukaryota > Metazoa > Chordata > Aves > Gruiformes > Rallidae > Laterallus > Laterallus jamaicensis. The sequence continues at coordinate 1,001,967 of JAKCOX010000120.1, forward strand.
GCAGCCTGACTGTCGAAATGCAAGTTTTTATTACTGCAAATAGAAAAACATTTGAGTCAGGTCCTGATTGTCTCCTTTTAATATATCCTTTTCTTTACTATGATGATAGTAGAAAGTAGTTCAAATTTTTGAAACCTGAAACCTTACCTTTTACTTTATCAGTTTGAAACATTCTATTGGCTAGCTCTTGGACTCTCTTGAGTGAGATGTGTTCCAATTAACTAAGACAGTGGTTTAGTTTTAATCGGAGCTAAAAGTGCAGTATTGGGTGTCAAACTGGAGACTATGATTCCACTCAGGCTGCTTGCTCTGAAACAGGAGAAATACCAGAATGAGTTGGGTTTATGCCTCAGACAATATAGGAATAACATGACTGGAACCTTGTTACTCACTTCTGTCATTAGATAGGCAACTCTAGGTATTTCCAGTACCAAGAATTTAAGTATGGAACTCATGAGCGGAGAAAATGGAGAAAGCTGCAGACTTTAAGGTTTAGAACCAACACAAAGGCTCAAAACAGGACAGTGTCAGTTCTATGACTCTGGAGTCAAGACGCAGGTCCACAATGCTGTGCTTCCTGGGAAGCCATGAATAAAATGCCAGCTGGGAAGAGTTCTTGGTCCATACCATCCCTCGAACTGTGTATTGGTGTGAAAAATACTAGCTTGCACAGGCCAACATCGTGCCAAGGAAAGTGCTAGGTTATGTCATGCCATTCTTTCACTTTTTCGCTGTCCCTCTGGAGATTACTGGTGTAGATGGGGGATCAGAGGTGGGATTCTGCAAGATGTAGATGTACCCCAGCTTAGAAATCCAGAGACAAGAACTTCTTCTCAAGGTAGACCCCCACACAAATCCATCTCTTTTTTGACAAAACAGGTCTCTTGTTTTACACTACTGGTTACTAATGCCATCTAATGTTACTAATGCCATTAGTGGCTGCAGATTATTTAGTCAATTATTTTCCTTAAGTGAAAGAATGCAAGCCTTCATATCCTGTTTCCTATAAGAGTGATGTCAGTATGTCCTATTCTGGTTGTCTGGTTCTGCAGATATTTCACAGCAATCATATGGGAGGTGTGATGTGTAGATAATCAAAGGTCTAATTGTCCAGAGACAAATCACAAATGAATCGTTAACCCAAGTGTTATGCTTTTACTTAGAAAAGGGTATAATTAGAACTGTTTTCCATTTCAGGACTTACGTAACTTTTACATACTTACCCTTTTGCACTTATTCATTCATACTTAAATGCAGTATAGAACCTGAGTTGCTTAGCCATGTCCTCCTGAAGTCTTTCACTACACATGTAGTGAAGTTCATAAACTGAGAACTAGCGTGAGAAAAGATTTCAGATCTGACAAATGAACCTGGGAATTATGAATTCAAGTAGACATCCAAGAAGAACTTTTTGTAACAATTCAACTGTGGCTGGAAAAAAATCTAATATTTGGACTTACACATTAACAATTTTGGATATCTAAATTCTTTTGTGATCTCAATAACCATAATGAGACTTATTTCATGCTAATGTCTCAGCTAGTGATGTTCCTCATGTGCCTACTCCAACCCTGTTGGGCTGCCATTGTCTCTTTAAAAAAAAAACCAACAAACAGGACACTGGTCTATTGGTCACCACAAGTCCAATACAGATTCATCATTGTTCCTGCTATTGCTGAAAGTGATGAGGACAAACCAAAAATCTGTACACTGAACCGGGCTGTGGCACGCCACTATAGTAATAAATGTGATGTATGTGAGAGTAAATTATCCTTCAACTATATTTGGAGTAAAAATGCTTCTAAGAAATAATTAATGGAGACATAAATGGCCATGATTCTAAACTAAGCCTATTAAAAAAATTCTAATCAGCTTAAAAAAAAAAAATCCTTATCAGCCAACATGTTGTTTAATTCATTTTTAGGTTGTGTACCTTGGTGAATTACTTATGGATTCCTCAGAAAGGCTTTGTTTATTCTTCTGGTTTATCTCATCGAGAACTATTCAAAGAAAGAATAAAAAAAAAAGAAGGAAAAAACCAACCCCTAACAAACAAGATAAAAAAAATAGGAAAAGTTTAAGAGTTTTTCAGACAGAAAAGATGCGAGACAGTCACTGTGGTTGAGAGTCTTGTTAGCTAGCAGACCTAGATGTTCACTTGACCTTTCGTTTTACATAGCCAACACTATTAAAAAAAATAAAACCCAAGACTATCTTAATCATGTTGCATACAGTTGCTTGGTTTGCATTTGGTTTTGCTTCCATTTGAGATAAATTACTCCAGGGAAAACATTGCTTCTAGTGTAAGATAGAACAGTTCAATTAGTTAATTGCACTACTGATACTGACCCAGCAACCAGCAGATATCACTGGGTTTTATTTCTTCAAATTATTACCTAATCTCGATATAACTCTGTGTATTGAAGTTCAAACTGGGAATACATTTTGATTGCCAAGTGCATTTAATTTGAATCTCAGTTTGAACCTCAGATTTATTTATTATTTTCTTGGATTTTTGGTGAGTACAGGAAAAAAGTTTGCTGTGACAGAGAAAGGGCAGCAGCAGTTTTTCAAAGTATTTTTAAAGTTTTGCTATATAAATTTTTCAGGGACCTAGAAAGACATTTCCACAATTATCTTGAATAATTCCTTACTAGGACTAAAACAAATGTTGCTTTTGAAAAGTAATTCTATTAAAGCCTGTGAAGCTCATGAATACTCAATACCACTTTTTCACTATAATCTATGCAATTGTCAATTAATTAATAATAATTATGTAATTTAAAATTCCTATTTTATAAACTGGACAAAACTAATCACTGAATATTGGATATGGTTGTATTTAAGAAAAAAGAGAAACAGGATTAATCTGTATTGTCAACACAGTATCAGGATGATTGTTTAACATAACATATATTTTGAAGAATCAAGGAAGGACTGAAGTTGGAAGGGACCTCCAGAGTTCATCTAGTCCAACCCTCTTAATCAAGCAGAGCCACCTGGAGATGGTTGCCTAGGACCATGTCCAGGCAGCTTTTGAAGGACTGAGATGCAACAACCTCACTGGGCAGCCTGTCACCCACACACTGAACAAATGTTGCCTGATGTTCAGAGGCAACTGCCTGTGTTTCAGTTTGTGTCCATTACTTCTGGATCTGCCACTGGACACCACTTAAAAGAGCCTGGATCCATCTTTGCATCTTCCCTTCAGGTATTCACATACATTAGCGAGATCCCCTGAGCCTTCTCCTAGTCCCAGGACTTTGACCTTGCCTCATAGAAGACGTGCCCCAGTCCCTTCATAATCTTAGCAGCCTTTCTCTGGACTCTGTCCAGGAGCTCCTTACACCTCTTGTACTGGAGAGGCCAGAACTGGCCACATTGCTGGACAGGGCATACTTCACAGAAATCAGGATGGAGATTTTGCAGTCTCTTACAGTGCTTGACCACTATGTTGGTTTATTAAGACGTTTTTGCTTGTCTCCAACTGGAATGTCTTTGTTGTATCCTATAAATACTGATCCTCATCCTTTCATTGTGCAGCACTGAGATTATTTTGAGTCCCTCTTTTGCATGGCCTCTCTTTAATGCAATGTATGACTGCAGTTCAGTCCCTCCCCTACCAAGTTTTCTCTCATCCATGTAAAATAAATCATATTTCCAGAGTCTTTTTATGCATATCTGATGTTAGGAATTTCAGTGATACTTCTATAGACTCTTCTAGTCCAGTATCTCATTAAGTGACTTTAGGACTGAGCCTGATTTACTTAGGATAAATTCTATCAGTGAATATACCGGTATCAGTGGTTTCGTTTTGGGTTTTCCCCACCTTGAGGAGTGTCAGTCTCCAAGCAAGGAAAAATTTGGCACACAGGCTGAGGACTGGTTTGAACTTAAAGCTTGAACCTTACAAGCAGTATGGATGTAACCAGCTCACACTGTCTGGCCTAGAACCTGTATGTCTGAATAGGTAGCAAATTGTTGCAGGCTGATTAAGACTAGCTGTCCTTCGAGATTCCAGGTGTAAAGGGAAAACAAAAAAAATAGTACACGAGATCTCCCCATCCCTTTATTAAAAAGAAAAGCAATTGGACAGCAAGTAAATAATTGCCCAACTAAGAAAAATGCATTCACAAGGATACCTATTATGCTTTTTTCAGTTAAATCTCTATAAATAGCTGAATATCTGAGGATGCTATTGTAAGTGTAGGTGATAACACTACCTACAGAAAAGACAGCATAATTCTTTTCCTGATATGAAAGTGTTTACAGTGGGTTACAACACAGCTGAGCTCAAGGTTTTTGGGTTAACATTTCTATTTCATGTGCTTCCCTCTGCCTTTTATTTTTATGTTTTGGTTATTTTTTTCATTAAATTGCTGAAATTTCTTGAGCTAAGGAAAGCAAAGAACTATGCTATTCTATAGCAGACATTCCTGCGCTGAAAAATATGCAATTCTCATCTGTTCTATTACCAAACCAAACCTTTGCCTCAGGTCTTATGGTGCTCCATGAAATATTATCAAGTTGTAGGACTCCTGCAAGACTTAGTTTTCTCATGCTTAGAAGAGCCTCTTTAACATTTAGCAGCTAAACTTTTTCTGCAGCTCCATCTGACATGGGAATGTGATCTAAGCTTTTCTAACAGGTGTTGACAAGGTGTTATTTAAACTTCCTGAATTTTACTGAAAAAGTTAATATATATTAAAAAAAATTCGCTTCTTAGGACAAAAAAGGTTGAACAAGTGATTCAGTCATTTGATCTGCTTTGAGTTTTTTGTAAATACAGAACAAACTTTTATTTCTCATATATATAAAAAAAAGTATTCCGTGTGATATTTTCTGTAGGGTCTACTGAGACTCAAGTCTTCCATGGGTATTTGCTTAGCAGTTGTAGCTATCCTTTCTGAAAAAAAATGACTCACCATCTTTTCTACATTTTACATAGTTACAGTACAGTCAGAAACTTCTATCACTGCTTATCTTCTCCAGATAAAGTAGATATTATTTGTGCTCTTTTGCCTTGAATGGAAAAAAAATCCTTGATAAAGAACATTTGAGCTTCTACCTCATTTTTTAAAGAACATTATAACATATTCACCTCATGTTTGGAAGTAATCACTGGAAAGAAACAGACTGCTAAAAGGAAGTCTTAAAGTAAAATTTCAGATCCTTTTAAATGATAATAAAATGTTGCTTAAAGATAAGAGGTAGGATATTTTTTGTGATAAACTCAAAAGGAAAAATCATTACCCTACCATTTAATACTGCTGATTTTCAAGTCTCATATGGCCTGGTCAAAGCTTCAGTAGGTTGTGGCCTTTTGCCCCTTAACACAGGCAAAAATAAACCCACAAACAAAAAAAATTAATCTTAATAAAATAATACAGATTTGGGTCCATCTCCCAATAAGGATAATTGCCACAAGTAAATAGGAATTAGTATTTCCTAGACTAAAATAAGCAGATAGCTTGAAAAGCATACCTTTCTTGCCCACCTCCTTCATCTTCCACAAAGCATTGCATTTCTGTAAACTGAGACAATAAGACTTGACAAGCTTTTGCTACCTCCCTATCTGAAAAACCTTTCTGTTATTCCTTTGGAGGTAATGGCCTGAAAAACAATGAAAGTTACCTAGTTAAGTGGAGGTGGAACTTTACAGTTTTGTTTGATAGAAGAAATTAATAGTTGGATCAACTATAAAGGTTCAAATAAGTATGTGATCCTGTTTGTGGTAATAATATTCACAGCAGTGGAACCAGAAAAAAAACCCAAACAAACATGTTTAAACCTATCTATGATAATGAAAGCACAATCAAATGAAAATTAGCTATTGTTTCTATTTTTTACAGTGAAATAAAGCATATTCTTTACCCACAAAATAATAATTCCATTTGGATCTGGTTCAAATTTGCCTCATGACATGGTGTATTTGTCTCCTGTTAAAGTGTGTAATACCTTACAGGATTCTTGTGGCTGCAGTCATCGTCATTTTTAGATCTCTTAGGTATCCTCAGTAGGATGCAATATGTGCTATTAATTTAAATTTATTATCACAGTACTGAAATAGCATTGAATAAGCATTTGACAGCAACATTTTCCAGTTTTAGCTGAGGTTTATATTCATTACCTAAATGAAATTCCAATCCCCATACTGAGAACAGAAACCAACTGCTACTTCAGAAATGGCTGTTACAAGAAATGCTGTATTCCTGTTAAATTGCAAGGGGTGATTTCACTTATAAATAGAAAAATTCAGAAAGTTCACAAAAAAAACCCGCTACCAAAATGAAATTTGTAACGGGGGGGGGGTGGGTGGTGGTGGTGTAAATGGTGTACTGTAATACAGAAGCTCTATTTATTTGTGAATTATTGAAATGAAGAATAATTTAATTGATACAGCTTACAAGAAGCCTGAATAAATTTTTGGCTTTCAACATTCCTGGATTTAAGAGATCAATACCTAATGTGACAGGTGCTACAGAATAGCAAAAATCTATTGTGTAAGTGATATCAATAATACCCAGGGAGCCAGGAATTCAGTCAGCAGCAACCCCAAAAGAAAGCCTATGAACTAAATGATGATCCTCAGGAGTCTGGAAAAAGTTAGGAGCCATTAAGAGCACATACGTATGGTGAAACCATGCAAGTGAAAAGTCTTCTAAAGTGTCACTGTCCAAACTGTGTTCTCAGAAGGAATACATGAAATAGTTAAACCTAGTCAGAGAGGCAGAAAACCAAATAGGAGTTTAAACTAACAGAACTGACAATCTTGTCCTGGAAAAATAGATACTGTTTGCAAATAACTAGTCTAGGACTGTAGCAGGGATAAGGAGCACTAGGGGTAGTGTCATGGTCCATTTAAAGCTCTTGAATTTTCAAGTAACATTCTTTGTAAATTAAATTCTACTTTATGAACTCTTTAGGAAGGAAAACAGACAAGTATGGGCTCAAACCCATTTGTACAGGTTAGTCTAATGTGAATTCTCTCCTCACTTCAGTAATTCATGACCCACAAGTTCCCTAATTTGTAATTCAAATGCCAATAAGCGAAACTATCACCTTCGAAGGGTGGGAGTGTTCCTTCTCATGTCCCCCCCACAGTTCAGGTGTCCCCCATATCACACAGGGAAATATGAAACCCTCTTTGGGTAACCTGATGTACTCACAGCTTGGAAGTATCCACTCTGTAAATTATTGGATGCTGAAGAAACTTTGAGTAATTAATATGCAAGAATGGAAGAGACAATGGATGCTGGAGACAGCAAGCTGCAGGTGATAACAGCTGCATAATGACCTTTATCCCTCCCTGTCCATCCTGTCCTGCCTATGTGTTGCTCTTGCACTGACCTAACGGTGCTGCTCCCAACATACATCAGACCTTAGTGTGAGCTGTCGCTCAGGCCAAAATCTGGGTAGGAGTTGTGTGAACTGTCACAGGGAAGACATTTAGATTTATATGTCCTTTGGGATAAGAATAGACCACTCCTAAGCAAGACAGGCACTTAGATCTCATTTTCATTGTAATGCTGCTGTCCTGAGCAAACAGTGCCTTTCTCGGTGAGGACTCACTGATCATTAAGTGAATTTATGATTCTTCTCACAAAGGAAGAGTGCAAATACTCATCTGGTCACATTTGTTGAGATGATTACGGCTTACTGCAGAATTAAAATAAACCACTTCTTTTTCTCTACCTATGGCTGAATCCAGCTACACAGGAAAATATATTTTCATCTCAGAGTCAGAAAGCTTATTGCAACCTTATTTCTTTATATTTCTATGACTTTGCATCATAATGCTCCGAGCCTTTCTTCCCTCTGATGAGCGAAGCACATGCAGTCATCAGCCTTTCTGGCTGACAGACTCCATGGATCTACCCAACTAATAGTCACCAGGGCATCCCTGCTCTGCACCTGCACCCCAAAGACCGTGTTTCATTGTGTGGAGGTTAATTTGAAGAAATGAGACGAGTTTGTGGTGGTTTCTGTTGGGTTTTTTTTATAAAGCAGGCTTTGAATTTATCTGCTTTGGCCACAGCTTTAAAAGTTAGAAAGCATTTAACTAGCTACAAAAGCAACCAGATGTTTCTGCTGTGAGAAAGATCCTGCAACAAGGTAAAGTATTTATGGCCAAGCAGGCACAATACTGCAGAGAGTCTAAGCAACAGGAGCTTAAGAGACCTCATCCAATAAACATTACTTGCTTTGTTATATTCTATGTTCTGCTATTGTGAGTGGTTTTGCTATGCTACAGATTATGTCATAGTACCAACCATGCCTGTCCTTAATTTTGTGGCTTGATGGCATGACAAATCAGTTCTCAACACAGACTGTTGGTGATTCAACAATGGAACATGAATGCAATATGTTCTTAACCCCCATTTTAGTTCTTTCATCCAAACTTCAATGCAATGATTTCTATGGGAAGTCCCATATTTTCCACTAACTAATTGTCCAGAACATATACATTTTTTCTTACTTGAAATACTTAAGTGGAATGCTCTTTAGTGATAGCAATAGCAATACTTTGCAGTATTGGTAATCTGGAGTAATCTTCAGTAACAATGTTTTTATTTTTTCTTATTGCTCTTGGAATTTTCAATATTTTTTAATGATGATGAGATGGTGGTATGATTTTGAGGGAAAATAGAGGAAGGCTGTAGAAACAATCTACCTATATTCAAGCCTTCTCTCAAAGTACCATAATAGCCCACCCTGCCTTGTAATCATTCCAGAATGTGATTATATGACTAAATAAAAAATGGGGAAAAAGTTTGAAAGCTCATGAAGAAAATATCACATTTTTAACTGTACATGCTAGTTGCAGGTAGCAAAGGATATTTTGGTGTCTAGTGTTGTAAGGAAAACAGCTGACTGAATTTCAGAGCAAGAAGAAAAGATTTGAGTAGAAGAGGAAACACAACAGGACACAAGAAGTAAAGGAAATAGTTAAGGAGAATTTTGAGAAAAACTGAATAAATATTATAAATTTAGGAGCACGACACAGACATGCAAAAGATGTGGAAGAAAAGTTACTGTGTAAAGTGATGCCAAAGATAAGGCAAGAGGCTAGGATTTGGGTGGCTTGATCTTGTTCCTTTGTGTTCCATAGTTAATTTTTAGTCATTCAGGCTCTGCATGTGACAAGTATTCTAGGCCTCATACATAACTGATCTATTTATTGATAAAAGCACTAGCTATGTACTTTTCTACCACATTCTTTTGTAGTATAGTTTCAGATAGAAGAGATGCCTTTGGATAATGCAGTGCTCAATAGAAGGGTGCCAGGCCAGGAAAAGAAAGCACAAGAGAGGAATAGGGAATTGATGCAGGAAAACAAAAAAGGGAGCAGAAGAGAGACTGCTAAAAAAAGAAAAGAGCACTGGCAAGAAAAGATATTAAGAAGAAATATTAAAAATGTGGAGTACTTAAATTGTCCCTGCAACTAACAATCAGCTTCCAGAAAGTCAACAAGAGGTGTTGATTACTGTGAACAGTTAGAAGCTCTCATGAAGCATTTGCATTTCTGAGTGGACATGCCAGTTGCAAACCGTACTTTTGTCATCTACCAATATACAGAACGCTTTTCTAGATAGAAAAATCAGACCAATAAAAGTTTGAATTTGATGTTCAGGAAGGATGCAGAACTGGATTTGCACATAACCCCTGAGTCTCCTTTGTTTTGGCATAAGCACAGAATTTGTTCCAGCTTATCCTAAGCTTTTTGTTGTGCCAATTAAATACACGTCTTATTTAAATGTTGAGTTTAGTTATTAGAGAATTTAAACAGGGTAGCTGAAAGAAAGATAAGCTAACGGCATCTAATGTGTCTCACAGGGATAGCAGCTCCTTTATTCAGAAGCTGATGTGTATGGTGGATATATTTGCAACATTAGAGTCTGATCAATTTATTTAAGTCTCTTGCTAGGATAGCCTTGTGAAATAAACATTTTTACCAGACCCAGACTTCTGGCAAGAAAGTAATGCACTTCACAAAAATCCTTGGGTTTTATGTACTAAGGACATAGGTCATTCTTTTCCTTTAGGAATCCTGAAGAACAGTTGTTATATAGTACTGCAACATATGTTTGAATGGAGCAAACCAAATTAACCTTATCTATTCACCTTCTCGAAGACAAAACAAGTAGTTCTCATTTAAAGCAATTTAAAATTATAAAACTTTAAAATATATGTAAGCCCACATATATATATATTCACAAACAGATATTAAATTTTACTTATAAAGACCATTACATTAAGACTCAGAAACTGTCGCAGATGGGTAGTTAAAGGAGAGAAAACACCATGTGCTGACCCTAACTCCCTCTCTTCCCTTTTTCTCTGCCCATGTCCTCACTGAAGGGCTGAGGGTAAGCTGTGACAGTAACAAGGGTGGGAAGAGAGGAATCGAGAGTCAATGAATGAATCTGAGCCTGTCTTTTTGTTTTCCATTACTCAAATTAGTAATGAAATATTTACTTTATTTAGCAATAAATTAACCTGATTTTTTCCCAAATTGAGTCTGTTTTGCCCACAGCAGTAAGTCATAAGCAGTCTTCTAGTCTTTAGCTTTATCCACAAGCTTTTTCATTCCTCTTCTTCCTATTTTCTCTCCCTGTCAGACTGGGAGCAGCTGGGTAGGTATTCGGCTGTCAGCTGGGCCAAATCCATCACATCAGTAAATCTCAGCAAGAATAACCTTATTCTTGTAGAATAAATACTGAAACTCCCAGCAGCTTTCATGGCACCCAGATTTCACACAAATCATTTATCAAACTCATTCTACCTAATTGCATTAATTCTTTTTGTGTAAAATGTTCTCAATCTCTCATGATTTCTGGAGAGATTTTAGTATGTGTGTTCAACAAAAAAAGAGTTCTACGGTGACTCTGAGACAGGAATGAGAAAGTTAAATTTCCCATCTGGTATTTTTTAAGTGGTTAACAATATGCTTTCTCATCCCGGTCACTGAATTATAGAATACTTATTATGATGTAGTGTTTCACATCTTTGTGTCTAGAGTAATCTATCTTTTTTCAAGGGACACTGTGAAGGACAATGCTTTGACAAGTACACCTGTGCCAGTGATTTTTCTGAATTAAAATTGAAGGCATACAGCAGATCTCTCTGTGCTCCCTGCCATGGCCGCTGCCCAAATACAGAGCACTAGCCTCCTGGCTGGCTGCTGGGCCCACTGCCCGACAGACCCATTTGCTGGGATCCCCTGGGATTCTCACTGCTAGCAGACTACGGGCAACACTGGGTGCTAAAGGACAGGCAGAGCACACCAGCTGCTGCCAGGGCACATTACCACTGCCCACAGAGCAGCCTGGTGTGCTCCACACAGCCTTGGCTCAGAAGCCTGAGGATGTGTGACAACACCACAAAAGAACTGACCAGTCAACACCTGTAGGACCTGGCTCTGCTTCCCTTGGTGTGCGAGGATACGCTCCTACAGAAACAAAAAGCTTCCACCTGCAATAACCTTAACAGGCTGCCCATTCTATTCCTGGAAGGGTTTAATTCTTCTGTTTTACTGCATTGTACAGGAAGCTTTAGACAGCACAACTGAAAAATTATTTCTGTTTCAAAATTCTTACAGGTCGCTTGTAGTAAGCAGAGCCACTCAACTATTAAGAACTCTTGTTAGCTCTCAGTTGTATAGAATTCACAGTTCAAGCAGGAAAGGAAGGAAAGCTGTACTCCATACTTGGTTTTCTCTTCACACCGAGTCCTGCGAACATAAATGCAACATTTGCCTTACAAGTTCTCAGAGCTTTCTGTTTTGAATGGCCCGCACAGGCCAGAATCAAAGACCAGTGCTGGTGCCATTCAGAGTGGCTCATCTCTTTCCCCTTACCACATACTTTTCACAGTTACAACTCTATGGCAACTTTCCTATAGCTGATGCTTTATGAAATGAATGTGCCAAAGTGCACAGGACAGTAGTCACATAGACTAACCAGCCACTGAAGCTGTGTTACCTAGGCAATTTCAAAATCTAGCAGGCTGAACAGACTCTGTTGAATCTAACTTCTGATTTTAAAGTGCATTTTTATGTACTAAATACTCATATTATAAAGATATCCCATATGCAAGAATAGGTGTGGTTTTGTCCCTTAATTCTCAGGCATGGATCTGAAGCTCATTTTCCTCATGGGATATTATTAAAGGCTGACTTCAAGCATTCTGTTATCTAAAAAGCAGTGGACACTTTTCTTCTGGAATTTTCTTGCAAAGCATAATAAAATTGCTGAGGATTTATGAAAAAATGTGTCTTTATGCAAAATGGAAGCACAAGGGACTATGGCACCCACGATTATGTAGAATCTTAAAAAAAATATGATTATGACATAAGACAGCATGATCATCAAATACTCATCACATACATTGACACAACAAATGTGTAGTTTTTGTTGTTTTGACCACAGACAGCTAAAGAAGTCAGAAGTTGGAGCAATAACCTATTAATTTAAAGAGAAAACAATCAGAGATGAATACCAATTCTATGAAGAGTAAACTTTCAATATGGAGAAATAAAAACCTAATGCATGTATACAGGTATAATATAGATATACACTCCTGTAAAAATGAAATTTGGTGGAAAGCAATCATGCATTTACAGCAGCTGGGAAAACAGAAGAACATTCTCTCATCTTTAGAAAAAAATGTGAGACACTGAGGATTTTCAAGGTGTTAGAATGATTGATTTCACTCCAAATGAAATCAGTTGAAGTTGCTCCACTTAACTACAGTATTAGGTCACCTGTTTATACAAGTCTTTTCAACTGCAGATGGATATTTTAAAATTTTCTGGCAAATAAAAAAAGGAGAAGATTAAATGTATAGTATAAAGTGGTGGAAAATAAAGCAAGGAGAAAAAAAAGGTAATTTGACCAAGTAAATAAAAGCAGACAGAAAAATCAGTGAAACATAATTAAATATCTACAGTTAAGCTGTAGCCAATTTTGGAAAAAAAATCAAAGAATTAAATCAGATTTAACTAATTAAATATAAAAATAAATCATCAACACTATTTAGCAAAAACTTGCTTTTTGTACATCAGTGCATGCCGTAAGTAGAGTTTATGACTCTGCCTTGTACTTTCTAGAGAAGAAATCGAGAACAGATAAAAATCACATTCTGATGGATGTATTATGTGCTGAGAGAATGCAATGACTTATGCTTGTACCTGTCATTATCGTGATGTACTACATCTTTAGTAGTGAGAAAACCGTTCTTTACTTTGAAATCAAATATACTTCTAGGAAAATAATGAATTCAGAGAGGCAGAAATTGAAAATAGAGTCTAACTTGAACATATTTTATAAAACATGAACAGTAACTAAACTATATTCAAATACAAATATTTTCAGCTGCTGTGATTTCCAGATCTTTAAGGGACATGCTCAGAATGGACTTCGGTCTTCAACTTTTGTCCTAGGCTAACAGAACAAGTTTCCAATTTGAAACACGCATGCATACAAATTATTAAGGTTTAAAAAACTGTCATTATATTAAAAAGAGCGAAGAACAATTTCACTACCCTGTACTGCCTCATTTTCCTTGTGTCCCTTTTTGCAGGAGTTCATTACAGAATAAAACTGCCCCTGCCACAATTCAAAGCTATGCTGCTCCTTAATTATTACGATTAGGCCTCTAACTGTAGCTTGACTTCAGTATTTAGGTAGTGATAGCTAAAAGTTAAGACTTCTTTAGCCTTGCATTTAACACATAGTGAATCCTAACAATTAATAAACCCAAGAGTTTGTTAAATGGAGAAAAAAAATTAGCCACTCTGTGTATTATTAAAGATAGCCTCATTTTCTTCAGTATCTGGAAGTGGCTATAAGCATACCAAAGGTAAGACACCTCATTGTAACTCAGAACACATGTCTAGATGCCTCATATTTTACACCACTCTGTACAATGGCCTTCTATCACCACCAAAGTGGAAATTTATTTCCAGAATAGGACTGTTCTCCAAAAATATCACTGCATATATCTAATGCATATATCTAATGCATACATCTTATTTAGTCATTGCTAATTTCCTACGTGGTGAAGTAAATACTGGCTTACTCCATGGTGGAATAAATATTGGTTTTGCAGGACATCAGGTTATCCAAAACCACAAGTGATCATGGGCAGAGAGAGTAATCAATCATGTAAGGGTGAACTCAGGTGTTCTTATGAATTTTTAGAGGTAACTGCTACAATAAGACTATAATAGGAAAGCTGGAGAAGAACTGTTCACCAGGGCATGTAGCAGTAGGATGAGGGGTAATGGTTTTAAACTAGAAAAGGGGAGATTTAGGTTGGATATTAGGAAAAAGTTCTTCACTATGAGGGTGGTAGATCACTGGAACAGGCTGTCTAGAGACATAGTGGAGGCCCCATCCCTGGAGATATTCAAGGTCAGGCTTGATGGGGCTCTGAGCAATTTGACCTAGTGAAGATGTCCCTGCTTACTGCAGAGGGGTTGGACTAGATGACCTTTAAAAGTCCCTTCCAACCTAACACATTCTGTGATTCTGTGATTCTGTGATTTATATGGAAGAGGCTTTTTCATTGCTCTTGGTTAATTGTCAGAATGTCAGCAAAGTGTATCACTAAGGCAGCTACAGAACAGTTTGGGACTATTTTTTCCCCCCTATTGCTGATGTATGGAAATAGACTCTATAACTCGAAAGTAACAAAGTAGGTATGTTTATTGTGTGCAGGTGCACGGGGGATCACTCCGCCACAAAAACATGCATAGAGCAAACTTTGTAATTATTTTTTTTAAAGGGGGTTGGAACAGTGCAGAAAAAACAATGTCAACAGTGAAGGATTTCTTTGCTGTTACCGATACTGAAATATTCAAATCATCACCCCAATTTATCTCCACTAGAAGAACATGCTGACCTTTTGGGAAAATGGAAATCAAGTTTAAAGTTTGCAGATCAACACTAACAAAAGTGTACAAAAATTGTATGTGTACAGAACAGTAGGTATTTACAGGCTTGGTAGAATGAGCAAGACATTTTAGAAAGCTTACATCATCTAATTTTTTCATGATCATATGAGAGTTCTTTTGTCTCTATTTTTGCACAAAACTTTATACTAATTCCTATTTGGAAGACAAGGCAGGAGAGAACGATTCCTTGGGTCAATGAGATTTGTGCAATGTTGAGAGTTTTTGTTTAGTAACTGTTTCAAAACTGAGTTTACAAAACCTGAAATATTCATATGAAGAAAACTGAGACATACATTTAGGGAATGCTCTATTAAAAGGACATACTATTGCTTTCAGAAATGTTGTGAATTAATCCAAATCTCTGTGTGGTTTTATTGGGTTTTTTTGTTGGTTGGTTGGTTGGTTGGAGGATTATTTTTTTGTTGTTTGTTTTGCTTTTGTTTTTGCAGGGTTTTTTGGTGTGTGTTTTGTTGTGGGTATTTTTTTGTTTGTTTGCTTTTTAATTAACCTTTGTTTCATCCAGGAAAAACGTTTATCCCAAATCATTATCACTCTTCCCTTTAGCTTTATCCTAAAGGCATCCTTCTGTGAGGACAAAAGAGTAAGTGTGCGTGAAGATCCATGTTAGTATTGAGGTCAGGAGAAGATTTTGCTGTCAGTTTAAGAGCGCTTTGAGAGGAAGTCCTGTTAACGAAGATGAATGAATATACAGGATTTGTTGTGAGGAGCCCTCCCCTCTGCAGATCTTTTATGATTCATGCATGACTTCACTGATCTGTTTTCATTCAGTCTGAAGTCCCTTCTCATATTGCAAGCAAGTGAGGTAGTTAGCTAAGGAAGCTCTGCAACCCAGGATATGAGGGCTTGCATGACACTCTGCTAGTGTTTTCCAAGTCTGGCCCAGCTTTCCCTCACTCTTTTCCCTTTGTTCAGAAACTCATTGTGTTTATTCTGGCAGAGAAAGGTGTTCATATCCAAAGTAATTCTCCCCAAATTAAGTAGTTCTATGTTATTAAACAATCAGTAGAAAATGACAATGAATTATCCATGTTTCAGTAGTTAAAATTATTTAGTATTTTTGATATTTAAACATAGCTTCTAGCTGCTAGAAATTATCATTAGTTCAGATCCTGTGCAGAGAAATACATTTAATCCAAACAATGGAAATGTTTGGATAGATATGATGGTTTAGGGGTCTGTGAGAATAACAAAAAAAGATAGAAATTATTGTCTTTGCTATTGACTCTTCATTTTAAAAGAAAGATTAGGAAGATCTACTGAAACAAAAATTAACTTCAAAGGTTACTTGTTTGAAATAGATGTCTGATACTGTGTGATGCCTTGCATAGGAAAAAAAATTATCTATTCAGAAGAAATAACATGCTGAGTCTACTGGAAACGAACAAAGCCAATCTGAATAAAAGGGAAATGAAAACAATCTATCTTCCTCATATTAAAAAACAGAAAGACAGAAACTATACTATTGCTGATTTGGGGATAGTAGAAGCAGGGAATGGCCAAAAGAAACTATAAAGACCTGCTTTGTTTGAGGATATTTGTTGGCCTTGCAAAGAATCTTAAAGCATCTCTAAATCTAGATTATCAGTGTCACGATCTGAATGCTCCTGCAGTGTTAGAGAGTGCCTAGAATTAACTTTAACACTAGTTATTTCATGACAATTGGGCTGTAGCACAAAATAGGATTCTCACACAGGCTAGGAAGAAAGTAGAAATCTAAAGGAATTCTAAATACAAGAGGTCCATTCAGTCTGCTTGGCTACCTTCTTTTTACAGAAATCTGCAGTGAAAAAGATCTTATAAAGCCCTCAAGAAAACTTTGTTCTTGTTTATAATTACCTTTGCAGGTGGAAAAGCTCTCTAAATGACTGATCATCTATGATAATTACATTTTAACAGACCCCTCTTTAAACCAACCAACCAACATAGAATAAAGAACAACTGACAGGCCATTTTTAGTAAGATATTTTTCTAGGGAAACTTTTAGTCTTTTTTTAGTCTCTTCTGGAGCTAGTAAAACTCAATCTTTTGACTCAGTCCTTACAGATCGGCGTATCAAATAGCTTACATTTCTTGATAGGCTCTTTTAAAATCCCTCTGCTAACAAACTAGACACGGCATTTTGGCAAGGTTTTAGTATTTGCAAGTATTTCCACACTGTAACAATGATTTTGTTAATATTTTCTGGAAGTCCAGGTACAGTTTTTTCTTCTCAAGTTAACCTAACACTTGGGTATATGAGGCAATGCAGTCTGCACATTCCCCAGTTTCATCTCAGCAGTGTTGAACAAGATGTTGAAGAAGATATGAAAAAACATAAATAATTAATGTATGTGAATACAACATATTTAAAGTTTCTCTTGTTCATCTATGCTTCTCTATGTATGGTTTCACAGAGTAGGTGCTTTTTTTTTTCTTTTCTTTTTTTCTTTTAAAGAGCATTCTTTGGGAAAGCTGCTAGAAGAGATATCACTCAGCAAGTTAAAAATTAATTGCAATGAGATTGAAGACTGAGCCTGTGCAAAAAAAACCCCAACCAAAACACTCCAAAAAAACCCAAAGAATGGCATAAACTCAGAAGTTTAACCATGCAAAAAATAAGTCCAGATTCCATCAGATTTGGACTACTACCAAGTCAGTTATTTCACCTTAGGTATAACGTGGGATAAATTCTGACAGAGCTCTTATTCATAAAGGAAACAATGTAAGAGGGATTGATTACCATCATGTGAATATCCTACTTCTTTAGCAGAAGAAATAGCCTCCAGAAAAACTATCTTCATAGACAGAAAGAGTAATGAACAATTTCCAACTGTGTAGAATATCAAGTTTAATTCTGTGGAGAAATAAGGTTTCTTGTTAGCAGAAATAGCTTCACAAATCTCTATTAATCCAGTAAGAATAGCAATGAAATGAAATGAGGAGGAAAGAAAGGCAAAGGAAATGGCTGACAAAAGTATTTCAGGCTCCAACCCTAAACTTAATTTTAGCACCTGAAGGCGGAGGTCTGTGGCAAGCAGCAGGCCATACCATAGGATCTAAATAGGTATTGTGGCCTGTTTTATTGTGTGAAGGACAGGACCTCTGGAAACGGGGTAGTGTGTTATCATAAGCAGAGTGAAGAACCAAATCAACTCTGCTGTTACACAGCTCAATTCCTGAGACAAATGGCCCACTTTCTTTGTCAGCCAAGATTGCGACAAAACCGGCACAATCTCTAACAGCTGTTGCAATTATAAGAACCTGCACTTGCTCCATTTTTTGTCTTTCCAGAAAGATGCAGGCAACTAATACGTTACAGTGTTCTCTTTGCAATGCAGAGCAGACACTAAAATCAAACAGGAGCATGTGTATGATCTCACTACAACGGTAAATATCTAACCACTAGTTTGGATCTTGCCTTTCAGTGGTTAATCATAGAGTCATAGATTATCCTGAGTTGTAAGGATCACCAAGTCTAACTTCTGGCTCCACAGAGGACCAGCCAAATCAAAGCGCATGACTGAGTGCATTGTTCAGATGCTTCTTGTACTCAGTCAAGCTCAGTGCTGTCTCCAGAAAACTCTGGTCTTCTAGGGCTTTCCTCCATTCTCTTACTGCTCTGTGATGGTTTTAAACTACCCATAGCGTTATGAAAACAGTAAAGGCCAGGCATAAAAAGACACAAACATTGTGCCTGCAAAAGGTGCAATGCTTTCTGCTTACTCTGGAGTCTGGATTTGGTAGATGTTGAATGTCAGAATCTTAAACACTTTGTTAAAGAAGAAGTTTATTTCATCCTCAGTAAAAAAAAAAAAAAAAAAAAAAGATAACCATGTGAGTGAGTTGACTCTGTAGCTTATTCTTTCCTAAGGCTGGAGTTTTCCTTCAGTCATTTTGCAAAGCTTACCACTGTTTCTTTCCAAATAAGGGGCACTGAGTTTTCCACCTTAAGCAATGCTGTGTGATAGCATTAAACAACACAAGCAGTCCCTTTCTAGAATAAAAGCATGAAAGCTGGAATGTTATAAAATGCTATCCACTTGTTTCTAGTTTCTTTTCAACTGTTACACTCAGAGTTAGAGGCCAGAACCCAAACCTCATTCTATGTGACAGCAGAATGGGTTTGGGTTTTTTTTGTCATGAACCTGTATCAACAAAAAAGCATTTTGCCTTGAAATCTGCTTTTCTCGAGGTCTCAAACAATAAGAGTAACTATATCTTGTCTTTGCAGAGAAAGAGGAACTCTAATAGGATCTAAAGACAGACATCTTGCTAGAGCCAGCCCTGGGAAAAGAGAGTAAGCTTTTACAACTCAAACAGACAGCAGAAGCCAATTAATTTAACAGTGTTTTATACTGGAGGGGTGAGATTTAGGCAGCAAGAAGAAAGATTTTCATTTAGACTTCCTACCTTTGATTTTTCTAAGGGAGTCGCCATCACTGTAGTTGGGGTTGTCAGTGGGGTCATCGACAGGGTCATCCCCATCATTGGTGGAGATATGTTCTTGCTGTGAGTTTGCACAGTGGTTCCTAAGGGCAGAAAGCCTCAGGGGTCTCTGTCTGATGCAGAGAAGACTGTTCTTTGATGGACTGTCTGATGGCTGCCTTCTAGCAAGGTACTTGCTGCTTTTTATTTATTTTGATCTTGTGAATATCAGATGAATTTTGAATTCTCATATAATCATAGAATGGCCTGGGTGAAAGGGACCTCAGCGATCATAGACACTCTCCACTAGACCAGCTTGCCAAAAGCCCCATCCAACCTGGCCTTGAACACTGCCAAAAAGGGGGCATCTATAACTTATCTGGGCAACCTGTTCCAGTGCCTCACCACCCTCACAGTGAGGAATTTCTTCCTAATGTCTAACCTAAATCTACCCTCATTGTCCAGTCACTACTGTCCCTGATAGAGTTCCTCTCCTGCTTTCCTACAGGGTTCTCACTTCAGGTACTAAAAGGCTGCAATAAGGTACCTCCCGGAGCTTTCTCTTCTGCAGTCTGAACAAGCCCAACTCTCACAGCCTGTCTTCATAGGAGAGGTGCTCCAGCACCCTGATCATCTCCATGACCTTCCTCTGAACTTGCTCCAACAGCTCCATGCCCTTCTTATGTTGTTGGCCCCAGAGCTGAATGCAGTACTCCAGGTGAGGTCTCACAAGAGTGGAGTAGAAGGGGAGAATCACCTCCCTTGACCTGCTGGTCACACTTCTTTTGATGCAGCCCATATCCAGTCAGCTTTCAGGGCTGCAAGTGCACACTGCTAGCTCATGTTGAGCATCTTACCAAACAACATCACCAAGTCTTTCTCCTCATGGTTACGCTCAATCCATTGTCTGCCCAGCCTGCAGGACCTTGTCCTTCTCTGTGGTGAACTTCATGAGGTTAGCAAAGATTCATTTTCACGGTCAGGGTCCCTCTGGACAACATCCCTTCACTCCAGAGTGTTAACCACAACACACAGCTTGATGTCCTCTGCTGAGGGTGCACTCAGTCCCACTGTCCAACAAATATGTTAAATAGTGCTGGTCCCAATACAAACCACTGAGAAATGCCATTCATCACTGGTATCCACTTGGACATAGAAGTTTTGACTGTAACTCTTTGAGTGTGACCATCCAGCTGATCCCTTATCTACTGAGTGGTCCATCCATCAAATCCATGTCTTTTCAATTTAGAGACAAGTATATCTGATGTAGGACAGTTTCAAAGGCTTTGCACAAGTCCAGGTAGATGACATAATTTGTTCTTCCCTTGTCTATAAATGCTACAATCCCATTGTAGGGGACCATATTTGTCAGGCACAATTTGCCCTTTAGGGAAAACATTTGCACTGTCACCAATAACCTCTTCATTTTCCATCTTGATTTTTGAACTAGCAACTCCTTTTAGACTGGCATTTTTTTGCGAATGTTATAAACATATTGAATCTTTCTTTTAAGCCATTAATGAAAATATCAATTAGAATTTGGCCCAAACCAAATGGGTATACATAGGAAACATCTTCTCAGGTCCTAAGTGAACCATCACTATCTACTGTAAAAGTACACACTGAGTTGGAAATTTGGCATATAGAGTTGTTATCTAACCTAATAATCTTCCTAATATTACAGATGTCATGTGGGCTAGTGCCAGTAAGCTTATTGAGGTCAATATATTTCGCTAGTATTCCTTCATCCTTATCTTCCAGGCCAGTTAGGTTGTCAAAAGGAATTGCAGTGATCAGAAACAGTATAAATTCTTTATTGTTCTTGTCATTCATTGTTTTTAAATTGATTACTCAGCAATTTGAGAAGACAAGTTGAAGCAATAAATCTATAATTCATCATCTATCCTTTTTTCCATGTATACAATTTCATTTGGGAGGGTAAAATTCCTAAGGTATCAAACCCTAACTATTTCTGCAAGAATAAAATTGTCTCAATTACTTATCGGGTACTCCAGGATGAATTTTATAATTCTCTGCAGATTTGAACCTCTTTAACTTACCCTATCCAAAGTCACCCTCCATAGATTTTGTAAGACTGTGCCCTACATACTGTTTTCCAATAAATAATTAGGTACTTAGTCCCACATTGCTGTCATCCTTTGGTTACTGCTGTTGCCTGATCAAAAATTTCATCTACAGCTTCTTTTTGATAAGGATATTTCTTTTGTTCTTTCTCCTTTAATCTTCACCCAGAGAAATGCAACAAATTTGCCTCTCACCTCTTTCTCAACTTCAGAGAGTAACTTCAAAGCATTCTTGATCTACAGTGTAATATTGGTTTCCTTTTTTCCTGATTGTGCTTCCTGAATAAACTATTTCTATTTTACCAGCCTTCCAGTTCTATTGATTTATTTCACCAGCTTTCCGTGATGTTGAATAACCAAGTTCTTTGGTTGCAAAGCAAGATTTCAGATCCTTTCTCTTCAGTTCCTGTGTTGTTTTGAGTTGATATGTAATTTATGTGTTCAAACTGACTCTTTATGGTTTAAAGATGGCAGAAGGAAATGCCTTTATATGTCAATACAAGGTTGGTGTTGTGGAACAAGTCATAATGCCTCCATAAGGCTGCATGATCATGGATATGGAAATGCAATATTAGGAAACTTGGAGTGGAATCATAGACTGGTTTGTGCTGGAAGGGACCTCAAAGATCATCCAGTTCCAATCCCCCTGCCATGGGCAGGGACACCCTCCACTAGACCAGGTTGCTCAAAACCCCATCCAACCTGGCCTTGAACACTGCCAGGGAAGGGTGTCCAGTGAGAAATCAACACATTAGCATGTATCAGGTCTGCAGTTTATTTTCATTGGAAATACCTAAAGAAACTGGTACTGAGTCAATACCAAGGATGCAAATACAAACTTTTTAAGTGACCAAAACACCTCTCCTGAAGGTTCACACTAAGAAGGTGGCCTTCTCAGTGGTGATATTTAAGGATGCCTTCAAGCAGGGTAATTATAAATACTGCTATTGTTGCCTTTAGATGATGATTTTGAATGCTGTAACTTTAGAGAGATATTAAGAGTGCCTTTGTTTTGCAGACAACAATGATGCAATGATTTTGGAGAGCCAGGGAGAGGGGATTATGAGGCAAATTCTTGTACATATAATAGTTTCACCATAGTATTACCAGGCCATCTGATCTCTATAATTTTATTTAGCATTTTCTCCCGTTTATTGAGTGCTAACATTCTTCTCAATTCAGACTAGCTTCCTGAGGGAATCCTAGTGCAAACATTGAAACATCCAATGTGTCCTACTTGAATTCCTTCTGTTGGTTTGTTCATCAAAATCTGGTGAAGTTCAACATTAGTTTGCCTGAGTATAGTGACCACTCAGCCAGTAACAATACTGGAAATACTTTAATTATACTGGACATCCTGGTACAGTCAAAGGGGAATATACCATACACACAAAGCCCCAAATTCATTGATAAACTTATTGAATTCTTGATACTCTAATAAAAATATATCCATTATTTATCAGTAGGCCAGTTAACAGCACTACCATATATAGTCCAAATTAATATAGCAAATCCTCATTAAGAATAATATCCCTAAAACTGTTACACAAGAAAGACTCAAAATATCAATTTCTTAGATACCTGTGCAATGTCCTAGTGGGTACTAACACCAGTAGTGACTACTTTCCTCAAAGTGAGACACCATGGGTGACACAATGAGCAGTTGTCATCCCAAATTCTTCACTGTGGGACATACAATCTTTATAGGAGGGATACCTTTCTCCACAGCCTCAAAGGCAGCTAGGAGCTATTTTTATATATTGTCGCAGTGTCCCTCCTTCTCACTATTTCCCAGCCAAAGTTAGCTAGACACATTTTACACTTTCCTCAGTGCAGTTGCCCTAGATGGACTGTCTGTCCCTCAGTGACTACATACACGCTGCAGTGGCTACTCTTCCTGCAGCCCCAGGCATCCCTAGAGTGGAAGCAATGCAGGCAGGCAACAGGTATGTGGCCACCAGACAATTGCTGCCAGGGCTAAATCCAGCTCCTGCCATGGCAAGCAGATGTGTCCTGAGGTCCTGCACTACCAGCTCTGAATTGAGCTTGTGATTACCGGTAACGATAAAGACCTATCATTGGACTTATTATTCCTTGCAGTTTGACCAGTAATGATTCTGAATGGAGCACTGGAAATCTGCTTTTTTGTTTTTAATTTGTTATCCAGACAACTTCCACTTAAGCACATCAGGGAGGAGTTTTCTTCAGCCTAAATACCACGTCTAATATGTTCTGTCTTTAAAGTAGTTTTGATGCTTTCATTGGGTATTGCTGTACATAATGATGGATCTCAGTCTGCTGTCCTTATCTATATGGCCAATGCAAACTGTAGAGACAGAAATGAAATCCAAACCGATGGTAAGTCTAAAGAAGGACACATTTGTAAGATGCTTCTAAGATCAGCATAAAATTTTTCCGCAGAGTTGAGGACTTCAAATTTAGGGGTATAATCTTATGGTCATCAAAAAATGGTGATTTTCTGAAGTCTTTAATCCAATATCATAAATGCTGATTATAAATTAGGACATTATGCCGTTATTGTGGAAACCTGAATTCCAATCTGAAATTCTCTGTACTCTAGATCGCAATTTTGAGAACTGTTTTGACCTCTTAAATTCTTCTAACATACTTCATACCTGAATGCAACACTACTTAAAAACATTTTAGAGGCAATCACTGATGCCAGAATAGGAACACCAAAACTAGCATGACTCAACCAGATGGAGATATCCATCAAATGGTTTAAATATTTATACTGAAATACATGTAAAATCTATGCATATTTTAGAAAACAGTAGTTAGGCAGTGCAGTTTCATTTAAAAGCTGTGTAAGGCAAAGGTTCAGTTTTATGATTATTTTTCCACTAATTAGTTGTTTTCATACCATGCTGCTTTTCTAGGTTGCATGCTCTTAAAAAAACCTTAAAAGATTAATATACCTCAATGAAAAATCTCATTTGCTTCAAGATGATTCTTTTCAGGTCTTACTTTCAAGAAGTTTTACTCAGATGAATAACATTTTAGCTTATGTGTACCTCTCTGTCAGTTCAAGGACTGATAAATCCGTGTGTAAATCCTTGCCTACCGTGTGGCAAGGCTGTCATCCTTCCTTCTCTATTGCAAAAACAATTTAATAAAAATCATAGAATCATAAAATCATAGCAGCACAGAGTCATAGAATAATTTGTGTTGGAAGGAACCTTAAAGATCGTCTAGTTCCACCTCCACTGCCACGGGCAGGGCCAGTTTCCACTAGGTCAGGTTTCTCATCTTATCTGGCCTTGTGCACTTCAATTTTAGGGAGAATTTAGAAACCCATGTAAAATCCGTGGTTCACATACAATATTAAAAAACCACCACTTCCCAGGTGTGCTTCTAATTGCCTTGAAAATTTGTTGTATTTCTTTTTTCTCACTCTGCATACTGCCCACTTAGGATGATTTACTGTCTTCTTTCCTGTCTCAACCACATGGGAAAGCAGATGGAGGTCCAGCAAGGTCCTGGACCATGAGTTGTCACTGAGCAGATACAGCACAAACCCACGTGCAAATTTCCCACTAAATGTCATTGCAACTCACAAAAATGCTGGAAGGAATGAGCTTGCTTTCTGGGATACAGTTAATTTCCTTCATAATACCTAGGATCACACTATGTTTTGGATATGTACTGAAAACATTAGCGATAATACTGGGATGGGTTTTTTTTGTCACTGCTGAGAAGCGCTTAGACAGAGTAAGCCTTTTCTGTTTCTCACACCGCTCCACAAGTGAGTTGGCTGGTGGTGCACAAGAAGTTGGAAGAGGACACAACATGGACAGATGACTCCAACTGATCAAAATGATATTCATTGAATTGTAGAATGGTTTTGGTTGGAAGGGACCTAAGAGATCATCTAGTTTCAACCTGCCTGTCAAGGGCAGGGACACCCTCCACTAGATCAGGTTGCCCAAAGACCCATCCAACCTGGCCTTGAACACTTCCAGGGAGGGGTCAGCCACAGCTTCTCTGGACAACCTGTGTCAGGGCCTCACCACACTCAAAGTGAAGAATTTCTTCCTAATATCTAATGTAAATCTACCATCTTTTAGTTTAAACCTTTTTACCCTTGTCGTATCACTACCCTCCCTGATAAAGAGTCTCCTGCTTTCCTGTAGCCCACCTTCCCTTCCAGGTGCTGAAAAGCTGCTCTAAGGTACCCTTGGAGCCTTCTCTGCTCCAGGCTGAACAAGCCCAACTCTCTCAGTCTGTCTTCATAGGAGAGGTACTCCAGCCCACTGATCAGCCCTGTGGCCCTCCTCTGGACTTAGTCAAACAGTTCAGTATCTCGCTTGTACTAAGGGCCCCAGAGCTGTACGCTGTAGTCCAGGAGCGGTCTCATCAGAGCAGAGGGGCAGAATCACCTCCTTTGACCTGCTGGTCATGCTGGTTTTGATGGAGTCCAGGTTATGGTTGGATTTCTGGATCGCAACCACACATTAACTAGCTCATGTTTAGTTTCTCATCAACAGACGCCCCAAATCCTTCTCCTCAGGACTTCTCTCAAGCCCTTCTCTGCCCAGCCTGTATTTCTGATTGGGATTGTGCTGACGCGTGTGCAGGACCTTGCACTTGGCCTTGTTGAACTCCATGCTGTTCTCCAACCTGTCAAGGCTTCTATACCATATGATGTCATGTCAATCATATAAAAGTAAGGGGGTGAAGGAAGGGGGGAAGGCATCCAGAGTCATGACATTTGTCTTCCCAAATCACCCTTTATACATCATGGATCTCTGCTTTCCTGCAGAAGGCTGAACACCTGCCTGTGCATGGGAAGTGGTGAATTAATTTCTTGATTTGCTTCACTTGCGTGCACAGCTTTCACTTTGACTATTTAACTGTCTTTCTCTCAGCCCATGAGTTTTCTCACTCTTCCATTTCTCTCCCCCGTCCTGCCCCAGGACAGGGGAAATTGAACAAGGGGCTGTGTAGTACTTGGCTGCTGGCTGTGGTTAAGCAATGATACATGGCTATAGCATTTGCCCAAGGACTTACACTGACCTGAGTTGGAATTGGCTTGAGTTCTCTCCAAACAATTTCCTGTGGTTCTGGAGAGCTCTGAATGGCCAGGCTGTTTTTCAATAGCAGCTGTGCTACTACTAGGGAAAAGCTATGAAAACTTTTAAAGATTCATGACATCCAGGCACAATAATGGTCGTGAGAGCCTGCCTCTCTAATCTCATAATGAAGCTACTTGCTTTAGCAATTTGTATTAAGTAGTTCCTGAATAAAAATGAAGTAAATTAGGGAACGTTCCTAAGATACATGAGATACCTGGTTTGAATCTTGAGTGTTCCATTTCTAACAGTGGTACGAAGGCCAGGCAAAGGCAATCAGGCCTTCTTTGTATGCTCTTTAAGAAAAAATGTTAATGCTGTTCTGTTATGTTTTCCAAGTCAGGAGCTGTAAAACCACTGTGGTTTAAATTATACCCTAAGATTTAAATATTAAGTGTTGCAAGTCCTAGCTTCCAAGAATGTGGAAGTTCTTTGCAAATGGTGCTAAGTTTATACCAAATATTACCAAACAGCTCTGTATCCTATGCGTAAATTATCATATTATGGAAAAACCTCACAATACTTTATTGCATCAGAACATACGTATGTCTATGTATTTTATATATGTGCATGTATATGATCTATATGTGCATATATATGCATACATACATATCAGCTAGAGAAACATCATGATATAACTATTTAGAAGAGTGGAAAATCAGGTCACTTTTAGACTGCAAAAATCGTCTTTTACTCTATTTTTTAAATTAGTAAAACACTTGTTAATTGACAGATATTAATATTTATCATCACCAACACATACGTAAAACTCTCTCTCTCTCTAGTCACATTCTAAATTAGCTGTGTGTATATAGTACCATGGAGCAGGTGTCTTATAGGTAGTACCATTTGGTACAGTCCTTGGTCATTCTTAGTTGAAGAGGTCCCACTGAAATCTAGTCAATGAGAGCATTCAGAACTGAAGTGAGCTTGTCTTCCTTTAGTTCCTTCAGTTCTTTTGTGTTTCATCTCTTTACACTAGTGTCCTCCCATCAAAAGAGGAAGAGGGTCCCACATAAGACCTATGCCATCACTGTTGTAAATGTTATGTATGTTATAAATACACACTACTGTTAATTATAGCATTAAAAGTTTAATAGTTACTGTATAGCTTGTGTTAACTATTTCCTGATTCATCCATTTATAATTTATCAATGTAATGACCTACATCATTGGTTACATTCTCCTAATTT
The DNA here is from genome assembly GCA_022605575.1 of Laterallus jamaicensis coturniculus. NCBI lineage: Eukaryota > Metazoa > Chordata > Aves > Gruiformes > Rallidae > Laterallus > Laterallus jamaicensis. The sequence goes on from JAKCOX010000120.1 coordinate 1,029,721, forward strand.
GTCTCAGTTATTTTTACCTAATTTTTTTTCAGCCTCCTGTGAAAAATGTGGCATAAATCTTTCAGAATGAGAGAGCTCTTATGGAGGGAGACCACTACTTTCCGACTGTCAGCAGAGACGATTCAGCCTCTTTTACCCACTAAGCTGGCCATGGCAAAACAGCTTTGCTTCTGCTGCCGTTCATTATGATGTGACACCGAGAGACAAAGATGCCAGTTCCCATCTACTAAGTGATTATATCACTGTCTGTATGGAAGGAAGTATTAAATTCCCACCAGTTGGATATTAATGCCTCTAATGCTGAAGTGGTTTACTTCTTTCTTTAATCAAACAGCCAAGAGAAATATAATTATATAGCACAAGTCTGAGTGGCAAATTAATCAAACCTCTTTAAAGTTCTTATTTTGCAGCTGGAGCATTGCCTGCTCTAGCTTAAAAGCATTTTGCCAAGTACTTAAGGTGCTCAAACCAGGAAGGATGTGTATTTTCCTGGCAAACGTCCTCTGGATCTACTTCAGCTATCCTTCTCTTACTTGTCACTCCAGAGTAACAGTGCTTTGATAGTTCACAAAGTATTTATTTTGCTACCTGAGAAGAAAAGCAGCCAGCTATTTCTGGGTCCAGACATATTTTCTATTTGCATGTTCTGAGTTGTTAAATTGCAGTGAATAGTGAAGTTTATCTTAAGAAAGGAGTTGCTAAGAACTGAGAAGTAAATCAAAGTTTGCTTCAGTTTTATAAATGGCTATTCAGTGAGAACTAGGAAAGAAATCTCTTTTGTAAATATTACTCAGTTACTGGAATGCAGCTTTCTCACATTCCTACGATCATGGCACACTGACTACCTAAAGAACAAGCTGTTGCAGAGCTGTTGATCATACGTACTTTTTGATAACCCTATAGTGTTTAGTTGGATTTTACCTAGTTCAACAGAATTTAACCTTGGGAGAGAATGAGTGGCTCTGAGGAGACTCTTAAACACCAGCCCTGAGTGGCACTTTTACCAAAACAAACCAAGTGAATGCCAACAAAGTAATTAAGTCTGGGAACAACCCACCATCTGTTTCTTCTTCACCCACAACCTGTGTTAAGGTGGGAAAGTAAGTGTGTCTGCCAGGAGAGGAGAATTAGCCTGCATTAAGGTTGTTGGAGCCATGGTTTTAAATTCTCCATAGTTAAAAGCTGGTTTGGACATCTAACCACCACTACCTGCAGAGTGAGATACCAGGTGTCTACTCTCCTGTCTATCTCCCTCTGTTCCTCACTACATTCATTGTTCAGGCTAAAAGAGAGAATCTACTGACTACAAAAATTGTCAGGTGCCTTGTTACAATCAACCTTTTCAACTTTCTGGTATTGCTTTTTCCTTGGTTTGTCGGTCTGTATGCAATAATGAATCCAACTTAAATTAACATGATTTGGAATAAAGTAACTGTTCCTGCTTTCACTGCACTGGAAGAAAACAATATACAGAAAGCAGTTTGTTTAGTCAGGTACTACACAGCTACCTCAGATTTCCTTCTGCTTTTGGCTCTCTCCATCTAGGAAAAAACAGAAAATGCACGGCAAACATGCATTAGTAATTATTTTATTAAAAACTTATATAAATTACCAGTGAGTGGCAACTTGCAAAGGTTAACACCGGAGTACTGAACAATCAGAATAATCAGGAGGCTGATATTAAAATGAAAATTTGTATGAAAAATACCCTTAACATTCATCTGTAAAACAAGATTTGTACAATATAATTTCTATTAATCTTAAATAAAAAATTGTCTTGAAGTGAATATTTCAGATAAATGAGCTTCATACAAATGCATGAGGTCAGATTGAACTCCACAGGTACCCTATTGCATTACAAATCTCATATCTCATGCTGGGTTGGCAAGAAAAGATGGGACATGGACAACATACATTAACTTTTCTAGAAAAACAGAACTTTGTCAGGTTATTTAAAGAAGAAAAAAGTCAACAAGGAGAGACATCTGTAAAATTCCTGAATAACTAGATGGTCCATATTTATTCACTAGAGATCTTGAGGGTAAAGGGTGCAGGAGGCCCAAATGGAAATATCACCTGCACATAAATATGCTCAACTGTTTGGAGACAGGGTTTTTCCTTAGTTTTGGCAATATAAAAAATAACCCAACTCTCAACCCTCCAAGATGAACCAACACCCATACTATCCAGTTTAAAGCTTTATCAGTTCTGCAAAATCCCCAATGACAATAGAAATGGTGTTGTACTTCCAGTAATACATGCACAGGGGCATTGGTATCTTTTCTCACTGTACCCTTGATAATCAAACTTCCCACATGGTTTTTCCCTGATGATCTCACACAGACACACACACACACACACACACACACACACACAGCCAGTCACATGCTATGAGGAGTCTTTTGAAATGGATACAAAACACAATCACCACATGACCTCCATGTGTTAATAAAAACATTTTTTCATACATGTGGTGGTGAGAATCTGATGACCAGAACTGACTATCTGGAAACTCATGGAAAAGCAACGGTTACAGAAGGAATTCAAAGAGTACAGCATGCTACAAAGTGGTCAGATGTGTGTTAATTTCAAAGCAGCACTGGCCATTTTGAAAGTGGCCCACTGGAAAAAGATAGTGAAATTATACTTTCTGCTGCATTATCAACAAAGCCTAAATCAACTAAGATATGAGCTGGAATCAATTCCTATCACTCATATCCAGCTCCACAATAAATTGGCGTTATGCGTTACAGAAAATGACTTGCATGAGAAGCAGTATCTGTGGACATTAAGAGAAAGCAGAACTCAGAAAGGTTAACAGATAGCAGAGCTTACTTCTTCCAAATATTTATCTAGTTTTTACAGCCAAGGAAATTCAGAAGTGTTCCCAGAACAAAACTTAATTCATAAATAATTTTATGCTCTTAGTGGTTAATTTCAGAAAGAAAATGCCCCTAAAGTGATAATCGTCCCTGCTTCTAAGGTGCTAATCATAGAAAGAAAACCATGTTCACCTCTGCATCCATGTGAACTACGGACATTTCCTCTCCCGGTGCTCAGAGGAAATATCCCTGTCTTCTGAGGGATATGAAACAACATTTAAACATGTGAGACTTAGCAAAATTTCAGGATCTCTTTTTGTATGGGTTACACCATACCCTACTGTGTCATAGCTGCAGTAAAACACAAGGTAAGATGTGAGAAGGATTCTGTAAAGAAAACACATGATTTACTCTTTCCTCATTTTGTGATCCCCTTTTAGGATATATTCAGGGGAAATGGCAATATGGACCCAGAATACTCTTTCTGCTAGCTTGCTTAATTCAGCAAGATAACTATGCTTCACAGACTTGCAACAGTTCTACAGCAAAGAAAACAACTCACATTAAACTTTGCTCTTTAACCTCCCTTTTTTTTTCCACTCAACTGTAACATATAGTGTTTGGCAAAAATAATTTTGCCTAGAGTAAAAACTGATGGAACCGGACAACAAACCTTTTGTGCAGTGCTTGCAAATCTGGCACAATGCCTAGCTGGGCTTTCTGGACTACATTTGTCACTGCAAAGACATATTATACTACTGAGGTGAAGCAAAACTAGCTCTCCATATCACCTTTTGCAATCTCTTTGAAATAAACACAATGCCTTCTGCCACAAAAATTCGATTAATTGTTTTAGTCAGGCAGCTCAATGTAATATTAATGTAATGAAAACTCTCTTAGTCTACTCATCAAAAATATAACTACAGCAGGAAAATAGATTTTTCATTATTTATATAACAACAAAGACATTAATTTGTGTCTTTCATTTATCTGTTATAGTCTACTAATGAAAAAACAACTAAATTGGATACCTCATTCTCTAATTGCAGTTAAAAAAAGGAAGTCATCACTCAGAGATAGTACCAGAATTAACCTTCCCTCCGTGGTTAATTTAAACATATGCAATACAAATAATCTTACTTGAAGCAGCTGGACAGCTCAGAAACATTCATTCTGTTTACCAGAAAGGCTTTAGTTACAAATATTCAAATGTACATAGATATCTCAGGTTCTGCTGCAATTAAATTGGGAACTTTTAGGTATCTCACATTTACTATAACATTTCTATAATCAACTGCAAAGGGGAAAAATACACTGACGTCGCCACAATAAAAAAAGAAGTGGCTTTAACCTAGAAGAGAAAGTTATTGTTAGATTTAAAAAATCTTTTTGGCCTAAAGCATTAGTAAAATAATGGAAGCAAATGTAGGGGTTTTTTTCTAGAGATACCATGTTTCAGACTGTATTCAAGCCCTTACACTGTTTACCTCGTTCTTGGTCTAGCTCATTACGCAGTTAAGGTCCCAAGCCTCATTGTTCAGACTTATATTCAAAGCAAAACATGTAATGGCTCAAATTATGAATAAAACAAGGGACTACTACAAGTCGTCTTCTATATCAAATCAGTTTCTGAGGAGAAAATTCTTAGGACACAGTAAGGTCACAGGAAGGTCCATGGCAAGCACTTATTTAAATCGCTCACTGAATCAATTACAAAGGTGCCTGGGAGGGAGGAGGGAGCAAGTACTCTCTCCAAGTAAATACTTTATTAAGTAAGCTACAGTAATGTAAGGTTTTAGTCTTCCTGAGCGTGAACTTCTTTCTCTCTGGCTTGACAAGTGACATTGTTCACTGCAGAGCAGCAAGGTATTAGTGGAGGCGAAGGAATTCCCTTGTATAGGATGCTGGCCATACACCCACTGCACTGGTGAAAGAGAGGGGGGAGGCATGCCGCTGAAACAAAATGAGAGTAATGAGGGGGGCTGACAGTTGAGACCACTTCCATTAGATCAGCACTGATACGTGCTGAGGTCAAGTGCTCACAGAGTTCTTGTGGACTATGTCAAAATGGTTCTAAATGGCTTGAGTGTTTATCATCTGCTTTGTTAAGGTTCTGACATTCCTATTCTAGTAGATTTCTCAAAATGCAGTTCCCAAGTAACCCATATTCCTGTGCTTTGCTTTATTCTGTTTGCTTGCTTTTCCGTTTTGATATTTTTATTTGTTTCAACTGCCAGTGCATTGGTAGACTGCTTATTGTTTCATGTAAAGTACTTGATAACATACTTTAAAAATTTAACCTACTTGGTAATGTATCTTTCTTTATCCACTACTGTATCTTTCAAATTCAAAGATGAACAATAAATGGAGTTTTCATCCCCTAGAAATCAACTGGTTTATCATCAGGCATGATGCAGATGAATCTGATGCAGCTTCCTAAAGTAAGAAATTTTCTTAAAATATCATTATTTTCCTATTCACAGGTATATTGAATACTATCATGTTTTCTCCGTACCATAACCTCCACATTGCATATATTGAGGGATATGTTTCAGGTAGGAATATGGACTGATGTCAAGTTACTAGAAACAAATTACAGTTTCAGTAGATTCAGCATTTCTCTAAATGAGTGCAAAGATAGATGCTGATAAACAGAAACCCAATATTTACCACTACATCTTAGATCTTTATTCTGACAAAAATGTAGTATAATTTCCACTGATGTCCAGATGAACAAGTTTTCTAAATCTCAGTGAAACTTTTAAGCTTTCATTCAAGATAAAAAACAAGCAATTTTAAAATTCTGAACTTTAATTCTGGAGTTTTTTGACTGTAGACTTTCTAACAATTTGAAGGAAGTAAGTTGCACAGCATTCTTTTAGTAGTCCTCACAGACAGTAAGGCAAATTAAGGTATTTGTTATACACCAAAGGTAGAGCACAATCCAGCACTTAATAATGGCAACAAGGGTTTTAATCTTTCCACGGTAACAGGAATAGGTGATATAAGTAATTTGAAAGAAAAAAAAAGGCTGTGATAATATCAATTTTAGTATTTTAATGCTAGGTTATATCAACAATATACCTAAACCAGTATTGTAACCTTTGAACCAATTTATGTGAATAAATTATTTCCCACTCTCAGTCACTCAGAGTTTATATTATTTGGAAATTGCTTAATTTTATTTCATTTTTAGAACATCTGGATATGATCTTTTTTAATTACACCTTACACAGGGAATATGGAATAAATCTGCAGCATTTGAAGCTGTGCAGGAATAGAGAATGAACACTGTGCTGCACTGAATAGTTAAATTGGACTTACTATATGGTCAGAATGATATATTTCAGATCAAGTTCTGATTTTCATCACACTTTTATATTGTGAAATAATCTATATTTTAAGATGAATGATTTTATTTTGAGGAAAGCACATATTAGAGAATAAAGGGCAATGGGATCTATCAAACCAGGGGCTGAGTGTCCTGGTTTTGGCTGAGATAGAGTTAATTTTCTTTCTAGTAGCTGGTGCAGTGCTGTGGTTTGGATTAATATGAGAATAATGTTGATAGCACGTGGATGTTTTAGTTGTTGCTGGGTAGTTATAGTGCCTACTTTAACTCAAGGACTTTTCAGCTTCTCATGAAGCTGACAGGCATCCAAGAAGCTGGGAGAGCACAGCCAGGACAGTTGTCCCAGGCTGGCCAGAGGAATATTCCCTGACATGGAACATCACCCTCTGTATAGAACTGTGGAAGTGAGACAGAAGGCAGATCTACTCTTTGGAAACAGACTGGGCATTGGGTTATTTATTTTTCTTTCTGCATGTGATTAGCAATCACATTTGTGCATCATTTTTATTATTATCATTGTTGTTGTTATTGTTCTTATCCTCTTCTTTGTTATCCTATTAAACTGTCTTTATCTCAACCCATGAGGGGTTTTTTTGTATTCCCTTCCCCTTCGAGAGATGGAGATGAAGTGACTGTGCTTTCATGCAGAAGTAGCCTGGTGGGAACCTTGCAGGAATCTTCTTAAGAGCTAATCTGTCCAAGACTAAGAAATTCCTCAATGTATCTTTTTTATTATTGTCACTTTGTTCTTTAAGAATTTAAGTACACAGGGAGCCTTGGGAAGCAGGTAATGGTGGCAAGGAAGAAGGATGATGGTACTTCTAAAAAGCAGATCAGATGAGCAACAGCACTGATTTGGATGTCTATCATATGTGCTTTTTATGTGCCATGGAGCAAGAACAGTCTTGGGTACTTAGTCTGCATGGGTAGGTCTTGGATCCGAAGAGCACTGACATTTCCTTACACCCTGGCAGAGGAGGGCTTAATTGAAATGGGTGTGGTGGTTTGACCCTGGCTGGAGGCCAGATGCCCACCAAAGCCACTCTATCATTCCACTTTTCAGCTGGACAGGGGAGAAAATATCTATTGATAGGCTTAGAAGTCAAGATAAGGACAGGGAGAGATCATTCTGCAATCAGTGTCACGGGCAAAACCGACTCAGCACAGAATAAAGGAAAGAAAACTCTCTAATTTATGACACTGCACTGCACATATAGTGACACCAGAGTCGGGTAATGAGAAGTGCATCCAGATCTTAAAGCACCCCCCTCTTCCCTCCCTGTTTAGCAGAATTCACATTAGTCATGATTTTACTCCCTTCTTCCCCCTCCATTGTGGCACGGGGAAGGGCAGGGACTAGGGGAACACAGGGATTTTGGTCAGTTCCTCATGAGTTGTTTTCCTTCATAGTTGGGGTGGGGGCATTCCACATACCCTTCCCCTGCTGCACCATGGGGTCCCACCCACTGGAGACTTTCCTCCACAAAGTTCTCCATGAGTCCTTTCCCATGGGGCTTCAGCTCTTCACCAGCTGCTCCAGTGTGGGTCCCTTCTATGGGGTGCAGTAATAAATCACAGAATGTCTCTCAGTCTCTCTGTCCCAGACTGCTCCAGCCTGGTTCTGCTCAGGACCCAAGCACCCCTTCCTCCTGAGCAAACCTGCTCCAGTGTGGATCTCTCTCTCTTGCTCATCTCTATCTCTCTCCACAGGCTGCAAATGCTGGCAAAGGCATGCTCCAACGCGGGTTACAGCGTCTTCTGTATGTCTCCACCTGCTCCAGCGTGGAGCCTCTCCATGGGCTGCAGCTGGGGTCTCAGCCTTTTCCATGGGCTGCGGGGGGGACACGCTCCACCCCAGCACATGGGGCACCTCCCTCCCCTGACCTTGGTGTTTGCAGAGTTCCTTACATCCTCTCACTCCCTTCTCTGGTGGCAAAAAGCAGCTGCTTGCATTATTCTTTCTTCTTAAATTTGATTCCCAGAGGCACTGTGAGCATTGCTGATGGGCTTGGCCTTGGTCAGCAGTGGGTCCGGTCTTGAGTCAGCAGGTGTTTGCTTTCTGGGGCGTGCAGAGAGCTTCTGGCTGCTTCTTGCAGAATCCACCCCTGCAGCCACCCCTCCTCCACCAGAACCCAGCCACACAAAACTACAATAGGAATCAACAGCAAGGTCTGTATGCAGAGGTCAGGTGTCCCATTAAGGTACAAAGACAAGCTATTTGCTGTGCTTCCCAGTGTTTCCAGAATCTCACAGAACACAAAATAAACTGTGTAATTCCAATTTTATTTTTTAAGAGCAGAAGCTGTTAGGGCATCCTCTGTTACTGCAAAATCATCTGAAATGTATGCACAATCTCCTAAGCAAAAACCTGGCACATGGACCTTTCCAATTCTCTATTGTAAGTGTTCAAAGCTAAGCCTTCCATTATGCTATTATAGTATGTTTAAAGGAAGTTCTTTGGTTCAAAAGTATCCCTAATATATACCATTCAGAGGAGTTTAAGACTTAAAACATGTCTAAAGGTAATAAGCACCTTTAAAGATATTCAGCGTTTCTGTCTGTCTACATACATTGTCTACTAAATACAAAGGGTCACACATGATTGGTATGTCCCAGAAAGACATTGTTGCTGCTCTGTTGTCAAAGCCGCAGTTGGCATTTCATCTAGGAATTCAATCACAGAATATTCCGTCTAAAATTTAATGTCTTTTGGTTGATATATGAAATACTATATTCAGAATAATTTGATTTTTTTTTTTCGGTGACTATCAGCTGTATTTTAATTAGGACCTTTAAGAAATATATGTGCTTTTGTTGGAACACTACTCTTACGGTAATAACTAAATGCAAACTTGATGCACAGAACCATTAATTAAGCAATTGTTAACAAAAAAAAAACCTTCAAAAAAAAGAGAGGAAAGACAACAAATACTTATTGGAATATGAATTAAATTTCTTTTAAAATATTTTTTCTGACAGGAAAGAAGGTTTTTTTAAAATTTGTGTTATCCCATTGTGCATAAATACAAAACAAATCTGAATAATGATATAAATTAATACATATACACATGCTAACATGAAATACCAGTTTAACTATTTTGAATAGCTTATCTAAGTAAGATGACATAATAAACAGTTCAGAATGAAATTTTAAATTTTTAAAACATTTCCAAAAGGATTTTTACCTTTTATTTTTCAATTGCACTTTCCTGCCAAATACACTGAACAAAACCCATGTATAATGTTTGACTGACCGGTATCTGTATCTTCCAGTGACAATTTTTGACTAAGAGAAAACTTTAAACTCCTATCCTTATAAATTTAATCCACTTTTTCATGTGATAACTAAAGTTGACAGCTTGCTTTTTTTTTTGGTTTGAATTTTTTGGGAGAAGAAGGAGTAGTGGATATATTGGTTCATTTTCTAAAACAGTGAACAGTAATTTTTCAATAAATGATACAGGAATATTCTTAGTTCCTTTGCTCTAGCTTGTATTTCGTAGTTTCATTTTAATGTACACAATGTCATAGGGACAAGCCTCTACAAAAGTTGATGCAAGAAAAACTGCATGACAATTTACAGCAATCTTAAGTTATTGCTAGTGTAGTGTTACTCTCAGTTTTTCCTGTTTCCTCCCCATATGCTGCTATTCCCTCCTCTATTGCCTTTCTCTCCACTACACAAGTATTTGTACTCCTAAGATCAAAGTACTGTAGGGATTTTGGTTAATGACAAAAGACTTTTTGACTTTTTTTTTTTCCCAGTTTTGTCTGGATGGTTTGAACCCGCTCCTTTACAGAACATGTCAGAGAGGAATGGATTTTATCCCATATTTCTGAGAATAGCATTTTATCTGCTGTGAAACAGCATCCTAAATTTAGTCAGCTGCAACAATTTTTTTGAGCACACTATGTGAAATTTCTCTAAGTAGTGCACGTCACAGCTCAAATTTACAAGGAAGCTTGTTGCACATAAACTTTGGTTGCTAAACATAGTGCAGTGTAAATTCCATTCAACATTCATTCACTTATAAGAGTCATGGATGATATCATCAGGATATGTGTCCCTTTCATACAGTTTCTGAAAACAGAGGAAGAAGAAATTATATTCTTACACTGATTCTGTATAGCACAGTGCATGCATTTTAATGTTAGAACTGTCAGACGCAAGTATGAGAAGCTTTTAAACTTGATTAATATTTAAAACTTTCACAGCAGTATTGAGTGTTCTGTAAATGATGTTCCTTAGAAATAGATTTAGATGGTAATTTTTCTAAGCTGCTATACCAAACTAGTTTTAATCCACTTTCTTTTGTATAATGAACATTATTAGCTAAATAGAAATTAAATAATCAATACATACATTTGTACAATTTTATAGGTATACATATGTCCTGGGTTCAGCCCAGCAGCAGGCTATGTTAGCCCTGAGAGTATTCCATACCAATTGCATCATGATCAGACAGGCTGCCCCCCCCCCTCCTTTGCAGGGGTGACTCAGGACCCAGGCACGGGAAGTCCCGGTCTGGGCAGGCGCAGTGCCAGTTCCGGGGGCGACTCCGGACCTATCAGAAACTGCTCCGGGTACGGGAATTGCCGGTCTGAGCAGGCGTGTGGGAGTTCCAGCTTCTCTCTCTCTCTTTCGGGATCGGCGTGGCAGGCGGTGGTGAGGGGGGTGCTCGGGGGTGCTGGGCTCGGGGAGTGCTGCGTTCGGGAATCTGAATCTGAATCGGTTCGGGCACGGCTCAAATGACATAGTGTGGTGAGAGGTTTGCACTGTATATAATAGCACTGTAGTTAGTTGTTTTCATACTTTTCCCTGTTGTTTAGCAAACTATCCTTATCCCAACTCTGCAAGGCCTTTGGTTTTTTTTCCTCTGGCTCTGCAGTTAGCTCCGTTCGCCCATCCTCCACCTCTTAAAGAGGTAGGGGGGCTTCTGTTTTCTGACCTTTGTGGCCCCAGCTTTCTGCTGAGGTATAAACCACAACAACATATAAGATTATTATATCTGTTAAAATTAAAATGATCCTGACTTATGTCAGACTGGTATTACATATAATATCTCTGTCTTTTCCAGAAGCATCCTCTAAAATAATAAAAGGTACTACTTTTCTCCACAAATTTTGTTGTATTCAACTATGATGATTAAAACATGTAGCTTCAGATGAAAAAACAACCAACCTTGCACTGATTTTTTAAAACATTTTAGTGTTCTTCTGATTACTATACTTAAAATTAACTGCTCTGTGCAGTTACAGTAATGGTTACATAATTCAAATGTTCAGATGACTCTGTTTCTTAACAACCACCATCTGAAGTCTGCAATATTATGGAAATCCATGCAATTAATGTCTTTAAAGGTGCACTGGATTTAAAATCATCTTCATCAATAGCCCAGCTTCATTCCAACTGCCTTTCATGTTTTGCAAGCATGATTAATATTTCTGCCCACTAGAAAGACTTCTCATAACCATTCATTGCAATAAATTTGAAATTCAAAGATTCAGTTATGCAGGAAGGCAGGATGAAGATTTTCACCATACTTGTAAATACTCTCAAATTACAGGGTTGGAATACTGGGAGTTTCTATACTGAATATAGATCTGTTTCTACTGAGGAACATGTTATGTGTGCTTCCCTGCCAAACTGGTTATTCGGTTCTAAAGACTCTTGCAACCAGACAGCATTGGAAAACTGTGTCAATGGTGATAATGCATAAAGACATCCACTGTAACATCAACTACCATATGGAGAAACCTGAGGGCTGCCCAGGATATGGCATGCAGCGTTGCTAGTCGCTTTATTGGGAGCTTTAAAACATACTAGGAAAACCTCTTAATTGAATAGAAAACCTTGTGGCTCTTCTGACAAAGCCACATTAAATCTGTGGAAAATCCCATGTATCTGGCACTTAAGGTATCTTACTTTCTTGCTTCAGAGTTTAAAAAGCAGAAAACCAAATCAAAACAGTGTATTTTATTTCCTTTTAACATAGCTGTTGACACTAGAATGCCGCTCACTTTTCCCCTGCAGTCGCCTGTTTTGTGGTGTGAAGGAAACACAGGTTTTTGATTTATTTGGCTCAAATATCTCCACTTAAGTTTAAGCTAAGATATTTCTTATTTTATGGTAATTTTACTATTACTTATGTTAGATGAGTTTTCTGAAGTCTACAGTCATCCTTCATATAAAAACATCTACTATGTCACCAAAACTGGAAATTGCAATCCTCTTAGTTTAAACTGCAGGTATAATAAGATAAGACAGCCACTTGCCAACCATTCAGACTAAGTCTCTATTTTTACAGAAACTTCAAAGCAGGTATTTGCTACTGGCAAAATAGTGGGTTTGTCTCAAACAAATATTCAGGGCCTTACATCGAGTACAGCAGGGTACTATAAAAGGTAATTCTGTCGCTGTGTTTTACTGATAACCCAGCTGCCATGGTTTCTGGATGAGCATCAAAACTCTTTGGAATTCTGCATTGTTTTGTCATTGTTTTGGCTTGACAGCGAGGATGGTGTCTGTACCAGGTTGAAACAGCCCTCTTTCCAGAATTTTAGATATATGCTGGCCTCTTATCTGAAAGCAAGCTGCTTCTCTGCTGTATGGATATGAAACAGTTCAGATGGGAACACTCAGGGAATGTGGGCGACTCAGGGGAGTGGTGACTCCTTAAAGAGATACTTCTCCACATGCATTCACACAGATGCTAAGCATGCAGGAGGCTGAACATTGTCAAAACAGGTAGTGCCAAATCTGCTTGATGCCAGTGCCAGAGCCCCCTGCCAGCAGCACTAGCATTTTCAGTACATCTCTGTGCTCTGGCCTGTTTAGAACAAGGTTTGAAAACAGCTACGATATTTCCTTGTTCTGAGCAGTTTTGAAACACTTTGTCTTAAAAGTCATGATAGCTTCAAATAACATCAGTTTTTTATAGTAGCTGGCCCCTTGTAACAACTGTGGATACAGAGGACTCTGCTCAGCTAAATAAAAATAGCACAATAAAACCCACTAAGACAATTTTCTTTCTTTCTTTTTTTTTTTCCTTTTAAAGCCATTTCAGTCCTATCACTCTCATATGTTGCAGAACCCCAAGAACATGTTCAGCTTGCAGCTCTTTCAAGGCATCGCTTTTTATTACACCATTAGACATTTGCTGAGAGTTTGATTTCATGGGGACATCATACATTACCTGGTCAAGCCCATTGCCAGCCACACATCAGTGTCTCCACTGTGCTGTCCAATTACCTTTGTCATTGAAGAGTTGTAGCGACCTTTCTTTTCCAGAAGAAAAGTTACCACTGCTACAGTGTCTCCAGAAATTACTACATGAACCATTCTTTGAAACACATGGTTAAATATCAGTGATTCTTCCTAAATTGTTTAAGTGTAAATCTCGGTGAATGTTGTTCTTCACTAAATACAATTTTGTTTAGACAATCCTTTTAGCCAATTGTTTTTCTTCATTTTACTGTTTTATAAAAATCCTAATAATATTTTAAATGTATGTCATGGTGTGGGAAATTGGGCACTTACAATAAATTACAGTACCATTTAGCTTATTCTGCATCAGTGAAGTTTTAAGTTTTATTGCAACAATTCTGTAAAATTTTTGAGAAATCCAGATGGTCCTCTTTGAAATCTCTGTATCTCTGAAAAATGTATCTTCACTTATTAAAATGATCTGCTCTGTAGTCTATTCTGGTTTGTTGTTGAAAAAATTTTTTTCTATATCTCTTGTGTGACTTTACCATCTCTTCATTAGCATTTTGCATGGTGGGGAACAACTGTTTCAGTATTTGGTCCTACAGTGCATTTTGTTACTCCTTACAGCTGCTACTCAAGAAAAAGATGTAATCCCAGTTTTAGGAGCACAGAAGGGCAACCTGGGGACTGGAATAAATTGAATTTTTGGTCTGATTATGCTGGAAGAAGAGTTGCTGCCTGGAGAATTTCCCAGTGGGAACACATGGAGAAACATGGTTGAGTAACTTCTGACAGAGACATAGAATGGTGCTGTTTCAGGAAAATGAAAGCTAGTTAAATGAAGGTCAAGGACAAAAAACAACAGCCAGGAAAAGTTTGTCTAATGTATTCATGTCATAATGATGTTACCCAAAATTTCATCTGAAAAGACGTCAGCATACAACCCTGTCCACAAGTATACTAGATATTGTGAGACAGGTGGAGACAATCTGCACTCCAGGTCAACATTGAAATCAGGGGTCAAACACAATAAAGTGGACAAGGGACCACATTCCAGGGACAGTGCATTAAGTTTTCACGCCTCCCTTCCCTGGCTATTTGTAAATGCTTGCCAGAGCAACATTATGTATCACAACTTGTTCTCTACTAGCTCAGAGCAAATATGGCCAAAAAAATTTTCTATGACTGCTTCTGAAGAGAACGAGATAAAAGGTGTTCTTAGAAGAAATTTGTGCCCAGCCATGCATGCACACACCCAGCAACTCCAGTCACAATGGTAGTGATATGTTCATATCCAGGCTTGTCTCATGCTCTCTCAGTGGAGACTCTTATGGTTTGCACAGCAATAGCAGAAAAAATGACAGAAGATGCAAAGGGAAAAATGATCTCAGAAGACATGGTAACAGCAATAAGATAAAATCTCAGGATAATCCATTTTATATAATAATTTCTGGTGTAATGAAATAACGAGCATGCAAGTGGACAACTGTAGAACACTGTAAAGAGACTCCCATCATTTGATTGTAATGGCCATCATCGTTAATTTGTGTGGCAATGCAAGCAATCTAGCAATCACCAATTCAGCTCACTGGCTTGTTTCAAAACATGAAGGAAAACTGAAGTGTAAATATAGAGCAATCACAGGCTATTTCATCCTAATTTCCAGTGGCTGTAATAGCTTCAAAAGTTGTTGTAAGCATCTTTGTCTTGAAGCCAAAGGTCAGGAAACCCTACTCTAGATTATCAGTTTAAATTCCTTAATTTTGTGCATTTCTTGAAGTATCTCCCTATAGAAAACACATCAGAAAATTAACACTTTATCTGAAAATAAATTAATACAAAAGAAATCACCTAGAATGCAATTAATTTCTCAGATATATTCTGAACCAGAATGTAAACTGGTATTTTACTCTTGGCTCTATAGGACCATATACCTGTCATATCAACCACCAGAAACATAGCAGGTACTTCAGAAATGGTCAGGGTAGGGTGGGAAGAAAGGACTCATTGTCAAGTGGGTTTTCACTCAAGCTAAAATATTTCCCTCAACTTCTAACATTGCTAATCACCACTGCAGCACAGGATGAGATCATACGTATACTTCCCAGGCCTTGCCTTGTCAAGGACCTGCTGCTGTCCTTGTGTCAACCTCTCTACAGCTCTGACTTTCCATGAGTCTAAACGTATAGTTGAAACAGAAGCAAGGCGGTTTTGGGGAACGAGAACTTTATAGATCTGGAAGTGGGGTAGAGGCTCATAGTTATTCCCTGTGGTTCATTGACAATCCTGGAAAAAGTATACCACCTTTTAAATGTTTAAACTTTGCCATCCAGTGGAGCAATACTGTATTTTTCTGGACAATAATTGACAGAAGAAAATAATCTTTTATCTTTAAAATACAGTGTAAGGTATGTGGGAGAGTGAAAAACAGTTCCCATCCAGGAACTAGCTGATCTTTCAGTTGATATCTAAATCACTACTTCTTTATAGTACACTCAGAAATGTTACTGTATAGTAGAATGGCAAAGCATAAAGATCTTAACTGCTAATTCCTGACATCCTGGGAATCAGGTAGTGAGAAGTGTGGTGAAGAAAGGAAGAAAAAACCCACAACTTGGTACAAACATCTACCTCATTTACTTGTGACTGCATAAATAGTAGATATTTACTTGAAGAATTGTTTAACTCAATATAAGATTCAGTTTACCCTATAATTTATACTAATTATCACTATAGGGAAATGACATAATCTGGTAATATACACAAGTACTAAAAACCATGTTTGGATCAGGAGAAACTGTCTCCATGAAGGTCTTTAATAAAAATTATCATAATGTAAGGTAATGAAGTAGTGCCATCTGCATGCTTCCTGAGAGAACACTCTGTCCCATTGTCTGTATAATTAATGACGTTTAACAGGATTGGGCCCATTGTTGCCCACTAGTGTTAACACCACTAGTTACTTGCCTCCAACTAGACTTTGTTCCACTTATTATCATCCTTTAGGCCCAGCTATGCAGCCAGACTTCAATTCATTTCATTGTCAATTCATCTAACCCATGACTTGTCAGCTTCTTTATGAGGATCTTATGGCAGACAGCACTGGAAGCCTTATTGAATGAAGTCTGGGTAGACAATATCTACTGCTTTTGTTCCAAGCTAGTCATTTTATCATAGAAGCTAATCAAGGTTGTAAAGCATGACTTCCCATTGGTAAATCCATGCTGATTACTCTTGATGACCTTGTTTTTCATGTGTCTGGAAATGATTTTCAAGATTACTTTCTTTGTCACCTTCACAGCAATCAAGATGAGGCTGACCATCCTGTAGTTCCTTGTCCTTCTTGAAGATAGGAGTGCTATTTGCTTTCCTCCAATATTCAGTCATGTCTCCCAGTCACCACAATCATTCAAAGATAATGGAGAGTGGTCTTGCAATGATTATACCCAGCTCCCTCAGCACTCATGGGTCCATCCCATCAGGGTCTATGGATTTAAATACATTCAGTTTGCTTAAGTCCTGTCTGACCTGATCTTCTTCTGAGGCAAGCCCTCTTTGTCAGTCTATCCCCTGCTCTAGAGTGAAAAGTCCTATCTACTCTTACTCAAAAAATGATATACGTAGAACTGCCATGCATTTTTAACTCAAAGGTTTGTGTTGCTTTTGTTTATATTTCAGATGAAGTGACCCATATATCACTCCTTCAGTCATACATCATGCAAATGCTATTATTTGTGTAGATATCATTAGGAATGCTGCAATTATTCTGGCCAAACAGATTGAAATAATGTTTCGTTTTAATAAATAAGGACTGTATGAATTGATCAGATGATTTTATGAAAATGTATACGTGTTCTGAACTTACATATACATCAGGCAGAGTCATTCTGTACTGGGTTGGCTACGTATGTATAAACCACCAAAAGACAAAAGCAGCATGTGAGCTACTTTTAACACACCATATGCTTAAGGGTCATTATTTCAGCAAATTGAGACAGAAATTCTAGAGAGCTCAGACAACACAGACTAAAGGGGAAAAAACTCTTGGTTAGTACTGTCTAAGTTTGCAAAACTTGTTTGGAGCTGCTTCTGGCTACCTGAGGGAAGAATAGCAGTGTGAAGCTTTACTGGCTTGCAACATCACTGCTATGTCAGTACATCTCTGAGCTGTGAGAGAAAGTTTGCTGTTGGATTATATTCTTACTGCAAAATAATATGCTTTTCAGTGAGTTTAAGTGTGGGTAAAGTCATAGGGAGCCTAGTGATATACAAGGCCACTTTTTCGTGCAATAATCTCATAGCTCAAGGTTCCATTTCCACAATCCTTATTTACCAATTTTGTAATTTAATACCAAAACCCCCTCCAAACTTCTAGTTCATTAAACTATTCTTTTTCTTACTGTAATTTTGCTGTCAAAACCACATGGATCCTACACAGATCCTTCAAATTCTTATCTTAGCCTTTACAGAGATGCTCCACAGAGACCTTAATAAAAAACATAAGGAAATAGGTTAGCTCTGAGATTATTAATTATCTTCTTTTATCCTATGCTTTCAATCCCTGATTTAGCTAAATTCTGGCATTCTTCCCACTGTCTCCCTCTGGAAGCTTTTCTTTATTTAACTTGGCAACATAGCTTGAACTACCCTTTCTCAACAGAGTTTGAGGAGGTCTTTGAATCCTTGATGATGGCATGACTGGCTATTCAAGGAAGACAGGGAACTACTGGAGAGAGTCCAGTGGAGTGCTACAAAGGTGATTAGGGGACTGGAGAATCTCTTTTATGGGGAAAGGCTGAGAGAGCTGGGACCGTTTAGCCTGGAGAAGAGAAGACAGAGAGGATCTCATCAATGTTTATAAATATCTAAAGGGTGGGTGTCAAGAAGATGGGGTCAGACTCTTCTCAGAAGTGCCCAGGCATAGGGGACTGTGTTGAAAGATTACGAGACTGTGTCAGATGTTTGTCTCGATATTGCTGTAACATTACACCACCAACTATCACCACTGTCAGCTATGGTCAGACTACAAGACCAGATGCTTCCTGCCTTCTTGTGGACCTGAATGGAGAGCTGATTAAATTTAACCCAACCCCTGTGCATACGCCCAGACCCAGGGTCTGGAAGACAGAGGGACATGGAGACCTTTGAAGACCACCTAAAAGCTCCTGGAGATCTCCCAGTGCAGTATTGGACATGCAGACCACCGCCAAGTGGTGGGTGCGGTTAAAGAAAATAGCTCTTGGAATATGCTAATTGATTCCTGGAAGGAGTGAATACAACCCAATAAAAGAACAGAGGTGACCAACATTGAGAGAACATTCCCCTACTGGACCTGAAGGCATTGGACTGATGGGACACTGTAGCTCCGTGGTGGTAAATATTGCAATGTCTCTCTCTCTTTTTCCACTATTTTCTCTTTCTTCCCCCCTTCTCCTGCATGCTTGTTGTAGGCCAAATAAAGCGACTTAACTCTTTACTCTGTTTTGAGTCTTAATTCTGTTCCCGAGAATTGCGAAGAACTGTTCGTGAAAAAACACCTAATTGCACATCACTCAGGAGTTAAACCCGACCACCCCCAGCCACCCAGAGCAGTCTGAGGTCAGCTGGAACGCAAGGGGGTTTAACCTCTGATAAATTAGTCTGTGCGGTTGTGGATCATGACAGCAGGACACAACAAGGGGCAACTGGCATTAACTAGAACACAGGAAGTTCCATCACAATATGAGAAAAAACTTCTTCAGTTTGAGTGTGGCCAAGAGGTTGTGGAGTCTCCTGCTCTGGAGATATTCAAAACCCACCTGTACGCTGTCCTGTGCAGGATGCTCTAGGTGATCTTGCTTTAGGAGAGGGGTTGGACTAGATCATCTTCCGATGTCCCTTCCAACCCCTACCCTTCTGTGAATTTGTGATGCTGTGACTCCTTTCATAATCATAATGATGAAATTTAGCTTTTTTTCCCCAGAAGCTCCTAGTGAACCCACTGGACTTTGAGTGTTGGTAGAGAGCGAAGGGAGAGAAAGAACTTCAGAATAGCTCTAGGTTTGGCTTTTAGTCTAATTGGAAGGACCAAGCCTGTGAAAAGAAGTCAGAGAAGGTCTGGAAGCTACTAAGCAGCTATCCTTTCCATATTTGAAGATTATAAAATAGATTATCAAGCCAGACATGAATATTTGGGGGAAAATATTCATTTCAGCTGCATAATATTATTTATATATATGTCTAAATTAATTTTAAGTTTCATTAGGCTCTGAAATTTTCAACTGTGCTTTGGAAAGGTATGTGTGCAGATATAGGTGCAGTAGAGAAAGAAATTATATTCTGTGTTACTCTATTCTCATTTATTTTTAATGTGGATTTTTTTATAGCACATTTTTCATATTATAGAAATTAGAAAGCATTTTATAGTACAAATAAGTTCTTCTGTCATACAAAGAAAATATTAATACATCTTTAAATCTGAGCAGTCAGCAGAATTTTCAAGCACTAGAGATGACTAGGCACAGAAATGGAGGTGTATGGTAACATTCTATTTTTTCATATACTAAATGCACATCAGATTTCATCAAACAAGAACCTAGATAGGTGAGAAACTTCACAAAAGGCAGGATTTTTTTAACACACTTTGGCTTTCTTCAGCAAGAAATAACCAGCTGATTCTACACCTCAAAAACTTGCCATTAAACACAACAATAATTCAGAGGGTATTGAAGAAAACATATAAAACAACTTTTATTTTTGAGTTTTCCTGAACTGGGTGTGGAACTCTAAAAATGTCAAGAACAACACTGAAACCCAAACATGAGAGTTAGGGCAAACAGTCCTCAGAATATAGGAAGTTTTATTTGCAGCCTTACTCTATGTCTTCCTTGAGTAGTGGATTAGAATATTTGACATCCTGAAGTCTTTTGTCCTGGTTTCAGCTAGAATAGAGTTAATTTTCTTCCTAGCAGCCAATGTAGTGCCATGTTTGGGAGTCAGGATGACAGCCATTGCTGAAAATGCAAGGAAGTTTTAGCTGTTGCCAAGCACTTAGGAACTTTTCAGCTTCTCACGCTGCCCTGCTAATAAGAAGGTGGGGGGCATCCAAGAAGCTGGGAGGGGACACAGCCAGGACAGGTGACCCAAACTGGCCAGAGGATATTCCATACCAATTATGTCATGCTCAGCATAAAGGGAGGCTGGTGGGGGAAGAGCACATGGCTCCAGGATGTGCGGTTTTGGGAATGGTCTGGTTTCAGGACAGCTCTGAGCTGTATGGCCTGAGTTGTGCAGTTCGGTGAGAAACTTCATTGTGTATCACCAGTATATTTTACTATAAAGTCCTGCTATTGTTATTGCTCTCTCCCTCTGCTGTCCCACTAAAATATCCTTATCCCTACCATGAGGTTTACCTTTGTATTTGGGTTTTTTTCTTTCCCTTCCATTTTATCCCCTCTGTGTGGGGGTGTGACTGTGTGACGCTCAGTTGCTGGCTTGGGCAAAGCTATGACACCTTATAGCATGAATTATTCTGTGTTGTCAGTGTTCACCTTTGAGAAGAAGATGCCAGTTCAGAAAAGGTTGGTTGTTCTAGCTCCAGTGGAGACACTACACTATATGCTTGGGAATAAGCATTTACCTGTAAGTTCATTGGATCAAGAAAAGAATTTTAGAATTCAGAAGAATTCTAGAAAAAAAATTCAAACATTGAGGATTTCTCTGAATTGGTACAGAATTCAGGTAGAGATAAATTAAGAGTTAAAAAGGAGGACCAGTGCTACTAGTGGCACAGTTCATACTGGCATCTTTGTTAAAAATTTGTAGAAGTATCAGAAAATAGCAAAACTTTCATATAAGTTGAGGATGAACCAGGTACAGGAATCTTAAAATACTTTCTTTGTTCAAGAGCCACAAAAATTATAGCAATGGAAAAGAGAAAACTACTAATTCTTTTGTTACCTCTACAAGGAAAAATTAGAGAAAATGAAGTCAAATTGCAGAGGGAAAAGTCAGTCTTTTCTGTGTAACAAATGTTGGTATCTTTGAGTTGGATAAAAGCTGTTCTTACCTTATATACTCATGACCAGGGAACTTCTGTCCACATTACTTTCTTGCCATGTAGGGTTAATACCAGTTTCTTAGTCTGTCTTCTCTTTATTTACCAGATGTTACTGTTGTACCTCTAAATTGTCATAGCTCTAACACAAAGTTAATATAAAATACTACTTTCATTTTGGCAGGATATGCACTGAAATTAAAACTGTCAATAAAGGAGACTAGAAACAACAAAGAGGGCATATGTTATACATTATGTTTAAACAAGAAAACTTGAATTTTTGAATTTGCTCTCTCCTGATATACAGTATATAATAGGCTCTCTTAGTAATGGTGAGATGCAGAAACAGCTCTGCACGGAGATGTTGCTGATCATCTGAAATCCACCTAAAGACTCTAAGAAGGCATACGTGAAAAATACAACAGAAAAATCTCTGATTTGGACTCCACCAGTGTTGGAGTCCATGCTTATAGTCAGTTAGTGTTTTTCTTTAATTCAGTGTTGCACAATGTCAAGTAGATATTGAATTTCCATCAAACATCTCTTGATCAGGATGTTCAGTGTTGTGATTTACTAGCTGTGGCCCTTACTGTAGAGCTTCACGTAGCTGACAGTGGTATTTGATCTAAAGGAGTATTGATGTACAGTAACTGATCTTTAAAATGATCTTTGACTAGAGCAAGCAAGCTCTTCAAAGACAGTAATGTTCTCTATTTTTCTTCTCATAAATTATTCATTAATAATCCGACTATATTAATTGGCTTGTTACTTGAAATAATCAGAGACTTTTTATGGAATTGTAGACTACTGATATTTACAATTAGAGAAAGGAGTTAGTTTTTCTTCTAATTTTTGATCAGTCCTTAAGCTTTTAGATAGTACTGAAACACAACTGATACAAAAGAAAGACTGAAACATTGGAGGGAGGAAGTTAGAAGTTCCAGTGAAGCATGTTTTGTGAGAATCAAAGAATCATAGGAGTTGGAAGAGACCTTGAGAGATCATCAGGTCCAACACCCCTGCCAAAGCAGGCTCCTCAGCTCATATTGCACAGATAGGCATCCAGACAGGTCTTGAATATCTCCAGAGATGGAGAGTTCACCACCTCCCTGGGCAGCCTGTGCTAGGGCTCTGTCAGCCTCACTGTGTAAA
This sequence comes from Laterallus jamaicensis coturniculus, assembly GCA_022605575.1. Taxonomy (NCBI): domain Eukaryota; kingdom Metazoa; phylum Chordata; class Aves; order Gruiformes; family Rallidae; genus Laterallus; species Laterallus jamaicensis. The sequence goes on from JAKCOX010000120.1 coordinate 1,052,292, forward strand.
CAAACTTGCAGCCCTTGCCCCTTGTCCTGTCTCCGTAGACCAATGAAAAGGGGTGAATGAAAAGAATGCATTTTTGGGGTTTTCAAGTTCTGAAAAAAATTTAGTGCCATATGTCACAAAAAAGTCATGGAAGAGATGATTATATCTCTGAAGAACATATATAATTTAAAATTTGGATTTAAAAGAAATCTTTAGAAAAATCATCATGACTTCAGCAGAAGCCAGGACTCTGGGTTTTAAAATAATTAAGCAATTGTAAAGATTTACTGCATTTTATGATGTCAATACTGAGAAGGAAGGTTGCAAAATTATATCTGAATATCTTTTAGCTACTTTATTCTGCACCATTATTGTTTAATTGACGTAACTGCTCAATAAAATGTGAGATTAGACTATGTCATACAGGCAGGAGGGAATATTTGAAAGGAATGTTCCATATTAACAAAAAGTTAAAAATTTTGAGCCAAAAAAACCCCAAACAAATACAGTCAAAAAGGTGGGTACAGCAAAAGTGGGGGTGGGAATGACATACAATCTGTAAAGTAATATGTAACATTTTAAGGAGGCATAGATTATTCATGGCTTGCAAAAAGCAAACTAGGAGATTTCTATATTGAATAACAAAGTTTTTATTATTTTGAAATTGTAAGATATGAATTCAAAGCATGTAAGGAATGTTTTCATCCAATTCCAACCTCACGTTCTTAGAAAGTAAATAATTGTATTGAGTGCCAGTGTCAAGTGGTGGGGGCTGAAGGGGCAGCCTCAGTGTGGATAGGCAGTGACAACTGAGGGAAAAATTGCAAGAAATATCTTTGTGAACCCTGAGGGAGAACAGGAGGCCGGGAGGAGATGATCCAGGCCTCCTGACATAGATTCCCTTGCAGCTTCTGCAGAGACCTTGGTGGAACAGGTGTTTCCCTGCTGCCCCTGGAGATGACCCATGGTGGAGCTGGTATCCACACTGCAGTCCCTGAAGAACCCTGCTGTGCAAGTCGATATTCCCTGGAGGAACACAGTCTGTGGAAAGCCAGCACTGAAGCAGGTTTATCCTGAAAGATTGCAGCCAGTGAGAAGTATCATGATTCTCACATCAAAAGCATAAGTAGAACATTCTGGTTTTTTGCGAGTTTAAGAAAGGAAGAAAAATGTAACTCAGTCACCCTTTTGATATGACTTAATAGCTTCTGTTACTCAGTGGTTTAAGAACCAGCTGAGCAGAAGGTGAATTCCTTACTTTATACTGTTCATGATTTGATGATATCCCTCAGTTTTCTGCTTTCTGGACAGAAGCATTGCAATTGGTTTTTTCTCTTCTGTGGAAAGCACTGTATACTTCTGACAGTCCTTGCTATTTTCTCTGTACTCTTGGACAATGGGGAAATTGGGCTACCAAGAACTCTAAGCAGTACACAAGATGTGGGGGCAATGAATGCATACAGTGGGATAATGCTAATTTATGGGGTTTTTTCTCTGTAAAGATTTTGAACACCCTGTGAGCAGTCAGGTGATATCCACAATGATTAATATCCAGTGATTATGATATCCTTCCTAAGCAGTTGTAGCTACTTTTGAACCTTAATGATCCATGTATGGTGTTCTCTGCGCTCCTACATTTTATTTTTGTTAAATGGATATAGAATTTCATTTGGAATTTGTTTTCAGCATCATAAGGTTCTGATGCAGTTCTTCAGAGTCAGTTTCAATTTGGACTATCATGGGGTGATTTTTTTTTCACTGCTAATTTCATGACCTTGTTACCCACTGCCTTTATCAAGCACTTATGAGTATCTTAACTGCATCATTTCCTCCTTCTCCCTCACTATTAATGTCCCTCCATGAGGCAACCTTCCCTGCTTAGACAGTGCAACATAATTTCTAAAGAGAAGAGTAAATATTTACTACACTGCTGAAGGCTCCTGGGATTATTCCTTGAAAGCTGTGAATTACTTGCTCAGAGGCACTCTGATAAGACAGTGAAATATCTACCTTATCAAGGCTACAGATTTTGGCCTGCACTGTAAGAAATTCTTCTGCATACATCAGTATTCAAAATATGCAAGGTATAACATTTTTATGAAACTATCTTTGTCCCCAGAACCTGTTCTTTAATCATTCTCAGAGAATCATAGCTATCGCATATTTTGGATACACTGATGATATAGTCATTAAAAAAAATACAGCAATATTTTTTACTCATACCTTAGAGGGATCTCTAACACAATTACCACAAAAATGTGAAAAATAAACTGATAGAATTAAGATATAGGATTTAAGAACATATGGAAATTAATTGAATGCTCTATTGATATTAAGTGGGTACCTAAACCTGCCAGAACAACTACAGTTGCAATATATGAAGGATCTAAGGTAAAAAAATTATTTACTCACCTATTAGATTATGATCTATGAAGGGAAATTATGTGTGTTAACAGCTCCACTTCTTACAAGATTGTTTCTGTCAGTTTAAACCCCACACTCTGAAATTCACTGAATACCCTCCAGTCTCCAGGAATTCCCCTTCAGAGGAAACCTTAAGGCTTTCTTTAAATCCAGAAAAAAACCCAGGAGATAGTTACTTTTTGTTTCCCAGTAGAACCAAAGAATTGCAAGAACAATCTGTTTATACTGCAGAATCTCTTTACACAACAAAAAAAAGCTTCATATCTACTTGAAATAAATATTAATATCAGCATATTGCAAGCTGCTTAGTAAGCTTAATACTGATGCTGTTACAAATACAGTTGCGCTGTATCCTTAACTTCCATGAGTAGCATGCAGTGGAGGTCTCAAAAAAATCTTTCCCTCTTTCTTTCCCTCCTCTCCTTTATCTCAAGGATGAACTTGACCACAAAAAGCAGCGTTTGTCCTAGGGTTAGGCAGAATTGCTTTGAGGAAGATGACAGCATTCCACAGATTCAAGATTCTTTCACATCCAGGACAATTCTGGATCAAAACATTTCCTGATTATGTTGCAGATAATTTACATCAGTGTTTTAGCAAAGAAAAGACTGCCAATTCCCAAAGCCAGATACTCTTTATCTTCCCTGGTGTGGTCTTTCTTTGAATTTCCATAGCAATTAATAATTTATGCAGAACAGCTCAATAACTAAAAAAAAAAATAAAGAGAGGAAATACCTAGCAAGAAAGAACAATTCAAAAGATAATATGAAATATAGCGATCTGAAGTTCAGATATCTCAAATTTAAATGCCTGACAGAATAATTGGAACTCCACATGAATGGCACATGCTTTGGTGACTCATTTTATAAAGGAATAATAGAGTAATGGTAATTTGGCTCATGGAGAGAAACCATGGGTTTGAGCTGTTAATCAAAAAAAGTACACTTCAGTAATCTTAAAGAACAAGTACTTAGAAGTGAATTTCTAATGACAAGCTACCAAATTAACTGAAAAATACAACATGGAGCTCTCTAGGCACATAAAATTAAAAAAAAAAAATCTGGTCAGTTACTATGTCTTTAAACCCAGTTATTTAATGAGCAAAAAAAGCAGGATGATACACAGTGACTTTTTACAGTAGATAATTAATCTCAGGGGCCTTTCTGTATGTCAAAGCAACAATTCCAGCTACAAGAGATCAGCATTCTAATTGTAAATTATGTTTTCTCGTAGTTGTTTTAGGAAATAGTTGTCAGAGTAAATATTATTTTCCATGTATATCTTTAAATATAGTTTTTCTATTGAAATATATTAATTTATATCTAACTGATGACTTGTACTGACAGGCATAACTGAACATGTATATGGTTTAGTGAAATCTGTTCAGGAATATTTTTAGTGCTTCATTGATTCACAGTCTGAAAAGGCAAAACTGTTAAATTAGTTGGGAAAAAAAATAAAAATCTCATGTTAGGATGTTAAAAAAACAGTGCATATCCTGCCCTTGGGACAGAACGGTAGTATGAAAGATGAAAGCAAGCTTCTGAATTGTTCATCTAAATGCATCCATTCTCAAGTGCTTATGTAGACAAAAAAATGACATCACACTGTACATATTGTTGTCTTTGACTGAGTCTCCAGTAATGGTGAAATATCATTCCACTTGTAAATCATTCGAGTTAATCACCCCCAAAAAGTCAATGGGGGAGGTTAAAATTCCTTTTGGTAATCTCAATTTTCAACAGACAGCTGCTCAGGAGCTGTAGCACTGTCACCTGACATCAGGATAGAATTAGTTATTCTGCCCTCTTTGCCAAGAAGAAAATATGCCCATTGTACAAGTGACTTGCAGTTCTAATTTAATAGGTACAGATTTACAAATATGTTAATCTGTGTACTTAGATAATACAGGGGGGAAGTTTAGGCTTTGAAACTGGAGTAGATTTTTTTTTAAAATCATGAAAAATGAACACTTAACCAGAACTTAAAGTACTACATGAAGATCTGCTATTTCTATCTCACCTAAAGTTAGAAGACATTGAAATTTTCTGAGAAAAGTTGATTCATAAGCTACTGTCAGGCTAAATGATTAAAAAGGAATCTGAGCATTTTCTGATTTTTGCCACACTCTGAAGTAATGCCTGGCTATACATTTGTTGTGGTTTTCCATGGCAGGGTTATGGTAGAAGAGGGGTGGCTGCAGGGGTGGCTTCTACAAGAAGCAGCCAGAAGCTCTCTGCTGGCCCAACAGAGCAAGCACCAGCTGGCTGAAGGCCAGAGTCATTGTTGTCCAAGGCTGAGCCCATCAACCATGGTCACAGGGCCTCTGGGAATCACATTTAGGAGAAAAATCCACAAGTAGACACTTTTTTGCCATCAGAGAAAGGAGTGAGAGGACGTAAGAAACTCTGCAGACACCAAGGTCAGTGAAGAAGTGGAGGATGAGGCACTCCAGGCACTGGAGAGGGAGAAGACCATGGTGGAGTAAATTGTTCCTCTGCAGCCTATGGAGGACCCCGCGCTGAAGTGAGTGGAGACATATGGAAGATGCTGTAACCAGCATTACAGCAAGCTTACTACAGAGAAGCCCACGCTGAAGAAGTTTTGCTGGGTGGAAACTTATGACTCTGTGGAGGACAAGGCTGGAGCAGCCTTGGCCTGACAGACTGCACCCCATGCTGGGGCAGTTAGTGAAGAGCTGAAACCCCGTGGGAAAAGACTCACACTGGAGCTCATGGAGGACTTTCTTCTGCCACACTACAGCAGGATAAGGGTGTGAGGAATGCCCCCCTGCACACACACACACACACACACACCCCTCCTCCCCTTGGGCTAAGAAGGATCAGCTCATGAGGAACTGACCAAAACCCCCATTCCATGTCTCCCCTGTGCCACAATGAGGCAGGGGGAGGAAGGGAGAGAAATCATTAATAAAGTTGAATCCATGAAGAAGGGAGGGGTGTGGGAAGGTGTTTTAAGGTCTGGTAGTACTTCTCATTATGCTACTATGGTTTCTCTCTGTGTGTGTGTGTGTGTAATAAATTAGATTTTTTTTCTAATTCCGTGTTGAGTCTATTTTTCCCATGATGCTAATTGCTGAATGATCTCTCCCTGTCGTTATCTTGACTCCTAAACTTCTCAATATATATATTTTCTTCCTTGTGAAGCTGAAGAGGGAAGGAATAGAACAACTTGGTGGGCATCAGCTGGGGTGAAATTACCACAGTATTTAATATTTTTTTCTCAAGCCTACCATGCTCCAGGAAGAAATTTTCTTTTCCTTCCTGTAAATAGAATTTCTGGTTCCTGGATGTATTCAGGATCACCTCAGAAACACCAGTATTTTGACTGAGTGTCTTTTGGAAAAGAATTAATCTCATCCAAAATCTGTCTGAAATGAACAGCAATGCTATTTCAGTGAAAAAATAATGACCATGTGTCACAGTTTAGCCCAGGACACCATGATATTTAATAAAATTTATACATGCTGTCCTGAAGACAATAATTGAAAACTGCTGGTGATAAAATATAGCCTTTAATTCATCAACCTGTATCATTAGGTCCTCTGCTAAACAGCAAATTTAAGGAATGGTGCCTGTGACAGCATTCAAATGGAATGTTCTCTCTAGTTTTGGTGACCAGGGCTGCTTTCAGTAAATTTAAACATTCGACCTTAAGAAGTCGGGATTGTCTGAGCCAAGGTCATTGGTAAATGCTTAATAAAATACTTCAGTCAGTGCATATGGAATTCACAGTGTCTATGATTTCCAGTGGAGCAATTCACAGCTCTGATTTCACCTGGAATAGAGACTTCAGGTGAACCTTCTAAACAAAAATCCTTCCTGCCTGTACTGTTAAGCAGAGTACTACATATATAAAAGTTTATTATGTGTCTTTATCTTTACAGTTTAACTATTTCCAACCAGAACTTTTTTTTTTTCCCACTGGAATGACAATGAGCATCCTTACACCAAGATATTTAATGTCCTTCAGACAAGCATTCCAAACACAACCAATGTAACAGACTCATAGAAACATAGAATCACAGACTGGTTTGGGTTGGAAGGGACCTCAGAGACCATTTAGTTCCAAAGCCCCTGCCATGGGCAGGGCCATCCTTCACTAATCCAGGATGCCCAAAGCCCCATCCAGCCTGGCCTCGGGCACTGCCAGGGAGGGGGCAGCCACAGCTTCTCTGGGCAGCCCTTGCCAGGGCCTCACCAACCTCACAGGGAAGAATTTCTTCCTAATACCTAATCTAAGTCTACCCACTTTTAATTTAAATGTACTACCCCTTGTCCTATCACTACGTGTCCTTGTAGCCAGTTCCTCTCCAGGTTTTCTCTAGGCCCCATTCGAGTACCAAAAAGCTGCTATAAGGTTTCCTCAGAGCCTTCTCTTCTACAGGCTGAACAAGCCCAACTCTCTCAGCCTGTGTTTATAGGAAAGGGGCTCCAGCCCTCTGATCAACCCTGTGGCCCTCCTCTGGTCTTGATCCAGTGTGTCCATGCCTTTCATGTACTGCAGACCCCAGATCTGGATACAGTACTCCAGGTGGAATCCCATGAGTGCAGAGTAGATGGGCAGAATCACCTCCCTTGATCTGCTGGTTATGCTTCAATATCCTTTGACAAACTTGCTTATCTCAAGAGATAACAATTTAAGTCCATTTGATGTTTAATGTAGCAACTTAAATAATTTGGGAAGTTCAAATTTCTATTTAAGGAAACAAATAGCTGGCACTTTCCTAGTACTCATGAAAGCACAAGTTGAAAATAATGATGGGGTTAATATAAGGGAACTGTCAATACAGATTCTTAAAAAAACCCAAAGAAACAAGAAAAAAATTAACAAGTTCATTTAGTGCATCTGATCAGACTGGATGAGAGTGCACACATGTAACAAGCCCAGAACAATATTCAATTTTACTTACATCTCTAAGAGTTTCGTTCTTAACATCATAAATCCTGACAAAAATTACAGTGCCTAAACCTGGAATATATATATATTTAAAAATCTAACAATATTTAGAATTCAGTATTTTTGTTCTTTGACTTTTTCCTTCTGTGTCTGAAATAAACATAATGTAGCTTTTCATAAATGGTTTTCATTCATTTCCACATCACTGAAGCCTGAGTAACTGCTACCACAATTAGTGCTGAAAGAACTTATGATGGAGATCACTTGTTCTAAATGTAGAGAATAACTGCTAAACTTCCACTCTTTAACGCTCACAACAATACCCTGTAACTCCTGTTTACCATTTTGTGTCCCAAATCAGTATGTATTTAAACATAGGTTAATAGTTTTCTCACAGGGGCTAATCCTGATGGGCTTATTTTTTGCTGATTTTACTGAGTCAGAAAATCTTGTTGATTAAATCCTGAAGTGCCACAAAATAAGGTTGAGTCTTATTCAAGCTAACTCCTTTGACTTTTGCATTTTTTTGTAATTGTGTTAATGGCTTAATTTTGAGCATGCTGACGTTGTGCCTGTGGGCTCAAGAAATTGGATGTTGCCAGTAAAAGCTTCAAAGTTTTGCAGAGACTTTGTAGCTTCCTAGCAGAACTACCTTTGCAGTCCACTGTTTAAGCTAACCACAGACATCTAAGCTGACTGACCACTGCAGTGTGCATCTGCGACTTGCAGTCTCCTTGGAAAGTGGTCACTTACGATGATATAGAGCATCAGAAGCACTGAGTATTCACTTGTAATGCATAGAGCATTACTCAATAAACCCTCCTATTTGCAATAACAAATATCTGGAGAAGGATTCCATAGGATGATCAGAAGCCTCAGCTGAAAGAGACTGAAGGGGTGTAGAGAATCCCAAAAAGGAGAGTTAAACCTCTATGACAGCCTAGCGAAGCAAGTACCAAAACACTGATTTAAATGTGGGAGCTAGAAGTTCACCCCATTCCTGCTTGTGTGCACATATAAGAGGAGCTGGCAAAACATAGGGAAGAGGGGAGGGAGAGAGGAAGCTGTGTAATGAACCTTATGTGTTAGGTTCATAACTCCTATATGAAATAAAGCTATGTTGAAAATGGTGACAAATTTGAGGCTGAAGGGGAACCCCAGACCAAAATCTCCGTAAGTGGCACAGTCATGAGTGTGGTAGGTTTTATTATCTATATAAGAACCGAACAGAAGAGAAGGGAGGGAGGGAATTGTGGGCACAGTGTAGTTCAGCAATGGGTTTAGTCTGTACTTGATACTCAGATACCTATCCTGGAATGCCAAATTTTTGTAAAGCTAGCTTGATTCAGCATTTTTTCCCCTTCTCCAAAGAAGAATCATCTCTCTTTGCAAGATAATTTGTTTCACACACAGTCATTGCCTTTCTCAAAGGTTCATAATCAAGAAACGAATCATAAATTAAGTGAAGCAAAATATCAGTTTACTGGCATACAAAATCAGAAAACAGGTACCTTATGTTCTGCTTTATCCTTGGAGGAACAGAAGTCATGGTGATCTGCATACCTAATTTTTCACTAATTAACAGTAAAGATCTTTCTGTTCTACTGATTCTCACCTGCTACAGCCATATTATTGGAGCAAAGCAATGAAGTGATGTTTATGGTGAAAAAAGTGGCTGAACTGGCAAAAGTAGAAAAGGCAGATCATATTAATGGCTCAGAAAAATTGCATGTATTTTGAAATGGTAGTTCTGTAGCTTTACAGTTCACATTCTCTCCCTGGCCATTGTCTTGCAACCCTGACTTCATTAAAATTTTTGTAAGTATGTGTATCTCCTGTTAACTGACTTTTTTTACTTCTTGAAAATTCCTTAGCTTTTCCATGATTTTTTAATGAAAGGCAGAGATTTAGCTCCTATAATCTACATTTAATTTATTCTGAATTACAGACTCAAAGTAAGAAATGAAGTAAAAGGAAATTATACTGAAGCATAGCTGTTTGGGTGTGGGGTTTTGTTTTGGGTTTGGTTTTGGTTTGGTTTGTTTTTGGTTTTGTTTGTTTTCTTTTTTAGTATTGCAGGCATCCTGTTCTTAAAGTTCTGCTCAGTCTGACTGCTTTTGCTGCCATTTTCTAGATGGTTATATTTTTAAGAAATCTCCTCTCATTTCCTCTATTAAGTATTTCTTTTAATTTCTTTACGTGAACTGAAAATTCGAAGATGTTAAACTTCATGGCCTAAATTGTTTGGGACCCAAAGACCATTATCAGAGTATAAAACATAAAAACCTAGATTATGGTTTAAAAAAAAAAAAAGAATTTGATATTCAAGAAAATATCCATGTCTCCCTATGTGTATATTATATTAGTTCAGAAATAGCTGTGACAATAAATTTCTGATAAAACTGGGAAGACACTTTAATTTCAATCCAAAGCAGTATAGGTAACATTGATTTACCAGAAATAAACTTTCTTTCAAGAAGGTACTAAAAAATGTGCATGATAATGACTTGAATTTTGGTAATCATAATACTATTTATAAAATTATGAAAGTTAAAATTTTGTATTCTGTGTGACTCATATTTTAAGAAACATTTACAGGTGATATGTATGTATATGCACTTATATGTTATATCATTTTTGTTCTATCATCATACATATTGTATCATAGAAGACATCCATAGCATATATTTTTACAGAAAGAGTGGTGAGGTGCTGGAACAGGCTGCCCAGAGAAGTAGTGGATGCCCCGTCCCTGGAAGTGTTCAAGGCCAGGTTGGATGGGGCCCTGGGCAACCTTGTGTAGATCCAGGTCTGGAGGTTGGTGGCCCTGACTGTGGCAGGGGGGTTCGAGCTCTATGATCCTTGGAGTCCCTTCCAACCCATGCCATTCTATGATTCTATGATTAAAGATACACAATACTTGTGTATACATATCATATTGAACATACATTATAGATAATATTTATGGTAGTGTAAATATGGTAGTAAGTAAATATGGTTTATAATAAAGTTTTTCTTCTGAATTAAAAAAAAGCATCAGGATTTCAAGATTTCTATAAAATGAAAAAATATATACACATAAATAATTTATGTTTTATCTGTTTTTCCAATCTTGTTTGGTCATTTGGGTTTTTTTCTTCCTTGTTACTCAACATAGTATTGCTGCATGCTTAATTTGTTGTCCTAAAAGACATTGGTAAAGTAAGGCTCCAGGGAGACCTTATTGTAGCCTTTTGTTACCAGGAAGGGGCCTACAGGAAAGCTGTAGAGGGACTGTTTATCAGGGAGGTTGGTGATACAACATGGGCTAATGGTTTTAAGCTGAAGAAGGGTAGATTTAGATTAGATATTAGGAAGAAATTCTTCACTGTGAAGGTGGTGAGGCCCTGGCACAGGCTGCCTCGTGAAGCTGTGGCTGTGCCCTCCCTAGCAGTGTTCAAATCCAGGTCAGATGGGGCTTTGGGCAACGTGGTCTAGTGAAGGGTGTCCCTGTCCATGTAAGGGGGTTGGAACTAGATAATCTTTGAGGTCCTTTTCAACCCAAATCATTCTATGATTCTGTCTTGTTGACTCTATGATAAGGAAAGGTTGTTGTGTTGATGCTGTTGTTTCATCAAACAGCATATAGTTGCGGAATTCACTAGTCCCAGTGTTAATATTTTGGTTCAGAAGGCAGGCAGGGCTCAATCCCTATTCCAAAAGGCATAAGTAAGAACTGGTATTAGTGGCAGCATTGACTCTTCCAGTTAGAAATGGAATTCATGTTTTTTCTAGGCTTTGGGGCTCTGAAGAGTATGTAGCCTGAGGAAACATCATAGTGCAGGAATACTGGGTGGAAGAGAGAAAGAGAGCAAGTGGTAGTTTAACTTATTTCCCAAGCAAGAAGAAAAAATAGTAAACCAGATTTATTTGTTTGATTTTGGGGGCCATACAGCTTAGTGGTGGAGATGCCTTTGCTGAGCTGGGTATGTGGAATGTTATGAGCTTTGGGCAGATGTTAAGAGTGCAGCCGTGCTGGGCTCAGCAGTGCTGGAGAGCCCACTCATGTGGGGAAAGCTGCAGCATCTTCCATGTACAGCTCATACAAGGCCTTGAAGGATACAATGATATTACAGTATGCTGGCATGTGGCAAGTCCTGCAGGCTTCTTCATGTTGTAGCCAGCTGCCCAGTACATTCAGGACTCTGCAAGACTTCAGGGCTAGATGAAGGTGAGATGCCAACTATCAGAGCGTTAAGTGCTGTCCCCAGCAATACTGAGCTGCACTCAGCTCCATCCTTTTTGAGAGTGGGAAGGGGATGCCACCAAACCCTGATAGGACCAGGTAGATTTATGGCCAGGGAAGCAGATATTTATTTTTTCTGCATACTCACCCTTATGTGAGATAGACACTCCCTATAGAGCAATGAAGTTTTCCACCCAGTGGAAAAATGGTGGATTCATCACCAATCCCAGAAACACAACTCAGATGGCAATAACACTTCTCAGTTGCAGAAGCTGCAGAAGCAACAGCACTTTATCATCCCAACACAAGCTAAACAGAAGTTGCAGAGAGAAAGTGACATGAAAAAATTATTTATCTTCTTTTCCAAGATCATGGTAACATATTTAATGGGCTTAATATAATCTCACTCTTTAATTTCTCCGTGATAGGTTCAAACTCAAATAGCAGAGGGAGGAAAAGGATGGATTAATCTTTCACTTCAAGAACAGTGAACTTCAATCTTTTGGTTTCATTAAAAATGCATGTCAGTTTGATGCTCTCATCTGTATACTCTTCACATCTTTTTAGTTCATAAGGATGAATTGGTGTATGCTTTTAAATTAAAGCATTTGGGTACAGTAGTGCTGAGCTAACATATAAATCAGAGCTGCAGAGGTGCATCTGTCACCACACATGCATCAACTGGAATAACACATATTTCCATTTGAAAACTTTAATCTTTGTGTAGTCTTTAACAGTGTGGCTGAGAGGTCAGTCATGATTTTTTAAATATAGACCGTTGCTCTTTGTGATTACAACAAGGCTTCATCACTATGTAGAAAGGAATATCTGGGTGCCGAATGAAGTAGAAAGTGTGATTTTTCTAGCAGACAATGAAAACATAACTGTGAAAACAGTGGAATTAGATCTATGGTTTCTGATTGACCCTTTCTGGAAGCCAGGTGCCTACCAAAGCTGGTTTATCACTCCCCTCCTCAGCTGAACAGGGGAGAGAATTTATAATGAAAGGCTCATGGTTTGAGATAAGGAGAGGAAGGGGTCATTCACCAATTACCATGTTGGGCAAAACAGACTCAACTTGGGGAAAATTAATTTAATTTACTGCCAATCAAATCAGAGCAAAGTAATGAGATATAAAAAAATAAATTGTAATCTACACTCCCCCACCTGTCCCTTCTTCCTGGGCTTAACTTCACTCTCCACTTTCTCTTAACTTCACTCTCCACTTTCTCTTAACTTCACTCTCCACTTTTGCTGAGTGGCACAGGAGGATGGGGAATGGGGACTGTTGTCAGTTCATCACACCTTATCTCTACTGCTCCTTCCTCTTCAAGGGGAGGACTCCTCACACTCTTCTCCTGCTCCAGCATAGGGTCCATTGTACAGGAGACAGTTCTCCACCAACTTCTCCAATATGAGTCCTTATCATCAGCTACATTGGCTTCATGTACTTCCCCAGCATGGGTCCCTTCCATGGGGTTAAGACCTTCAGGAACAGATTGCTCCAGTGTGAGCCCCCCATGGGGTCACAAGTCCTGCCAGCAAGGCTGCTCCTCTCTCCATGGGGCCACCAGGATCCTGTTACAGCACAGGCTTCCGACAAAGTCACAGCCTGTTTTGGATACCTACCTACTACAGAATGGGTTCCTCCATGGGCTGCAAGTGGTTATCTGCTCCACCATTAACTTCCATAAGCTTCATAGGGACAGCCTGCTTTACCATGGGTTTTACCATGGGCTTCAGTGGAATCTCTGCTATGGTGCCTGGAGCACCTCCTCCCCCTCCTTCACTGCCCTTGGTGTCTACTTAGTTTTTTCTCTCAAATCTCACTCCTCTCTCTGGATGCAGTTGAGCAGGTTCCCATTCCTCCCCCAACCCCCTCCTCTCCTCCCTTTCTTCTTAACTCTGTTACCCCAGAGCCACTATCACTGTCACTGATGGGTTTGACATTGGCTATTGGTGGGTTCATCTTGGAGCTGACTGTCATTGGTTTTGAAAGACATGGGGCAAAATTCTACCAGCTTCTCATGGAAGCCACCCCTGTAGTCCCCTCGCTACCAAAACCTTGCCATACAAATGCAATACATGGTTGAACCAGCTTCACAGAGATAGGAAACACTCTTTCTCTTGAGAATACCCAAAGAAAATAAAGAATATCCCTAGGAAAAAAAATATCTTAGGTAAAATAGTGTTTACACGTAATTACTTTTATCTTCTGTATAGATTTTGGAAGGCTTATTAGGATGTCCCAAATTAGTGATTCTGGTTGAATAAAATAATTTTTATACTGAAAGATCGATGGCATTTTTCTCTAATTGACCATCTGGTTCTTCTGAATGTTTTCAGTAAATAGCGTGATGTACTGCTATTTTCAGCATGATTACTATGAAGCAAGAAATTGGATAGTTGTACAATATATTTGTATTCAGTAATAGTTAATACAGCATTTTTTTTGTATGTGTTTTATTATGGCAGGAACTTATTTTTAATTTATTATGATGCATTTTATACTTCGAGTGGAGTACAAAGCAGTTTATTGGACATAAGCTAAAGAACTAAAAAGTTCAGCAGAAAAAGATGTCTTCATGAGAATAGATGATGCATTTTTTTTTAGGATTAGCCCTAATGAGGAAATTGTGTCAGAAAAAAATATACTAATACTGAATGGATTTAAGATGTTTAAGATCTTACAGTTGTGTTATGTGTGGCTTAATACATTAAAAGTGTGTAATTATATTTCAACCTTATTTCATAGAAATATTCCAAGACACAAGATACTGTCACAGAAAAATCAAGTTATCAGCTAAATGAGCTGCCATTTAGGAAGCAGGAAATAGAGATTAAGCATCTCAATGAAACATAATTAGCAGATGCTTATAAAAAGATTGTGAATAAACTTGTAATTCCGACCTTGATAAAGTGAATGGGATATTGCCATTGACCCATATATGTGTTATAATTCATTTGGGAACAATTTAAGAGAAAATATCTATTTATTGTTTAAGGAAATACTTTATTGTATCTTATTTGCCTTTCAAATGTAGGGTCTTGTTTTTAAAGCTTCATCTTTGTTGTCTGAAATATTCATTCAAAGTTCTCTCTTTCATGCTGCCTGTCATCAAGGTACGTATTTCAGTTTTCCAAAATCCTGTAGACACAGAATAGTTTTTAAGGCCCAGATCTCATTTCCAGATGACATTGCATCTATCCAGCATGCTGAGAGGAGGGAAGTGACATTTTCATGTAGCTTAAAGGAAAACTGCTTTCATTTCATGAAGTCAAGCTTTCTAAAAGTTCACACGTTAGGAATCATTCGTCATCTGCGACATCAGATGACATTAAAAAGAAGTGTTTAATACTAGTTGGCAATGCTGAATGGCCATTTTGTAGGAAAGTAAGCTGTGCAATATATTGCAGTGCAAGAAACTACACAATTTTTTCCAGCATTATTTTCCTTATGGCTTTGACTGGATAAAAAATAAAGGAAGAAAAAAGAAGAAAAAAGAAGAAAGATGAAAAAAGAGCAGGAGCTCCACTAGCTGTTTTTTTTCCTAGGGAAGCTTATGGGATAATAATTGGCTGTGAAGCTTCTACATGTTCCTCTAAAGCAATGCTGTAGACAACATGCTGGCCTGGACAGATGCCTCGATACCATTTAGACTCACCTCATATATTTGAACAGTAAACAGTCCTCAAAATTTCTTAGGAAAATGTCAGGAGCGAATCCACAATATTACAAACACACACCATTTTTTATGCTGCACAAAGAAGTGAGTTAAAACTATAGAAAATCTGTGGCAAATATTTTTTGAGTGGGGATAATACAAAGAGGTTTTTGAAAAAGTCAAGTCTCGAGTGATTTAACCATACTTTAATTCAGGCATAGATTAATTTTGGCTATCTTCAGAGCAAGCATAAATTCTGAAGTATCCTGAAGACTGATTTTATATGATCTTTAGATGTGGCTTTACACCACATTTGTAATAGTGCTATGTTCTCAATTCTGTTGCATGAGACTTGCAAGCATTTAGATTCATCTAATTTAAAGAAAGAGATAAAAACAATACAGAAAAACTAAGACACCTCACTTGGCAGGTAAAATTTCCTGAAAAAAAGCTACTTTACATATATCAGTATCTATGCATATATATATTTGTGTATATTTATATTTATATATGGAGGGGTTTTTTGAGTATTACTCCTCTTGAGAATATAGCAGATGCATTAATTGGAAAAAATAAAGGGATTTCACAGGGCTTTGTGGCTCACTTTAATCTGTCTACCAAACAAGTATAGCTTTTAAAAAATGCATTTAGATGCACATTAAAGTTCTGTGATTTAAAACCTTGACCTTAACTAATTAATTAATTTCTTTTTTGTTCAGGACCATAAATTCAATAGCCATAGGAAGGAATTTTATCTCGAAAGAAGGATTAACAAGATAATGTCTTTGAAAGGGGGAAAAAAAAAGGTTTTATTAGGTTATTACCAGCCTGAAGAGGCTGGGAAAGGACCTGTCAATATAATCATAGAATCATAGAATTGTAGGGGTTGGAAGGGACCTCGAGAGATCATCGGATCCAACCCTTTGCCAAAGCAGGCTCCCTAGGACATATCACTCAGATAGGCGTCCAGATCGGTCTTGAATATCTGCAGAGAAGGAGACTCCACCACCTCCCTGGGCAGCCTGTGCCAGGGCTCTGCCACTCTCACTGTGAAAAAGTTCTTCCGCATGTTGGTGCAGAACTTCCTATGCTCCAACTTACAGCCATTGCCCCTTGTCCTATCCCCACAGACCACTGAAAAGGGGCTGGCCAATTCCCCCTGCATCTCCTGTTTCAGATAAGTATAGACTTTAATTAGGTCCCCCCTTAGTCTTCTCTTCTCAAGGCTGAAGAGTCCCAACTTACTCAGCCTGTCCTCATAGGGGAGATGCTCTAGGCCTCTAATCATCTTTGTAGCCCTTCTTTGGACTCTCTCCAGGAGATCCCTGTCCTTTTTAAACCAGGGAGCCCAGAACTGGACACAATACTCCTGGTGGGGCCTGACCAGGGCAGAGTAGAGGGGGAGGATCACCTCCTTCGACCTGCTGGCTACACTCCTCCGGATGCACCCCAGGATCCCATTGGCTCTCTTAGCCACCAGGGCACACTGCTGGCTCATGGCCAACCTGTCATCTACCAGGACCCCCAGGTCCTTCTCCACTGAGCTCGTGTCCAGCAGGACATCCCCCAGCCTGTACTGATAATGGGAATCTATGAAAGAGGAATGTTACAATATGTGATCTGTGGTAGGGTGATGTGGGTGAAAGAAGCAAAGTATCAGCCCTGAATGGCAAAATGTGCATAGAAGAAGTACCAGATTAGAAATTAGGTAGGAAACAGGATGGGTAAAACCTTTCACCTGGAACACCAAAGGATAACAGAGGAGTGATTCTGGCATGTTAAAATTTATCGCTGAACTCTACAAATCTACTCTGCCCACTGTAGACAGATTTAATTCTTAAATTTATGTGAATGAACTTGGCAAAACATTCCAAACATTTATGTCAGTAAATATCTGACAAAACAACTTTTTCATTTAATTCAGTGATAATGCACTTTACCCTCTTCTCAAACAGTCCATGAAGCTCCTTCCACATCTTTATGAAAGGCTGCGTTATGCTAGAATGTGTTACTGCTTTGAGCATTACTCTGCTTTATTAGGCATGGTCAGCATTTTCTGAAATTGTACCTCCAGAAAATATCCTCAGTTAACACTTTGCATAGAAGTTTTTTAAAAAGCACTGAATCCCTGGTAACTGCCTTCAATGACAATCCCCTTGCAAAACAAAAATAGACAGTGGCACAATTCTGAAAGTCATACCTTTCATTTAGGTATCAGGAACTTAAGCACTATTTTAATAACTTCTGTTTGAAAACTACATTTTATATGCATTTATAGACATACACACATGTGCATACCAGGATTTCAGTCAGTGTGCTCGATATTTGTTGCAAAGGTGTAAGTTCTGTCTGTTTACTTAAATCTCAGCCGTGGTATGTGAATAACAGGCACTAACTATTTGATGGTCTAATTTTTCTTGTTAATAGGAGAGGGACTACCCACATGATGATCATATTTGTCTTGTTAATAGGAATAATTCTTAAACTGAAAATGAATATAATATTTCACCCATGGTTTGGGCACCTCCATTCACTGCAAGCACTGTTACCTCATCTGTGTGACTGCTGCACATTAAGTTAATGAACTAGTTTCAAGGCATAGTACTTTATACAGATGAATTGGAAATGTTTAAATAGGTCAGATAGAAATCATTTTGTTTTGACAAATAAACTACCTGACAGAAGCCTGAAAATTGAGGGGTAACCCTAAGGGCCTAGGTGGCAGATGAGTCAGCCAATACTGTCAAGCAACATGGCACTACTGCTGGATGAGAAATGCATAGTGACTCAGAGGCAGCAACGAATACTTTAGAGATAGATTTTGAATTAAGATACAATTTAATGTATTTCAAGCGATACTGGAAAGGTGTAATTGTAGCTGGTGGAGTTGAGAGCAACCGGTTCCTGTTGTGTGGCACATATTCATAGTGTCTTCCATCCACTCAGAATTGAGTGACTGGTAGCAGACAAAATACAGTTTTTTCAAGGTATGTTGTGCATTTTTGGTAGGGGAGCTTTACATGGGTTTTTACCTGTCCTGTGCCTTTACACTTCTCAGAAACTATTAACAGTGTTGTATTTCTGTCAGTAACCTCACATCTCTGCTAATGTTTCAGAACATGCCTCAACTATTTTACAGTTGCAAGGTTTTGAGGGATGAGGCATTCCTATGATATTTGCCTGAGCTCAGGAATTAAGCTTTGTGGAAGAGCTGAAAATATATCTGACAGATTTCGTCCTCATATCTGCTATCTACATCAACAGTATGTTTGGCCTCTGGAATCTCTGTTTCCTTGGTATTTTGCAACATGCTGAACAAAAAGAAAGACACAACAGAAGGCTGACCTCCCCCTTCTCCTGTTCTGGTGATGCATATGTGAAAGGCCTAGGATACTCAAACCAGATACATTTAGTCTATTCACTAATGCAAGTCTCTAAAGACTTTTGAAGATAATAATTGTGTAGATTATAATACTGACTTCGAAACTGAGTGAATTCATCTGTTTCTCTTCCAAAAATGTTTTTTATCAGTCAATTAAGAAAGTACATTGGAAACTATTCAAAGTCAAAATCTTTACACTATTTGTTAAACATATGGAGCCTTCCTACTCATTTACTTGCCACTTTGCTGACAATTTGATTATGTAATGTAAAATTGTTGGCAATAGAGGAAACCTTGCAAACCTCACATGGCTTGTCTTTTAGTATACAGATTTAAACCAGCAGCTACTCACTACAATATGGCATTATCCAAAATGTGTATACTGAAATGAGTGTTATATTTCAGTATACACTGAAATGATGGACATTTTTTGCTATCAGAATTGCAATAATTTTTTCAGAAACCTGCCCTTTGGCTGGTGTTTACTTGTACACCTTCTGGATTTCAATACACAATGAATTTGAAATTGAAACTGAGCATAGTGTTTTTCTTCAAAAACTGGTAATCTTTGTGTCCACTTAAGAAATTTCTACATCTCTTCTGAAATTTTATATTCTTTCTCTTAGTTCAGCAGATGAGCAGAAGGGAACAAAAAAGCTGCAGGGTCAAGTGGTGGTAAACTAGCACATCTTATGTAGTATGACTAGGAGAGTTAAAAAAAATCTTTGACCACTGAAAGCAGGTATTGTTAGGCCTCTTCAGAGTCAGCACAAAATACATCAGTTGTAAGAGAGAATCATTCAAAATCGGAGTACCTCAAAGAGAATTACTCAAAATATCATATTGAAAATTAGAGTTATTTTAGTTTGCTTTTTTTTTTTTTTCACCATAATGCCATGATGATGATGGTAAGCACATTTAGCAGCCAGGCAACTCACTAAGACCCATACATCCAATTAAGTCCCTTCCTAATACCAATTAAACACTCTTAAAAATCGATTTTTCGCCCTTTTCTCTGATGTGAGAGCTTTTTCAGAATTTCTTATTTCTGATGGTCAGCTATCTTGCAATAGCTGTGCTAAATTTAATTAAAGCTTGCCCATTCCCATATCTGTTTGTCCCAACAATGATATTTAGCTTTAAATGCTCTTCTCTTTTCTAAGAGCTTCCCTTATAATGTATTCCAAGACAATAATCACACCATTTTTCAACCTTTGTTTTGCTCATACAAACAAGTTGTGCTCTTCTACCAGAATTTTCCTTGAATATGGCTGATTAGAATTTTACAGTTTCCAGATGAGTTTGGAGTGGGACCTTATACAGAAGCACTAATATTTCCTTACGTTGCTTGGAAATGTTTTGCCTGGAGCATCTTAGGATTGGATTTGCCTTTTTCACAGATGCATCACGTTATTTCAGGAATTTGATTCCACTGAAGGAACAATTAAATTAAAATGACATTGAAATAAGCTAATTCTCACCCTGTCGCTATGTTGACTCTGTAAACAGAGTACACTTCTTGCAGACATCTTTTCTTCATTATGTGTCAGATTCCATCTTTCCGTCATAAAAATAGACTGTTTGGTTTAACAGTTTTATTTTCCCCGATAGATCTAACATGATGATCCTCCATATGTGAGATTCAAATGTGGTTTAAGCAAAAACGTTTAGAAAGCATAGAATAAATTTTTATGTAGCCAATTCAGTCTGTTCCAAAGCATTGTGTAGAATATGTCACCTCTCTGGAAAGTACAGTTTTCAGAAACATATTGCAAATTGCTTTAGGTAGATAAGAACGTATTGAAGAACCAAGGGCATTTTCAACTGATCAGCATTACTACAATAAACACTAAGAATAGGAAGTACCTCTTTTGCATTACATAAATAAGTAACTATCATATATACATTTTAAAGTTATATTAAAATATGAAAATAACTATTTAACTATATTATCATTTCAAAGCACATATCTATCTAAATCCAGTAAAACTCCACTAACTCTGGAAGTGAAACAGTGCTGAAATTACTCTCCATAATAAAACTGAAGGACAAAAAAAGACGTTTAAATTCAAAATACGTGGAGAAAGGCTAACATACCTACATGCCAAAATACCAATGTATCTTCCTAATATTCATTGTAAAATGTACCCAAAACAACACTTCATACACACTCTCTTCCCCCATTCATTGCAGAAAAAATTACTAGAAAATAATTCATTTAAAATGGGACAAAGGTTATGGTTTTATTGAAAAGCCAAAGAAATTATTTGCTTTCATAAGAATATTAGTGACAGTGGAATCTGAAAAAATACTGGGAGAATTAAATGAGAGGGGAAAGGAACTGATGCATCAGTCTTCACCAAAAGAAAGACTGCTTTTAGTGGTTTGTAGAGGACAAATTTGCTGTGTTGTCTTTCTGAAATATTTCTTTTTAAAATAAATTTCTTATGAAAATGATCACAGCAGTAAAATTAAGCATGATTGATTTGAAATAATCATGGAAGAGGGAAGAAATTAACCTCTAATTCAGTAAATGCAGAGTTTTACAAAATAGTTAATGGGCAAATAAGTTCTATAACAAACTACAGAAAACAGTACTGAATTAATGCAATGCATCAGACTAGTCAAAATTCGTTGAAATGTTTTAGATTTTTTTTGTGTGTCATTTTATCATTGTATCATATCATGGAAATACAAATATCCTGTTGCTAGTTCAATGCAAAGTATAGCGTTATCAAACAGTAGACTGAGATAGAAGACTTTCTAACAGAGGCTGGATTTATCAAAGAAATAAAATACAATGGGGGCAGAAAAGTTTGAATTATGGTTAAAATTAATAAAATAAAATAAATAAAACAAGATAACTAGTTATAAGGAGAAAGAAAAGGAAAGGAGATGTGTTTAGTTTGCTTTTCTGAAAAAAGCAAGAGGGAGTGTTGTGGTTTTGCAATGGCCAAAGAGTGAAGTACATCATATATTTAAACTGAAACCTCAGCAACATACTCTGAATTACGGGAGGAATGAAGAAAATGAAAAAAAAATACAACCCCGGAAATCAACAGGTGGTACTTGAATTTGCATTTATGCATAGTCACTGTAGGACACTGCAGCTCATGGTAACCAGTGTGAATCCTTCTAACTATATGAAAGATGGATTAAAATCTACAGCAAAACTTCCTATACATACTAAGAAGAAAACATAATCCTGAAGAAATACACTCTGTGGTGCGAAGTTTGATTGCCAATACACACAGTATTTTAGGTCTACTACTTTAAGTGTCATTTTATTCTACATCTAAATTCTACTTTAAACACTCGGCAACTCTCTCTACATTCTACTCTTTGACAGTAAATATAAGTATGGGGCTTCATCCAAAGCCAAATACTCAGTGTTTCTAATGGTGCAGAATTAAGCTCCCAGGTCTCTCATCTTTAATTGTTAGTTTCAACCCTGCTTATGAACTTGTTCAAATGAGTTGATTGTACCTTATATGCAGTTCCTTTCATGTTATAAACTAATAAAAATATACGGTAGGGTTACATTTTAAAATATTATTGCACTTTAGTTATGATAAAAAATTATTGTCAATTACGTAAAACCTGAATAGAGTGACTAGCCCAAATGTTATCTGTTATTAGCTAGATTTTGAGATTAAAGAAATCCTCACCATGGATATTTCTCTCACACTGTAGAACGGCGAAAGGTCCACTGCTTGAAAAGATTCAAGCAAGACCAATGCATCAGAAAGTGTTGTATGGAATAATCCTACAGTGAGGAAAAAGGACAAGTTAAAGTTATTGCTGGATGAAATCCCACCCACAGGGAGTCAGAGACAATATTCTTTCATTGCCATCTTCATGAACACCTTTCAGAAAATTTCCAGTATTCTACAAACCAGAGGTAAATCTGCCAAAACCCCTCAGTCCAACCAAAACAACCCACGTTTGGTCTATATGCATAGAAGCTAGGCCAAATGCAGAATTATACAAGATGTTTTTAATGCAATTTTGAAATCAATGTTGTTGAGAATTTCCAGACAAAAAGTTTTGATATGGCTATTCATTCTGATATTTCTGAATAACCATGTTAGTTGAATGTTTATTCTGCACACCATAGCATTCTGCAAGACTTAGTTTCAGTGCTGTTCTTGAGTTATCCTTTTGACTCTTCAAGTTCATTTGATCTCAAAGTCAAAAGAATGGGGAGAGAAAAAAACCCCAAACCTGTAATTCCTTACAATTATTTAACTGGATGTCCTATTTCATCTGAATAGTGGAATAATAGTATTTGGACAGTGCCTCTGAGCTAGGTGTGATACGTGTAACATTTGTACCTCCATTATATGCAACAGCATGTACCTGTTTAACTGAAAGTAGTGTGTGTGTGTGTGTGTTTGACAACATAAGGACCAACTGTGAGGAAAGTGAGCAGAATGACTACAAAAATAAATTAAGTTTAAAGATTATAAAGCATTCTTACTCTACTAGTGAAGCAACTAAGCTTGCAATGCTTTCAATCCTGTGTGTAGTAAGTGTCTCATAATTATATGCCCTTGAAGTCTAGTATTGAATAAAGACTTATTGTAAGAAAAAAAAAGGAACATGAATAATTAGGAAAAGTAATGTTAAAAAATGCACCTAATTTGTGAGCAGCTGACCTCCTTTTTGCATGTGTGTTCATCAGGTGAATCAAATCTATAAGAATTTCTATACTGTCTGGGCATTCCAAGATATGAAAGTGTCCTCTTTAAGAAAGGACAGTTTGTAGCTGCCTAATGATATTGTAAGATCAAAGACCTTGATGGTGTAAATTGAGTTAAGACTTATTAACACCAGTGGAATATCTAGCTTCATCCTTTTTTTATAGCTTGGATATTTCACACATTCTCCTTAGAAGTTAGTTAAAATGAACTGACCCTTCTGAGTCACTGAAAAATTACTAACTGTTCTGTAAAAAAAACATAATCTAAAAAAGCCCAAAGCTATGTGGCTAGGCATATCAGCCACTTGTAGTGGGAACCTGGATAATGAAGGAAAACATCTTCACATCCACCTTACCTTCAGAGTTCTGTACGTCATTAATCTCTTTTCTAAGAAAGAAGATCCTGTTCTGGCACACGGACAACTAAAATAACCTTTCTCATCATAGCCCATTCAGCCTGAAGCCCTACTGCCAAATCTGTCAACACAAGACACTTTGTCAGTGTAAGTACTCTCCCACTGGGAACTGTTTTAAGTTTACACAGATAGCAGACAGTGCTGAACAATATAAAGTCATAGCACACTTCAGCAGGCTACACAGAAATGGGTCAGAGCACCAGTTCCTCCATCTCATAATCTTCCTTCCAGCTGTGTCCATCAGTAAGCTCCTCAGACTCTTTAGGGAGCAACGGGTGCTGCTAAAGTTGTGTCTGGTTTTTTTCAGGTTATCTTTTGGGTTCCTCATTCTTTCACTATTGAATCTTTGACATGTAGGTTCTTTCAGTGCCTCCTGTCCCGCCCCTGCCTTCCCACAAATAAGCAGAGGAATCATGTACTAGTGATCAGAAAATAATAAAAACAGGGCAAGGATACAAGATATTCGCTCTTAGTATCTTCCAACCTTTTAAAGTAGCATTATTTTGGTTTGTTTTTGTTGGCAAGGTTTTGGTAGTGGAGTGTATACATGCGTGGCTTCTGGGAGAAGTTGTTAGAACTTTCTCCTAGGCCTGACAGGGCCAATACTCGTTGATTCCAGGATGGATCAACTTCTGGCCAAGAGTCTGAGCCCATCAGTGATGGTTGGTAGCAGCTCTGGGATAACACACTTAAGAAGATAAAAACAACTTATAGCAGCTTTTGCGGCCAAAGAGAGGAGTGAGAAGATGTGAGAAATAACTTTGTAGACACCTAGGTCAATGAAGAAAGAGGGGAAGGAGATGTTCCATGTGCAAAGTTTTCCCTACAGCAGCCCTTGGAGAAGACCATGATAAAGAAGGCAATGACCCTGCAGCCCATGGAGTATGATGAGAGCAGAGGTTTCACCTGCCGCCTGTGGAGAGATCCCATGCTGGAGCAGGTAGAAAATGGAAGGAGGCTATAGCCTCATGAAAAGGCTCTGCTGGAGCAGGCTCCTGGTAGGACTTGTGGCCTGGTGGAGAGAGGAACCCATGCTGGAGCAAGTTTACTGGCAGGACTTGTGGTCCCATGAGGGATCCATGCTGGAGCAGTCTGTTCCTGAAGTTCTATACCCCACAGAAGAGACCTGTGCTGGAGCAGTTCAGTTCATGAAGAAATGTAGCCCAGGGAGGGACTCACATTGGAAAAGTCGGTGAAAAACTGTCTCCTGTATGACGGACTTCACACTTGAGCAGGGGAAGAGTGTGAGGAGTCCTCCCCCTGAGGAGGAAGGAGTGATAGAAATAATGTGTGATAAACTGACCACAACCCCCATTTCACATCTCATTTTGCTGCTCAGGGGGAGTGCATAGAGAAATTGGGAGAGAAGTTAAGCCTGGGAAGAAGGAAGGGGTGGCAGAGGGTGTTTTAAGATTTCATTTTATTTCTTATTGCTCTACTCTGTTGTGCTTGGTAATAAATTAGACTAATGTTTTCTAAGCTGTTTTTTCTGTTTTGCCCATGATGGTAACTCGTGAGTGATCTCTCCCCATCCTTATGTCAACCCATGAGCCTTTCGTTATAACTTTTCTCCCCTGTCCAGTGGAGAAGGGCAAGTGATAGAGCAACTTTGGTGGGCATCTACCATCCTACCAGGGTCAACCCACCACAGTCATGAACTCGGAGTCCTGATAGAACTTCTCTTCCCATGAACCAGTCTCTAGAACTAATGCATTTTTCTTCTTTTCACAACAACCTCCAGAATGGATGCTAAATGTTTCATGAAATTTCACCTCTTTGTTTCTTTTAACTTTCTTCCTTGTAGCTTCATTAATTGGATTTGAAAGGATCAGTAACAGTAGAAAGACTCTTCATGCCATTACTTTGAGATCTTCTTTTTAATAGGGAAATCATTATCACATCCTTCTCTCCCAACAAGATCAGTTTTAGTTAGCATTAGTTTAATAATCATAAAATAAGCTAAATGCAACATCTTAAGTTAATTGTCTCAGCTCCTGAACTTGATTCTTCCTTTTGTATAAACAACATTTCAATTCTGAGTATTATGGCATGTTGCCTGGTTACACCTTCATTTCATGGTGCTAGATTGGCATAAAAGAAAAATCAATTTTGAGTTAATCAGAAATACTAAAGATCTATCAAGGAAAAGATGTATTTGTTCTACTCAGCATTATTTCTAGACTGACTATCACTAGAGGTCATACAGGCTGATACACTGGGGTTTTTTTCATTTACAATTCTCTTGCCCATTTATCTGTATAATGTTCAGTCTATTATACACTTTATAGATTTATATCTTTAAAAGTGATTTTTTTTTCTCAAACAAGAAAAGCAAGCATGGAATACTTCTCTCCTGAAAGGTACCGTTGGTGCTATTAAATGTGGGTACTATTAAAATGTAATAGTTTTACCTAAATACACATTAAAATCTAATACTTTTACCTAAATTTATTGCTAAACTTTCATCTTAAATATGTGATTTGATTATTGTGGAAGTTGTTAGAGTGTACTTAATGATATAGAATGCAAGTAATTACCATTAAAGAGGTAATAGAGCTAGTGCTTTTCTGTTTAAGGAAGGAACAATACTGTAATGATGGACATTGATTTTTCACTACTCTTTTCTGACAGGAAAAAGCTCCACTCACGAACACTTTGAAAGAACACAGTGTGAGAAATTTTATGGTGCTTTCAGATGGATCAGGTCAGACTCCCTGAACTTCTATGCTGCTTAACCCTTATCCAGATGGCCCACAATTCTGTGAGACCTCTCCATATGCATGATCTATTGTTAATAATGTACATAAATGATGTACAAACCATCTCTGAGCTACTTCACTGCACAGAGGCTTTTTTCTACATAACCATTTTTGCACGTAGTAGAGGAATTTGCACTGAGTATTCACAAGTTTCTTACCTATACACAATGATAATTGCTGTATCAGCAACTCTTTGGGAGTCTCTGGATGGAATGTGTCTCCTGAGATGGCCAGGTTCTCAACTCAGGTCATTAACTGAGACTGAAACATATGAACTGGGGTCTGGTTACAGAAGAAACTGACGGGGGGGCAGTGTGTTTGGGGGGGATCGCTTCCAGGGCAGGCAGAGGGGCTGAAGCAACTACTCAAGTACATAATTCTGAAGGTGGCTAGGAGTTCAGTCATCACTTGGTCTGAAGTTGATGTACTGTCCCAAATTATTCCTATGCCTCATCTCTTCAAATAAATGAATGTGAAGTTATTAACTGAGGAGCTGAAGACTTAAGTGAACTAGATGTGGATGTGAGCATAGCCCTGACTTGACTGTTCCATGATTACAACTGTAGGACAAATTTTGATTTCATCCTTAAATCTCATTTGTAACTCAAATTCCACTGCTGTTGCCACAGGCCTAAACCAAAATGTATGACTGCATCAGTGAATGCATATGTGCAGTTGCACGGCCACAATCTCATTGCAATCATGGAAACGTGGTGGGACAGCTTGGATGACTGGCGCGCTGTCATGGATGGCAATGTGCTTTTCAGGAAAGACAGGCTAGGGAGGCAAAGTGGAGGAGTTGCTCTTTATGTCAGAAAGCAGCTGGAATGTATTGAGCTCCACCTGGGGAAAGATGAACCATCAGTTGAGTGCTTGTGGGTAAGAATCAAGGGTCACGCTAGTATGAGTGACACTGTTGTGGGTGTGTACTATAGACCCCCTGATCAAGAGGAGCAGGCTGACAGTGCTTTCTATAAGCAACTAGAAGTAGCCTCGAGATCTCAGGCGCTTGTCCTTATGGGGGACTTCAATTACCCAGATATTTGCTGGGCAAGCAATATGGCCAGTCGTATGCAGTCCAGACAATTTCTGCAGTGTGTTGAAGACAATCTCGTGTTACAGATGGCGCAGGAGCCTACAAGGGGAGGGCGGGTGCTGGACCTTGTTCTTACTAACAAGGATGGGCTTGTTAGGGAGGTGAAGATCGGGGGAAGCTTAGGATAAAGTGACCACGAAATGATAGCGTTTAAAATCCTGGGTGGAAGAAGCAAGCCAAAAAGCAGGATAGCTACCCTGAATTTTGGAAGAGCTAACTCTGATCTCCTCCGCAACCTATTAGGAGCTATCCCATGGGCTATGCTGTTAGAAGGAAAGGGAGCCTGTGAGAGCTGGGTAACATTTAAACAGCACTTCTTGCAAGCACAGGACAGGTGCATCCCTTTGAGTAAGAAATCGGGAAAGAGAGGCAGAAGACCTGCGTGGATGAGCAGGGAGCTCATGAGTAAACTCAAAGGGAAGCAAAAGGTTTATGAACTGTGGAAACAGGGTCTGAGCACCTGGGAAGAATATAGGGATGTTGTCAGGGCCTGTAGGGATGCGACTAGGAAGGCTAAAGCCAACCTGGAAAAGAAACTGACAAGGGACATAAAGGGCAATAAAAGGAGTTTTTTCAGGCATGTGAATAGTAAGAGGATGACCAGGGATAACGTAGGTCCCTTGCTGAATAAGGCGGGTGTCCTGGTAAGAGGGGATGATGAGAAGGTGGAGATACTAAATGCTGCCTTTGCTTCGGTCTTCACTCCAAAGGCCCCTCAGGACCCACAGATCCTGAATGAAAGTAGGAGTTTTTGGGGAACAAAGAGCTTCCCTCTAGTTGAGGTAGGGGAGGTCCAGGAATGGCTCATAGGGATTAATGCACACAAAACCATGGGCCCGGATGGGATGCATCCACGTGTGCTGAGGGAGCTGGTGGAAGTGATTGCTGAGCCGCTCTCTATCATCTTCAACAGGTCTTGGCGAACAGAAGTGCCTGAGGATTGGAGGATAGCCAATATCACTCCAGTCTTTAAAAAGGGCAAGAAGGAGGATCCTAGCAACTATAGGCCAGTCAGCCTCACTTCTGTCCCTGGAAAAGTTATGGAAAAGCTTGTTCTGGATGCCATCACCAAGCAACTGGAAGAGAAGAAGGTCATGAGGAGTAGTCAGCATGGATTCACCAAGGGAAGATCGTGCTCGACCAATCTCATAGCCTTCTATGATATCATCACCGGCTGGGTGGATTGAGGGAGAGCACTGGATGTCATCTACCTTGACTTCAGCAGGGCCTTTGATACTGTCTCCCATGACACCCTGATAGCAAAGCTGAGAAAGCATGGGATAGATGAGTGGACAGTGAGGTGGGTTGAGAATTGGCTGTTGGACCGAGCCCAGAGGGTTATGATTTGAGGAGCAGAATCTGACTGGAGACCTGTGACTAGTGGTGTTCCCCAGGGCTCGGTGTTGGGTCCAGTCCTGTTTAATATCTTCATTGACGACCTTGATGAGGGAATAGCATCCACCCTCAGCACATACGCCGATGATACAAAGCTGGGAGGGGTGGCTGACATGCAGGAACACTGTGCTGCCATACAGCGAGACCTGGACAGGCTGGAGAGCTGGGCAGGGAGAAACCAGATGAAATTCAACAAAAGCAAGTGTAAAGTCTTGCACCTGGGGAGGAACAACCGCATGTATCTGTACAGGCTGGGGGATGACCGGCTGGAGAAGAGCTCAGTGGAGAAGGACCTGGGGGTCCTGGTTGACGATAGGTTGGCTATGAGTCAACAGTGTGTCCTGGTGGCTAAGAGAGCCAATGGGATCCTGGGTTGCATCCAGAGGAGTGTGTCCAGCAGGTCAAAGGAGGTGATCCTCCCTCACTACTCTGCCCTGGTCAGGCCCCACCTGGAGTATTGTGTCCAGTTCTGGGCTCCCTGGTATAAAATAGACAGGGATCTCCTTGAGAGAGTCCAGAGAAGGGCTACTAAGATGCTTAAGGGCCTGGAACATCTATCCTATGAGGAAAGACTGAGAGAGCTGGGGCTGTTCAGCCTGAAGAAAAGAAGACTGAGGGGGGACCTAATCAATGTTTATAAATATCTTAAGTATGGGGTGCAGGGGGAATTGGCCTGCCCCTTTTCTTTGGTCTATGGAGACAGGACAAGGGGCAATGGCTGCAAATTGGAGCACAGGAAGTTTTGCACCAACATGCGGAGGAACTTTTTCACAGTGAGGGTGACAGAGCCCTGGGACAGGCTGCCCAGGGAGGTGGTGGAGTCTCCTTCTCTGGAGATATGCAAGTCTTGTCTGGACACATATCTGTGCAATATGAGCTAGGGAGCCTGCTTTGGCAGGAGGGTTGGACTCAATGATCTCTTGAGGTCCCTTCCAACCCCTGCAACTCTGTGATTCTTTGATTCTGTGATAATGTGCTCACTGTCCATGGCACTTGGTGTCCTGGCTTGATTGCAGTTATAATCTACATAGACCATTATGAAACTTCACACACCTGACATGACACGCATTACAGCAATGTGGCTTTAACTGTGGAGGTGGCATGTATTTCGAATCCTACAACAAACGAGCTATGAAAACGTGAAGTTGGAAAAATATGAAAGGTCAGAATATTCAGAGTATTTTTTCCACAGTTAATAGCTCCTGATAATCCACTCAAGTTTAATCCTGCACTTATACCATAAACAAGTAGGAGCTTTAGGAAGGAGATTGATTTGCACCATTAGTTTCCATCAAAATAACTTGAAAAGAGTAAGGAAAATTGGGCAACTTAACACGACTAGCAGTTCTTCAACCTTTTTCAATGCCCAATGTCTTTAAACTGCATATCAAATCAAGCAGTCCAGCAAAGATCTTGACTGAAATTCCTGTTTAAGAAACAAGGTTTACTCATATTTAGTTCACTAGCTTGAAAACTGTTCTATTATATCAACCACTGAATTCTGTCATACTAAATGGACTATTCATTCCCATAAAATGCATTTAAAAGTGGAAATTACGATGTGCTTGACATGTACTAAATACTTTCTATACCTATACACACATATCCTCATGTATACACACACATAATGATAATGACTAATATTTCCATTCATGCTGTCTTTTGCCAGCAGACAATAAAAAATTTATCCAATTTCAGAACAGACACCTACTTTGTGGTACTCATGAAGCTTAATAGTAGCAAAGAGCAAAAATATGGGTGAAAGCAGTTTTGACCAAGGACTGCATTTTTAACTTTCATTACCTACGTACTTGTATCTAAAGAGTCTCTTTGATGTTAAACCTAAGAAAGGGAAAGATCATGGCAGAAGGCAGGTGACTCCTTAACACAGGTGGTTTGAATAAATGCAATGCAGCTAAAATGAACATCTCAAATTTGTAAAATGATTTCACCTGAGCAGTGAATTTGGTGTCAATGTACTACATCATCAGTTCATATGTTGTTTTAAAAGACGGTATGGGAAGTTAAACATAAAGTAATTTATTTCAGATAATTCTCCCACTCTAATTTTATACCTGATGGTCATTCCTGGCATTTTGCTTCCGCAAACACAATTTGAGGTCCAATCAGTAAAGCGAAGTAATTTGAGAGAGTTTTCTCTCTGCTTTCAACTGCACCATGCAGCAATTAAGAGCTTCCATACATGAAAAGCAAGTAATTTAGCTCTGTCAGTCATTTCACTCTCTACTTCAGATGCAAAGAAGAAAAAAGCAGAAAAAATTTTCACAGATTTGCATTTTGACCATCATAAAAATGATGGTTTGCCACTGCCATGAGTGAAGGACTGGAAGAAAAGAGCAAATCATCTACATGTTTTCACAGGCAGGATTTGGTTTAAGTGCTTGTTCCTCCTTTTAAGGCTTAGGTTTTTTTCTGCCACGTGAATAGTAACCAGATCCAGTAGCTTTATTTTACAACTGTTTCAAGATAGCTTCAGTACACATTTGAGAATCTGGAAGATGGAGAATCAGGGAGCTGGTTTTCTAACCTATGCTGCAATCTTCCTCCTGCAGGATAGGATTTGGATTTTGGGAGGAACATAGTACAGTCAGGGATTTTCACTAAACGATTGTCTATGCTGCCTTTCAGCTCTCAGTCATTCACTTTCTGCAGTTTTTCACAGCTGGACATCATCTTTACTACCCTGAATAGCTTAACAGTATCAGATAGTTCTATAATTTCTGTAGTCACGTCCCTTATACAGAATATATGTGAGTACATTGGGCACCAAAGAACCCAGTGTGGGTCTTTATGGAGCTTCTGCAGTGAACTGTTTTCCACTGCAAGGGTGGTTGTTCTTTTACTTCAGTCTTCTGCTTCTTACTTTTGATTACCCCTTATTCTTAAAAGTACTCTCCCTATTTAGGTTACATTAAAAACTTTGGTGAGGTTCATGAGTGAAAGCCAAAGGAATAACAGTCAGATCTTTATCTAAATGCACATTAGTCTTTTCAAAGAACTCCAGTAGGTTTGTGACATCTCATATTTATCCATATGTCCCTTAATTCCAATCTTTATTCATCCCTAGTTCCCCTGGAGCTCTTTTTTAAAAATTGGCATTGTTTTAACCACATTCCAGTCCTCTGACACTGAGTCAGTTTTCTACACACTACAGTTTGTAGTTTGGCTATTTCACACACGAATTCCCTCAGAACTCTGGGGCAGAAGCCATCTGTTCCTGGTGATTTGTTATTGCTCACATCGTCTCCTTGATCCATAACCTTTTCTGCCAATACTTCAATTTCAGAGAAAGACTCTGACACATACTCTGAAAAGCAGGGTCCCTGGTTCTGCACTTCAAACTCCCCCATAGTTAACACAGATGGGGGAAAAAAGGAAAAAAAAAAGAAAGTAAGAAAAATCAATATTATAACCTCTGTCTATTTAGGATATTTTTTCTATATTTCAGTTCTTCTATTATCTTTGCACATTCTTTGGAAAGCTTCCTCTTCCTCTATGAAAAAAAATGTGTAGCATCAGTTTTCTAACCTTTCCAAGTTGTTCTTCAGATGTTTTCGTGGTCCTTCTTGCTGTGCTTTTACAGTGTGCCTTTTGGAGTTTGTGATATTTTCTTGGGCACAAATTATGTTTTTGGAAAAATGTCTTCATTATTTTTAAATTTTTTTTTACATTGCTGTTTAGCTATTTCCCTTTGTCATTTCTCAAGTCTTTATTGACAGGTGGCATGTTTTTGCCCTATGGCTCCAATACAATTTCCATGCTGCTATCAAATGTTTTTTGACAACTCCTGCTAGTGTCCTCTTTTTCTTGTGGTTCCCCTTTTGAAAACTGTGTACTGCTATGCGGAATTCCTATTTTTGGTAAACTTTATGAAGGAGTCATGATGTGTATCTAAAACTTAAGCCTTAACATCATGTTTCTGTGTCACTTTTCTCCAGCCTGGTTATGTTAAATCATCTACTGATACTGTGCTTCCTTTTCCTTTTTGCCTTTTTGACTTCCTCAGTATGTTATTGGCACTGCTAACATGCGAGAGAAAAATGACTTATTTTCTTTTTATATAGATTTTGGATGTGTCTGCAATAGCAAAGGATCAAACTGAAAATTCAAGAAAGAGGAATCTTAACAGTCTTTCTAGTTCAGCTTCATGTCTTTACAAATACTTCATGTTGTTTCTAAATGACGCACCTTCCACTTGTGGAATTATCAATAAACAAGATGTAGGCCAAGATAATGTATCTCCTCTCCTTACATAGCAAATCAACATCCACTCCTTTCCCTGTACCACACCTTTCCATGAACATTTCTTCTTCCCCTGCCCTAGTCTAATTTTCTTTTCCAGCTTTATTACAGGTGTTGTACACTATGAATTTAACATAAAGGAGTATCAAGATGCTATGGTTGTAATTTTCTGTTGTTCAAACCAACGTGCATAGATATAAATGATTAAATAAGTGCAAAGCCCTTGTGCTGAAGCAAATCAGAACACTTAATAGTCCTGAGGCAGTGAATTAATTTTTACCACTGCAATATTATATTGATAGGTCATACTGCACAGTTGCCTTCCATTTTTAATGCTCCTCTTCAGTGTTCAGAGACATTCATACATTCTTTCTGTTAATGAAATAATTAATAGCTAGGAATATATGGTCATTTAAAACTGAAAGATATAATATGTACATATATCCCACTTATATTTTCCAAAAGAAATACATGGTCCAAATTAAATCAATCTGAATGTTCTCATCTTCTCATTTATTTATATTTATTCCATACTCAGCAGACTTCCCAAACACTATTTCCTTACAAGTTGATCGTATGGTACACAATATAAACCTTCAGCCTATAGTGCCTAGGCAAGTATTAAGAACCTGGCGCTCCAGACCCAAACCAACTCCTAGTGTAAATGACAGATGTCCATCTGTCCTGGGAAGATCACCACCTACAAACCTCAGTTAGCTTCATTCAACTTGAGAAATAGAATGAAACTCATATCCATTCTCAACTATTGCAAGCAACAATGATGTAGAAGTTTAGTTTGTTAGAACACACATAAAGCCACCTGCATACAACATAGGCTACAAAAGCCTTCTTATTACCTTAAAACTGTTTTAAGAACTATAGCAACAGGTCATAACACACAATCACACTGGCCACAGGAAGTGAGAAGTACAGATCAAGATCAGGAACCTCATCAGTACCCTACATTCCTTTGACTTGCTAAATTATGCTGCAGTTTCAATTTTTTGCAACAGAAAAAGCACCAAAATAATTCAGCTGTATCTGTCCTTAAAATTTTAAGAATACAAAGGAGATGTAAATCTAGGAACAACAGGTCAAGGCTGAGAGCATTTTGAGTAAAGGCTGTTAGACAGTGCTGACTTGCCTCAGCAGTTAACAAAAGCCCTTCTGATGATCCTGTCAGACTGACCCATGTCAAAAATCCCTTCTTGATCTCTAATTTGGATTCATAAAATGGCAGTTATGTCATAAAATCACAGCATCAAAATTGTAGGGAATAATTTCTTCCCATGCTACAGCAAACAGAAATTACCCTTACAAACTCCACCACTCTATATCTACCACCTTTCAAAGGGGATAGATCTTTTGTGTCCAACCTCAACCACCAAGAGCCAAGAAAAATCTGAGATGATGCCATGTGTGTGGGAATAACTGGCTGGAGAAGATTATGGGAGTTGGCAGTTTGCTGCTGAAAGAATCACAGTATGAAATTGTAGTTTCTGTCAGCAGTGGAAGAGAGAGAAGAGTACAGATGTTTGGAGCGTGTTTTGATGGTAACATACATAATTTGAATAGAACCTCTGGATGAACCTGAGAAGAAGACAGAAATATTGTGTAAATCCAGCATGCTTCAGCAATGAATGCTATTGCCTTAGGTGCATAGACTGGAGTACCAGGCATTTGTGCAAAGAAAATCCCCGTGAATCAAGAAAGTGACATTCTAAACATAATTTTGGTTTAAACTGAATAAAGAGGGATTTTTTTTAATTGCCTTACTTTTAATGCATATTTCTAAACTTGATTATTATTTTAGATGTGGTAAATGAATACCTTCACTTATATTTTACCTTAGTTCACTTAAGGGTGATTTTCAAGATTACTGGCTAATATCAAGCCTGTTGTCACACAGGTAATGTTAAGCAAAGCTGGGGTATTTGAACAGTGTTACAAGTGCTCCACTCACCAGCCTGATTTTCCCTTGAATGAAGAAACCTATGGTCTAGGATGATTTGGTACCATAGGAGTCATAGCAGATGACACTAAGCTGGGAGGAAGTGTTCATCTGCTTGAAGGTAGGGAGGCTTTTCAAAGAGACCTGAACTGTACCCATGGGCTGAGACCAATGGGATGAGGTTTAACAATGCCAAGTGTAGAGTCCTGCACATGGGACATAACAACCCCATGCAGAGCTACAGGCCTGGGGGAGACTGGCTGGAGACCTGTCAGGCAGAGAAGGATCTGGGGGTGTTGGTTGGTAACAGGAGACAGGACAAAGGGAAATGGCACAAAACTGCACCAGGGCAGGTTCAGATGTTAGGAAAAAATGTTTTACTGAAAGAGTTGCTGGGATGTGGAACAGGTTGCCCAGGGGGTGGTTGAGTCACCTTCCCTGGATGTCTTTAAAAAAAGGGTAGACGAGGTACTTAGGAATGTGGTTTAGCATAGGATGGGAACAGTTGGACTTGATCTTAAAGGTCTTTTCCAACCTTTCAATTCTGTGATTCTGAGTCAGAAGAAATATCTTCTGGTGACCACCAACACCCATCAAGGAAGGTAACATGCAGTAGAGTTGATGGGACCCTAACATTTTAGCAAGAAATATTAAAAAAATCCCTGAGAGACAGTAATTTCTTTAGGACCCTAGGTCATCACCTAACTGCCCAATTTTCTATCTTGTTTCTAGTACTTCTGAATCAAGAGATAAAAATGCAAAAATAAAGTTATGCATCAAGGGAGAGAAATAATTCCAGTCTGGTCTCAAAAGAGAAGTCATTGCCTGTGGTTGCAATATTTATTCATTTTAAAATTAATTTTATGACTTCTGTGCTTTTCTTCCACAAATTCTTTGCCAGTCTGAATCCTTAAATTTCTGGGAGCTTGAGTTTTCTCAGAATAACTTTTAAGTCCTTAGAGATAATGCAACGTTAACACACAATAGAAATATATATTTTTTCTTATTTTTTTTTTAATAAGAAGGAGGTGTTATTCTTTCTTCTGAGAGATGGACAATGATTATAATGCTGTGGATATGTCTCCAGAATGGCCACATTAACTGTCACTCCTAATAGGACGCACTATAAGTTGCTATATTTTCCACTCTTACCATCTAAGGATTAAGTTCATAATGAACCTATGTCAGTTCATACAATTTTATTCCTGCAAATGATACTTTTATTAAAAATGACTCCTTTTATCTTTTTTTTATGAAAGCATTTTTATAGTCAGCTTTCTGAATACATTGCCCTTTATTATTGCTTTCCAAACATTCCAAAGCCCCTTTTCAGTATGTCAGCTTTGTGTCTGCTATCACATTTCAAATATATTTCCCCAAGATTGGGAGTAAGGGCCAGGGGGTGGTGTGGCTTCTCTGTCCTTCTGAGGACTACCTGATGAAGTTCTAAGAAATAAAAGGCAAAATACCTGAAGGCAGCAATTTATAAGGCTGGTGTTTTTGTTGGTTTTTTTTGGGTTTTAAAAGATTTTTTGCTGCTATCATTTTTTGCCAAGAGGTTATTTCAATGCTTCTTTTCAAGGGGAACGTTTATTAGCTATCAGTGTCTAATAGTAGCTACTGATACCCAAGCTATCAGTTACTTGTGTTATATGAGAGACAGACAGAATTTGTATACAGCACAAAAAAGCTAGAAAGAAGAAAACAAAAAATGCAAGCCAAAAATTCAGTGCAAAAGTTTTTGGTTGCAAAGATGAACTCGAGAAGTTAAATATAAAACCCCCAGTGAAATACACAAATATGCTGAAATGATGCCCTTCATTCTTCAGGAGAAAATTTAGATACTCTAGTCAAAAAGTTAACAGCACCTGAGGCACCCAGATATAGTACACAGGTCTCTGAGGAAATCCTAAGTGTGCCTTATAATTGCATCTTTCAAGCAGACAGCCATTTGCATTAAACTTTTTCCTAATTTGAAAGAGATAAAGCATCATTATTGGAGGAACGGATGATATATTTTAAGTCCTCTCCTGTGGATACAGGTAGCTCTGACACAGAAAGGATAACTTTTAAATCATTGGCGCGATATCTAACCCCCTTAACGTCAAGTAGCTGGTACAAGCAACAATGCTTAGATACTTCAGTGTTACTGCAGTATAGGCCAGCAGACCTTCAAGAAATCTTAAGTGGAATTTAGCAGGAGCACTGTGATATTTACATAATAAATTGCTCCATGGCAAGGCAGCGCAGTATTCTTTCCTAAAGAGAATATTAACAGCAAAACTGTCTTGCCACAACTGCTACTGAGACACCCACGATTTTAACAAAGATATGCATTGGTTAATTTATCCTAGTTGAGAAAATGCCTGTTAAAATGCAAAATATTTGTTTAGTATTGTTTGTTTATTAATTATGCTAATAGGCTACAGTAATTTGCTCCTCACTTAGAACTCCACCTAATCGCAGTCACAACACACACGGAAAATTTCTTACTTGCTCTTTTCCCAGTGGATGATCAATTGCTTGAAATGATATTAAGAGAATGGTGAAAAGGAGCACAGCCATAATGCCTGCTCTGCTTTCCTGTGAGCGCTTGCACCGCTACAGGTGCATGAGTGTCATCAGGGTTTACCTGATCTGCTCATCAGTGATCAGAGTAAAGAGACATTACCTTGTCTTCGGAAACTACCCCTTCCTGCTACTTTGAACTACTATCAGCCTACACTCAGACAAGAACTACTTTGAACAGGTATTTTTGGTTCCTTACTGGCAAAGGATTGTCACAGAAATAACTGGAGTTGAAACTGAGATGCGGTCAGAACAGAAGCAATTTATTCCTGTAGCTGTGGGAGGGAACACAAGGCAACAGGGCCAGACGCTGCCAGTGCCAGCTCTGCTTCATGTGGAACAGGTACAGACCTTATGCACTATTAGGCTACACAGCCTGTTCTTCACCAAAACTGTGTCAGAAACACAGGATATGGGAAATAACAACAACAACAGTGCATCCTTTTATGAATAACCCACTCCATTGTTAAATTTTGCTGACAGACCATTAACTGCAAATGTTTATCAACTAGTGAGGCCTGTAAAAATCTAACTAACTAGCCAGCCAACACACAATAGCTGCTTTGCTTCCATGGGGCATGGTCTGGAAATGACAAGGGAAAACACAACCCAAAAATATGTATTGAGTGGAAAGAACCAGGCTGATTTCTATCAGTGTCTGGGTTTTGGTACAGTCTCATTTCATTATAAATGCCAAACATTTAGACAGGGAAATAATCAGTGATGGTTTTATGATTTCATTCTGTTGCATAATTAATTGATGTGTTAGGGCATCAACATTCTTAGATACATGACTAGTTATAATTTTATGTCAAAATCTCAAATGAATCCATGACTAACACTTATGCACAAATACTGTTGTTCTCTCTATATGAAAACACATGATTCACATTGATATACTGTTGAGACTCAGGAAGAACAGAAATTTAGAAGGAAGAGAATAGTTTACCATAGGATAGGTAAGAATATCCTTTCTTCCTTGCTTCTTTTTTTTTTTTTTTTTTTTAAATTTCTAGCCTTAGAACAGCAACAGATAGAGAAGATGGAAATAAATGAGAGAAATCAGCCTTCACCTTCAGTTCAGGAGCAGATAACATTGCAGATAACATTTGTCCATGCCTAGAAGCATAAAGAATTAGTGGAAATAAACAACACACTTCACTTTCCTTACCAAAGAAAAATAAAACCAGTGCTAGAAAAGTTCATGTCCTTTGGGCATTAAAAAGTTATTTCTAAACTTCTAATTCTCATAGGAGTTCACATCTGTACTGTCAGGGAACAAAAGACCACAGAAGAAAATGACAGCTGTTTGTTAAATCAGGAATAATTTGCTTATATGTGTGTGTGTATGTATGTATAAACTGTCATGCAATTTAAAATGTACAGTGATCTCAAAGTAAACTGTTTTCTCAGAGGTAAAGAAAGATAACTACTTACCAAAGAGTATGTTTGATTCCAGCAGAGGAGCAATAAATCCTTCCTTTTCTCTCTGATTTTTAAAACATAAATGCAAACTGGCCAAATTCATTGACAGATTTCATCATATATTTACAACCTCTTCTTGTAGGGGTTTTTTAGGGAGGAATTTTTTAAGGAATTGTTTGACTGACTTCCTTCTTAAAAAAGGCAGGGTTTTTTCTTATAGTTTCCGTTTTAAATGTAAAGGAAATGAACACAAAATATTGTCTTTGATTAGTATTTTAGGATACTATGCTGTGAATGATTATATAGCATTAAAAATAATAATTCATTTTCTTTTTCAAATACATTTAATGTTTCTGGGGTTATAGAAAATCCTTGAAATATTTTAAGCCCCCTAGGTGCCTGTAATCTAGATATGGGAGCAAAACATATGGTGAAGCATGGTTCAGGGTGTCCAATTGTTACACAAAGAATGTGTGTGCGTAATTTTTTTAATTAGACATGAACAAACAAAATGGCTTTCCTATAAAGAAAGGTTCTAGCAGCAGCTTTCAATACAGGGTTAAATTTCAGTTCAGATGAGAAAAACATTTCTGAAGTGACTCTCGTTTTCTCCATTTGCTGTACCCCGGTCTCAAGGCAGCAAAATCTCACCTTTGGCAGCTTTTTGGTTGCAACAAAACTGAAGATGTGCTCCAGGAACACACCGAGTCTATTGCTGTATGCATCCATTCTTTTGCACCATGTGATTTGCTAAACTAAGCATAATTTGAGAGTCCCACAGGTCTGAAAACAGGAAGGATTTATATGAAGTCACGGACAGATCCTTTCCCTGATGGCATTGCCAAGGTACAGAAGTATTGCACCACTGCACCATGTAGCGGAACACTTCTTCCCACTTGTCTTGTTTCTCACCTATGTAGGTTTTGTTCAACGATTCTCATAAGGATTTTGGGTGGGTTAGGGATAGAAAGAGAAATTTAGTTATACACTAAACAAGGACAGGGAATGGATTGAAAATTTGTTGCTTTCTTTTTGCCAAAACTTTTAAAAAGATGCTACATACAGTAACATCGTAATAAAGTTTTGAGACAGTGATTTAGGTAAATACTTGACAAGCAGAAAACTATAGTTCTCTTCACTATACTTGGCAAGCATTTGGGAACAATTTGACAAAAGAATTTGCTAACCCAGTGCAAAAGCATGGATAAATGCTAGCTGAGATTATTTAAAGTTAATAAATTGTGCATGAAAGCTCACAGCTACATCTTGGTATGAGGCATTGATGACCCCAAAATTAAGCAGAATGTGCTTTTCTGTCGACTTTTCCTCCACATGCAAATTGTAATTAAATAAGCTTAGAAAGAAATGTTTGCTACATGCCACGTGACAAAGGCTGTGTGTCTCCAACAGCTGAATCAGAGTTCTTCTGCAGGCAAGGATGTCTCAGGAAATTCTCTTTTCAGAACATGGATGTGGGTTGTAAATCACAGTTCAGCCTTTGTTCTTAGAAAGAAAATAAAGAAAAAGAACAGTGGAGGATTTCTGTGACAGTGTTTGTTAAAGGAAAGCTCCCTGCACAGCACTCTTCCCCTTCATTTAGTAACTATTCACAACTTGCCTTATTCTTCCTGCTTGGGCCGGTTTGCCTCTAGGCCTAGGAGGAAGAATTGACTTAAATGCTGTTTTGCATAAGAAATTAACCCTTCTGTTGCCCTTCACCGTATACATAAGGCAATGCCATTCAAAGGTGTAAATGCTAGCTTGAGTTGTGTGCCTGCATGTACACAGAAGGGTGTATAGGGAGCCCTTGGGGGAATGTATTTTCTACAGTGACAGGCACTTACATAGGCACAAAATTGGTTAAGTGTGTTAATAACACAACTTGGAATATACTGTGAAACAAAAGATGTTTCTGTGAACTGACTGGAAAAAACATTGGAGCAGTGCAGACCTGTAATCATCGCCACACACGCCACACACCGCTGATCGTTGCCTTGGCAACGGATGGTGTTCCATGACATCACTGAAATCAAGGGGGGATAAGCAACAAGGGCAAACAGATACCAAACAATTTCTGGAAACACAAAAATTGTTTGAATATATACATTGAGCTATCTACAATGTCATGCAAACCAAAGGGTAAAGGAAGCAGGAAAAAGAGCACAGGATGCACGCAGAGAAATTTCCTGTGAATAAAACAGATTCACTGTAACCTTACAATTTTACCATGAAAATTGCATTTGTGTTGAACATTTTGAGTCTTCTCTGATATTTTTCAGAAATGCATTACAGGACAGCCTGTAAAACAAGTTATCCAAGGCAGAAAAAAAAAAGAAAAAGGCCGATTTATGATTTTGCTCCAGGATTATGCTATTTACTTCTTGTTTCACACTATGAATGTCTACAGTGTTACCAAAGGGGGAAAAAAAGAAAAAAGTGTGAGTTAGGCTTTTACAGTATGAATAAAGAACAAGAAAAGAAGCAGTGTGGGGAAATTGAGCCAAAATACTGATGAAAGTGTGAGAGTCAGCTGGCATGACAGCTCACTACAATTCAGGTGATGACCACAATGCTCTTACAGAACTTATCTTCATTGAAGTCTAAGTCTTTTCATTGATTTCCAATAGTTTTGTACCTCCCTAAAAAAAGTGAGTACTTTGACATCCAAGATATACAAGAAAAGGCTCATCTAAAACTCAGATTTCCCACATATCTGGTATCATTCTTCTTTGCTCTAGGTATAAAATATGTGACTGAACTATTAGAAATCAAATGTAAGGGGATTCTTGTTTTCAAGTTTGTT
The DNA here is from genome assembly GCA_022605575.1 of Laterallus jamaicensis coturniculus. NCBI lineage: Eukaryota > Metazoa > Chordata > Aves > Gruiformes > Rallidae > Laterallus > Laterallus jamaicensis. The sequence goes on from JAKCOX010000120.1 coordinate 1,094,265, forward strand.
TCCCAAACCAACTTCTTTATTGCATATTGGGTAGCTTTTTTGAGTTACTGAGAGATTTTTATATTGCTGTTTGTTGTCACAGTTTTACATGGTCTTGCACAAATTATCTAAAAGGAGTGACCAATTATCAATGAAAAGAAGAGTTAAAAAGAAAACCGATAAATCCTTGGGGAAAAAAAAGTAACATACCATAGGATGCTGAGTATGAAAGAGTTACTTTCAGTTGCCAGTATTACCTTGGAGGATGAAGTAGTGTTAGTTCAGGTGAACATTACCATACAGTTTTACTTGAATTTGGCCTTGTATTATTTTCTGTCATGACTGCTTCTACATTTTTTCCCATAATACAAAATGTATGGGTGAAATTAGGTGATGGCAACAATTAATAAAATAAAAAAGAAGACACATTATTAAGAGGTTTAAAAATGTTTTTGGATATATGAATAACAAAAAAAAAATCAGTCATTATGGTTATACAAAAATTTCAAAATATATCAGTCGTGGCACTCACCGAAGAAAAATGCACATTTCTTCAACAGGTACTCCAGTTCCTTTTTTAACACTTGGATATATATGATCTAAATTTAATTTTTATCATTAATATAGGAAGAGTGCTGACTGTATGCAGAAATATAACAGAACGTGTGATTTCCAAATAGAAAATATACAGAACTAATACTCAGTCTTTTATGTTAAGATTCATTAGGACAGCAGGATGATTGGCATTACAGAAGGAGTAGATATGAATCAGGCTGACAATATTACTATGCGATGACATGCTGATATGATGACATTTTATTTTCATAGCTAGATGAAGTGATCACTTTTCCTTAAAATAATACATTAATTAAAAAAAATTCAAGGTATTAATTTTTCTGGTTTATATTTTAAAAAAAAATGTGGCATTAGAGATGGAGTAATTTGGTCTGTTTTTACCAAAAAAAAAAGGTGAAGTTCTGATTACACTTAAAATAGTTATAAGTTTGAATATGATTATGAGTCAAGCTTGAAAAGGTTTACTGTTTATAAATATTCACAAATCATGTAATAGAGATATCATCTATTTTAATAATATTATTTAAGACTCATTCTCTGTTTCCACTTCAGAGCACTCACAGAATTAACCAATTAAACACAGCTTAGTTCCTGTATGAGACATATTTTTATGGAGCTGACAAAGCCTTTTTAATTGAATTGACATGAGCAAACCCTTTTCTCTATATGTTCCAACTTTAGTTCCAGAGACCAGCTCTTCACAGACAGAAGCAGTTAAAAAATCAAAAATACAAAAACATGTTAATTTCTATTCAAAAATCACCTGAAATACTATCATCACAACAGGTGCTCAGGGAGCCTTATTTCCTTTATTTTATGGGTGGGAAAAAAATATCAAAGGTTGCTCAATTTTGCTATTAAGCCTGTTCAATAGTAAAGTGGTTTATTTCCTTGGTGTTTGTTCTGGTTACTCCATTAGGTTGTGCCAGCAGGAAGTGTGGAGTTGCTGCTCCTTTACAGCAGATTCTGACTGTGCACATATGCTAGTAAGCAATAAGCATCATGTTGCAGAAACGGCCTGGCTGAAAGTGTGGCACGATGACCAATCCCAGGCTGCCAAACCAAGAGCACACTGACACCAATATGATGGATGGCAAATGGTGTTTATTGCGCAGCTTGGTAGTGTTTATAGTCCTGACCCACAACGTAACATCCGTCTTCTAGGTTTTGTCACCTCCATCTGCTTGCTGCACAGGTTAAATTCTATTGGCCTTTGGTTATCAGTAGAAAGATAGAGAGAAGGGCGTCCTGCATTCTTCAAATCTTTCCGTACAGCACGAAATCTTGCGATCACCAAACCCTAGCTACTAGTTACCTACAGCATCATTTCTATAAATCCTTAAAATGTAAACATAGTTAAGCCCAAATACATAAACACAAAGTAGACAAAAAAATACCACACCCCCCCCCCCCATAGATATGGACTTAAATTTAATAACAAGCTACCTATCTAGAAATTACTAATATTACAGGAGAGGAGAGGAGAGGTAAATCACAGATATCATTGCACTGATATATTAGTAGACTCTAGAACAGTGTAGAGCTCTCTCAAAGTGTGTGCTTTCAAAGCACATACTAATATTGCAGCAAATACTCCTACTGACTAGAGTGTCCAGTTCACATGGCTAACGCTTAGTCAGAATGATTTTGTCTCAGCTCTGGGAAAACCTCATAGCTCCTGAACATTCAGTCCATATCTCTACAGTATTCACACTGATGTCTGCATGGTGCTAGATTTCACTGAAATGAATGTAAACAAAATGGCCTAGAAGCTCGCAGTAGTGAACTAATAATTTTGCTGTAGTCTTTATATGTTTAGACATCTAACTAAAGGAAAAATAAATTGGAAAGGTAAGAAAGTTATATGTTTGGAATGAGTCCCTCAAAGTATCAAGAAATTTCTGTTTATTTACTTTCCTTTTCCAAAATCCTGTGTTTCCATAAGAATAAAAGCTGAACTTATTAACTCAAAGAGATTAAAATCCCTTTCTCTTAAAATAAGTTTAGAATGAATTTATCCAAGTAAAGAGCATCAGTTCATACTCTTGTCCATGGTTTTAAAAATGTATCTTGAGTTCCAAGTATATATATATCAAGATATTGCATAATAACCCTAGCCTTCCTAAAAAAAAAAAACAAAAAAAAAATTGGAAGGTCAAAACCCTTCAAAATTGTGAATGTCTTTTTTTATAAAACTGAAAAAGAGAAATGTAAATATTCAGCAATGTGACTTTAATATTATATTTTTTCCTTTGAGATTCTCTACACAACAGTGTTTCAAAAGATGAATAGTCTCCATAAAGCTACTTGATTATATTTGGCTAACACAAAAATGCTGTTTTCTAGAACACAGAGTACGTGTCAGTATTCCAACTGTTCTTATCTTGAATTGTTTTATTTCTTCACATAAAGAATGGTTAATTATAAACTAGAACACAGAAAGGTAGTAATATACCTCTGTTGCAAAATGTCTTGATCCCCACTATTGTTTTCCTGCTCTTCAGCTTCTAAATGTCCCATCTGCCTGGAGAACTTAGAGCCTTTTAGGATCCAAACTTAGATACACAAGCCAACCTGATGCTCATTTTACAATATGAAAATATATAAGGGTTAGGACTTTTGGGTCAGGCAAGCAATAAGAAAGCTCCTAAGAAGTTTGGGTGGATTTTTCTCAAAAACAAAAAGATGACCCTTCTGCTCGTTTGTTTGATTTAGTTTATTTCATATTAATCATGGTTGGTCCAAAATAATCTTAAATTTCAACTAGAAACAGTGATGGTCCTCAGCTAGGAGCAGTGAAAATAATTTAAACATCATTAAATCCGAGGTATGCTGAATCCTAGCAGGATTTGAAAAATGAATCTTTAAATGTAAGATTAGATTGATGAGTACTCAAAGGATCCTCCTATAAGACCTCTCTTCAAGTCTTATAAAAGATTTTTTAAAAGACAGTGATTTAATGATATATATACATATTTACAGAAATTAATTCCTTGTGAACAGAAGAGAAAAAATAAAATACATTTTGTTAGGCTGCTCAGCATGGAAAGCATAGTGAGATCACTAATCTGGCAGAGCTAGCTTTAGGAATAAGGGAGTTATCATTAACAAACGAGATTACCGAGTACACTGCAATTTAATATACTTACAAAGATAAGATTATGCAGTAATTGTATTACAGCTGTGCCTTTTTCATTGTTTGAGACAAATGCCTGTAACCATTTCTCATCAGTCAGATTTTTGTGGGACAGTTCTGTAAATGTGCTGCAGGTTTTTTTCCTTGGCTCTCGCGTATTTGTTGATGTTCTATCAACCATACGAGCAATATAGAAACAATTTTTCATCTGATTAAATAAATAGTAAGAGCTTTTCGAGACAAAACATGCTGCAAGCCGGCACTTGGCTGTTTTCAACTGAAATACTTTAATAAGGTTGTTGATAACAAGTATTTTGCAGGGTACATAAATTCCACCTGACAATTTCATTCAGAGCTTCACTTCTGTAAGGCAATTGCTTGGAGAGATGACAATACTGTTCTGTGGGTTTTTTTCTTCTGGAAAAGACACATTTCATTGATAACTGGACTGAGATCACAAATTCAGTGACATCATGGTCACTACCCACACAAAAAAGCTAACAAGTTATCAGGCCTCTGCTTGCTTAAATAACATCAACTCAGAAGACCTGTATTTGTTATCAATGTAGTGTATTTTTAATTTCTGTGAAAAGGAAGCTGTACTTGAAAGAAGAAAAGCTTCTTGCAAGGAGGTCCTGGAGAAAAAAAAAAGGAAAAAATGTAGTTTGGTCATAAGAAAAGATCTTAGAAGCAATTTTCAGAAGTACACATATTACTTTTGAAGAATATGCACAAATCTAGCATCTGGAGCCTCTGACAGGGTTTCCCTAGTGATGGTGATGCTTTTATATTTTAGATGAATTTAGAGAAGTGTAAATACTTTAAAGAATCAAATGTTGATCTAATGTAAATCAGAATTCTTACTATTTCAAGTCACAACCCCCTCACAAACAAAACAAAACAAAACAAAACCCCACCCACCCCATAGAAAATAAACTTCCTAATTTCCGCTGTGTTTATCATAAAACTAAAGTTTTAATCCCTCAGAAAAGGGTTGCAAAATCTTGTGTTTATGCCAGTTAGGAATAGGATTGATATTTGTATTTAGAAATTTGTGTGGTACATAATGTGTTGCATACTGAACTTGTAAGCAGAGCAAAGTTGAGACTTCAGTAATGTCACAGCTTGCTTTTACTGCTACTTCATTCTTGCCAACACATACTGTGTTTTCACATTTTACACACTCATTCAAAGAGAGTTTGTCTTTTATGGCATGTCTGTACAGCGGACAAGGAAAGGAGATTCTGCCACACACCTCTGGATAGAATTACCACGCAAGTGATAAAGAATCATGTCCTCTAATATGAAAGTACAGTTTAATTTGATCATGTGCTAAAACCAGTTCAAAATGGTAATTTCCTTTCGGAAGTGCCAGGCAAGAGATGTACAATATCCATATTAAAGCTTTTTGGCATGCCATAGCAAGATTTTGCAGGTTTCTTACATGTAAAATGACGTCCTAGGAGAGAGCTGTAGAGAGGACACTCCAAGGGATGACTGCAGTTTCATAAGACAAATTCAGAAAGGGTACTGCTATCTGTAATTACCTTGGGGGGCTTGGATTCCTGGGTAGGTCCATATGCAGACAAGTCCTTTTTCCTTTTGTCCTTTCCTTTCCATGGAAGGAAATAGAGGAAGCAGAAGGACCACAGACTGCTTCTTGGATGAATGGATGGATGGATGGATGGATGGATGGAACGCCATGATACTGATACCTGCAGTAGTGTTCACTCATAGGTCAAAGTAAGCATATGTACAGGTTTAGGTGCACCTAGGGAACCAAAAATGCTGTTTCTGCACAACAGTAAACAGGCAGGAACTATGCCTTTAGGGCTGAAAGGTTTGCATTGTAAAGACAGAAAAGCAAAACCTGGGGAAGCAGAAATTAGGTGCCTCCATAGGGTGCACTGTGTTTGAACCTACCCTGTGTCTCATACTAGCTCATGACTAATTTATCCAACATTCTGTTGGATGCACATTTTAATTGTAGTGAAATGTGCTTGGTAAATGGGACCATTAGTGTATCTAATGAAGTGTCCACATTCACATCTGCAGGTGCAATCTACCTTCATTTTGGGGGAATAGTGTGAAAGAAAGCTTAACAGTATGTAGAAGATTGATGTGTGATGTGTTTCACCAGACAAAGAATGGCCTCTCAGGCTTATGAAAATTTTCAAAAACTGATCTAGAAAAAGAAAGTTAGTGAACATGCCTAATAGGACCAAGCGTTTAGCTCTTAGCTCCAAAATCCTGTTTTTGATGAGCTACCAGACAGAAAGCTGAATCAATTTTTACCATCGTCTCCGTATTAATGGCTTCCCTGCTGATTTTCAACTTAATATTTCCTCATCTGTCTGCCTCAACATAAATTAATTGAAATGCACATTGATTTCATTGTAAAAACAAGTGGATGTACAAGCTGTTTATTCAGCATCTATGACTTTTCCTGCCTTGTTTGAGAGCCATATGTTCCCTAGAACCTAACGCATAAAAATGCCTTCTCCAAAAATGCAAGTTGTTTTAAGTGTGGTGACAATAATAAACTTTTGAAGGAGTATTTCACTGAAACTCCTAAGTTTAACTATGTTAGTATGGTAACACACTATACAAATGTATAGCATGGTAACATACATATATAGAAAGTTAGTACATACATACATGCATACATAGAATAGTTATGTAACATAATTATTTTTAAGTAAGACTAGTATTCCCCTTTCTTTCTAAAAAGGTGACATTCCTTTATAGACCACTTTATGAAATCATGAGATTTCCATCTCCTCTATTTCTGTCTGGAAACCCCAGAAGATCATGTGAAGTTAAAGAATACAGAATCACATAATCATAGGGGTTGGAAGGGACCTCGAGAGGTCATTGGGTCCAACCCCCAAATACAGGGAATACGGCTCTAGTTGTGGACCCTAAAATTCCCACTCATCTACCTTGCATAGGCATATTGCCATAGGCAGAAAACCACGAAAATCCATCCAGAGTTCAATGTTTAAGCTTTAGTGAAAAGGTATACAAATGCATCACCATTGGCTACATTATCTTGGTGTACTTATGCCTGCGTCTATTTGCTTACCTTGGAAATGGGTTTCTGCTACATGGGTGAAATAGTCTTTATGCTTTCGTTACACGACACAGTCATAAAAACCCACCTTTCAAAAGTACTCTATTATAATAATGAAATGGTATGGGACAGAAACCTTCTGATTTTTTAATCTTGAATGTGTGATTGAGACAAAATTCATATACAAATACATAATGAAAGCTGCAATGTGAATCGCCTGAAAATTTGAGTGCTAAAAATATACTTGGCCAAAAGATATTCTGTTATTTCTTTCTAGACTGGGAAAGACAGTTTATTATTTTTACTTTTGTTTTATTGAACATGGAGTTTTAAGCCAAGGACATGCAAGTTATTTAGGAAACTTAAAATTTAGGCTAATAATTACTTATATTAATAAGACTTAAACAATCTTATGCTTTATTTTGGAAGGTAAAGGTGGATTTAGGAAACTATTTTTAGGCACTGAAATACATGTCAACTGCAAAAATATTTCCTTATAGAAGAATTTAGAAGGTACATAGAGAAAATTTGGAGCAGTAGACAGCCAATGTATATTCAGGATATGTGATTCATCTATCAGTCCATTAAAAACATATGAACTCTTTCTTGCTAGCACTCTCACTTAGTTTAACCAAACACAGCAGCAAACTGACGGCTAAAAAGGTGGGAAATGAGCAGATTACCTTGGAAGACTGTACCTTCTCTTGCAATTGAGCATGTTCAGACAAAAAACAAATATACTTCCCTGAGTGCAGGGTAGGGGAGCCCAGGAAGAAGTGTTCTGCCAGCTATGTGTCTGGATCACAACAGAGACTGCTGAGAGAAGCAGGCAGCAGCAACACAGCCAGATCATAGAAGTGATGAAAAAAAAACCCATCAACCCCAAGACTTCATCTTTGAGGAGACTTTGAGGAGACTTTAAAGAGTTTGTTGCATTAAAAAAAAAAAAGCAGATGTTCTTGACTAAAGAGCAAGCTTGAAAGAAAACAGGCTTTATTCCTGTCCTAACTCATTCTGGTTGGCCTATTTGAAAAACTTTGGAGGCTTTAACTTATGTTCAAATGCACATTTTTTTTTACAGCTTTTGGTCTACTCAGACCCATCGAAAACTTAGACCATCGCAGGATCTTGTCACATCGAGACAGCAGTCTAAGTTACCATGCAACAGAGCCATTTGATCAGTCTGTCTGGGTGGCTGCAAATAAATGAGATCAAACAAGTGACCTCTTCCCTTTCCCTCTTCCAAAACAAATGTCAAAACACAGAATCAGTATTCCCACTAAAATATCTTTTGGCATCCAGTGAGCATGACAAATGATATCCTATGGCCTATAAATGTAAATTACCAGACATTCTGGAGATGTAACAAAACCTTCTCAATCTTTTTAATTACTAGCATGACTATGTACAATTAATTTTCAATTTTATTGACAGCCTTTAACATTCAAAGTGCTCACTGTGATCTAGTTTAATCTAGTTTCCTCCTGCAACCTGCAGGGAACAGAACTCGTCTGTTGATTTCATTATCAAATTTTTAATTTTTGATTTAATTCCAACATGTGTTTTACAAAAATACCTTAACTAAAACAAGGAAACAGCTACTACATTGCTGGGTCATTTCTTTCTAAGTTAACATAATCTCTCTTGCTGTTACACTTTACTATTTAGAATAGAGGCAAGAATTAGTGGGCTAGCAGGAGGAAAATTTACATAGCTCTTTTTATCCTTCATTACAAAGAAAAGTATCATTCCACTATGTGTGGTCTACAACTTACATAAATCAGATTATAAAGTAAAAAGGATGTGGTTGAAGTCCAAAAAAATAAAATAAAAATTAACTGCTAGGAAATGGCCACAGTCATGACACAGTGGCATCAGCTGGAGACCACCCTAGTTATTCATTACCTCTTTGAATGACAGCTTTGCAAAAAAACACCCAGAAGTAATTTCCACCCATAAGATGACTGGGGAACAAATAGAGTTTACTTAAAGAGCTGAAGACATTTAAATATAATTATTTTTTTACTGAAAGTAAATAATATCATGGGCAAATATGGACAGTTAGTATGTAGATTACTTATATGGCTTGAAAAATGACTTATTCCTGTGTGATATAAGAAACAACATGGATAGAATGGTTTGGTTTTGGTTCGAAGAGGCTTTAAAGATCATCTAGTTCAAATGCCCCTGCCATAGGCAGCAACACCCTCCACTAGGCCAAGTTGACCAAAACCCTATCCAACCTGGCCTTGAACACTGCTGGGGATGGAGCATCTCTAAGCAACTCTTGATCCAGTGACTCACCACTCTCATAGCAAAGAATTTCTTCCTTATATTTAATCTAAACCTAATCACTTTCATTTAAAAGCTACTACCCCTTGTCCTATCACCACCCTCCCTGATAGAATTCCTTTCCATCTACCATTTAGGCCCCCTTCAGGTACTGGAAGGTTGATATAAGGTCTCCTCTGAGCCTTCTCTTCTCCAGGCATTCTCCAGGCATTGCACGACTCAGCCTGTCTTCACAGGAGAGGTGCTCCAGCCTTCTCATCATCTTTGTGGACCTCCTCTGCTTCTGCTCTAACAGCATTACATCCTTATATTGGGGGGCCCAGAGCTGGAAGCACTACTCCAGGAGAGATCTCTCCAGAGCAGAGCAGAGGAGCAGAATCACTTTCCTCGACCTGCAGGTCATACTTCTTTTGATGCAGCCTGGCATCCAGTTGCTTTCTGGGCTGCAAGTGCAGATGGCTGGCTCATGTTGAGCTTCTCATCAAGCAATACTCTAGCAAGTCCTTCTCGGGGTTGCTCTCAATCCATTATCTGACCAGGCTTTAATTGTGCTCAGGATTGCCCTGCCCCATGTGCAGGACTTTGCACTTGGTCTTTTTAGACTTCATGAGGTTTGCATGGGTCCACCACTCCACCCTGTTAAGGTCACCCTGAATTACATCCCCTTCCTCCAAGCAAACAGTTTGGTGTCATCTGCAAACTTGTTAAGAGTGCACTCACTCCCCAGTGTCCATGTTGCTGACAAAGATGTTGAACAGTGCTGTCGCAAGACCAGCCCCTGAAGAACAAGAAGTTGTAACTCTTGGATTGCAACTGAGTGGCCCATCCATTGAATCTGCGTCTCTCCAATACTTATGCCATCACTGAGAGCAAGAATGTTGTTCAGGACTGTGTCAGATGTTTTGCACAAGTCTAGGTACATGACAACTATCACTCTTCCCTTATCCACCATGCTGTAACCCCATCATAGGTGGCAACCAGGTGGATTAGGCACGATTTGCCAGTTTGCAATGACTCACAAAATCTATCTTTATCAGTAATATATGCCCCTCATTAAAAACGTGCATGATACAGAACCCAACTCGGACTGCCATGGCCCTGTGGGCACTGCCAGCCCTGATTGTTCCACCCTTTTGTGAACAGCCAGCCTTGCTGCTGCCCAGCAGAGAACTGGTGCCACAGTCACCACATGGCTCAGGGTGAGGGAGAGAAATGGCAGGAGAGAGAATCTACTTCTGGTTAGAAATGACTGACCTCCCTTTCTTCATCACATCCCTGTTCTTCGATCAAGGAGAAAGGTTGTTGGGCTGGAGACCATGATGGTTGTGGAGGTCCTGGATCATTCTGCCACATTTCAATTTAATGGTCTTTCTTGATACATTTTACTTTCCTTCACTCTTCACCTTGCCACAGCTGGAAAAAAAAGATAATAAAAAATGTCACAAAGCACAAGCAAACTCAGCTGTTGCTTCACCTTCCCAAATATTTCTGTCTTTCTCCTCATTTTCCTCCAGAGGTGAAAATTGTGCTTGTCATTTTTGAAAAATTACTAACCATTTCTCTTGGCCTGCTCCCCGCCCTCCCTCTCTTCTGCCCACCACCCCCACCCTCCCCCCCCCGCCCCGCCTTCCCCCAACAAAACTAAAAAAATAGCAGCAAAATAAGAGCTCAAGAGAGAGGAGGGAAAAGGCTTCACTCCTAACTGCAGCTGACTTCTCCATGCTGGAGAAGCACTAGCTGTCTCTGGGCCATTCTGAGAACAGCACCAATTGTTGCCCAGGGCACTGCCCTTGACATTCCTTGTTCACTGTTGGGTTAGTCAGCGGCATTGTAGGAGGCCTTGCAAGTGCCTGGAAAACTTCAGGGGCGCAGACTCATGTTTTCATGGTTACATGGTAACTGTTTTCATGGTTACAACTGCAGAGTAACATTGCTGCCATGATAAAAGCAACTTCTTTAATGGCACAGAGGTGCTGATTCTTCCAGCATGGAACAAAGCACTCAGTGTTTGTCTTTTGCACAGAAATAGGCAGCCCTCACCTGTCTTCCTGGGTGCATGGCCAATTTCTTGAAATTTGGGTATGCAATTAAACCAGAATGGACCTCTTCAGAATTAGCTGTGCTGCTATTCCTTTGCCAGCAAACAACCCTCTCATTTATTTGCAAGCTAATTCTGAAAGTTATTCTGCCCTTCTTTTCAAAGGTTTTAGTGGGAGTTAATATTCAGTGGGAGTTATAATTCACCCATGAGGAGGGAACCTGCAAGCCAAGGTAAACAAATCTTCTCCAAGTTAAGTCTGTGATATTTCTGAATTTCTTTTTTCATGTCACCCAAACACAGAATTAGGGATGAAACAAGAACAAACAGCTAAAATGGTGCAGGAAATGCTTTTGCCATCACTGAGCCAGGCTCTTTTTATGTGTAAATCAGGTTAGTGCCAAACAGTTGAAGCTGTACCAACTCGCAACAAATGAATATCTCGCTGTATTCTAAGTTAGGAGCAAGGTCATTAATATCTTTTCAGTTTGATATTTGAAATCAGACAGATAAAAAAAAAGAAAAGCTTATTATCTGTGAAAACCCTGGTGACATCTTTCTGTACATGCCGCACTATTAATGCACAATTCCAACAGGTTGTCTGTGCATTGGGATGAATGATAATCAAAGGCAGATGTCAGTAAGGGACAATTCACCATTTCCAAGTGTAAAAGACAGAATACGAAATCAAAATGTTCTTTTCTTTCCTGAAACCATACAATGCTTGTATGATCACAAGTCTTACATAGCCATTAAATAACAAAAGAAAATCAAACTTTTACAGCTGCATTTCTAAAAGCAAGAGCGGGAAAGCTGATACAGCTCATTCTGATCCTGAGTATTACAGGAGGGAGTGGTACAGAACTTCTGTGTCTTCAGTTAGCACAGCATCTTTCCTTGAAGTCTTGTGTTTAAATATATCTATCTATCAATATGACCCAGACTGCTCACCTTCTCCACAGAAGTCAGTGCCAAAAAATGCCAAACTGAGAAAGGATGTATTTAATATCTATTACACTGGTATTTCACAGATTTTCCACTGCAGTTAAGCACCTAACTACCCTTAAACATATGCAGTTGAAAAGCTTGAGAAAAATGTAACCAGATAAAGACCCTGAAGTAATCAGATAATGACAGGAACAAAATACAGACTGAAGGTATTCACATATTCGTGAATATGAATAAATTACTCCAGCACATTCCAGTGGAGCGTACATAATAGGTCTCCCCTTCACAGCCGAAAGCTTGGCAAGAAATAAACAGCTTCACTAATTTATGTCCTTCAGGTACCTTTTCTGTATTAGATGAATTTAAAATAGTTCAATTTCTTGAAACACAGAACTAAAAACATAGAAAAGTCATGCAAATAGTTGTGAGCTAGCTAGTAAAGTGGTAATAGTACTCATCTTCTCAGAGAGGCATTCTGCCCATATTCACAGTTCCCTAGCAGGTCTAGGCTGCACTTTTAAAGGGAGTCAAAACATGTCAATAGTGTATGCTGTTATCTTTCAAGTGTTAGATAATACCCTTGTAAGAATAAAACTCTTGGTATGTGCAATTGGGATGCTGAACCTCAACTTTAACATCATCTAAACAACTCTTTACAGTCTTCTCTTCAGCCATACAATACAGCAGACAGTATTTAATGGTAAGCTGCATAATTCATTCCTCACTTCTTTGGCTTCTTCCACTGTGCTACTACACATTTTTAGTGTTTAGCACTAGAATTTACTCACTATTCCATAGGTATTCCATAGCTATCTACAGCCTTTGGTCTTTTTCATATCTTATTGATGCAATTCTTTGTTGCAGTGAATATTCACTTTGCTTTTCAGGGCATCTGTTAGACTCTAGATCTTCCCATTTTTCAATCATCCAAACAATTTTAAGTTTTTTTAGATGGTATCAGTTCTTTCTATTTGCACCTAATTGATTGATCTACTACTATGTTCTTTTCTTCTAAATGTTGTTCTTACAATTACATAGTAATTATTCTTTAGTCTTGTTTTACTCTGACCCAACAATTTGGAGCACATAGGCTCTTACAAGAAGTCAGCCTTTTCTACAGGGAAATAATACACAGTTGTCACCAGGAAAACTTGACTCATGCAATTTTCAGAAATAATTTTGGGGTGTCTAGTGCCAAAGAGCAGATGGGTAGTAAACTGAAGCACAAAGCATCTGTGCTCTGGGCATCTTGCTCAGTTCTAAATAAAGTTTCCAATTTATTATAATGTTAGAAAATAAATATGAAAAGATTAACCTGTATGTTACTCTTATATTATAGTAGCAGTGTTTTATAGCTGTCAATAAAAAGATACTAAAGCTGAAACTCCAGCCAACATTTTTAATGTAGCTAACACCGGAATACTTAAAACAATTACATGATTGAAACAGAAAATATGTAATTTTTATCTCAAACAGTACTAAATTAATGACAGTTGCATTGTGCATCGTAACTTTAATGAAGTGAATACACTTATCACAATAGCAAAAGTTAGCAATTCATGGTGCCCATAGGAAAGAGTAAATTTTAGAAAATGTTTTTGGTGTGGACAAGTGAATTATTTAGGATGTGAGAAAATAATTTAATAGAGGAGAGAAGAGAGGTAACGTTTTATTTCTCTGTTAAATCATGTTAGCAGTTATTTATAATAAAATAAATCCTGGAATATTGCACCAAGAGATTTGCAACTTGCCTATTAGACATTATAAAGCAACATAATTTATCCCTCAAGCTAGAAAATAAATCTGGTAATATGGGGCATCTAAGACTGAACTGTAGTCACCTGCTTTCATCATCATCATCCTTTTCTGAATAAATAAGAAGTAAACAATTATATATATATGTGTGTGTTTTTTTACTTAAGCTAGTTTCAGAAATCATTTGAGAATAGAGTACTAGAAGTAATAAAATCTATTTAAGGTAAATTATCTTAATCTCTTCAACTGCTGATTGAGCAGACTGAAATCTTATTTGAGCTGAAAGTAGAGATGATACCATCCCTCCACTCAATTTCCTGGAGAAGATAAAAGTGAACTGCACAGTGTCAAAACTCTAAGTCAGGCAAGATGAGGTATGTATGCAATGATTAATATGGACAAAGAAATTATGCAGCCCTTCAATGTTTAACTGATACCCGGAGAATCCAATCTGTTTCTAACCTGAAAAGTGCCCAATATGTAATGCTCTTAGGGTTTCTTTAATACTGTGTCGGGGCAATACTGATGGTATTACAAAGGATTGTGTTGATGTTACCTCATGATATTAGAATAAAAACAATGTTCCTAGTTACAGTGATTAAAATTCTATTTATATTGTAATTAAGCATACAGATAAGCACTTTTCCTGCTGCATTAGATGAAACATTCAAACATTAAACTCTTTGTGCAGCAATGATAGAGTTCCACCTCTTCTGTAGTCCCAGAGTATTAAATGTCTAACACTGGGGAAACAAACTAACCAACAAAGAAAGCAGCTCTAACTGCAATTTTAAATTGCAATGTTATAGTAGCAAAGAACAGGATGTGCTGCATTTCCAGGGTTGTAGCAAGAGAAAGATGGAGGAGAGAAGAAGGTACAGGCTGAAGTAGTAAATTTAGATGACTGGAACTGATTCAGGAGATAATTAAAGCACAAGCAACTTCATGTAGTTCTGTATCAGAACTGTTACCTGGACAGATATCAATTAGGTCAAACAATACAAAGTTACAGATTTACTAGAAGGAAATCTCAGTTAGGCGGTCAAGGAAGTTATCTGAAATGACACATGACATCAATGTGAAAGTCTGAGGGTTGTTACATTGCAGATTTTAGTGTCCTATTTGGTTGTGGAGAAATAAAAATAAAAAATATAAGCAAAACTGTCCTGACTTCCACCCGTGTTGGAGATGAGCACATCTTTCTGTCTTATGTAGAGTGACAGAAAACAGTGCAGATTGTGTGCAATCATTTCCTGTGCACTGAGAACTGTACATTGCTTAAGCTAGACCTCAGAGGTGCTCAAGCTGGGGCTGAGCATAAGACGTAGTGCAGTACAGCATGTGAAGTGCTTGTCAGCAGTTAAGTGACAGTTGCTTGGTGCCATCAAGACAGGTCATGAGAGTGTACAGTTATATATATGCATAGCATCATGTAAAGGAACCTTTCTGATGACGCTTCAAGTATGTTTCTGCAATGTAGTCCAGTATCATAAAACGGATCTATATTTATTTACACGGTGCAGGGCTTCATAGAGAGAGGAGCTTAGATCCAAAAGCAGAATAATTCCATGCAAGCTGATGAAGCTGTATGGCTTCCAACCCCAGAGTTTGTTTTTTGGTGCTTGCTTCAGGTCTCTGCTCGGCATCATACTGTACGATAACAGCTTGCTCTTGACAATCTAGGAAAGTTAGAGGGCAAGGAAGAAGAGGGCTTGAGAAGTTATGTATTCAACTCAGTGCTCACCTTTATTTATGGATCTAGTCAAGTGAATAGATTTTTGCCTGACATGATACGTATTGTCCCAAAGCACTCACAAATTTGAAAATCACTCAATATTTCTTCAGGTGATAGAAAATGTAAAGGCTGATTGCTACCTTTGTTTTGACAGTACTTCCTCTACTGCTAAAAATAAAGATGCTTTCTCTTCTGCAATAAACTTTTTTAGCAGCCAGCAACAAAAAGAAGAAGGTCCAGCAATATTATTCCCTCTTAGGCTGCCTCTCTATTACCCACTGATCTGGTCCATTTTCCACTGCTGTAATCAATTATAGCTTAAGTCTTGTCCAGAAAAACCATTGCATGAATGTGATTGATTTAAAGTAATTTATTGCGACCTGGTGTCCTCGTGGCAATCCCTTTTTTTGGGACTCCGACAAAATTAGGGAAATAATAGCTTATCCAGAGAATCAAATTTCTATTTTACAAGAACTAAAGGCCTAGTTTGATGTGAGCATTCCCATTTCCATGTGAACTGAACTGTATTATAAATACATAGAGGGTAAAAATGTTTAAACATTCAGAACAAAACACTGAACAAAACTCTGAAGTTAATGTCCAGTCTATGTGACAGGAAATCATTATGAATTTATTTACATTTTGATTCACAAAGGGTGTGAAGGAAAAAAATGAACAGGAATAGTCAGAAATAGGAAACACACAGTTAACTGATATAGTTGATTTTAAGTATAGACAGAAATGCTGTATATCTGACTAGTTCTCTTTCCCTTAGGCACCCTACCATTCTTGATCTCAATGGGATTATTTCAAAGGTCATTCTTTAAAGGTAAAGATACATGCATATTTTTATAGGATATGGGCATAAAATAATAAGCTTTTAAACGAAAGAAATAGATTGTCTCTCTGGTCTAGAGTACAGACAGTTACTAAGCTCAACATAAATCCATACTGATTAAATGCCTTCATGCTTTCTTATATATATAAAATCTAAGAAGTTGAGGATTAAGTAGAGAACAACTCACAGGGTACATTACACCGTAACAATAACTTTCATAAGTATCCATCAAATTAACAAAAAGGTATGTTTCATTCATTAGCTCTCCAGGGTTAGCCAGAGATGGTTTACTACACCTAGAAGCAAGTGTGGCAACAACAATTTCCAATGGCAGTTTCCTGTGCAAAGGCCCACCATTTCTAAATCAATCAAAACAAATACAACTGACCTGCAGACTCTGCAGCTCATGAGTAGATAACTGTCTTGCTAGAGAATGATAAGAAAGAAACTTCGAATGATGTAAAATAGCAGCTCAAGAGTCACTTGCTTTCTAAACTTCACAAGAGTAGTTTTGTGAATTTTCCATTTCTTGCTATATCTAGCAAAGTTTTGTTGTTTAACATAAAAAATGTCAAAAGTAAAAAATTCAAACCTTAGTCTCATGTTTCAGCCCCATGGGGGAAGCTGTGCACCACATGCCACTCCATCTCCTGGTGGGATGGGGAGGAGAAATGGACAAAAGCAACTGCAGGTTAGTATAAGGACAGTTTGTTGGGACAGCACAGAGAGAGTGGAACAACAAGAAGATTTATGACAGAATACACAAAAGGCAGTAACACAAGGAACCTGACACTCAGACTATGCCAGTGCCAACATGGACCCACCCCCACCGGGCCAGCCCCCTTTTATAAGGAGCATGATTGTATGGAGCAACAAGGTATGGGAAACACCCATGGTCTGCTCAGTTCACCTGTGCTGTTTCCTTGTGAAAATTAACTCTGACCTAGCTAAAACCAGGACAGTCTGCTAAATGTTTCAGACGTTTTGTTGATCAAAAGAACAGAACAGTTCAAACTATTTCAAACAGTATTTCAAACAATTGAAGGGGTTTTTTTTTTCTTTGTTGATTTTTTGTTTGTTTTTTAATTTTAAATTTTCTGAGATTTTGATTTCCTTGTAACGTAGATGAGGAACATGGCTAGGATAACACTAGGTAGGCTTTCAAAGTCTATGTGAGATAGTTTAACACTTCTAACAATCAATCTAACAAGCAATCTCTTACAGTATGGTGACAGAAAGTAATAAGAAACACATTAGCATTTCTTAACCTTGATATAGACTTCACTCTGTATTAGAACATTCTTACACTTCTCAACAACTTATTTAAGTGACAGCTTTCCGTGTTTATGTAAAAATTCCGTCTTTTGAATAAGCCAATGGATGTCAATATGACCAGTTGAGTAGGTAACTGGTCATATTAATGTGTAAATGTAATAAGCAAAATTATATAATTTTACATATTGTGGGGAATATTGGAGTAATTGTTTTGTAAACCTCTTCAGTAGTTGCCGTTCTTAAAACTGTCACAAGTGTCAAAGTCATGTTTTCAGAAATTTTAAAACTTTGAGGAAAGACTAGAAAAACTTTCTTAAGAATTCACAGCAGTAGAAGTCTCTTTAATGGACTAGAGCTCTGCAGGAAAATCATGGAAACATCCAAATAATCTTCCAAGTGCTATGATAGGAGGATAAATTACTGCAGGCATATTACATCACACTTTATGGAAAGAACTTCCCACAGTTAGTCTCATGTTAAGTAAAGAAAAATTTTCCATTGAAGCTCCATTGAGGTTTCCATTAAATAAGGGGTTTCTCATCAGGCAGCGATTCAGTCCTGCTGCTAAAAGCACCCATACAAGTTCCTCTACAGTAACATGAAAACTTATATAATAGATCAACTGTAAAACATTTTACCTTATGAATATTTGAAGCAGTGTCACTACTTCTTAAAATTTTCTAGTGTGGCAAAAGGAAGAGAGAACACAAAGTTCTGAAATTATATTTTCAGGATTTTTTTTCATAGCTTACTGCATCTCCCTGAAGTCTTTAAAATTTTACGGAAGAGAATTCCTATCAATCCAAGGAGTGCACACTATTCTGCTCCTCTCCTCTCCTCTCCTCTCCTCTCCTCTCCTCTCCTCTCCTCTCCTCTCCTCTCCTCTCCTCTCCTCTCCTCTCCTCTCCTCTCCTCTCCTCTCCTCTCCTCTCCTCTCCTCTCCTCTCCTCTCCTCTCCTCTCCTCTCCTCTCCTCTCCTCTCCTCTCCTCTCCTCTCCTCTCCTCTCCTCTCCTCTCCTCTCCTTTCCCTCTCCCCTCTCCTCCTTCTCCCCTCTTTCTCTCTTTTTTTTCCCTTAAATTTGCAGTGTATTTACTTACATTAAATACATCAGATTTAATTGCTTTCTTCCCCATGGCTAAAGAAAACAAAATAAGCAGGTCTTGAAAACTGTAGAAAGCAAAAACCCAAACCAATTTAACAGATTAATAGATTACACTAATGAAGAATGTCCTAAAGCAGAAAGTTGGAAAAAAAAAATATATATACTGAGGCTTTGATGTCAAAGAGATGAAAAATATCATTGGAAAAACAGCCTACCCTCCAAACAGCTCACATAACTAACTGCTCCAGCTATCTAGATCAGGTTATATCACTATGAAACCTGCTCCGTCTGCCTAGAAATTCTGGTAAGAGATTCAGATTCAGCCTTTGTGCATGACGTGGAGCCTGCTCTTCATAGGGAGCATAGCACATGTAATTGTTCCCCACTAAATGAACAAATCTGAGGGGGGTGGGCTGTGCCCAATCTGGGCTTACATTAAGGAAAGCATGGCAGAGTTCAGGGGCATAAGATATTTTGCCAATATCGTGAGATATAATGGTGCAATTTTTAAATTATACATCAATTTAAAACCGGTATTATGCTGTGACAGTAACAAGACCATTGCAGAGAATGCATTTCAGAAAGTACAGCCAGTTAAGTGAAAATTTATGAGACAGCAATAACTGCTTCAACAGCAAAGCTGTACTTTTATGACTGTGCTTGAACTGTTCTGCTTAAATGCTAAGTGAGGCTGATTAGGGTAGATAAACAAAAATGAATGTGTCCAATACAACTGATCCGCAGCACAGTAAAACATTTTGGAGGGCAGAGTTATGACAGCATGAACATTGTTAAAACTGACAGGTAACTTTTCGGGAAGCTGATCTTCCCCAGCTATGACAAGGATGAATACAGTAGCAGCACTTATTTTATCCCAGCCTTCTGACTGTATTGCTTTCCTTACTACTCAAAAGGAAACATGAGTTGCTTTGATCTTTTGGTATATTCCAGTAGACTGTTGCAGTTGTTTTCCTGTTTAAAATGGGTCTGTGCAAACTGCAAACCATCTATGCTGCATAAAAAATCCAGAGGGGTTAGAAACATGAGCACACCTGCAGGGCTAGGATCTCAATGACATCATGGAGACTTGGGATGGCTCCTATGACTGCAGTGTTGGGATTAAACGATACAGGCTCTTTAGGAAGGACAGGCAGGGGAGACAAAGAGGGGAGGTTGCCCTCTATGTTAGTGACCAGCTGGAGTGCATGGAACTCTACCTGAGGATGTATGAGGAGCCTACAAAGGGCTTACTGCTCAGGGTTAAAGGGAGGGCACAGACAGGAGACACTACAGAGTGGGGGACCACCCAACCAAGAAGGCTGAGCTGATGAGGCCCTCTATAGACAGTGAAGAGCAGCCTCGTGTTCATAAACCTAGGTCCTCATTGGGACTTAAATCCTCCCAGTATCTGATGGAGGGCCAACACAGCACAGGCATAAGCAATCCAGGAGGTTCCTCGAATACAACTTCCTTATCCACATGACAGAGAAGCCAATGAGGAGAGATGCCATGCTGGAGCTTGTTTTCATCAACAAGAATAGGCTGGTGGGGAATTTGAAGCTCAAGGGAAGCTTTGGCTGCTGTGACCATGAAACTGGAATTCAAAATCCTTGGGGCAGTGAGAAGGGAAAACAGGCAATGTCAGTGCACTATATTTCAGAACAACAGACTTAGCCTCTTCGAGGCCCTGCTTGGGACTACCATGGTACAAAGTATTGGAGGGAAAAGGGGCCCAAGGTAGCTGGGTAGCAAATATCACCTCCCCCAAGCTCAGGATTGGCACATCCTAATGAAAAGTCAGAGAAAAATGCCTTCCAATACCCAAAGGGGGTCTGAAGGGAAGATGAAGAGGGACTGTTTACAAGGGTAGATAGAGACAGGACAAAAGGTAATGACATCAAGTTAAAGGTGGTTAGGTTTAGATTAGATATGAGAAAGAAATTCTTTACTTGTCAGGGTGATGAGACACTGGAACAGGGTGCCCATAGAAGTTGTGGATGCTCCATCCCTGGAAGTGTTCAAGGCCATGATGGGACTTTGGGCAACCTGGTCTAATGGAGAGATGTCCCTGCCCATGGCATTGGTTGTTGGAACTAGGAAATCTTATGGTGCCTTCCAACCCAAACCATTCTATGATTTTGTGCGTGACATAAAATATTAGTGCTGATAGTGTTTTGTAATCTTCATCTGGTAACTGTTTTCCACATTTAACCAACATTGCCTTGGGTTTTCAGGAATAAGTTTTTCTCCCTGGTCTCTTATCTAAACGTCAGATACATATTGAAATGAGGGTGGAAGTTTTAGTGGATTGCTAGAACTGAGATTGATGATGGACTCTAATATCCTCTTTTTAGAATCTTTTTAGCCCACACCTTTTCCTAAAATTTTAAGTGCAAGTGTTCCTCATGACATTAAATAAAGTCAAACCTTGAGAATTAAAAATGACAAAATCTTGCAATACTTCTTAGTGCACAATCTTTGTTCTCTGACACCTGTGCAGAACACCCCATGAGGAAGGCATGTAGGCTTTTTTTTCCTGTTTGCATAGCTCCTGATCCTCCAGGTTTAGGACTGAAATCTTCAGTCTCCAATTAGCTATTAGGAGCCAGAAAAGCAAAATTACTTCAGGAGGTTTACCTGGTTTTTATTTATAATGAGTGAGATTTAATTTAAAATTGTGGACTTCAGAAAACATGTATAGGCTTTACTCCTTGGTTAACCCATTGTTTTGAAAGACATGGATGATGTAATGGCTCAGCTCCTCCATCTCCAGGGTAGACAGCTGCCTGAATACAAGCCAGCAATGTGCCAAGATGACCAAGAAGGCCAACAGCATCCTGATGTTCATCAGAAATAGTGTGAGCAGAACTAGAGATATGATTGCCCCTGTACTTAGCACTGTTGAAGGTGTGCTGTGTTCATTTCTAGGATGCTCACTACAAGAAAGACTGAGGTGCTAGAGTGCATATAAAGCTGGTGAACGGTCTGGAGAACAAGTCTTATGAGGAGTGGCTGAAGAAACTGGGATTGTGTAGTCTGGAGAAAAGGAGTTGGGGGGGGGAGGGGGTGGCTGGCGGTGTGTGCTCACTACTACTACTTGAAAGGAGTTTACGAAGGTGAATGTCAGTCTCTTCTCTGAAGTAGCAATGGATATAGGAAATTGCCTCAAGTTGTGCCAGGGGAGTTTTAGACTGGATATTAGATATTTGTGGACTTGGCAGTGCTGGGTTAATGTTTGTACAAAATAATCTTAAGGGTCTTTTCCAACCTAAATGATTCTATGATTCCAAGCCTAGTGCATTGCTAAAGGAAGCCCTCTGACCTGACTGTGGCCAGACTTCACCAGAGAGCACACAAATCATGTGTAGTGTTTGGCCTTTCCCAGCTCATGTGCACTTATAAAAAGCCATAAAGCTGATTGAGAATATTTTTCACTCAAGAATATAATGATGGCAAAGTTTTCACAGAATGTTTATGTCATTCATTCTTCTCTCTTCAATGTTTTGTTAACACTGCCAACTTGACCCTGCAACCCTTGCTTACTCAAAACTCCCACTAGCTTTAATCAAAGACAGTGGTGACAAGAAGATGGGGCTGTACTGTAGTAAAATCTGTTCACTTCTACCATTTTGAAACATCCTTGAAGAATATCCATCTCACTTGAACTTGAAAAAGCAGTATCTGATAAATGGCAAGGACTTCACTATGATTTTTTTTTCTGTCCAAGGTAAAGAAAGACATGTGATATGCCCACTATTATTTTAATACTCTGCCTTAGGAAATCTTCAGCTTTTTCAAGAGGCCCTTGGCATATACATTTTATACATCACAAGACGAACAAATACAAACCCAAACATTTAGTGGAATGGTAACATTTGCCATGGTTATTAATAGTAAATATCCAAAGTATAATTATTGTCAGTTTTTAGTTCAGACCACTATGTGACACTGAATTTAAGTTTACTAAGGTTTCTAAGTGCTTTCTAAATAATCTTAAAACTGTTTTTATCAGAAGATTACCAAGAAAGAATAATAAAAAAAAGCTGACTGAAGAAAAATAAACCAGCCTCAAAATCTGCCAAAGAAAAGGTGTCTGCATCGAAAAAAAAAAAAAAGAGCTCAATTTTACTTTGACAAAATCAACTGAGGCTTACAAGAATTCTTGTACTTTTAACTAAAATGGGTCTTTAGAAGAGACTCACAGTCACCAGTCCAGTAATTAAATGCAGAAAGACACAAAACCTGTCAGTGTAGTAAGTTCTGATGTTTCACCACTTGTCTTTGTAAGGCTGGAATAACATCAATAGACCTTCCCACAAAAGTGAGGATAACTATCTTGACTCTTCAGTGCTTTGAAAATGTAAATATAAGTCAGTAAACTAGGAAAGAAAATATGATTTTGCTCCACTGCCCAGGGAATTACTCCTTCCCCCTGAAAACCCTACAATCTGAAATGCAAGATAGGTCCTTTTTACTAGACAGTTATACATGCATTAACTATCTACTAGGCATATTGAGGGATTACTTTTGGGAAGCTGTGAAGATGATGTATTCCACAAATATTATCCTTCTCTTTTTCTATGTGGCTGAAGGCAGAGCTGTTTTACATGTTAAGAATCATTATTTCTTCTGTAGTCAAATTTCATATTGCCCAGAACACAATCAAGATTGACATCTTACAGACTGAAAGAGTAATCAGAAATCTCTTGGGGACATAAATTGAAAGTTATGAAGAAAAATAGGTACGGTAGATCCTACACATGAACAGACTAAAGAAATAATCAGATGTATAAGTTCTCAGGGAAAGAAGAAAAAGAAAAATAAAGCTTTCTGAAATGGATCTAAAGTCCAAGGTTAGTAAAAATTCAACTGTGAAACTATGTGCCTTGGGAATGAGATTTCTGATGGTACCTGTTCTTTCCCTTAAATATATTTAAAATTCAAACTAGACTTTTTATTCCAATAAATGGGTTTAATTTTTTTTTTTTATGGTTTCTGTACTGCCATCTTCCTTTTCCAATCTCAAGAAATTCCCTTTTATACACAATAAAAATAATCCTGTTCAAGCAGAAATCATAAGGACTGGTATTATCAAATGTGTCAAACAAACAAACCTGTTTGGCTTTTTTCTCACAGCATATTCTACCTAGCTTCTCCAGAATTTCTTGCACACTACTGGGATGTTGATTCTTTCTTACACTATTGCAATTCAGACCATTTACTGCCAATTTAACAATTTTATTTTTAAGAAGTACCCTTGATTTTGCTGACATTATGTTCCTGGGTTTGGGCAAGCTCTTTGTAAAGTCATAAATAAATGGCCAACCAATTTGGTATCCACAGTGAAAACCCAAAACAAAACCTTTCTGTTTTGCTACAGAAATACTCTACAGAGGTACACAGCTGGTGTCTCATGATTGCTCATTCTTAGAGCATTCATGAATGTCTTTGTGGCTTTATGTTTTCTGTTTTTCTTTTTAAACAAAATATGGTTTAAAGTAAAACCAACATATTTTTATGTCTAGCATAGCTGCAAACAACTTGTGATGAGGACTCGTACAGCAATAACAAATACTGAATAATGTCCTTGAATTTAAACATGAATATAGAAGTAAATTTTATTTATCTCATTCCTGTAAGGTAGATATTTAAACTTCTACAGAAAGTGCATGTTTGAAGATTTTAAAATAATAAAAATAATAATAATAAAGAAAATTGAACCACACAGGGTTTCATTTGTCTATAGCTGCTTTTGCTATAGTTGCCACGGGCCAATTCAGAAGAAGCTCCTTTCCAGAGATGCACTAAATAATGCGCAAAGTGTTCTGAGAGGAAAGGTGCTATATAAATTTTAAAAGCATTATGAAGGATTAATGCCACACTCCTCTTTAAAAGCCAAATGCTGTTACCACTCATCACTTGGCACATGTAATTCAAATTAACCCAGCTTTTAGCTTTTCATGTTACTTCTGGTCTGTTGTTGGAAAATCCGCACTGCAGTTCCTGAAAGCTGAATGTTGAAACACTGTAAATAACTGTATTTAAGTATTTAATTCCCCTACCTTAAACCAGGGTCAGCTGCACCTAAAAAATTCCTGACAGACAGTGCTACACAACCTCTTCACAAAGGTATCGTATGATGGAGAATTCACAGTCTCTGCAGACAAGGCTTCTATTTCCTATTATGTAAACTCAACTGTATAAAGCTATTATTTGTGTTCCTAATGAAGTCTGTTAAGTAGCCACAAATACTAAGCGGAGAATTTGTATGATGCTATATTACTTTCTCTAGTTTGCTGCCTGAAAGTGTTCATCAAATGAATTAAATAATCTGGGGTCCTGTCTTTTAAATTAAAATCCATTTTAATGGTTATTAGTCTCCTGTACAAAATAATAAGCTCTGGACACCTTTCTTTGCCATTTTTTTGTCAAAGGTGAAGACTGCATTTTTTTTCCTTGTTGAAACAAGGGGTAAAATTTGTTGGTTTACAGAGTTACCACACCCGAAAGAAATACACTATTCTCACATTACCTTAAATCACACCTTAAATCCTCAAAGGCTTTAGAAAGGGTGGGAGATGGGGACAGCGGAAGAGTCTGTGCATCTTTTGCTGGATGCCTGAAGATCTTTAGAAAGATTTACAAGCTTCAGATGATACTTTATGGACAAATAATTTTTTGCCTAGAATAATGATTTCTTAGACAGCATTTTTTAGTTAACTCTAGAGAATCATCTCCCTTCTAGTTATTTTCACATATCAATAAATCTTTTTATGTCCCATTTAAGTTAGTCCATAGCACTTTGAAATTAAAGGGCATTTAAGTTATTCCATTGCAGGGTTGTTTGTTTTTTTTTTTAATCTCAGTTTAGTTTAAGCTTTTCTTTTGCCAGTGGATGAAACTACTGAATTAAAAGATCCAAATTGGGAAGGTTACATTGCCTTTAATCAGTTAGGCTAAAAAAAAAAAATTCTAAAATTGAGATACTACTTCTATGAGAGAAAGTAAACCTTAAAAAGGAAAAATAATGATCTGGGTGGCAACACTGAAGTTATCTAATTTTATGTTGTAGATGGTCAGCTTATGAAGATAAATGTAGACATGATAAAGCAGGAAAAAAAGATAATTCTGGCAGCAGTGCTTTGATTCCCTAATAATTTCATCTTGAGAGATCATTAAGGACAATGCTAAATTATGTTGATCATGGTTAATTGGTGGTTTTAATTCACAGAGTAAAGTATATAGCACATATATGTGTGTTCATGAATAAAAATACTCAGTTATGTTATTACAAATTATGCTATTATAGAAGTAGCTAAAATTTAAACATTTGCAAATAGAGCGTTAATAGAGAGAAATCAGACAGGAAATCCCTGTATCAGAACCAAGTACTCTCTGACCAGGTTTTTTCAGATATTCCATGATTGGAGGGTAGTAATGTTTAATATCAAACTTACTTGTTTGAAGACAGTAGATGTTACACGAGATTTCCAGTTTAGAAGTGATACAAAATACACTGAAAACATAATGCATATATAAATTACATTTAGCAAAAAATAGCAATTGCAGCAGACGTTTCAATCACAATACCAATGCGGTCCTCATTACCAGTCTTCATAATATTCTCACCACCATGATGCTCGGTGTCCCAGTTGCTGGGAAGGAAAACATGAGTTGAAGTCAGCTCATGCCCATTTTTGTCTTTGAAATACTTACTTTTGTTAGGGTTTTTTTAGGTTTTATACTCTGTGTTGGGCTGAGCCACATGTTTACTTCTCTGGTGCTGATCTGGGTAGCTCAGGGAGACATTCACAGTCCTTTAATGAACGCAGGGGGAAACACTCACACCACCACTTGATCCACTGAACTGTTGATAGCTGTTTACCTAAAACTGAGGCCTCTTTCTGGATTCCTGTGTTGAGATACAGTCAACTTCTGTGCAACAGCTGTGGTCAGTCACACTCTGCATTATTCCCTGAATTTTGTGGGCAAATGCTCCTCGCCAATCTCCTCCGAGTCTTCTTCCATTGAAGGGATTTATTGCTAAGTGACATGTTGACCTAAAAAAATCCTATTTGCTAATAATATTTTGACTCTGCAAACCAAACATTCCAATTCTTTCAACATGTATTTTTGCTTCTGAACTTACTAGGAATAATTTGATCAACTGATTCAGGGTAAAAATTAGAAAGGCTCGAGGAGAGAGGATTGACACCACACAAACTGCCGTGTCATGTTTTCCTTGAAAACTTATTTACATGATGAGCTGTTCTAGAACTTTATTTTATCTATTAGCTCCAGAAAAGATTTTTTTTTACCCACTACTGTCTACATAACAATCACAAGACCTATATCCATAGTTTTTCATGTACTTTTTGTGAAAAAGTTTGGATAAGAAAGCTCTTTAAAAGCTGTGGGACACATCTTGCTTTCTCTGAGTAGTAACTTATTCAATAGAAATATCAGTACTACAGTTAAAACTACATTGAACATTCACAAAGGGTGGGGTTTACTCTTCTACAGAAAGACAGTATCAGAACTAATGTGCTAATGCAAGCCTGGTTAATTCCAAGGCTCTGAGGATAATGTCTGGAGGACTGTTTCAGAATATCAAAGGTCAACCCAATCTATTATTCCCTTTATGAAAAAGAAGTTTCCGTCTCTCATTCCCCACCCACATATTTTTCAAACAGTGTTTTGTCTTTTTGCTCCTTAGCTTACTTCATATAATAATCCCATAAATCCTAACAGTCAGAAACTTATGCTGATGTTTCAGTTTTGAAACTGGATCTTTCATGTCCAGGACATGGACAAATAACTTGTTGCATTATTTATATAATCCAATACTGTCCTAAATACATGTGTGCATTAGCACAGGTGCATAAAACTTGTTTAAGTATGGATTAGAAGCACATGGGGAGTGAAAAACTTGCAGTGTCATTTCTAAAAAATTAGGTAGTGCCAGAACTGACGTATGCTTAAATATCTTTCTAGCTGACACTGCCCTTATTTACCCTTGCAGCCCTTATTTACCCTTGCACCTGATGAACATCCAGCCAAGGTATGAATATGTTTTGTCCAGATATAATTAAAACATATTTAAAGTATTTAACACACACACACACACACACACACACCCACACACACACAGAACCCTTTATTTTTTTTATGCCCACGGTTCAGCAGTTCCTCTGGCTGCATGCATCTTACTCCAACCCCCAGAGTCATGTCACTGTGTCAGATCTGAGACAAAGAAAGTGAGAAGCATATCTAAATACATGGATGTCAAGGGAGTGATTTACCTAGCAACAGTAACTATGTGGAAGTTTTTCAGAAATATCTCCCTGTGTGTGTGATGGTATCTTAATGGCTTGGATATTAGAGGACTGACGAAATGGCTGGGGAGGATTCTAGCCAGGCAAAGCACCAGACAACATGTAATGCACATACATTCTGGGAAATATAATACCATCAGTGCTCAAGGGAATGTATGCACATTCTATCTATTAATACTGTAAGGATTTTTGCTCATAAATCCATAGGTAGAAAAAACATTATTTTGTCCTGTGCTACAATAGGTATAACAAATATGTGAACAGAGGAAACATGTTAGGATAAATGTTTCTGAGTTGCAATAACCATAATTTTTAAAAAGCAAACCACAACATAAAGAATTATCTGAAGTGTTACAACAATAACCCTGAGACAAAGGAGAGGCAAACAGCTGAGATGGCACTGTGATATGTAACTACCTACTGCTGTGTCAGTAATGGGTACTGCCGACAGATGACCCAGGGGATCAAACCCCAAAGTACACAGTGAACAGATTTGTCTAAGGCAACTACATTTGATAGATCTTACTGAAAGAAAACTCTGTTCACATCGAGTCAGTATAGTCACAGGTGAACACAGGTTAAAATAATGTAAATCCAGAATAATCCAACAGAGACTTAATCCAATTCACTGTACATAAGCATCTACAGTATTTGAATTCAATTTATGACCTAAACCAGAATCTCCAGGTGAGATCATAGCTCTGCAAAAAACATACATTCTTCATTCTAACCTATTACCCCTTCTTCTTGCAGACATTTGTCCTCCATTCCTGTAAATAAATTCAGTGTCTGTCAAAAAGGTATTGTAACCTGAGTCATCAGACCTTTGACGTATATACCCTGTAGTAGGGCCCCAATGAAGACTAGAAAGTTTGAACTCAGAAAAATCTGGTTTTATTAGAGAAAACTAATGAACATTTTAAATAGAGAAAGCTCTGAACAGAAATACAGGAAAGTTTACAGCTAATCCTGTCCACAATGTTTTTGCTTCCAGGTGTGGTTTTAGACAACTTAACCATTTTTGAAACTATAGCAAATTCACCTTCTTCCTGATTAGTCCTTCAGTAATCTCTGAGGACTATCAGGCTACTTGGTGCTCCTCTGAAGTGGATCCTCCTTCCCCTTCTGCACGCTGAAGGTCCTAAAGCCTTTGCTTACAAAGAGCAAATTCAATTGCTCTCCAAGGACTGTCCCTGTCCTTGAGGAACCTCTGTCTGACCCAGTCTACCAGAAACTCGTGCTTAAGAACAAACAACACAAACCATAAAGTTCATCACATGAGTGATCATTGCAGTATTTTCTTTGCTTCTTCTTCTAAGATATCATTTCTTTGTCTCAATATTTTTTTCTGTCTTCTCCCCTTCTATAGCTCTGAGTTAATCTTCAACCAGGATTCTCAAAACCATTTCTATGTCTCTGTTTTTTCCCACACTGTATTTCTTCAACTTTTAGTCTTTTGCACAGTTTCAATTCCTTTCTACCCTAACAATGATTCTAAATACATATCTTTTCACTTACCAAGTTTTCATACCTGAAAAGGTATTGCCAATGCAGTTCCTCTACCTCACAGTTTCTTCTTTCAGACTGTCTAATCCCTTCTTTCGCATTCAGCTCATCTTCCCACATCAGCAGTAACTTATTCTTTCTTTTCAAACTCTTCTACTGATTCTGTTCAATTCTTGCTGAAGAAACATTTGAAACAATGTGTTTTAAAATACTCCAGGTTTTTTGCTTTCCAGACAATTAGAAAATTTTAAAATTCTCTTTTAGAAACTGCAGCTAAGGTGCTGTGACTTCTCTCCTTGTTCCTGCCCAAACATTTGGCTTATTGAGTTCCAGTACATACGTGGGTAGTTCTAGCCACATACTTGCTACCATCATTGGTAAGAAGCAATAAGTGGGCATAAATGAGGTCCATGTTACATGCTGAGAGATGTGTCATTTAATAGTCTCGATGTTGTCTAGCCTTAGTATTCCCTAGCTG
The DNA here is from genome assembly GCA_022605575.1 of Laterallus jamaicensis coturniculus. NCBI lineage: Eukaryota > Metazoa > Chordata > Aves > Gruiformes > Rallidae > Laterallus > Laterallus jamaicensis. The sequence continues at coordinate 1,124,332 of JAKCOX010000120.1, forward strand.
TACTCTCTCTTTTCTTTTCCTGCTATAATAATCTGCAGAAAAATATTTAGGTACATGGCTCTCACCCTGTAGCATGCAAACCATGTGCACCCACTCTCTTTGCTTGGATAGTTCATCTCATTTGACCAGTTTGATATGGTTGTCATGCTTGTATCTGAATAACACCTCCTCCTCTTCTGTTTCTCACACTTTGCTAATTAAAGCTTGGCTTTTCTCTATATCTAAACCAAGAAAATGACAGATAATCTTCACTGTTGTTCCTTTAAATGACAAGTGCCTTGACTGAAGGTCAAGAAGGTCCCAGTATGTTCTAGAAAAAAGGGTAGAAACAAAAAGTCCATGATAAAAATTTCAGAAGTGTACCACTTTTAGAATTAGCTAATATTATTTCCCCTGCTAGCGAAGGAGTCACCTGTTAGGAAATACTGATTTTTTTGGAAAGTAGACATATGTAATGCCCTCTATCCTTACAGTGAGGAAGGCAGAAGGAGAGGCAGCCACTGCTCCTGTGAACTTGATTCTTCCACTGTTTAGACAAGATTTTTGTCAGAATAGAGAATTAACATGGTAGGAGGTTGGAACTAGATGATTATTAAGGTCTCTTCCAACCCAAATCATTCCATGATTCTTAGAGTTTTGCAAAGGCTAATTGGAAAACAATTTGCACAATACAGTTTCTTGGGCTACAGTTTAGAGACCACGAATAAGGGCATTCTGTATTCTCTGCAGACCTCCTTATAATGGTAAAAACATTACTTGAAAAAATACTTGCAAAAGTTCTTTAAAAAATTACTGAGCTATAACTCTTCAAATATGTGTTTTCTTCATTATCACTGTATGCTAGCTGTGTGTTTAATTTCTAGTTTTTTGTCAGATACTGGAAAGAACTGTAGACTGTTATATTCCCTTTCTGTACCCATCATTCAATTTATAATAAAAATTCGAGTGCAAATCAAAAAATACAATCTGTTACAGAAATTTGTTGTGGCAGACTTAAACTGTATGAACTTTTACTGCATTTGTAAAACTTTTAAATTTACATAATTAATTTCCAGTAAAGCAACTTGTTTCCAGGGTACAGTAAGTGTAATGTGTATCCATCAATACTGTAAAGGAGATGTCTACAAAAGTATCTGGGCAAAGAATGAATCATAGCCTCTTATAAAGAGGACATTTGTTAAACTGGAAGAGCATTTATGACACAAATTGGTGGCATTGCCAAAAGTCACTTTTCATGATTGGTTGCCAATTTTAAATAAGAATTTGTGTTATTTAGTAGGCTTTGTTGGTAACCTTTAGTAGTTTTAATTTTCAATTAAAAATATTTTGATTCCTTGACTAAAATGAGGCCTACATGTGTTTTCTATAAAATATGTTACACAAAAAAAAAAAAGCTTATCTTTTCAAAGTATGTTACAGATATGGTCCCTGGCAGAAATCTACTTCATATTCCCAGGTTAAAAACCACAAAACCAAGTAGAAGGGATCTGCCCACTACAGCACATTAAAATCTCTGCTCTCTAAGATTTAATTGCTGCAGTAGGCATCAGCTATGACTTCGGCTTTAGTAATTGATACAGTTTGAAAGTTACACCCTCCTGTGAAAGGAACTGTGGTAAGGAAATTTTTCTTACAGTGGCTTACTGTGTTGTAATGTAATATAAGCAACAACATAATTCTTTTATATAAGTGTTTGTCCTTTTTATTAACATGATTTGGTAGGCTTTTATCCATTACTTATGAGAATGAAGTTTAGTGTTACACATACAAAAAGAGCTGAATGGAGACATTTGACCTCATTCTTACATGGACTGGTAAACCTAATTACAAGAATTTCTCTTTTACCGGGGTGCATGCATTCATCTGTGGGGCTTACAATTCTCCAGGAGTGCTATTTTATTAAAGCTTTCATATAGTCAACCTCATTACAGAACATTCTTTTAACATTCCAATACTTTGGATGATACTTGCAGGTATTATTCTGGAAATTCATCTAATTGTCTGTGGATATAACTTCATGAAACTATGACAATTACTTAATTGGAACCTTTTTTTTTTTTCCCAATGTGATGTGCCATTTAAATTATTTCACTGAATTAAATTGTGAATAACTGGGGATTGGGAAGGATAGCTTCTGTACTTCCATTTTCATATTTCTGAATGAGAAATAATAATGTTCATACCTGCATGAAATGTATTGCACAGTGTGTGAAAGTGACAGATACATTTTTCTGTCTTCCCTAATGGATTATGAAGTAATTGACTTTTTGCCAGAATATTTCCTCATTACTCGTCCAGCTCAGAAAAAACCCTAATCATCCACTCAGTGGCTCTGCATCAGTTGTCAATAGAGCAACCATCAACTAAACTGAGTTTGTGGCATGGAAGTTAAAGTTCTATGAAGTCTACAAAACACTAAGTAGCTAAAAAGTCCACAGTTTCAGTGAAATGAAAGGAAAAGGCACATTCTCCTTGATAGTACAGGACTGGCATCCCTTGTGTTTCAGTCATGTGATGACAGTTTCAGTGCAAAGGGTTAGTAAGACTGACAGTGCAGCAGCAAAAAGCCTTTGAAATTGGCACAGCCAACTATTGGAGGACTGGTCTTGGAGCATGACTTGGATAAACGCAGTTGAAGAATTAAAAAACAAAACAAAACAAAACAAAAATCACTTTGTTTATCAACTCATAATTTCCAGTCTGTCCTGTTGCAAATGTCATGAAACCAAAACTATGAAAGGTTGCTTCCTGTAAGCTGCTCAGGCATTGCAGCTGCTCTGGCTGTTAACAAGAAAGTGTTTCTCTCAAAATATGCTCCCATGGTTTGTTGTAATACTTGGGAAGGATAAAAAGAGACAAAAATAATTTCTAGAATACAAAATAAAAATCTAATTGAGAAAAGTATAAAAATAGAGGGCTTTAGCTGCAAAGCAAGAAAACAATGTTTCAAATAAGAGACAGTGCTGGCTAGCGCAGGCAGCTATAGAAAACACACAGAACTGATTCTTCTAAAGTGTCATGTTTTTCCAAAAATTTCTGACATCTAAAGCCAAAACAAAGTAGGAAAGTCTCGACCTTCAAGAGGTGCTCAGTACCTAGAATGATTATGGTTAGTGTGGTCAGAAGAGAAACCAATACCTTAAATTAGATGTTCATGTGGTATTAGAGTACAAATAACTCAGATGACTTCTTGTGTATGTTGCCATTCTGGCAATTATCACCTGCAATGATGACTGTCAAAACCTGCAAAACAATTTGATAATGAAAGCAAAGCAAACAAACAAAAAAGGAAATTTCACTCATACTTTCTGTTTAAATAATCACTATGCTGATTTATTTATTTATTTTAAGTTAAAGAAAAGCATCTTGAAGCATTTTGAGAACCTTCATATCTTCTTCTATGGCCATTTACTAAGTGAGGTACAAATTTAAGTTACTTTGCATTCACATGGAGCCCTTTAAATTATGCCATTAAGACACTATGCCTTTGCAGTGTGTTAATCAATTTACTAAAAGATTCTTTTCTACATTCTGCAGAAAGTTTGTAGAAGTTGGCAGCTTCTGCTGTGTCTTCAGGGAAGTGCCAGAGTACAGGCCAATATCAAGACTCTACCTTAAGCTATGACCAGCATCAATCTTCATGCAATTTGACTAGTGAGGAATGTTCTTAAAAATAATCTTTAATGGTTTAGTGGTTGAACTACAGTTTGCTATAACATTTCTTGGAAATATATAATAGGAATAATGGACTGTCATTGAGATCAAGTTATGCCACAGCTATCACGTTCACATAAGAGCTAGCAGTTACGAATTCGGGCTGTAGTTCCTACTTGTAGTCACTACTTCAAAGAATATGAAGAATTTGAATTTCTTTAGTATTATAATCTGTTTTGATCTGATGAGATTCCTATCACTGGAGAAAGGACTAAGTGACTTACTATACTTCAGTATTACTTTGTTGGTATTGGCAATAGAAGGATCTTCAAAACGTTTCTTTGGACTGTGGTACATTCAGGCACCTGAAGCGAAGCAGAGATATGAGTTGGTGTTTGATCTTTTATGAAAACCTGTGTTGTCTTTGTCTTCTGCTGTCTCGGTGACAGGAAGATGTCTGAGGTCCAGTTCATATACAGAGCACTTGGTTATTAAGAGGAAGAAAAGTATTATCTATTCACATGGGTTACATGATGAATGTGTGCATTTTTTTTCAACTACCTCACTTTTTCCTGGCAACAGTCCATATTGCACCTGTGTGCTCTAATCTTAAAGTCCATCTCTTTTTCAATCACCAAAAGGCTGTCACTCTACTGGCTGTTTCTGGGAAATAGGCTTTCATCTTCATGGTCCCAAAAGAAAATGATTTACCAGAAAATCTTTCAGTGATATTACAAGATCTGGTCATCTTAAGATCATACATATATCTTATATTACACTGACATTGCGGCTCTACCATGAGCCACAAAGTTGCAGTACTCACAGCAAATGTAGTCCATATGAATAACTTTCTGAAAATTCACAGAAGGCATTAGCAAAGTGTTTTTCTCTTTGTTTTTCATCTGTTCTGGCTCATCAGGTCAATTCCTCATCTTTCTATCTCCACCTATGTAAAGCAGCATATTGATAATTTTGCTGATATATCAAGAGTGCTAAATTCTCATGTAGGGTCTTTCTCTCCATTTCGTTGACAAAGCAGATTGCACACAAACCGCCCCCCCCCCCCGCCCCAAACCCTTACAATATTAATTAGTGCACTGCAATGCAGCAAGATAATTTTTCCCTCTAAAAAAACCCAAAAACCGAAAAAAAGAAGAAAAAAACCCAAAAAAACCTGTGGCATATTGAAAAGCACGGACTCCGATTGTGGTGGATTGAAGAGAACTTTAAGAACAACTGAGTAAACTTTTATGCCCTCTCGATGGCTGACGCAGCAGCCTCGAGTCAGGTTTCAGTACTTTCCATTAATACTAGAACCACAACATTCCTATACAAAAGGTTGTCCCACCCCGCTGTGCAGGTGTCTTTCAGTCTGCACCTTCCTTAACATGACAAAGCACACCATGCCACCTTCCTGCTAAACGATGCACAACTTTATGTCTCTACAGGACCCTCTTTCCTGCTTTTTCCTCTTGCTTTTGCAGCTTCTCTCCAACAAGTATAACTGTTTCTTTTTCAGGGCCGTTCTCCATTTCCCACATAAAACAACTTGCTGAAGTTCTGTCGAAGTATCTCTTGCACACTGTTGTTATGAAACTACCAATACTTTTTAAAAACAAAAGCAGGGGGCATCACAAGCGTTCACTAAGTTCATGTCGTCTTGCATCTAAGGGTTTGTTTAAGCTTTTGTCTTCCAAAGCATTTAAAACAAACTACATTGAGCTATCAGTATTAGGGCTCCATCTGGACAATGCAAAGGTAGAGTTGCTATGGAGCCACAAATTTTTCCTTCTGGATACACCACAAAATTCTATTTCTCAAGCAGAAGAAAGATTTTTTGTCACATCTATCTTGAGAAGTTGTCCCCTTCTTGCTCCAGATTTTGTAACAACCATGGGGAATTTTTTTCGGGGTTTTTAGTTTGGGTTTTTTTAAGAAAAAACTCAAGGTATTATTATTGGATTCCCTGAACTAGATTGTCTTTTATGACCACATATGATGAATATGTGCTTATTTTCAAAGCAGGTGGATAAACAGTTTATGATATGTGTTCCATCTCTTTTTGCAGGTAGAGTCAGAGAGCAGAAGAAAGCAGCTACTGCAGAAGAGAAAGCCAGTAGCCGAGTGACAGCAGAGCAGGAGGGGCAGCACCTGCAGAGATAAAGGGCATACTCCCAAAGTACTGATGAAAAAAGAGCAGCTCCAGTGACTGGGTTCAGCTGACAGTTCAGATCACCAGGCTAGTCCATAGCCACAAGGCATGTCCAAGGTCAATATGGAAAGTCAAGTCCACAGGTCAGGAGCAGCGAGACATACGGGTGACCACAGGCAAAACTGTAAGATAGCTCTGGCAAATACAAAGCTAAGCATCCTGACTTAAAAACACCTCTTGTGCAAAGAGAAAGGCTTCTCACAGCCTTTTCTCTCCAAGGTCTTTTCTCAGCACTCCAACCCTGGGTACCACAGCTGTACTAGATCAGAGCTGGGCTTGAGTACAGTCAGCCAAACCCCAGCGGGGAAGAGGGGGAAACTAAGGCTTTGACACATAATTAATAATGTTAATTTTTGCAACTGTGTGCTATACCTGGTGTGAAAAGTTACCACTGGCTTTTATAAATTGAATAAATTAATAACAGCTCCACAGTATTTATCTGAAGACCTCAAAGCAATTTAGAACAATTAATGAATTAAGTCTTTTACCATCCCTTTGATGTATAGAATTAGTTTTATCTCCAGTATGCAGATGCAGAAGTTGGACACTGCAAAAGAAATCCTAAACTCAACAGCAGTTTGACCTCGATGAATGAGGCCAGTATTTCACCAGAGAAGTCAAATGAGTTTCGTAAGCTCACAAAAGGGGCTTCAAGTCCCTCTTTTTTTATATGGAAGGAATTCTTATGGCAGTTAATAGGCTTGCATTACATTTGTTGTTTTATTTTTAATTAAGAGCTCAGTTTACATTTGTAGAAAAAGCAAGGATAAAATAAAACAACCTCTTTACTGGTAGCTTACAATTTAATTCTAAAACTATACTTGCTTCTAACACACATCCTTTATAACACATAAACAAATATGTTTTTCATCTTCCTCCACTTGGTTGGACAGCAACCTCAGAATGCAGCAAGTACTATGTGTAAAAGAGTAACTTAACAATTTCTGCAGTCTTGAACAAAATGATGCCTTTTACACTTTTCCTATGCTTTCCCCACATTCCAATCTTTTTCTATAAATGAGACAAATACAATAGATTAGTATTTTATAACATGCAACTAATTATAAAACCTTTGTATTTTATTAAACACAAATTTGTTCAATTTCATATATTCTCCCACTGTTACTTTCTCCAGAAATAGTTGATTATGAAATACTCCCTCCTAAGTAAAAAGCAGAGGGTTACAGAATTTAAGATTTTACAAAAAATGCATTTTGGATTTCATTTGCTCTTTGCCTTTATGTCTTGCCTTATACACATGCCCATGTGCATAGAAATCCACACACATGTAAAATTCTGATTTTTTGTATAGGACTGAGATATCTCTTGTCTTCTATCAGTTAAAAAAAAATTAATGGTGTGTAACAAAATAAAGATCAAGACTTCACTTAAACTTGCTAAAAGTCCAGTTTCACCGGACTAATTAGAAATAATCCTTTGCTCAAGCTAACCAACATTTTAGTTTTAGTTAATTTAAAACCCAAAGCTTTTTCTTTTCCAAAAGCACAAGAGTGTTTGACATTTTTTCCTATATTTTTTCTCAATGGCTTTGTTCCTTATTATATATCCTGTTTACTCAATTACTCCTAAAATTTATCTAGAATTTGGCTCTTGTGTATTTTCATTTGCCTCTTGTGTACTTTCATTTCTTTCATAGAATCATGGAGTGGTTTGGGTTGGCAGGGACATTTTTCACTACATCAGGCTGTTCAAAGCCCTGTCCAACCCAGCTTCTAACAGTTCCAGACATGAGGCATTCACAACTTCTGTGGGCACCATTTTCCAGTGTCTAATGACCCTCATGCCAAAAAAATTATCCCTTATATCTAATTTAAAATTACCCTCTTACATTTTAAAAGCATTGTCCTTTGTCCTGTCACTATATCTTTGGAAAAAAGTCTTTCTCCATCTCTCTTCTAAGCCTCCTTTTTATATTGAAAGGCTGCAATAGCATCGCCTTGAAGCCTTCTCTTCTCCAGGCTGAACAACTTCAAGTGCCTCAGCCTTTCCTCATAGGCAAGAAGTTCCATCCCTCTGATAATTTTTGTGGCCTTCCTCTTGACCTGGTGCAACAAGTCCATGTCTTTCTTATCCCGGGGGCCACAGAGCTGGATGCAGTACTCCAGGTAAGGACTCACAAGAGTGGTCTAGAGGGCCAAAATTACCTTTCTCGATCTGCTGGTCATGCTTTTTTTTGATGCAGTCCAGGTTACGGTTGACTTTCTGGTGTTCAAGCACACATTACTAGCTCATGTTGAGCTCTTTATCCACCGACACCCCAAGTCCTTCTCCTCAGTCCTGCTCTCTAGCCTGACTGTAGATGTACTTCAGATCATGCTGATCCATGTGCAGGACTTTGCACTTGGCCTTGTTGGACCTTATAAGGTTTGCAGGGTCCTACCACTCAAGCTTGTCAAGGTCCCTATGAATGGCATCCTTTCCTTCAAGTGCTATTTGCACCACTCCACATGGTGTTATCTGTAAACTTGCTGTTGTATTCAATCTCACTGTTTACATAACTGATGAAGATATTAAATAGTATCGTTCTCAGTAGGAACCCTCAAGGGAAACCACCCATGAGGGCCTTTCACTCTGAATGTGAACACTCAAAGGAAACTCTTAACAAGGTACTTCATAAGGTTCCCACATTTTCTAGTCTGGGCTTGATGTGCTGTTACGATAAACTGATGCAACAGCACATGATATCAAGGGTTGTGAAGAGTCACCATATAACCAGAGACAGTGATTTACTGTAAATGCGTCATACCATTATGTTTTATCTATACCTACAGCGAGCCAGAAACTTACCCTGCTTTAAAATTATGTAAAATAGAAAAAAAAGATGACTGTTTTAAAGCTTTTAGGTTGTTGGATTTTTTTTTATGGCATGTAATTTTGTGTCTGAGACATAAAACATTATTTTCCATAGGGTCTGTTCTGATTTTTTTTTTTTCTGGAAGTAAATAATACAAAATATCCTTAAAAATAAGTACCTTAAGATCAAGAAAATGAAAACATAGAAATAAATATATTCTTCTTCACAGAAATTACTGAGAAACAGCTGAAATAATGGAATTTGCTAACATGAAGATCAAACAGCGCAAGAAACCTTGATAAGAAGCGAATGAAATTAACATCAAACTAGCTCTTTATTTGGACATGCAGTATAACATTATGGATTAAAATTGAATGTTGAAAATTAAATTTACTGTACTATGTTCTTGCTGATTGTTTTGGGTCATATCACAGTTATTCAGCAGCTCTCCATGATGCACACCTCCAATCTCCTCACCAAAATAAAATGGAAAGAATCAGATCCCATTATCATTAATGGACTAGAGAAGGGTTATAAAGGGAAAAAGATAAAAGAAGGACAACTGTCTACACTGCAAATTAGAATCACCTAACAGCCAGGTCAGGACACAGCAGCACTTTAATCAAAATCTGTACAGTTCGTGTTTGCAATATTGACAAATCCTAATTATAATGAAATACTATTTGTTCCCTGGTGTCGAATGTTTCTGTTGTAATGACTACAGTGATTTGTGCCAACTCAGCTTATAATTCACTTCCTTGGCTAAGACTGAAAATCTAAAAATGAAAGCAGTAGAAGTAGAAAGAGTGTGTATATTGGAAGGGTACAAATAAAGATGTTGAAAAGTCCTTCAAATCTTTCCTGTACTTCTAGCAGAGCCTTTCAGTTCATCATCATATTGTTATGCAAAGGCACTTTTAAAACTGCAATGCAAACTAAAAGTGGCATATTGCTGATCACATTATTATCTCTTGAAATCCATTAATATTCATTCATATTAATATCATTAACATTCAAAGATTTTTAGTTATGTAGTCACAGCAAAAATATGTCTCTTGTCTATTTCTTTGACTCTTGGACACTAAAATGAACTCTAGTTATTTCAACTAGGGAGAGGATTTTAATAGTTACTTAGTCATCACTATGAAGCTTCAGCTGCAATGCTGGAAAAACTAGTCAGTAAAATAATTCAGTGTCTTTTTAAAGCTGGTTACACTAAAAAAGAAAAAAAAAATAATGTTCTTTAGGACAAAAGTGTAAAATCACAGGAAGCTTTCCTGTGCACTCAAGTATAATCTTATGATTTGTTTTATTTTCAGCAATATTTTTTTCTGAATTTAATGTACTTTCTCAAGAACCCTCTCTTAGATTTTGCTGCTTTAGAGAGTGTAATCTGAATCATAAAACCTAGGAATATTATACAATATTATAAGAATAGAGTGTCAATTTCTACAAGTTCAGTGCTTCATTTGCCTCCTGAAAAACAAAAACAAAACCCAAAAAAACCCCCAAAATAAAGTACTACCTTGTGATGATTTGACCCCCTATTACTCCCCTTTTCAGTCGGACTAGGGAGAAAATATATATATTGAGAGGCATGGTCTTCACCATGGGCTGCAGGGGAATCTTTCTCTCCAGTGACTGGAGTGCCTCCCATGCCTTCTTCACTGACCTTGGTGTCTGGAGAGCTTCTTGCATCCTCTCACTCTTTTCTCTGGTGGCAAATAAGTGTCCAATTGCATTTTTTTCTCCTAAATGTGATTACCAGAGGTACTATGACCATCAAGGCTCGTCCTTGGTCAGCTGTGGGTCTGGCCTTGCAGAAGCTACCCCTGCAACACCCTTGTCCTGCACCAGAACCCAGCTATGCAAACCCACAACATACCTATATAATGGAAATGAAGTTAATGGCAAAGGTACAGGATGAACTACCAGAAAATGGTAGGTTGCAGTATAATTTTTCATTGACTTGTTAAGGGCTTAGAAAAAAAAATTTCACACCATGCTGCCATCCTATCTAGAGTAAAAATGTACTTTTTGGCCCAGTACCTCTAAATCATCTGTCTAAAATTAAATTGAATATGTTTTGGTTAATCAAAGTTAAGTGCAATCATCAAATACCCTACAACCTGATTGGATCTTTTTGATGTTAGTAACTTTATGTAGTGTATATTCTCAAATAGAGCTGAAACAAAGTGGAAACCTAATGCTTTAGGATTGATTCAACTACTCTTCAACCTTTAAATTAGAAATATTTCTACTATATTTGAAATCTGATATTGCCTTAAGAAATTCTGAATTTTTTTGATTATGCAATTCAGCATATTTACCTGCTCCTAGATCAGCTACTAAAATTTTCCATCAGTGAGTAGTGTACATGATCATTGGTGACAATAAACAACAGTCCAAACTGTTTGATTGTATGAAAACATCTTTCTGAGTTTGCTGAGTGTGTGGAATGCCACTTAGAATTTTTTTTCTCATTTTAGCCCATGTTATCAATAAAACTTAATGAGAACTGTTAAAATGTTACAATTTTTTAATCCAGAAAATTTCCTTTAAAAGTGAAATTTACATCTTGTAAGGTAACACGTTATTCAGGAAAATATGATCCTTCTTAGTTCACAAAATCACCTTAACATATTTTTAATTTTTAAAATTGGTTTCTTACATAAACATGTTGGACTTAAAGTAGTTCAGATGAAAAAGATGAAAAAAATGTGGTTTGGTCTTTCTTCCTCCCTCCCTCCCTCCCTCCCTCCCTCCCTCCCTCCCTCCCTCCCTCTCTTCTTTCTTTCTTTCTTTCTTTCTTTCTTTCTTTCTTTCTTTCTTTCTTTCTTTCTTTCTTTCTTTCTTTCTTTCTTTCTTTCTTTCTTTCTTTTCTTTCTTTCTTTCTTTCTTTCTTTTCTTTCTTTCTTTCTTTCTTTCTTTCTCTTTCTTTCTTTCTTTCTTTCTTTCTTTCTTTCTTTCTTTCTTTCTTTCTTTCTTTCTTTCTCTCTTTCTCTCTTTCTCTCTTTCTCTCTTTCTCTCTTTCTCTCTTTCTCTCTTTCTCTCTCTTTCTCTCTTTCTCTCTTTCTCTCTCTCTTTCTCTCTTCCTCTCTTTCTCTCTTTCTCTCTCTCTTTCTCTCTTTCTTCCTTCCTTCCTTCCTTCCTTCCTTCCTTCCTTCCTTCCTTCCTTCCTTCCTTCCTTCCTTCCTTCCTTCCTTCCTTCCTTCCTTCCTTCCTTCCTTCCTTCCTTCCTTCCTTCCTTCCTTCCTTCCTTCCTTCCTTCCTTCCTTCCTTCCTTCCTTCCTTCCTTCCTTCCTTCCTTCCTTCCTTCCTTCCTTCCTTCCTTCCTTCCTTCCTTCCTTCCTTCCTTCCTTCCTTCCTTCCTTCCTTCCTTCCTTCCTTCCTTCCTTCCTTCCTTCCTTCCTTCCTTCCTTCCTTCCTTCCTTCCTTCCTTCCTTCCTTCCTCTTTCTCTCTCTTTCTTTCTTCCTCTTTCTCTCTCTCCTTCTCTCTCTCTCTCTCTCTCTTTCTCTCTTTCTTTCTCTCTCCACCCCCCTTTTAATGGGTTTACACGTGTGACTGAATGAAAAGTAAAACATTATGAAAACAAAATTAAAAGTAAACATTATGGTTTCCTTTACCCAATAATTTTACAAATAAAAATCTTCAGATTTTAGAGTTAACTGACTGTTGTCTCTGGTGGAGTAAGAGACTCATTCATGATATCTTGTAGGCGCAAAGTCAAGGAAAGAACTATGCTGTCACGTAGGCAAGAAAAGAACTATGCTGTCATGTAGTTCAGTGAGGTCCACACTTGACATAACAGCAGTGACTTGCATTCCCCGGAGATTTTCTGTATGCATATACAGGAGGAAGTTTGCTTCTATCTATCTACCTTGTTCTTACAATATGATCATAATCTTGACCCTTGGCCCCATGAAGGCATCAGAGCCAAAAAGAGCTACAAGAGCTGTTACTCCTCAGATCCTCAGAGAAAATATGACAAAAGCAGCTGGATTTTGTGTAGCAGTCAACATTTGGAACATTTTATTACAATCTGTACTCAAGTATAAGATGAATCTTTTTATGCTATTTTTGCTCTTTAACCTGAAGAAACATAGAAAAAAACATAAATGAGTAATACTGAGTGACAACTATTCACAAAGGAGATAGAGGACAAGCTGACGTTATAGTCCCTCCTTGGGTCATCACCTTGAAATTCTCTTGTGATTTGTAAAACAACATTTACACTGTGAACTTGCACATTTTGACCCATGACATGATTTTATTCTTTAATGAAAAATTGTTTTGAACTAAAAGCAAAGCAAGTTTCAGAGTCACAGAAGAGTTATTTACATAAAAACATGAATTCTAAAGGGTCAAAACCAAAAAAGATTTTGAATCCAACATTATTATATTGAAAATTCTTTACTTATTTTACTTAGCTGATGTTATGACCTGATGTGTGGGTTAACCAGAATGGTATCTGGATGCATGTTTTTAGAACTGCTCCAGGGGGCATAAAGACAGGCTGAGGTAGTTGGGCTTGTTCAGCTTGGAGAAGGAAGTCTCTGGGGTGACCTAATTACAGCATATCAATACTTAAAAGTGTCCTACAGAAAAGTGGGAGACGGACTGTTCATCAGGGAGAGTAGCGACAGGAGAAGCGGTAATGGCTTTAAACTGAGAGAGGGCAAGTTTAGATTAGACATTAGGAAGGAATTCTTTCTATGAGGGTGGTGAGGCCCTGGCACAAGTTCCCCAGAGAGGTTGTGGAAGCCCCATTCCTGGAAGTGTAGATGGGGCTCTGGGCAGCCTGGTCCAGTGGAGTATGTCCCTGCCCATGGCAATGGGGTTGGAACTAGATGATTTTTAAGGTCACTTCCAACCCAAACCAGGCTGTGATTCCATGATGCACTGTCTGTCTAACCAAGCAGATCTTTATGTGAAGACAGCCTTGGCACAAAGCTAGCTCTGTTACCTTTTTACTTTGCAGTATTATGTGTCTTATGTATGTCTTTTTTCTTGCTTCCATAGGGAAATTTGCATGGTGGTAAAGCTGAATCCAATTCTAAATCTCTACTTTATGCCAGCACTTAGTACCGATAAGATCCGTTTTGGGGAACCTCACTTTTCCGCACTAGATGGGAATAGTCTGTATATGATTCATGCAGCTGTATTATTTTACACTGCTGTTATAATAGCAGACTGTGTGGGCAGAAGTGAGTGAAAAGTTACATAAAAGAAGGCAAGAACTCAGTTCTGTCTGAAATTTGTTCTAGACACCCTAAGTGATCAGCAGGACCCAGCAGACTGGGCGGTGACTAACTCAGTGTTCCTTGTTGAAATTATTTCCATTCTGTTGAAGCTGGGAATTGGTTGTTATCTTCTCTCAGCAGCTTCACAAATTTGCACCAAGTCTTCACTTTGAGATACTTTAAAACGTTTTAGAATAACTATTTTCCTTTCCTACCTTGTTTCTCTGCCCTGCCTCTTCTATGCTTATTTCATTCTCCTGGCTTCCCGATCAGACAACCTTGTAACAGCATGGATCCCATTTGAAATAAGTGAAAGTGTTTCAACTATAGCCCCAAGCACAGAAAAAAACCCCACATGGCTTCTGACTTGTTACTGAATTGTTCTGAAAAAGTAGAGCTCTGATGAAGTAGTTAAAAATCTGCTGCAAGTGCTGTTGAGAGTCCACATGCTACCAGTAGCTCAGTGAAGCACATCTCTTGCACTTATTGCAGCCATTTCATTATTACTGCTACATGGGTTCTCCAGATAGGTGGGAGTGAATAACTAGGTGGAAACTAAGGCTCTTCCCTGCTCTCAGACTTTCTCCTCATCTCTACTGTGGAGTTGTCCAGTATAACACAAATGGAACAGTACCTAGGAAAGGGCCCCTATACTTGTTTCCAACCTTGACTACCATAAAATGGGAAAGAAAGCTTACCCCTGCTTTATAGAGTCCATGATCTTGGTGTAGTCTTAAAAGTTAAATATTTGCCCACTGTTTTGTGGTTTAGGTGGTTTGTGAATGGTAAAAATTAGGGTAAGAATATGAACGACTTTACCACAGAAAGGTCCAATATGTTGCCACAGCTTGTGTAAATAATAAGGGAGATATTTTAATTCCTTTTTTTTAAAGGCAGAGCAGAGTTATGCTTGCATGTAATAAATTGAATGCCTCTGTAAATTTAGCATGCTTGAAACGTTAATTCTTCAGCTTCAGCAGCTTCAGTCTCTGAAAGCACCATGATGTTGGTGAGACGTTTCTACAGAAACAGGTACAGAAATGCTTTAGGATTGTTATTTTTCTTTAGTTCCTTTTGCAAACCTTGAGCTGCTGTAGTCAGCTCATGCAAATATTAGTGGGCTTAGTTTGCTTTAATTGCTAAAAAAGCCTGCAAACCTAGTTCAGTCTTTGCAAACCCACAGTAGAGATGCTGAGTTTAGTGAGTTTTCCTCACTAAAGTTGTATCCTGATGTCAAACCTTTCTGTACACTAAGGGGAAAACATTGCTAGTGCCAACATGGTAGAGGAGTAGAAAGAACCCAGTGGTGAAGTTCAGGTATTTTTCTGTGTTTCTCTACACATTCCAAATCCACAGTGGGCTGATGGTCAGCAGTTGTCAGCTTGCCTAAGCCATCACGGAGTGCAATGTGAATCCCTTTCTCTCTGTGGAAGTCTCCTTGTTCTACAGACTTTTCTGGGCTCCACTCTTGTAACAGAACACATGGTAACACATGGTAACTCAGGAACCCTCTCTTCCTGTATGTGAGCTTGTGTGATTTTTTGTTCCTGTGTGTTGAAAAGAGATATACACATTACTATCAAGCTTCAGAGACTTCTAAATCTTAACAAACCCAACAGTTGTCCTCTACCCTTCACACTCAAAGTGAATGTGCTTAAAACATCAATGTGAAGTCTTACTTTTGTGGGAGTTCATTGAAACAATAAATTTGCACTTCTGTTGTCCTGTTACACATACAGTTGTCTTTCACAAGAAGACAAAGAGCATGGCCATGACGAATCTTCAGACTGATGAGTGAAACCAGGAGAAGCATGCTGTCAGTCTTCCAGGCTGAGATAATACGCTTCTAGAGTAAAAGTGATGCTATCAGAGATATATATCTTTGTCAGACAAATAAAAAAATGAGTCTTTTGGTTTTCTCTATTCTCCATCTTACGTTTGACAGTCTATCATCATGAGGTACAGAAGCAAGTATATATAATTAAATGGCTGGAGTCTAGACAGTGCTGATTTGGTGAACATTCTTTTGTGATGTTACTTACTAAAGCAAGCAAGCATGTTTTAGAGTTGGCAACAATAAGGTAAAATGACAAAAAAATACTGGTTTAGAATGATATAACCAATCAGAATGATAATGTTAACAACAACAACAACAGATGCCATAGACTTTCAAAGCAAATGTTTTTGAAGGAGTACACTATAAGAAAACAAGATTGTAGATTTATTTTCTCATAAACACCATTCTGGAGATATTTCTGAATTTGTGGCTCACTATACACTGAATGACATAGTATAAAGATACTATACGGTCATCTTTTTTTTTTTTAATTTTTAAACTGGATAAAATGTGAATGTTATTTTTGTTTTAGCTGCTTTCTTGCACTAAATGCAGTGCTGGGACACAGAAACAAAGAACGACATAATTTAGGGCTAAGAAATGATGCATTTGCCATATTTGTTATTTGCAATGTTACCAGAGTTCTAGTATCATTCACAGTTCCAAACACATATCTTAAGTTCATGACATACACATAATGCAATAAATAAGTCAATAATAAGTTCAGAGTATGCCATTGTTGCCCCAACAAACATATTGTAATTTCTTGGATTTGGAACAAAAGCTTTCCAAGTTCACTACTCCTGTACATTAATCTTAATGATTTCAATGAAAAAATAGGACACTGTTAATGAGATCTATCTATCAACCACTAATGGCACCACTTTCACATGGCTCATGCTGCATCTGAATCACAGTACAAGCTCACAAACATCCTACAACCCAATGAAGGACTGAGATTATTTCACTAGGAAAGTTTAAACTTTCATATTCTTTTCATATATATTTTTAATGTTCACTACTTTAAAATGAAAGATTCTTTAGTTGAGTGTGATTGATTTTTCCAAGAATGCCTGACCAATACATAAAAATATTAATTTTCATATATTAATTCAGTGTTGTGAACTGGCAGGACTTTGAACAAATAAGATGCCACTTCTTCCCTCCTCCCAAGGAAGCAAGGACAGTTGCTCTAAGAAAAAGGACAAAAAAGGTAGAAAATATCTTTTTACTGTGTTCAGAAGACTTGCTGAGACAAGGGTTTTACCTCTTCAATTGCCTTCTACTTCTAAAGTAGGCATCTACACCAGATGGAAAACAACATTTTGTCGGTAATAACAGTCCCAGTTCTGACTAGGAGAGAGTCAGTATTCACGGGGAGCCAGGGCAGGTGAACTGAGCTGGCCAAGGGTGTTTTCCATACTACATGACTTCTTCCTCATAAAAGGGGGCTAGTCAGAGAAGGGCGGGTCTGTGTGGCTCTGGAGTGATCAGATTGTAGGCCAAACACATTGTTGGTGGTTGGGTCAGTAAAGTGCCTTTTGTTATCACTCTTTGTGTATATTCTATTGTAAGTTCTGTTCTTGCTGTTTACCCTTCCTTGTGTTGTCCCAGAAAACTGCTCTTTCCCCACTCCCTGGTTTGTCCTTTTCTGCCCATTCTCCCCATCCTGCTGGGGGATGGACTGGGGAGCAAGCGCCTGTGTGCTGCTCAGCTGCCAGCTGGGGATGAAACACAACAACATAAGACTCTTTCTGCATGGTAGAAAAAAGCATGATCCCCTTTTTTTCCTTAACATTTTTAACATTATCTGTCTTCAAGATTAGTCCCTTGCTGTGGTTTTATTTCCTCAAGAATACTTGTCACAGCCAACTGTTGAGGTGCTCCTTTAGTTTTAACAGCTGAACTATTTATAAATCAATTGGTTGACATTACTCCTTGCCTTTCTGCACTAAAGTAAGGTATCTGATAACTGCATTTTCACTTTTGCCATTAGTTAAAAAAGTTTTCTTCAGCTGAGCCATTGCAGTTTCTCAGGAACGTATTAGAATTTCTGGTAGTCTTTGGTCTGTGTCTTGAACAGGACTGTTTTTTTTGGACACCTGCCTGAACTTACACCTCCTTAACAGTTGTAGACTGGTTAAATATTTAGAATCATTATTTTATCACATACAAAGCACAGTTCAGTTGCATTAATCTTATTTAAAATTGAATTCTTAATGATTCTAGGAATACACGAGTGACACAACAAACACAGTTTTATTGGTATGCTGTGGGTGTTTATTTGATGGTACATAAGACTGCCAGTTTTCTCAAGCTGTCTCAAGTAATTTTGTGAAATTTGTGACTGCTACTGGTAGAAGTTAACTTCCTTTAGATCTGGTAGGCAGCTGCCAAGTCAGTCATGGGGCTCATGTGCCCTTTGAAATTTGAAGTTTCAAAAGGCACCTTTGATTCTTCTTTGTCTGCATTTTCTGCAATACACTGTGAGATGCTAAAAGTCTGTCCACACCGAGTGGTAAAATGGAGATGATTTTATTTCAGGTTACGTTACAATTTCTCTCTCCTTCTGCCTCTCCTTTTCCCTCTCAATGTATTTATGAAAGTTTCTGTAACAGAAACGAAGGAATTTTCTTTGTTCCATGCAGCAACTGGTGGGTTTTTTTGTAATTCCTCATCCTTTTGATTGCAGAATGTAGACCAGCTATTTCAGTGTAACTTTAGCACCAGGAATGTGTTACCATCAGACAAGTGGGTTTGTGCCATGTACCTCCAATCTGTTAGCCCCTCCTTTGAGGTTGAGCTGATTCACTGACAGTCAAATTTAATTTTTTTTCAGGAAATGTATCCAAGGGAACCAGATTATTTGAAGTTATAGATACTTAAGGTTGCATTGTGTGTAATACCGGTGACAGAGTGTTAACTTACACAACACAACCCTAATGTGAGTCTTTCAGGATGATGGCAGAAGAAGGAATATTGGCACTTATATCAGGGTCCACTTCAGTTTTCCCACAACTGAAGATTATCTGTCAATAGTAATAGCTAAGCACACCTTGTAAAAACTGACACATAAGTAGTTCCTACTTTTTACAAGATTCTCTGCAGACTAAGGTGACTCATGAGTGGCCTCCACAAGAACAAATCCATCAATGTTGATCTGCATGTGCTGGCATTTGACCTGATTAATGTCTAATAAAGGGATTAAAAACCATGGTAAAAAATGCATTGGAATAACATGGTAATGTCACTAAAATGGTGAGGATGGGTTTACTGATGATTTATTGGTAAAGATATTGGCAAAATGTAGATTTTCAACACCAAAGAGTTGATTTGAATCTCTTTTGCTCATCATCCATCTTTTGCAGAGTTACACTTTCAAAGAGGTCCTTATATGAAACTATTAGCAGTAAGACAGCAGGAACTTTCTAATTTAATTTCCAGCAGTCTAATGTGAGACTTTAAGTTCCAGTAGGTTTCCAGATGAACCATCTATTCTTATTAATATTGAAAAAACAACAAAAATATTACCCTTAAGGAAATTCAATGTTTAAGCCAACTACCTGATTTTTTTCTCTTTTTATGGAGGACATTTCCTTTATTTTTTTTGTTTGGCTGGTTGGTTTGTACTTTTAAAACTTCTTTTTACATCTTGAAAGACTATGCTTGCAGCCCTCATAGACACTAGGAGTTTCTGTGGTTGCCCAGATCTAGTAAATTTCTTGCAATTCAGCATTGGAATTAGTTTAAATTTCAGCATTGTAATTAGTTTTTAGCCTATTCTTCCTGTGAGGTAATATAGACTATCTTGGGAGTGTAAAAGAATAGAGGTGAGGAGTAATGATATTTCCTCCTAACTGGGCAGTGTCACAGTCAAAATCTCTTGATAAAATATTTTTTTTCTTTTCTTCCCCAAACAAGCTGAAAACAGACAGTTCATTACACTTAAGAACAAAAGCAGTAACATGCCTTTGCTCTGTTCCCCTCTGTTTCTCCACTCACTTCGGTGAGATCTCTGATGGATTGCTCTCCAAATTACTGTGTCCTGTACTCCCTTTTACAAAATCAATTTCTGGCTTCCTAGAAGTTATAAGCTCATGCATGGCCAGCTTTAGCCTCAGTAGCTACTTCCCATGTAGTATCCCTTCTTACTTCTACATAACTTTTAAGTTCTCTCTACACTACAGTGATACTTCCCAACCTTTTGTCTTTTTTTAATTCCTTATGTGGGCTTTACTTATCCTTTAATGGATTCTAATTTTCTTCTGAGTTTCTTGTCTCACTTAGCAGACTTTTTCAGTTGTGCATGGTTCTGCTTGGCAGCTTATATCTCATTTACAAGTACTGCTTCCATCAATAAGTAAAGGAACGCTATCCTTCAGACCACGATTAAGGCAAATAATTACCTTTGTTTATATGTTAGAAGTTAACAATTTTTAAAAAATAAATCAAATCTATATGATTGTAACTATTCTAACACTGAAACTCATAAGCCAGTGTACTTTCACTGTACCTATGTTTTATGTTCACAACTATAGGGCACAGGCTGTTCTCTCCTTGAAGTGACATAGGTGAATTCCTTTAAACTGTGCTCATTTCGTTTCCCATCCATAGGCTTCCGAATGCTTTCAAAGAGAATGACTTCTGAAGGTAATAGAGGTTCCACAGGCTGAACAATAGCTCAAATCTGTTTTGACATGAGGGAAGGGATTATGGTCTCAGTAAGCTTTTCCTTCTCATTCACTAGCTTGACCCTCCTCAGCTGTAAGCTTCTATCCAACCTCCGATGGCAAGGCTCACTGGGCTGAGACTGGCATTGCCTGCTCTGGATTAACATCTGCACAGTGACACTCATAATCATAATGTGGAGGAAGACATAAAATTCACATTTGTTTTCAGTACCCTCTATTTTAATTTTACAGGTATTAGTTCCTACTATTAATCCTCAAAGGAAGGAAGGTGCATTTACTCCCTGAAAGAGTCCATACATTGCATTATCTAATTTACCACCCAGACTGCCTGTAGAAGGTTGACCTTATCTTTATATAACACAGAGCGTGACAGAAAAGGTTGCAGGCTACAGCTGGAGTAGGTAAAGGATTTTAATACTTGGTAGGAAGTCCCTGAAAAGAAGATAGAAGGCATGAATAAGTCTTCTTTGGAAATAACTATAATACTTCAAAATTTCTTGGTGCTATTTTATATTGTCAGTTGTGTCTGTACCTTATTAATGTCCCATTCTTTCTAGGTTTCCATTAACATAAAACAACAAGACATTACATGCATCTAGGCTCTTCCCTCTACACAAAGGCACATGTACTAGCATACTAGCATCTTAATATAGTCAACTTCTATAGTCAAGTGGCAAAACTTTCAATGACTAGCAGACATGGTTACTTGAAATCAAGTTTTCCTCTTTTGTCCAGCTAATTAGTACAGGAAATTCTGTATGAAATAATGACAATTGAGTAAGAAAACCTCAAACTCAATAACCAGTATTGTTGCTAAAGAGTCTTAGGGATATCTAATGAGATGTAGTTCAGATAGGAGCCTTCCAGACTCTCTGGTTCTGCCAGGAGGAATAACCACAGAATCCACTTAAAAGTTGCACCAAATATTTGTTTTGCAGGAGCATAAAAGTAAGGCTAACCAGAGTTTGCTCACCTCTTCTCCTGTATTGGAGATCCTCATTTTTGCTGTGAGGCCACCTCTCTGGCATTTGCAGTAAATTGATTAGTTATGTCATTTCTTTCAGTATGTCCTCTTATGTCATGTCTCTGAGAAAAGTTGTCTCAGTCAGCAGTTTCTTATCGTCTGTGCAACGTGCAGCAACACATGCCTCATGGGAAAGCAGTAATAAGCATTTAGTCCTTTTGAATAGATGCCTGGCTGCAGAAAAATGAGCTCTTGAGTAAGAGATGTTTTCCTTCACTGAGCCTTCATGGGTATCCATTACCCTCTTAGTGTCTAAGTTCATATACTGGTATTAGAGCTGCCTGGAAATTTTCAGATGGAAAATGTGGTTGCACTTCTAGTTTCCATTTCAAAAAAGGGATAAAATGCAAAGCTTTGGCTTCTGTGAAGTGAAAAATCCACTGCTCATCAGCTCTGATTGCTAGACTGCTTCTCCAAATATCCCTAGAGGAGGTGTGAGTGGGTGATGTATGTCTTATGCTTTTTTCTCATTTTTCCACACAAAGGGAGTAGAAATTCTTTTCCCTGGGGAATTTTTGATCACTGAACTTGCATGGAACTGCCAGTCTTTGGAAGAAAACTGTATTTTCTGTATTTCTGAACTCAGTTGATGATAATATATAAACAAAGTATTCTGAGGAAATAAGCAGTCTTACTGCTGTATTATTTATACCATAAAAGGGATTATACCATACTGTACTTATTTCCAAACAAAAATTCAGTTTACAATTTTATCTTTCAGTGTAATTTCCCACTGGATCCCAGTGGTTTGCCATCAGAATGCAGTCTCCACTGACAGTTTAAGAGAGTGTTTGAGACAACACACAGCTACTGCACAGTGTGGTTGCAGGAAAAGGAAGTAAGAAAAAGGTGGCATACAGTCTGCATTTACATGAGTAAGTTAAACATGTTCAGGAACATCCCCTGTCACTGATCCTACCAGCATGAAAATCTCTTCTATGTGATTTTAAGTTCCTGTTTCCCAAAACAAATCAGCCTTGACCAGACTGGAAATTAGCTGACACAGAACATATTCTATAGACTTTTGTGACTATTCCGAAGTATAATTGTTTAGTATAACGTCTGCTGTGCTCTGCCATTATCTGCTGTTACCACATCTTCCTTTTCTTAAACAACAACCTTCCCCCACCCTTCCTAGCACTGCAGACCCTGGTGAGCTTTCAGTACTTCACCACACAACCCAGAACTGCTGCCAGTGTTTTGGGACACTTCAGCTCCTGCTATTCTGTCTGTTGCTGCTCCTGTTCAGGCTATGTGACTGTACATCTAGCCTATGTAGAACTAAATGGTTTCTTGGTGTATAGCTGAGATATCTACTGCTTTCTGGTGTCTTCTTATCACATTGGATTGATGTGTGAAGTTGTCATGCCTACTGTGACACTGTTACAGTGCAGTGGAAGAATGTGGACATTGAAGGAGCATAGTACTATCCATAGTAGAAAATGGGAAGGCTCCAAAGAATGTGGACGACAAACTGGAGGTGTAATAAATATACTCAAGGACAGGGCTGCCACTCAGATGGACCTAGATAGAATAAAAGAATGAGCTGAGAAGAACATTTTGAAATAGAAGATGGAAAAATGCAGAATCCTACACTAGTGTTGCAGTTTTGCCTGGCTGGGGAGGGCTGTAGAGGTGGCTTCTGTAAGAAGCTAGAAGCTCTTGGCGGGAGTCCTCGCTGACCAAGGCCAAGCCCATCAGCGATTGTCACGGCACCTCTGGGAATCACATTTAGGAGGAAAAAAACATAAACAGCTGCTTTTTGCCACCAGAGAAGGGCGTGAGAAGATGTAAGGAGCTGTGCAGACACAAAGGCCTGGGAAGAATAAAGAGTGGGGAGGAGGTGCCCCAGATGCCGAACAGAAAGATGCCTGTTCAGCCTGTGGAGAAACCCATGGTGGAGCGGGTGTCCCCCTGCAGCCCATGGAAAAGGCTGAGACCCCACCTGCAGCCCGTGGAGAGGCTCCCCGGTGGAGCAGGTGGAGACATAGAGAAGACACAGTAAGCCGCGTTGGAGCAAACCTCTGCCAGCACTTGCAGCCCATGGAGAGAGATAGACACACAGAGAAAAAGAAAGAGAGAAAGAGAGAGAGCAGTTTCGCTGGGGGGGGATGGGGGGGGGCGGGACTGTGACTCTGTGGGGGACCAGGCTGGAAGCAGTCTGGGACAGAGAGAGGGAGAGACGTTCTACCATTTATGACTGCACCCCATAGTAGTGACCCACACTGGGGCAGATGGTGAAGAGCTGAAGCCCTGTAGGAAAGGACTCAAGTTGGAGAAGTTCGTGGAGGACTGTCTCCTGTGGGTGGGACTGCATGCTGCAGCAGGGGAAGGGTGTGAAGAGTGCCACCCAGCTAAGAAGGAAAACAACTCATGAGAAACTGACTGGAACCCCTATTCCCCCAATCCCTGCCTCCCCACCCCCCCCCCCCCCCTCCATGCAACAAGGCAGAGGGGAAGGAGGGAGTGAAATCATGACTAAAGTGAAGTCTGCTAAGAAGGGAGGGAGGGAGGTGCTTTAAGATCTGGTTGCACTTCTCATTACCCGACTCTGGTGTCAACGGGGTGTGCAGTGCAGTGTAATAAATTAGTTTTCTTTCCTTTATTCCATATTGAGTCTGTTTTACCCATGACACTGATTGTGGAATGATCTCTCCCTGTCCTTGTCTCGATTCCTAAGCCTGTCAATAGATATTTTCTCCCCTGTCCAGATGAAAAGGGGAGTGATAGAGTGGGTTTGGTGGGTGTCTGGCCTCCAGCTAGGGTCAAACCACCACAACTAGGAACCCATATACTCCCTGCATTGGTACAGTAAAGTGACAAGGGATCAGATTCACTGAAAAGGTCCCGTTTTTTCTGGTGGACCATAAGCAAAACATGAGTGAGCAGTGTTCTGGCCCCCAAAAAGGCCAGCAGCCTCCTGGACTCTATTGCTGGGAAGTAATGTCACTGGAAATTGATCAATCTCATTCACTTAACTCTTAGGAGAACTAGTGTCCTAAGCACTGCACTGAGTTTTGAACCCTCCAGTACAAGAAAAATATTGATAAACTTGGATGTTTCCACTGGAGAGCCCTCAGGAAGGTTGGGAGCTGGAGCATGTGCCTTTTTTGAAGATGCTGAGGGAACTATGTTTGTACTGCCTGGAGAAGAGATGACTTTCAGGATAACTGCTGGTAGCCTTCCAACTCCTACAAGGAAGTTGTTGGGATGGAAGAGCAAAGCTCTTTACTGAGGTGCATGATTGGAGGACAAGAAGCAGTGGTTTTAAAAATTGACAGGGTAAGTTCCAAGTAGATGCAAGGAAAAAAATATTCAATATAAATAAGAACTGGAGCCAGTTGCCTGAAGAGATTGTATCATCTCTAGCTCTGGAGGTTCTCAAGACCTGACTAGACCTGACAGTTTCAGAAAGTCTCTTTTGTGTGGTGCTTTCACAGTCTACCCTTGTCAAATGGCCTGGAGAACAGCATCTGTTAAGAACATGAGGGTCTTTAATTCACATGCTGGGTTGAATATGCAAAACTAGAGAGTGTTTACTCACAGTTCACTGTGTTAAATAGAAAGACAATTATAAACCTCCAAATAATCATGTAAAACAGGCAGACAGACATCAGTTGGAAAAAGAGTCACCAAGGAATTACAGAGGGACTTCTGAAGCAAAGCAGGAGTCAGCAAGAGGAAAAAAATAGAAGCATGACAAGTTGTGGCATCTGGGTAGAGACCTTGGAGTAGACACAGCAACAGTAAAAACCTGCTTTGATGCTGCTAGAAGTCATGCTGCTAGCATCATACCCCTGCCTTGGACAGACAGAGCAGCCTGGTCAGATGCTATGATTTGCCTGCTCTCTGACCAGGGGACAATAATACAGGCTACCACAAGCAAGACCCTACACGACCCGGGGTACACATGAGCTCATGGGTGCAGCCTCTCCATCTGCAGGGAGAAGCATGGGGCCCTGCAAAGTGAGAGCACCCACAACTCCTGAAGGTCATGGGTACAACCATGCGAGCCTGCTCACCCAGACAGGGCAAGGGGCCACTTGTAACCAACACGTGCTCTTAGGGAGCAGTTGTGCGTAACACTGTGTGTATGACTGTGATTAGAACTCCATGGGATTGGTTAGAGAGAGAGATTTAGAATTTTGTATGGATTTATTAAAATTTTTGACCATTTTTTCATTTCATCTGTGATGGAGATAATTTCCTTCATGCTAGTATGGGTCTTTATTTGGATTTGTGTTTGAAACAGCGTTGGTACTATAGAGAATTTTTTTTGTTATTGTTGAGCAACGCTCACACAGAGCAGAGCTCACACAGAGTTGGGAGGGGACACAGCTGGAGTATCTGACCCAAAATGACCAAAGGGATATTCCATACCATGTCATGCTTATCTTATAAGGCGTTTGGGGAAGAAGGAGTGTGTGTGTGAGGGTGGGCAGTGGTGTTCAGAGTGATAGTGTTTCTCTTCCTAAGTAACTATTATGTGTGCTGGAGCCCTGCTTCCCTGGGGATGGCTGAACACCTGCCTTTGATGGGAAGTAATGAACTGTCTTGCTTTATTTGTGTGTGTGGTTTTTGCTTTACTAAATAAAGTGCCTTATCTTAATGCACAAGTTTTCTCACTTTCACTTTTCCCATTCTACTCCCCATTCTGGTGGAGAGGAGTGAGCGAGCGGCTGCGTGGGGCTTAGTTGCCAGCTGAGGTAAAAATATGATAATTTTGTAAATGTCTTGTTTTCTGCATTATCTTTTATATCACCAATATTCTCCCTGCATGTAAAGTTCATTGATTGCTGGTTAATTACATATCATTAACAAACTACTAAGTCATTTAAAATCTTTTCTTGGTTTAATCTACACAAATTTAATTGTTTTCCTCTGTGACATCTTCTAACATGAATGATTCTGTGATTTTATCTTGTGGTCACATTTTAGTTGTCAAAGTAGGCTTTGGAATTCTTTGGGAAGGCAGCAGTTAGCACAGGCCAAATTCATGCCCACATACATTTCTGCATGTGCTTGAATTCAGCTGTACAGAGGTAGGTAACCTCTTGCTCCATGCACTCAGCGTCATGCTCTAAATTTCTAAATTTTGGGTTTTCCAGAGCTTCATCTTGCATGCATTTAAGAGCACAGTACTCAATTCATTGATTTTTTTTTTTTTTTACACAATTCATCTGCGAGCATCAAATATGGGGAAAAATCTGCCCTCTTAAACATTTCTAAAATTTAACCCAGTTTGCCTAAAAACAGAAATTGTGTAATCTTCTAGCTGTTTGGGGATAAGTGAATATACAGAAGGGAACAAAGGCAGAATGCAGTCTCACAGCATTCTGACTTGTCCTAAAAGTGCTTAGAAACAAACCTACTATTATTCCTTAAGGAACTTTGCTGTTGTGTTTATCCTTCCCATTTTTCAAGACACAATCTAGCCCTTAGATTGTGAGATTATGACCTCTTTGGTTCTGAGAGCAGATATTACAGTGAGTAGTTGAAGATTCCCAGTCTTGCGTAAGGGCTGCTCATTTGTCTTTACATGGGAAATCGAAAAGTTGTGTGTTAATATTGGACTTCACAAAGCTCAAACTCCAGATCACACTGTTGTTCAAACATCATTACACTTCTCATCTTTATATAGTCTGCAGGAGGCTATATTTTAGACCTGTCATCAGGGCAAAGAATCATAGCCAACACAGGAAAAGGTTTAAATTCCTAGCTGTATTGGATGTTGCTGGAGCCAAATGATTAATGGAGAAATGAGAAGATTAAGTAATGGAGTCTTTGGTAAAAAGAGATGAAAGTTTGAGTCAGGGCAAAGGTACAAAAGTAAAATGAAAAAAAGCATTTAGGAAAGAAATTGCTCTGTACATTATAGGGGGAAATCATCTTTATATAGACAGGGTCCTTACAAGTCCTTATAGCTAGTTTTTCTACTTTTATTTCTTGTGAATTCTTCCTCTTCTCTTTGACCTTCTGTTCACTTACAGCACTATATAAGTAGATGCTCAGAGTTAAAGCTAATCCCCATAAAAAAGATGTAAAAGTCTGTAAGTGAACAAGCCAATGAAAAAGACTGAGGCAAAAATGTGAATATCATTTTAGCATCACTGGTACAGTTTATCAGCTAGTGCAACAGTAAAGAATATAATCTGGCTAAATCTTGTACTTAAAAAAGTGTATGCAGTAAAAGAAAAAAGTCAGACTTGAACCAGGGCCTATGGGAATTAAAAGTAAGTATCGAAAGCAAAACTACAGGGATGTACAGCATTAATTCCCACTTCTTCAACCCTCTGGGACTGCTGGATAGTCTCTGAACAGTATCATTGCAAAGAAGAGATTGTGAAGAGGACTGGTAAGAGAAAGTAAAGTGGAAATTAAAAAAGAGAAAGATATAGACGTTTGCTTAATACTTGCTTCAGATTCCTAAGCAATACTTTGGAAGATCTTTGCAGTCAAGCTGCAAGAAAAGTGATGCAAGTTGAGCATAAGAGTATGTCATTGTATCATAGTTCACAAGCATAAAAATCAAAGTACTTGTTACATTGCCATTTTGCATCTGAAGAGGATGGAGCTTCAGAGCCAACTATATGAAAAATTCAAGAACAGTTTCTGTCTGATATTTGGGTTGAGCTAATCTCTTTTCTTACTGCTGAAAAGGGCTTACTTTCATAGTCCGTCCCTGAAATTTCCTCCTCTTTCTTCTGTTCATGCTAAAATATCTTTATGATTCCGAATATAGATACCTTTACTTCTGGCAGATATTTCTCTAATAAGTTTCACTGGGCATGGCTTGCTGTGTCCTTTGTGGGACATACTTATCTGATTACATTTCTTTCTTTTTTTTTTTTTTAATGACAGGTTGCTCACCTGTACTGATAGATCAGTGAAATGCTTTCCCTCTTGTTATCAACTTGCCAATCAAAACTGAATGGCTGTTTCTGGAATTACAACCTTCAGGGAAACAGTTCTTGCAGTGAGTAGACCATAAAATCTCATTCTGCTGCTGGGACTAAAAACCATCATACTTTTCCTTTCAGTGAAATTATTTTTTAAAATTGCATCAGAAGGATTTTCTTCAATAAAACACAGGTTCCATTTTAAGAATATAATTTTGCAAAGATGACTTCTGAGAGAAAAAATCTATAATTTTTCCTTATAGTTTTAATTTATTAACATTGAAATCTATTAGCAGCTATTGGCTATTCACTACATAAGGCAAATTTGTAGAGATCTTGCAAATGCTTGAATATCACCAAAACCGTTTCCTGTCCAAGAAAAAATATCTGCAGAAGTGTTTTGTTGAACTCCTCCTATAATTGTAGAGTCTCCAGACAGTAATTTAAAAGTTCATATGTTAAGTTTGTTTTCAGTTTTACATTATTGAAGGAGTATGTTTTATTAACTGGGAATGACCAATTTCAATTTTATTGTTCATATATATCACAACAGGTGAGACAGTAATATTGTTTGTGGCTGTGCTAAGATGTTAGTGAGTCAAATGTATTTTATTTTTACAGGAATCTGTTTATATATAAAGGATCTCCTAATAATGAGAAAAAAAATCTGTATCTGGCTCTGCAAGACTGATTGATTTATAAACCACTAAAGATAGAGGAAATGTTCTTGCTGCTTTATATGTGTAGAAACATCATTCATTTCAATCACCACATTGTCACCTTTAAAGACCAATTTGTTATCCTTTCACTTTTATTGTTAAAATTACTGGCATCAGGGAAAAAAATCATTTTATAGGGACTGCTATCCGGAATAAGTAACTACTCTAAAGCTCATCTTTAGACTCACATTTCTTTATGTTTTCTGCATGGGTAATTCCGTATTCCTGTTATACATTATATCATAGTTTTTGGCATTGACAGTTACAAAGTATAGATTTAAAGAGAAGTTGGATGAGACTTTTAGGCAACTTCTCTTTTCATTCCTCCCTGACTTTTTTCTACCATAAGAATAGAGGAATTGCCGTAAGAAATGTCAGGCTCTTTGAACAAATGAATGTAACAAGTGTAAACATCGCTGTATATGCCCTAGTCTTTTATAATATTATGCATAATTTACTTCAATTTTGACTACAGGCAGTGATACACTGACAGTGCAAGGCCAAATTAATTTTGTCTGTACTTCAAAAGAGGCAGGTAGTTATAATATGCATATAAAACTTAAGCAACTGTTGAACCTAACTTTGTAGTAGGTCCTTACAGTCTTTGAAGAAATGTCTATCCAGATCCAGAGCTGAGTTTTGTGAGTTTGCCTGTTTCCCTGGCATATGCCTCCTCCAGATCATGGAATTTAAAAAAAAAAAAAAGAAAATATCCACATAGGTTGTTTTGTTGTGATTTTTTTTTTCCTAAGTAGAAAAATAAAGTTAAAATTCTGTGATTTGACCTGGAGAATTAAACTGCTTATTATTATAGTGTTTGACAATAATCTAATCTACCCCACGTCCTTTCCCTAATAAGGACATTTTATGAAAACAGATAGACATGGGTTTTTTTTTTCTTTGATAAATTTGAAAGAAAAACAAGAGTAAAATAATGACTGTCAGTATTTCCAGATAAGGCATAGATTATTTCACTAAGTTTATTCTTTATGGTCTGCAATACATAAAGATTTAATAGACACCTATATTTTTCTACTTGTCTGTCTCCAAACAGAGTCTGTGACAGCAAACAAAGTCTATGAGGATGAATGAAACAGTGAAAAACTAACAATGTGTATCAAAACCCTTAACACCACTGTACAAAATGACCTGTAAGCACCTATGTGGCTCTCCAGAGTTGCAGAATTTCAGTCAGAATTCCAGTTGCAGAGAGCCCTTTAAAGACCTGAAAGTAAAATAATTAGTTTTTCTTTATATCTGCTTCTTTCTTTCCTTTGTAAGCACTCTCATTAATAGAAGACAACTCCTTATTAAGGCAAATTAAGTAAGAGCAGCTGAAAACAGATGATTCATGCGACCTGGGGTCTTTCAGTTGTTCTAAGAGGCACTGTCTGTGTGAACAGAGTGATGCTTTTGGGTAGATGTTGTACCTACACATGGTCTTTATCACATATTAAGCCTGTCGTTGTTGGCACACAATATTCTCATATTAATAAATCCAGTAACCTTCTCTTTTCTACCTCTACAGTAGCCTGACAGCCTACTGTCGTATATTACTGATGTTTTTTAAAGAAAAGAAGACATCAGACATACTGAAAATATATGAAAAGTAATAAAATTATTGAAGGAATGAAAAACTATGAAGTCTACATGTTTAATAGGAAGAGAAGACTACATGTTTGATGCAAAGTATCAATGATTATGAACTATTAAGAAAACAGTTGGCTTTTGTTGCTGGGATTTATAAAAGGGAGATTGCTGTTAACAACAGTTCTTCGATGGCATATCTGACATAAATAAGGATATTTTATGAAGAAATAGGGACAGAGCTTTTTCAGCGAGTTTTATGGTCACTATCTTTACAGTATATAGTATGTTTTCTTCACCATAAAGTGTAGAAAGTAGGACATTTTATATAATATATTGTTCTAAAGAAACAGTCATGTTTGCACATCTGTAGCTAACTTGGAACGCTTGAGGAATACTTTCCTGAAGGCACATTTTAGACAGTTTTCTTAATTTTTTTTTTTTTAGATTGTAGCATGAATTGCATTATGTACACAGCATGTAAAGATAAAAGTCAAAGTAAATAGTAGAAGAGCTTACCTTCTATCTAAGTTCCTTATCTGAAGTTCAGTGGATTTTAATTGAGGTATCTGTGCCTTTGAAAACCTTTTGCTGTTTAATTCACTTTACTCACAACCTAATAGAAGGGAATCTCTTCCTAAAGACATTAAAATGGCCTAACATTTAATCAGAAATACATGTTGATAAATTATAATGCTAGTGTTGAAGCAGTGGTGGTCTAACAGTAGGAAGGGGGCATCCACTGTAGCATTACTTCTCAGGCATGAGATTTGTCTGTTTATTCACAAGTCGTCATACATGCACAATCCAAGTAGCAGTCACTGAGAAGCTGGTTGTCAAATACACAAATAATGTATCGATGCTGGGAAACAGCAGGGCTGTCACATATATTGCAGAAGTTAAGGGATAATCCCTACGAATTGTTTGCTGAGCTCTATTTCTGGGCAGCAGTGAATCAACTTGACTACCACATGGTGGCATTGTCAAAGAAGAGTTACATTAACATCTAGTTTACGACTTAAGCCAAATTGTTAAATCAAAATCCC
This sequence comes from Laterallus jamaicensis coturniculus, assembly GCA_022605575.1. NCBI lineage: Eukaryota > Metazoa > Chordata > Aves > Gruiformes > Rallidae > Laterallus > Laterallus jamaicensis. The sequence goes on from JAKCOX010000120.1 coordinate 1,156,060, forward strand.
TCCTTCCCCTGAGGAAAGAAGGATGGTAAATTTCTGATAGTTTACCGCTGCAGTAAATCAGGATAATCCTTGCATTTATTCAGTGATACTGACCAAGAAGTTGGCAAGTCAGGCCTAGTGCTAGCACCTTGCCAGACATCCCATTTAAAGTGTGCCTAGCAGGCAGAAAGCCATATTTATTCATGTGCACTTGAACAACAAAAATATAACAGCACTTTCTTAGTTACCTGACTGGTTGCCAAATCAAATTCAAATCTACTCCTTACCGTTTAGCCATTTCTGGCACACTGTCACTGGAAAAATGAATAAAAATCCCCACCATGAGCTTGCAGTAAGATAAGCTTTATTTTAAAAATTACTAAATAAGTATTTCTATCTTGTAGCAGCCTGGGGTTTTAAGCAATTTTTTAAAACTGAGTTGTAAATAGAGCTTCATTCTCTTGTATTTAAAATACAATTTTATGCCTTCTTATTTTATACATGAATCTTTGCAGTTGGTTGACTTTTCTGTATTCTAACCAGATGGATCCCAAAGGGATTCCTTAAAACTAAAGAAGAAAGAGCATATATTTTTCTGGTCAGTGAAATTATGGTTTGATATGAACATGAAAAAAAGCGGGAGTCTTCTTAAGAAAACATGTACTACTATTTGCTGACATTTTGTCAGGTACTTAGTAAATGTTATCTTAAGGAGACCAGATGAAATCTACAAACATTTCAAGTGAGAGCATTGTAAGTATAAAAACCAACAATAGACTAACAAAAGCCTAATTATCATGATGGCAAACATACTGTATAGAAATAAGAGGATAGCTGTCAATATACCTAAATTGGAAAGGTCACTTTACAATTACAATAGCTCCACTTATCTTCCTTTTGTCTGAAACTGTCAGCAGAAGATAAATGCCTACATCCACCCTAATCACAACAGGAGTTTTATCATGTGATGACATGCTTGCCAAAAACAATAATTTAAGTCTTGCCTAGGTAAAGACACTGAAGAAAAATGACCTGGTTTAACTTTTATATTACTTAAGAAGCAACAAACCCCTGCAGAGAAACATTACTTTAGGATGGAAATGCCTGTAATTTTGTTTAATTCATTATCTGATTTCCAGTTTAAAGGAAACTGAATTATGTCACTGAAGTTGTGCATACATACACATTTGACTAGGTTGCTTTGAAGCTAGGCATTGAAAAAGCATGCCTCTAATAAACAAGATATGTTACTTCAATTGAATACTACAAAGTCCAAGAACTGTTAATATACAGTGACCCTAACACTACTCCTATTCTACCAAGCAGCACATCCTCAGTCAAGAGTAATAGGAATTTTAGTTCCAGATAACAGTTCCATTCTCAGAGTCAAAGCAACAGATATCTCTTTTGTCACAAAAGCAAAAGACACTAGTTGAAACCAGGAAGGAATATATCAGAAGCACTTGTATAAGATGTTCTCAAAATTGCCAAGTCAGGACAGATAATTTTGAATGTCATCTATGCACTTCCTATGCAACTGGAATAGTTACAGTTTTTATTTTTTCCCCCATGGTTTACCAGGAGTCCAGAATGAATGCCACCATACTTTTTAATGTGCTGTGCTGTCTCCAAAATTATGAGAACCTAGATGGTTTGTGCAAAGCCCCAGGTTAATATACCTAAGTGGTTTCTGTTGATGAGGCTGTCAGGTACCTTTGCCTCATGATGCACTGAACTACAAACTCTTGAAAGTTTTCAGAATGAAAGGCCCTTCTGCTGTACCCACCACTCATATTGTACCTATGTAACAAGCCTATTCCATCTCCTACCATAGATAAAAGATATAATAGATCAACATAGGAAGATTTAGTGGGTTGAGTTTGGGTGGGCTCCAGCTGGCCACCATTCTGCTCTTTTGTTTGGTTTGGAAGAGTCCTCAAAGATTATCTAGTTCCAACTGCCCCTGCTATGGGCAAGGACACCCTCCACTAGACCAGGTTGCCCAAATTCCTATCCAACCTGGCCTTGAACACTTCCAGTGATGGGAGCAACTACAGCTTCTCTGGGCAACCTGTGTCAGTGCCTTACTGCCTTCTTCTTAATACCCAATCCAAACCTACCCTCCTTCCTCTTAAAGTCATTACCCCTCATCCTACCACTATGTACCCTTGTAAATAGCCCCTTCTCCATCTTTACTGTAAGACACTTCAGGTACTGGAAGGCTGCTTTAAGGTCTCCCCTGAGCCTTCTCTTCTCCAGACTGAACAACCCCAACTATCTCAGACTGTCTTCACAGGAGAGGTTCTCCAGCCTTCTGATTTGTTCTCAACTTTCATCAGCTACAAATATAAACCACAGCACAACAAGAGCTGCTATGGGAACTTATCTTCATCCCAGACAGACTGAACACTGAGGAAAACCTTTTTTTACTAAATTCTCTCTCTGCCTAAGGCTATGAAATCCTTGGCTCAGACAGATGAAAACAATAGTCAGTGAGACCACAGAGAAACCTGTTAATAAGTTGTTTTATCTTTCTTTGGATTCTGAAGTTTGGAGAAGACTGCTGCCAGAAAAAAATCAATGTCACCACTTACAATTAATTGATGAAAAATTCAATTAAAATGCAAGGGTTTGCCTAGTAGATTTCCATGTGATCACTATAGCTATATTGTCAGTATTCTTCAGATTTTTCTGTTCTTTCTTGATAGAGGAATTCTTTCTCAGCTTTCAAATATTTGTGAGAATTATGTACTAATATTGGAAGTACAAAAGAGCAAATAAATGAAGACTGTCCTTACTTTAGGTGAATATTCATCTGATTAGATCTACATTTCCATAGCCTGTTTTATCTACTGATATGATAAAGAAGCTTTTAGTATACTCCAAGTTTCCCTTACCATTCTGAGAAAATTACTATTTAGACTGACTTTATTTTCCCCCCCCTAGACTGTAATTTACATACCTGTAATAAGCACACTGTGGAAGAATTCAAAGCATGTTTCACCTATTTAAATTCTATTTAGATTACAGACTTTATATTAGCTTGCAAAATAAAATTATTTGCTCTTTGGGGGCTCAGAAAGCAATAATTGCTTCATTTAGGTTTTCATTTTAAATCCAGGTGGAGGACTGTTATTTTTAAAAAAAATATCAGCGGTTAGACAAATATCCAAAACTACTATGAGAGTTACAGCTTTCCATTCAGAAAGTCACATGCAGTATTCAAACTGCTGTTTCACATATACTTTTTTCCAGTAGTCATGAAAAACACCAAAAAGGTGTTAAAATATATTGTATAGAAAAGAAGTTAACCATCATGCTTTTAGCTTATTCTGCTTTTCTGTCCATTTGCTGTGGGATTCAAGAACATATTTAGTTCTAATTCTATCAAAAGAAGAGAGGGAAAAATGAGGAAACCATAGTCAGGACTAACCAAAAGATCCAGAAAATACACTTGTATGAAAGATTGGGATCTATCAGAATAATTTTTGGTTTGTTTATTGGTTTTCTTTAGTTTGTTGGTTGTCATTTTGGTTGGTTTTGGGTTTTTTGTTTTGAATAAATCTTTTTTTTTTTCATTTAGATAGCAGTTGATTTTGCGCTTAACTGTTAACCAAAACTTTGAGTTGTGTATTTTATTTCAGTTAAAAGAAAATAATTAGTTATGAAGTCAGCTATTTTAGATGTGATTACAATTATTTATAAACAATGGACAGTGGGATCTTAATAGCAGAGAAATTATAAAAGGTGTTTTGTTAGGTCTTTTTCTCCTGTTTCTCAGGGCTCTGCACAAAGCAGGCACTCAAACCCTTTCACTGCTCCAAAAGGCATTCTGGAGCACATCTGGTTAAAGGCTTCTGACAAAAGTAGAGCATTCATTTTTTTGTCCATAAGCAGAAGTTATTTCATCCAGGCTGATGAATGCGTGTGGCAAAGGAGAATAGGGGTAGGAAACAACAGCTTAATTTACACAAAGTATTTTGGGAAACCTGCAGACAGCAGGTTATTGAGTATGCTGGTTTAGCTCACTTCTCAATGCATTTCTTTTAAATCAAGAACTTGTTGTCTAACATACAGAGGGAAATTATGGTGTTCCTGGTCCTTGTGGTCACAGGCACACTGTCTTAAAAAAAAAAAAAAAGTGTTGTTCTCCTGGCTTTAAAGGCAGTTCTTTTTCAACCTTAATTGACTCTTTTTGGCTTGTGGTATGAGTTCTTTACTGCCCTTCTCCCCTTGGAGGGAAGAGAGGGACTTGCAGATGTAGTGAAACTCCCAATGTGGACAAGCTAACAGCTGATGGAAGAAGCTATGGGGCAGGTGGAGAGGACACAATCCATTAATTTTGACTGTAACTGCATTTTCCACAGCACAACCTGACACAAATACATCTGAATGAGTGTCTGAGCTGAAGACAGTCTCCTCCAAAGCTAAACACAGCTTTTAGAACATTGCTGGAAATTAAATGGGCCCATTTAAGGTCTTCAGAAAATCTCTTGCCAGAGGGAAACCACCTGCTGCTGAGGGAAATGTAATTCCCCCAAGTTTTTTCTGTACCCTTGCTGGCTGCCAGAGTGTGATAAATCTGGATCCCTGCACAAAATGCAAGGAAACTGAAGCAGGCATGGAAATGTGTCTGAGGACTTCAGCAGGGAGAGGTATGGCCTTTTTCCAGCTGTACTTTACCACAAGCTGTATCTAATTTGCTATTCACAGTCACCCTTGAAGAAGGTTTTGAATGTTGGCTTTTCTTCCTTGAGTGTGTACAGCTCAGATTAGCTCAGATTGCTGTTTCTCCTTCCAGTGCCCAGTATGGTCTGTCAACGTTTTCAGATAAAATCTTAATCTTTAGTTTCTGGGGACGTGAAAACTTACTTTTTAATTTTTAGGATTAATAATATTTAACAAATTTTAATCATAATTTATTATAAAACTATCTCTCCATCTTCCCTTTGATAATGGAGAAACAAGAAAGATGTTTAAAACAGAAAAATACAGACTCTTTGATCTCCTGGTGCATTTAAGGTCTTTGCTCATAGAGATAAGTCAATAACTCTCTGTCGTTGGCCATCAAAACTAGACAGCACTCTAAATAAAAAGAACTGTAAATATTTTATCTCAAATTCTGTCCTTCTTTAGCAAGCCACAGCTGAATTAAACTGATGTCTGTTCTTTAGAAGGCAGAAGATGATCAACACATTATTATGTAAGGCATGCTGCAGTTGGAGCTATTCAAAATCTGAAATAGTGCTAATACAGATGCTGTTATATATTGACGAGCGCTCCTTATATCAGATGCAGGATGCACAACAATCTCCACTTGGAACCACTTATTTAGGAAAATAATAGTTGTTTCTTCAGGTTTTTTAACTGAGAGATTGTCTAATGCAACAGATAAATACTGAAGAAAGGGTACATATTTGTGCATGAGAAAGGTCTTAATGGAGAAAGAAGGAGGAAAAAGCCCCACAATGAGATTGATAATTATGCATGCAGAAAGATAAAGATTGATTGTAGTAAAGGAAAGAATGTATTGGATTTTGGAAATCCTTCCTTATCTGGTGTGTTGGCAGTGACATCAAACATTCCTGATATTCCTAAAAATAAATTAAGTGTTCCAGAAAATACAAAGTAGTAAAACTTGGGTTGGTAGCATGCTTAACTCCTTAATGTACAATGAGCCACTGTACTCTGTCTCATGTATGAAGCCAAGTAGCTAGCTAGCTGAAATAGTAAAAAAAGAATCTTTGTTTCCCATTTCAAGCACATTGATCCATCATGAATGGAATAAAACTCTGTGAGCAAAGTTAGTTGGTTAAAAAACAATTATTGTGCACTTCTTTTGTAATAGGCAGAATAACCTTTACAGCATCCTATGATTCATTAGTGAATATGTCAAGAACCTGTAAATAACACTTGAAGCTTGCTTTTTGGTCTCTTAATTAAACTAACAGTGAAAGTCTTATCTCTTGAGGCATATGCTGCTGCCCTGAATATTTTAAGCAATATTTAATTTCTTGCAGTTGTTTTCACTTTAAACATGAAGGTGAATTAAACAAGTAATAATGTTCTGTTCAAACTCAGAATTACCAGATTAAATATATTTAATGTAACTAATTTGCTTGATCTACACTCAAGGATAAGACCATTCTGATTTTTATGGAGCATAGGTTGGTTTACAGTAATGGATGTATGCAGTCCTGTCTACAGCTGTTTAGGAGCTCCAGTTACACAGTAAAATGAGGTTTTGGCCCTTTTTGAAATAATGAAGCTGCAGTTACACTTTGATCTAAATTTCAAGACCTCTTTTTCCATAAAGAGAGGTTTATATGGCTCTTAATGATTTAAGAGAAGTCTTCTGGTTTTGGCTTATTCTACATATAAATACAGAACCCTATTTCACCCCCTGCTGAAATGTGTTAAAACCTCTTCAGCCAAAATTAATTTTGTAAACCTCTTCTGTATTTCAATAACATATCAATCAAGGCTTAGAGAACACCAGCAATAGTTTTCATTGCCTTTAGGCAATGTATAATGTAGTCAGGAGATGCCAAAGGTAAGGCATAAGAGGAAAAATAAACACTGTACTTACACGTGGCTTTGCTTCAAACGCATGACAAATACAACAACAGCATTCTGCATCAGAAGGTGCCTTTGGCACCAACTGGACTGCTGTTCCAGAAGTTTCCATGAGTAACTCTTCACCTACTTTGCTTTCAGTTACAAAATACTCTTGGATGAATTATTTTGTTTCTTTTGAGTCATATATTGGCCATGTTACCCATCCTTTTTGAGATAACATGCAGCTTAATATATAAATCTCATATAGTCATTTTAGGATGATTTTTACTGCTGTTTTGTGTTTCAGAAGTTGGAGATCTAATACTATTAAATGCTCTTGTAACCAATCATTACAAGCCATAGAAATGCAACTATTAATATGGATGATTCTTCCTTCCGTTCCTCCATTGACTTCCACCTTCCATTCTAGATAATAGTACATTCTTCCTCATTTATGGATCAAGTATTCCAAAATTCAAATCTTTAGTCTACATAAAAGATGACAAGGTAAATTAAGGAAGGTTTTCCTAACAGAATTTATCTCCTGTCTCTTTAAAAGCACATTATTTTTGTTAAATGACTTGAAAATTCCAATCTCAGTACTTTGTAATTGAAAGCTCCTATGAGGAAATGGGAAGGCATCAAACGGGTGTCAAGATCTTCAATCATATCCTTGGTATATGTTTTTTCACTTACAAACTCAGTTCTGCCTATACACAAACTTTAAACTTGAGCCAGTGATTACTCTGCTAAAGGGATCAGATTGTGACTTAAATCCTTAACTTGCCCCATCTGTACACAGATCACTTCAAAGTTATCGTAAGAAAATAAGGAGCTAATTTAAATCTTATATCTTCCTTGCAATGGCCACAGTCTGCTCCATGCTGGTTAGGAAGCAGTCAAATCACTTCTACAAATAATGATTCAGGGTCAGATTTTCATAGAATTATAAAATGCTCCTGCCATGAGCAGGGGCACCTTCACTAGGCCAGGTTGCCCAAAGCCTCAGCCAACCTGGCCTTAAATATTTCCAGGGATGGGGCTTCCACAACCTCTCTGGGCAACCTGTTTCAGTGCCTCACTACCCTCATAGTAAAGAATTTCTTCCTAATGTCTATTCTAAACCTACCCTCTTTCAGCTTGAAGCCATTACCCCTTCTCATGTCACTACACTCCCTGATGAACAGTCCCTCTCGCACTTTCTTGTAGGATCACTTTAAGTATTTGTAGGCCATAATTAGGTCTTTCCTGAGCCTTCTCTTCTCCAGGCTGAACAATCCTAGCTCTCTGACTCTGTCTTTGTAGGAGAGGTGCTGCAGTCCCCTGATCATCTTTGTGGCCCTCCTCTGGACTTGCTCCAACAGCTCTACATCCTTCCTGTACTGGTGACCCCAGACCTGGACATGGTACTCCAGGTGGGGTCCTACCAGAGCAGAGTAGAGGGGCAGACTCACCTCCCTTGACCTGCTGGCCACACTGTTCTTGATGCATCCCAGGACATGGTTAGCCTTCTGAGCTGCTAGTGCGTGCTGTGGGCTCATATTGAGCTTGTCATTGATCAGCCCTCCCAAGTCCTTCTCCTCAGGGCTGCTCTTAATCCATCCTCCTCTCAGTCTGCAGTTGTGCTTGGAATTGCACCTACCCGCACTTGTTGAACTTCATGCAATTCACATGTGCCCATCTCTCCTACCTGTCAAGGTCCCACTAGATGGCATCCCTTCCCTCCAGCATGTTGACCTCACCACACAGCTTGGTGTCATTGGCAAACTTCCTGAGAGTTCACTCAATTACACTGTCCATATCACTGAAAAAGATATTAAACAGTGCCGGTCACAATACTGATGCCTGAGGAACACCACTCATCCAGACCTCCACATGGACATGGAGCCACTGACCACAACACTTTGAGTGTGACCATCCAACCAGTTTCTTATCCACCTACTGGTCCATCTGCAGTATCCATGTCTCTCCAATTTAAGATTGGAGATGTTGGAAAGTATTGAATGTCTTGCATAAGTCCAGGAAGATAATTTCCATCATCCTTCCCTTGTCCACTATCTCTGTTACTCCATCATAGAAAGCCACCAGACTTGTCAGGCATGATTTTCCCTGTATGAAACAATGCTGGCTGTCACAAATCACCTTATTCTCCATGTGGTTGAGCAGTGTCTCCAGGAGGATCTGCTCCATGATCTTGCCAGGCACAGAGGTGAGACTAACCTACCTGTAGTTCCCTGGGTCTTCCTTTTTCCCCATTTTAAAAATGGGGCTTATACTCCCCTTTTTCCAGTCAGTGGGGACTTCACCAGACTGACAGGACGTCTCAAATCTGGAGAGCAGCTTGACCACTTCATCAGTTCCTTCAGGACACATGGATGAACCTCATCAGGTCCCATGGAGTTGTGCACTTTCAGGTTCCTTAGGTGTTCTCAAACCTGATCTTCTCCTACAGTGGGCAGTTCCTCATACTCCCAATCCCTGCCTTTGCCCTCTGTGACTTGGGCAATGTGGCTAGAACTCTTGTCAGTGAAGACTGAGGCAAAAAAAAAAGTCATTGAGTGCCTCAGCCTTCTCCATATCCCAGGTAACAACATCACCTGTTCCATTTCAGATAGAGTCCACATAATCCTTTTCTCATTAATATACCTGTGAAAACTTTTCATATTGCCCTTCACATCCCTGGCCATATTTAGTTCTATTAGGGCTTTGGCTTTTCTAACCTGATCCCTAGCTGCTCAGACAGTTTCCCTGTATTCCTCACAGACTACCTGCCCTTCCTTCCACTCTCAGTAGGCCTTTTTTTGTTTGAGTTTGCCCAGGAGCTACTTGTTTATTCATGCAGGCCTCCTGGAGTTTTTGCCTAATTTTCTACTTGCTGGGATGCATCGCCTTTGGGCTTGGAGGAGGTCACCCGTGAATGCTAGCCAGCTGTCTTGGGTCCCTCTTTTCTCTATGGCTTTGTCCCACTGTGCTCTGCTTTAAGATGCAATGCCTTCCTTACACCCTCCCAATAGAAGCAGAAATATGGTTTCTTTGTCCAAATTTGTCCTCATTTAATCATAACAATAGCAAGATTCTTTAATGTTTCCTAAAGTAGCTAACAACTTCTTTACATTTGCCTTCTTTTTCACATCTATCATGTGTGAACTCAGCTACCCAGTTTATCATGGAAAGACAACAAAATATTATAAAAAGTTTAAAAATATTTAGTTTGAGTTCAGATATACAGCTACCATCAGCACATGCTACTAGTACTAATAGTAATAATAATAATAATCATAGAGTTAAAGGGAAGGTCAAATCAATAAAAATTAAAAAGGCAGATGACTCTAATGTGAGAATTTTTAAGTAACTTTTCATAAAAGTGGAAAAAGATATGATTGGCATTTTTAAGACTTTTTGAAGAGCAGAAGGTCATTGCATGCTGTGAAATAATCTGTTTTGAGCATACAACTAAGTCATCATTACCCAGCAAATTGTAAGAGACAGGGGAGCAGCAAATACTTGTTTGCCAAAATTTGAAATCTTAATTTCTTTTAATTTGTGAAATGGTTATAAATTCTAATTAGAAAAAGTTTAGTCTCACGAAGACCAAACAATCCTACATCCATTTGATTTATTACATTTTGGTTATTTTCATACCTATGTTTTCTAAGCTTTAAACAGTTTTCATTATGCTTCTGCAAAGTGAAAAAATCTTATTTCTCAAACTGAAAGAGATGAGTTTTGGAAGTTTGCCTCATACTGTCCAATGGGGAAAACAATACTTTGAATTCTAGCACTTGTTAGCTAGAAAATCCAGTTCCACTTACCCTAGAAGACTAAAGGTCTGAACTGACACTAATTAGTGACTTGAAACTCACAGTGTAGAAAACACAGTTTTAAAGAGGTTATGATTTTTAAAAGATATTATGGCTTTTTGTGCACCTACTCAGGGAACAATCTGATAAGTGTGAGTGCCAATAGTTGATACACAGAGGTAAATTCTCTAAATATATTAAAACTGTGTAGTGTAGCCTATATGCACAGCTACAGGCAAAGGGCAACCAAGAAAGCACATTCTCATTCACCTAAGTAAAGAAGATGCAAAGTGTCCATGTGCCAAAGAGCCTTAAAAAACCCAAACCAAATAAAAATATAAATGCTCCCACCCAATCTCAGAAAAAGAGGTTTCTGTTCACCAGCAAGGTCATCTAACATTTTCCAAATTATTTATAAAAAAGGTACAAATACAGTTGTACTGACATAATACAAGAACAGACTGAAAACCAAGTTCCATAAGAAAAGAGTGGCTTTTCCTGGTTTCTACGTGTATATAGTAGAACGATAAGAAAGTTAAATCTGAAATACATTAATCTTAAACCTCATTGTCATTTGATTTACTGTTTGTGTTCACCATCACAAGACCTGCACAAGCTTGTGCAGACATCAGTACCAAAAGGTATAACACAGATTCGTTTTATAATGTATACTATTAATTTACAATGTATATTTAGGTTCTGATAGTCAGTGACGTGTTAACCCTGTTATTTATATTTTGAGTTCTTCATTGGTACATTGCATACATCTGTATTACATCTAAAAGTGTTATTTAGGTTTTCATTGCCTTTAATTCAATAACTTTGGACATATTGTCTGTCTCAAATCATACTCACTGGAACTATATATCTTTTTTTTTACATTTTTAACACTGACATCAGTGAAGTGCAGTAGTTCAAACGCCAAACCAAACCAAAACCACAAACAAATATGTGTATCTTTTGATCTATATATAGAATGATAGATATGTACACTGCTGCCTCAGAGACGGGAAATGTGGTGCATTCCCTGAGGTCATTAGTCTTTTTGTGACAGCTGTTAAACAGTGGTAAGCTTTTGGAGCAGCAGAAAAGCTTTGGATACTTCTGAGACCTTGGTTATCCCACAGTAGGCAACTATTCATCCTTTGCTGATGATACTGACCCCCTGCGTGGTAAAGATGAAACCTGTTGGGTTTTTTGGGGAAATGTTTAGTCTTCTCTTCAGCACTGAGCCATTGTCTCATGCTGTTTCTCTTGCTGCCTGGCAGATCTTGAGCCTGGGATAATTGGTAGAGAGGTCACAGTCTTGCAAAGGAAAATAAAACCTCTATCTTTATGGTCCTAGATAAGCATTATTTGATGGCAAAGGAGTTACTAAGCTGATGTATTACAGGCTGTACCTAAACAGATAATACCATTACTGTATCATTTTAATACAGCAGTCTGTACAGCAGAGGAAGCAAAGAATGAGCCATAAAACATTTAAAGAACTTTGACTTGATGAAAGCAGGAGTATATCTGGCAATGACCATATTTTGTCTCTAGACACTTGCATCTATCAAGGACAAGACAAGTTATAGGACAATGATGCAAAAGAAACTGAAGCAAGTCAAGCAAACCTAATCAGCAGTAATTGGATATTAAATCTATGCTGTATCACTGACTTCTTGTGTCCATCTAAAGGTGATAATCAGGGATTGCTCCCCTTGTATAGGGTAATGTTTAGCCCATAGAAACTTTCTAAATGTGCAGTAGAATTAACTACTCTTTATTAATGTTAATCAGGTAATAAAAGTATCACCTGAAGTAAAAAATAATGCAGAGTTAGGTGGAAATAGTGACATGAATTTTTTAGATTTCAAAAAAAATCTAACCTTTGCCCTTGTTTCCTTAAATCACAGGGAGGACTGTTTGCTGTGGTTTATCCATGAAAGTTTTGGATGCTTTCAGATAATACAGCTGCAAACCCACATTACCTTTAAAACATGCTGCAAATTATGACTGAAACACACATTTTTAAAAGGTAGTAGAGATTCTTTTTCCTAGCATCATTAAAACCAAAATTATCATCTGAGTATTTTTGAGTATGGCTAAGAACACAACTAGAAAGACATAACACGGCATGCAATTCAAATGATGTGGCTGTGGTTCTCTGTAATTATCCACTTTCTGAAAATTAGGAAGCCATAACAAACTGTTGACTTTCTAAAATGTAAAATAAGAACAATGAGTACACTTCTCAGTGCTGTGTCATGCTGAAATCCTGTGGCATCTAACAAGAGAAATACACTAAGCACAAAACAAGCAAACCAAGCCCCCAAGAACAACTTAGACATTAAATCCCTACTTTTGTGCTATAATGGATCAGAGAATATGAAATTATTATTTTTTGTTAACTTTAAGGAAACAGGACATATGAAAAAGTGAAAATTTCTAAAATGTAGAGTTTGATATTGGAAAAATTTAAGTATTTCTCATGACTCAGTAGAAAAATTTAGACCAAGTTAATGTTCTTGTCATAAACTTATGGCTTTACTTGTAATTTATTTTTATATCTGAAGGGGAGAGAAAATTGTTCATCTTTACCATGATTACAGGTAAGCATTTGAACACATTGCCCAGAAAGGTTGTGAAGTCTCCAGGAGATTCAAGATCTGACTGGATAAAACTCTCATCAACTTGGCCTGACTTCATAGCTGACCCTGCTTTGAGTAGGAGCTCAGGCTGAATGACCTCCTGAGATCCCTTCCAAGCTTGAACAACTGTATTGATTGCGTGAATTGCGGTAGGCATCAGTATTCACTAACAGGAGGAGCTTCACTATCTCTGGCTGCTGACAATTGTCATTCTTATTTATTGCCTAAACTAGTTGTGAAACATATGTCTCTGGCTTCTGCTTAATGTGGGATCATGGAAGACAAAGTAGCAAGCATTTTTTATAATTATTGTGAAGGACACAGAAGGCAGCATCACCTGTTAGAACTAGGAAATCTCTGAAAAAACAGTGTGAGCATAGCAGTAGTGTCCACAAGAATTGACTGCTGAAACAGAAAGCGCTCAGCACATCCCAATTCTGTTTTCTCTTCCCTGCTGGAGGTACATGCCTCAAATTTGAGCTTTCACCCCTCATATTTTAAGGGAACTTTACTTATATACGTGTTCCAATTCACACTGTGACAAACTTGAGTTTTATCTGAGATGCTATTCAAAAAGAACAGGGTCTCTAACAGTTGGGTGTTGTTTTATACTAACAGTATAAAACCAAAGATTCCCGTATGTCCTGTACATAGACAATGTACAAAGGATGTACAATGTACAAATGTCTCAAAGGAGCACAATATTGTGAAGCAAGCAATCTTCTTTGAGTTAGTCATGCAAATTTCCACATTTGGTGACTCAGAGGCAGTGACCTGGATCACAGGATGCTATGCATACATCTGCAGAAGATCTGCAAATCAGGTTGAAGGTCTTGCAGTATGACACCTTAAGTAAAAGCAAGTAACATGATTTCTCTGTAAACAAAGCACATTAGCACATTGTCACCAAGAGAAGATAGTAGTTTAACTGTCAAGAAACAGGAATGAATGATGAATCCCGTAAAATCTCTAGATGTCTGTGTGATACTCTTTGTAAAGCTTAGAATATGTTTTTTAAACAAAAATGTCAGATTAATAATGTTTTATAAGATTAATCTTAATTAATGTGAAAAAATACATTGCTATGATTTTTCAGCAGGATATGTATTAGGTGTATTACAGTGACAGAAAAATTTTGATTTATCTAAATTCAATATTTAATATATAAAATTAAACATAAACAGTAAATATAAACTGCATGCCTTCAAGCTTCAAGTCATTAGTTCATGTAGTTTATTCCTTGTTTTCCTTTTTCTATCTATGTAGATTTCTTTAATACATTGTTTTACCTTGTGCATGGTAGATTAAGGAAGTTAACTTCCTCGAAGAAGATAGATAATATTAGCTGATTGAACCATAATTGCCTGTAGCAATCTAGGCAGATGCAATTCAATGTCAAAATATTAAAAAGTCTTCACATTTCAAAATGAGTATTTCAGACTTTGTTCCACAAAATGACCCTCAGCTGTTCAATCATTTTCTACAAATTTGGTAGCCATTTAAAGTTTTATTCAGTTCTGTTTAAAGCACACAGTAGTTAAAAAAATCCCATATTTTTCTACTATGCAGGGGAAAAAAAAAAGCAACCAAACCCCCATGGCATTGTTTTACAATATAGATCAGATTGATTTAGGACTAATTTCTAAATATCCATCCATTGTTGCAACAGTTCTGAATCAGTCTCTATAGGATCTAGTATGTTCTTGGACTGGATTGCCTCAGATTACCCTTGGTCTGCTGCCAAACAGGATGAAAAAAACCCAAGCACTAGATTTTCATTAACTGCTTGAAAATACTGTTGTTGTACAAATCCAATTATGGGTTTGATTTTCTTCCTATACTGTCACACATCAACAGGTTCAATGCCTATCTACTGCCTTTATTCTATTTTGGATATAACTTGGAACATTTATAACAGTTTTATAAGGATAACATCTTAATGTACTGCAATATCTAAATATATCACCCTTCACAGTGTAGGTTTGGTCTTTCTACTGTGAGAATCATTCATTCAGTCAGCTATATCAGCAGCAAACTCAAGTAGAAAATCTCTAGTGCATTTTCCTCACTCATTGGATTAAGAACTACAAAACAAAATGACACCCCCCCCAAAAAAAATGGTTATTTGTTGAAATGTGTTATGTATTTGAATTTAAACTGTTGTCACTCCAGATATATAAGAACAATAACCTGAGAGAATGGTTTGATGTGTAAAAACAAGGGGCATATGTATGTGATTGTATTGTGAACAGTTACTTCTGACTTTGTTAGGAGGATGAGAATTTATTTTTCTTTCAATTTATGTTCTATATTTTAATATAATTTCCATATTTCTCAACAATTTTGTCCATACTCCAAAACCTCCTCCTGCTGCTCAAGATAAAGGTAAGTTTTCAGCTTTCTTTTTCTTTTATTTAAATAAAACACAAAACAAAACAAAACCAGCCTCCTCTGGGAGGGAGAGCAGAAAATGAATCCCTCCTTTCTAGTCAGCTGCCTCCTGCTATAATTTGGCATTCTAATTCAAATTAATTAAACTTTCTTGTTTTCCATAAGCCAAGGAGATATTTTTGTGTACACTTCATATTGTGTGATATAAAATTCTCTGTTTGCTCTTACAACGTAACCTCAGAGAATTTATATTCCACTGTTTTTTATGATGTTGCTTTGTATTTGCTCCTATAAAAAAACCATGAAACTTCACTGTTGTGATTTGCAAGTTCCTTAGTGTTTGTTTATAAATCTGGCTAGTTGAAAACTTACCTGAAGCATTTGGTTCTTAGAACCCCAAAGCCTGACTGATTTTTGAAAGAGTTTTCAAAACTTGCAGGGTGAAGCCTCTGAACACATATGTTAAAAGAAGGCTCTGTCAAAGCATGCTAAGTTATTTTCATGGAGTAGAATTAAAATTCTTATTTTACTTCAAAAGTTTACCTTTAGTTTCTGCCTGTTGCAGCCAAATTACTTCGGTAAGATATTACTAAATTAATATAATTTTTGTATATCAGTAAAAGAGGCTCTGTTAATAACCTGATCAATGTCAAAAACTAAAAAGTAGGCTAAGATGATAGATTGTGTGATACAACCATTGGCAACTAAGCTATTGAATCATCTGACTGATATTTTACCTTAGGGTAAATGACTGAACTTGAGCAACTGATACATGAATCAAGCCAACATATTCCCAAGTTATAAAGACTGTAAAGACTCTCACATTTCTTTTTAGGTGCTTAAATAAACAATGCAATATTGAGGTATGATCAGGATTATTCTGATTCTTTAGAAGAATTTGGAGAACAGTGTGTAAGACAATATACCAGAAATGTGAAATGTCATCAGGTGAACAATGAGCTGCTGTCTGCTACAATTTGGAAAAAAAACCCCAACCTTAACCCTAAAATAAGCTTCAAATAACTCATCATAGGCAAACATGCTTTCGGTGAAATTTAACCTGGAAATTGCTAATGGTACTACTAGGAACTGTGGTCTGTCTGGTTTGAATCTGCGTAGATGCTTAACTCTATCAGAAACAAAACTGCTCTGAGTAAGGGATATAGACAACAAAACAAACCAAAAAAACCCCAAACCAAAATAAAACCCCATCCCAGTATACTCTCAGTTTAATTTGATGAATATAATAGCAAGGAAAGCAATACAATCACAGTTATGCTATAGAAAGTAAAAAAGCTAAGAATTTATGCCACTAGCTTTGATCAACAATTTATTTTCTATGTTTTCTCTCATCTCACTTAAGCAGTAAGAAGCTGTTAGGCTGAAGGAAATAAAAAAAAAAAGAAATTATTGTATGTTTTTTTCACTGTCAAAACAAGAATGGCAACTTTTTTTATTTTTCATGACAGGCTGTCATTCCCCTGAAAGGGCAAAATAAATTAAATGCTCAATCAGTCTCATTTTTCTTTAAAAGTGAGCTTTGACATTATATACAAGCCAGCCATGTATTCATATGTAGGACACTAAAATTACACAGAAGAAAAAAAGAAATACAACAATTCTTTTTGTTTGGTTTGGTTTGGGTTGGGTTTATTTGTTTGGTGAGGTTGCCCCTTCAAGTCCTGTGGTTTATCAAATTGCTGTATCTCTGAGGTATATCTTCGACTTGGGCCCAACGAAGTCCCTAATAGCATTTATTTCCAGGTAACTAGCTCTACCTTCTTGGGTTAATCTTTTTCTACTCCAGGTGTAGCTCAAAACAGATAAATTCTTATGAAGCTATAATAGTCACATCCTGCAGGGAAGGAGAGTTTTTTTCTATTAACATTTCTAGTAAAACAAATATTGCTGCCTATTGAACTTTGCATTGAAATGGAGTGATTACACATTGCATCAGTTTCTGTCATTTCTAGCTAGTGGCATGTTAATCTACACTTTTTCATCACAAACTCAAATGAATTCACCAATACTGCATTTTATCAATAATCTGTTTGGTTTTTACTGGTAGGGAAGCAGTAGCCTGATATGATCACTTACAGTCAAGAAGAGTTTAAATTGTTCCTCATCACCTCACAGGTAGTAAATTAAGATTGATAGCTGATATCTAGGTTTGACTCATGACTGTTATCATCCAGAAATCTATACTTAATTTAGAAAAAAACTTCAGTTTGGCTTCTAGAGGACATTCTAGACTTGATTGGAAGATACACAGTTGGGACAACTGGCACTTCAGTTGGACTCTTCAATCAAGAAGGAAAGAAGAATCAGCTCTGTGAACCACTGATGGGAATTCGAGGAGAAGAGAAATATCTAGTGAAGTTACTTCCAATTTTGAAGTGTAAAGCATTATTCAGGCATATGCTTACATTCATATACAGTGTCAAATCACATTTTAATGAAGCCTACTTTGCTAGTAAAATAAATTGTTCAGTGCTTGTTTCCTTAGAATCTTTCATGTGAAAACAAGGATATATCTTGTCTAAGTGTCCTTTAATTTTTCTTTCACTGAAAATTTCAGTCTCAGATTATTCTGTCTTTTTAGTACTTCTCACTATGTCATCACTAGATCTAGAATCTACAGATGCTTTTATTTTACTTCAAATAAATTTTGCTAGGAAACAATACTGAATGTGTTCACCTTGTTAGAGATTGAACAGAGGTTTCTGCTGTTGACATAAACTGCTAGTTGTAAGACAGTCTTTCTTGATAGCTAATAAATCAAATTTAAAAAGTCATTATAGTGGGCATAGTTTGTCAGTTGTTTGTTCCTGAAAGTTTTCTTCAATACATTTTAATTACACATTTAAGTTAATGTTTATATGATATAACACAAAAACTAGGTTAGTGATTATTTGCATGAAAGTATTTTTATGCAGACTGATTCTACCCTTTGTTATTTATTGGGAATTGTCCTTTCCAAGGAGGCTTGCATAGACCTGATATTATCTTAAATGAGAATTGCTGCCAGGGAACCCTCCATTCCTCTCTAGGGTGAATGAGATGTTACAATATTATGAGTGCTGTGTTGACTGCTGTGAGCAGGCAAGAACTAAATACAAACCACTTTTGAAGTCCAAAATTAAAACATTGAGAGATGGGATAGCAAGAGGAAAAAACACATTGCATTTCTGGGGAACTCCTAAATATAAGAACACAATTATGTCTTATGGTAATACATACATATAGATTTACCAACCTATGAGTTATAATTATAGCAGGCATCATAGTTAAAGCTGAAGAGGTGTACTTTTTCAATACTTAGTTCTAAATTACTGGCATAAAAGCAAATAATGCTGAATAACTTTAATAATGGTGTCAATGACAAAAAATTGAGAACTAATATTTGCAATTAAAAAACCAACAGCCAAACTGATCATGTAGATAGTAAAAAACGTAATTATGAACCTTATTTACAAGTCACATTTAATGTAAATTATAGAGGAGTTAGATATGTTCACGTTCACCCCTGCAGGGCTAGGATACCATTGTCATCATGAGGACATGGTGACATGGCTTCTGTGACTGGAGTGTTGGAAAGGAAGAAATACAGGCTCTTTAAGAGGGACACGCTAGGCAGACAAGTTATCGGTTGTCCTTTATGTCAACGTCCAGCTGGAGTGCATGTAGCTCTACCTGAGGATGGATGAGAAGATGACCAAGAGTTTATGGCTCAGGATTAAAGAGAGGGCAGGGGCAAGGGGCACTGTAATGGAGGTCTGCTACAGGCCACCAAACCAGGGAGATCAAGTGGATGAAAACCTCTATAGTGAGATAGCAGCAGCCTCATGTTTCCTGGTCATCACTGGGAAACTCAACCAACTTGATATCTGTTGCAGGGACAACACAGCCTCACACAAGCAATCCAGAAGGTTCCTGGAATGCACTGATGACCACTTCCTCCTCCAAGTGACATGGGAGCCAACAAGGACAAGTGCCATCATGGAGCTTCTCACCAACAAGGAGATGATTCTGTCCCTCTACTCTGTTCTTGTGAGACCCACGAGGTCAACCGCTCGGAATCAGCACAGCCAGAGCTGCAGCAATCGATCATGCACTGCAAGAGCGTTTGAAGTGATTGCTCTGCCAGAAGAAGCTGCTGTGAAAGCAGAGACCCGGCAGTATGAAGAAGCTGTCTTGTGAGAGAGGCTGACGTGGTGTAGGCGTTGACAGGGCAACAGCGGCCCCAGCACCGCCCATCGCCTAGAAAAAGCCTCAGGGAGGGCACCTAACGCAGAAAGGGGAGGTCAGCACTTGCGCACAGCTGACCCTGTAGCTCTGTGGCTGGGCAGGTAAGTTCTAGCTCTCATCACCCGGAGAACTGTCTCACCTACTGACAGTCTCTGAGACTGCAGATTACCATGGCCTCCACCAGGCAGAGGGCTCGCCCCATTAAGAGTGTGGTGACCCAGACCGAGGGCCTGCCCAGGAGTGTGGTCTCCACCAGGCAGAGAGCTCACCCCATTAAAAGCATGGAGATGCAGACCAAGGGCCTGTCCAGGAGTGAGGCTGTGCAAGTCTCTGGCTGTAGGGAGTGCCTGAGCCTGCTCGTGCCAGCAGATGGTGTCGACAATTTCACCTGTGTGAGGTGTGAGCAGGCAGAAGATCTGCTTAGCATGGGGGCAGATGTCAAAGAAGAGGTGGGGAGACTAAGAAGCATTAGGGAGTGTGAGAGGGAAATTGACTGGTGGAGCAACTCGCTGGCTAGACAGAGGGAAAGTCACTAGGGAAATTTTCCCCAAAAAATGATGAATCCCCAGCCCTACCAGGTAGAACGGGGAGAAGTCAGTGACCAGAAAGAAGGAGAGGGCTGGAAGATAGTCCCAGCTCGGCGCCATGGGAAAACCTCCTCCCTGTCTACCTCGGTTCCTCAGGTCCCTCTAAGTTTGAGGTGCTGGGAGTTGAAGAGGAGGCAAATGGGAAGGTGGGGGAGGAGGTATGTGGGGGGATGAATGCAGTCCCTCTGCCTCAGAGGAAACGGAAGCCTAGAGTGAAGTGAATGTCTGCACGCCTTGAGACTTCCTCTGTTAAGTGCAAGAGAAGGGTAGTAGTGGTAAGGGATTCCCTCCTCAGGGGGATGGAGGGCTCCATTTGTAGACCTGACCCTACACAAAGGGAAGTGTGCTGCCTTCCTGGAGCTCAGATTGGTGATATTACCAGAAGGCTCCCAGGGCTGATAAGACCCTCTGATTACTATCCACTATTGATTGTTCAAGCAGGCAGGGATACAATCATGAAGTGTAGTCTGAGTGCTATCAAAAGGGAATTTCGTGACCTTGGGCGATCTGTTGAGTGGAGGGGGGAGCTCAAATAATATTCTCATCTATCCGTACTAGTGGGAAGGGGGGTTTGGAGCAGGTCAGGAGAACCCATGTGTTGAATGAGTGGCTGAAAGACTGGTGTCGGCGTAAAAACTTTGGGTTTTTTGACCAAGGGAAGGTGTACTCTGCTCCTGGCATGATTACTGTTGATGGGGCTCACTTGACCCAAAGGGGAAAGCCAATCCTTGCCCAGGAGTTGGCAGGGCTTATTGATTGGGCTTTAAACTAGTTAGGAAGGGGGAAGGGGGCATTAGGAAGGGGGAAGGGGGCATTAGAAAGGCTGGGAAGGGGGAAGGAGGCATTAGGAAGGAGGAAGGGGGCATTAGGAAGGGGGAAAGGGGTATCAGGAAGGCTGCGGGGGTCAGGCAAGTGCTTCAAGAGACACGACGTGAGTTGACAGTGGAAGAAGGTAAATGCCAGCAGTACAGTGACAGACTTGGGGATGTTGTTCTATGTGACAGTAGTGAAAATTCTGTGGATTTCCCTGAGGACTCCTCAGTGGAGCCGCAATTGCCCTTCCCCTGTCGGAAATCTCGCTGTGCATCTGCTGCCCCATTAAAATGCCTTTATACAAATGCACGTAGCATGGGAAACAAACAGGAAGAATTAGAGATCTTCGTGCAGTTGCATGGCCACGATCTCATTGCAATCACGGAGACGTGGTGGGACAGCTTGGATGTCTGGCACGCTGTCATGGATAGCTATGTGCTTTTCAGGAAAGCCAGGCTAGGGAGGCAAGGTGGAGGAGTTGCTCTTTATGTCAGAAAGCAGCTGGAATGTATTGAGCTCCACCTGGGGAAAGATGAACCATCAGTCAAGTGCTTGTGGGTAAAAATCAAGGGTCATGCCAGTATGAGTGACACTGTTGTGGGTACTATAGGCCCCCTGATCAAGAGGAGCGGGCTGACAGTGCTTTCTATAAGCAACTAGAAGTAGCCTCATGATCCCAGGCGCTTGTCCTTATGGGGGACTTCAATTACCCAGATATTTGCTGGGCAAGCAATACGGCCAGTCGTATGCAGTCCAGACAATTTCTGCAGTGTGTAGAAGACAATTTCCTGCTACAGATGGTGCAGGAACCTACAAGGGGAGGGCGGGTGCTGGACCTTGTTCTTACTAACAAGGATGGGCTTGTTAGGGAGCTGAAGGTCAGGGCAACTTAGGATAGTGACCCTGAAATGATAGAGTTTAAAATCCTGGGTGGAAGAAGCAAGCCAAAAAGCAGGATTGCTACCCTGAATTTTGGAAGAACTAACTTTGATCTCCTCCTCAACCTATTAGGAGCTATCCTGTGGGCTATGCTGTTAGACGGAAAGGGGGCCTGTGAGAGCTGGGTAACATTTAAACAGCACTTCTTCCGAGCACAGGACAGGTGCATCCCTTTGAGTAAGAAATCGGGAAAGAGAGGCAGAAGACCTGCGTGGATGAGCAGGGAGCTCATGAGTAAACTCAAAGGGAAGCAAAAGTTTTATGAACTGTGGAAACAGGGTCTGAGCACGTGGGAAGAATATAGGGATGTTGTCAGGGCCTGTAGGGATGCGACTAGGAAGGCTAAAGCCAACCTGGAAAAGAAACTGGCAAGGGACATCAAGGGCAATAAAAGGAGTTTTTTCAGGTATGTGAATAGTAAGAGGATGACCAGGGATAATGTAGGCCCCTTGCTGAACGAGGCAGGTGTTCTGGTAACAGGGGATGATGAGAAGATGGAAATACTAAATGCCTTCTTTGCCTCAGCCTTCACTCCAAAGGCCCCTCAGGACCCACAGATCCTGGATGAAAATAGGAGTGTTTGGAGAACGAAGAGCTTCCCTCTAGTTGAGGTAGGGGAGGTCCAGGAGCACCTCATAGGGATTAATGCACACAAATCCATGGGCCCAGATGGGATGCACCCACGTGTGCTGAGGGAGCTGGTGGAAGTGATTGCAGAGCCGCTCTCTATCATCTTCGACAGGTCTTGGTGAACAGGAGAAGTGTCTGAGGATTGGAGGGTAGCCAATATCACTCCAGTCTTTAAAAAGGGCAAGAAGGAGGACCCTAGCAATTATAGGCCAGTCAGCCTCACTTCTGTCCCTGGAAAAGTTATGGAACAGCTTGTTCTGGATGCCATCACCAAGCAATTGGAAGAGAAGAAGGTCATGAGGAGTAGTCAGCAGGGGTTCACCAAGGGAAGATCGTGCTTGACCAATCTCATAGCCTTCTATGATCGCCTCTCCGGCTGGGTGGATTGAGGGAGAGCAGTGGATGTCATCTACCTTGACTTCAGCAAGGCTTTCGATACTGTCTCCCATGACATCCTGATAGAAAAGCTGAGAGAGTATGGGAGAGATGAGTGGACAGTGAGGTGGGTCGAGAACTGGCTGTCGGACTGAGCTCAGAAGGTTGTGATCGGTGGAGCAGAATCTGAATGGAGGCCTGTGACTAGCAGTGTTCCCCAGGGCTCGGTGTTGGGTCCAGTCATGTTTATTATCTTCATTGACGACCTTGATGAGGGAATAGCACCCACCCTCAGCAAGTACCCCCATGATACCAAGCTGGGAGGAGTGGCTGACACGCAGGAACACTGCGCTGCCATCCAGTGAGACCTGGACAGGCTGGATTGCTGGGCAGAGAGAAACCAGATGAAATTCAACAAAAGCAAGTGTAAAGTCTTGCACCTGGGGAGGAACACCCGCATGTATCAGTACAGGCTGGAGAAGAGCTCTGTGGAAAAGGACCTGGGTGTCCTGGTGGACAACAGGTTGGCTATGAGCCAGCAGTGTGCCCTGGTGGCCAAGAGAGCCAATGGGATCCTGGGTTGCATCAGGAGGAGTGTGTCCAGCAGGTCGAAGGAAGTGATCCTCCCCCTCTACACTGCCCTGGTCAGGCCCCACCTGGAGTATCGTGTCCAGTTCTGGGCTCTCTGGTGTAAGAGGGACAGGGATCTCCTAGAGAGAATCCAGAGAAGGGTTACGAAGATGATTAAGGGCCTGGAACATCTCTCCTATGAGGAAAGGCTGAGTGAGCTGGGTCTGTTCAGCCTGGAAAAAAGAAGACTAAAGGGAGACCTAATTGGTGTTTACAATTATCTTAAGCATGGTATGCAGAGGAATTAGCCAGCCCCTTTTCAGTGGTTAGTGGAGACAGGACGAGGGGCAATGGCTGCAAATTGGAGCACAGGAAGTTTTGCACCAACATGCGGAGGAACTTTTTCATAGTGAGGGTGACAGCACTGGCACAGGCTGCCCAGGGAGGTGGTGGAGTCTCCTTCTCTGGAGATATTCAAGGCTCGTCTGGACACCTATCTGTGCAGTATGAGCTAGGGAGCCTGCTTTGGCAAGGAGGTTGGACCCGATGATCTCTCGAGGTCCCTTCCAACCCCTACAATTCTGTGATTCTGTGATTCTGTGACCCCACTTGAAGTATTGTATGTAGCTCTGCGGCGCCCAAAATATGAAGCACATGGAGCTGTTTGACCATGTCCAGAGGAAGGCCACAAAGATGATCAGAGTGCTGGAAAACCTCTCCCGTGAACACAGGCAGAGTTTGACTTTTTCAACCTGGAGAATAAAAGGCTCCAGGATGACCTTACAGCAGCCTTACTGTACCTGCAGGGGGCCCACAGGGAAGATGTAAAGGGGCTATTTAAAAGGGCATGCAGTGATAGGATGATGAGTAATAGTTTTCAACTCGAATAGGGTAGATTTAGATTAGATATGAGGAAGAAATTCTTTACTGTGAGAGTGGTGAGGTCATGGAACAGATTGGCCTGGAGAAGCTGTAGCTGTCCCCTCCCTGGCAGGGTTCAAGACCAGGTTGGATGAGGCTTTGGGCAACTGGGTCTAGTGGAGGATGCCCCTACCCATGGTGGGGGAGGGAGGGGGGAGGTGGGGATGTGGGTAGGGAAGGTGTTGGGGGGGTGGAATTGGATGATATTTAAGGTACTTCATACCCAAAACATTCTGTGATTTTTTGCTTCTATGATTTTTGGAATGCTAGAACTATTATATTCCATACATAAGAAGTATTATTTCTCTCTGGCACGAACCTGTTCCAAAGGATTTGAGTGTGTGATGTATTTGTTTTGTTTCATATCTGGCTTTTGCTAGACTTACCTATGCAAAATACTGACTTGCATACATCGTGGCAAGGGTATTTTCATTATTCCCTGCTCTTAAATAGCTTGATTTCTCTTACTTTCAGAGTTATTAAGATTAGTCCAGCTTTACCTTTCCTTATCATTGATCCCCAATTTTCACTTCTGCCCAAATTTGCTATCATCTTTTAAATTCTGTTTCTAAATCAGTGTGGAAATCATGGTGTCCAGTATTCTCAAATTTAATGTTTCCAAAATGTTGATGTAGCTGTAAATGGCAAAGCATATACCTTAAGGCGCTGAGCAGAGGAGAACCTCTGGGATTAGTTACCAGGCATAAAAGCCTGAAACAATGCTAACTGTGGATGACACCTCAGTACTCCAGGGGTGCAACTGATTTCCCAGTTGACTCAGTCATACTGGTTTACCCCATAATTCTGGGACACATACAGTTCTACTGTGGCTGTGTAGCACTACCCTGAGAGCTGCTCTGAAATCAACTGGGCTGCATGCACCTCTAACCAGTCATTCTGTTCTGTAGTATATTGCTATAGTCTTGCTCTATTTACAGACAGTACCTATCAGTTATGCAGGATATTCCTTTTCTCAAATTGTGAATTTTCCTTTACAGTAGTATATTACATACCTTTTGTTTGCTTGTTTAGATAACTTAATCTTCCTTTGGGACCTCTCATTTGTGAAAATAAATTGTTTACAATCATACAAACATTTCTGATCACAGGAATCCACAATAGCAAATGGTGATATACTTAATGAACACTAGTCCAGATGAAAATCAGGAATGTAAATTCCACCTTATATTAATTTTCTGCATATTCACAAAGTACTACCTCACACAATGTGTAAGAAAAAGCAACAGGTTTAGACAACTAAAGCTAGTTGTCTGAGCTATCCAATCATAAATAATTCTTTGAACATTTAAATAAACTCTATTGGGTAAAAAAGTGAATTTAAATATTTTTGAGAAATTTCAGTAATTTTATGCTAATTTATCATTCTGTTCAACACAAATCTGATTGATTGTTCCTAGATTATGTATGAAATCTATGTACATTGGCAATAAGAAGGAATGTAGCTGAATAATAACAGATGTGCTGGCAGACTGGAGTCTGATGATTAACTGATGAGAATATATGCCTAGTGTATAACTACATGAAAGAGTTAGCTTCATGTGAAATTCTTGCAATTCTTTTTTACACAATATTTACTCCTTTCTATATCCTACAACACATATATTGTCAAACATCTAAGTTCTTATTAGATTTTTTTTTTGGGGGGAGATATAAAAGAAGACCAGGCAGTAACTGAGTAACAGTTGAAATTATGATGAGCTAGTACTCAATTTTGTATAAATCTCTTAAAAACATACTTTCAGCTGCTGCTTTTTCACTCCTTTCAATTTTTACATGAGGTTTATGTTTGCCTGCTACTAGAAGTAACTTCTGCTTGTACATTTTTCAAGACTATGAAAAATAAATGTCTTGGGTCCTTGTTTTCTTTTAATTCTGCATGAATAACATGGTTTAGGCCATTTTCTTGTCATGTCAACTCTGTGCCTTGTCTTGTTTCTACAGCTGAAGTAGGGTTGAAAATTACTGAAGTTAATTCTGATGTTGCACTAAATTGACATACTGCTAAAATTCATAAGGTTTTAGAAAAATCTGCTTTGTGCTAATAGCTTTTTTCCCACCTGAATCTGCTGAAGTAGGTATTTTTAAGTAAACAACATATTAAGATAAAGACTTATTTGGAAGACTGAATGTCTCATTTAGGTTTAAATTCATTCATGACTTCTGTGGGTTATGTAGCATGTAAATACCTTTCTATGTCCAACTTTTCTTCTTAATTCTCTGTCAGAGAACAATTCATCATGTCCGTACAGAAGTTTACTTCTTCCATATGCATTCAATGACAGAAGAGTCAAATATCATAGAGTGATTAACACTGGTTTACATTGTTTAGTATTCTGAAGTCATGGTACTCTTTATTATATGGAGAAGTAGTAGAGAAAAATTTCTGCACTTGTTAAATTAATGGTATGGTGAGGTAAAAGTGTTTTCCACTTTGATATTTTCCACTACTAGTATCAATATATTTTTGTAAAAGTTTGAGTAGAATCTTAATAAGGGAAGTCATCCATGGGACTTTAAAAATTCTTCATTAAAATGAATAGCTTTACCACTCTCACTCTATTCATTTAACATCCAACATCCCCATCCAATTTGTGGAAGTCTCAATCTGAAGCATGCCACTTGAGAATTGAGCTTAATGACTAGCATTCTTTAGTTGCATAAAATGAGAAGAATCACACTGACAAGTGTTCTTTTTAGGACATTTAAGAAAAATTCCATAGCACAAAAAAGAGTGAGCATGAAGGTAGTTTGCAAAATACTGGTTAGTTCAGCCTTTTTTCAGGTTTAAAGTAAGTAGGAACACACATTGATGAAATTTCAGTCACACACACATACTCTGCTCCCTAGCTTTTAAGAGAATGTCAAACAACTTTAATGTAGTGACCAATTATTTTTCATTACTATATTTTTAATTATTTTTTATGAACTTTGCTCAAAAGCATAGATGCAAATATCCTAAAAGTAGTAGTCTTTAACACATCACTGCATTGAAGACACAAAGTAACTAAATTAAAAATAAATTTCATTGCAAATTTAAATATCTAGATAGCAGTAATAATGATTAAGATAACTGATATTTGGTTCCTAAAGCCAAATTCTACTTTCTATTTAGTCTTCAAGTTTATTGGAATCAAAACTCTATGATGAGCTGGGACACACTACATATATCTCATCAATTCTGAAAAATCCTCCAGAGGTGGTGTGGTATTCTACCTTCCCAAGAACTTACTATAGAATCTTAGAATATGTGCAGATACAGGAATATGCACAAATTGGAGTAAACTGCTTCCTTTTTTAAAAAAATCATTTTTCACATATTCATAGACATGCTTAAGATGTATTCACAAAATCACTGATCCCTCATCTTTGGATTATTTTCTACTCCTATATCTTTAAAAAATGTAGTTTAGAAGAAGGTAAAGTATCTTAAATTCTGTTTTGCTATCTTCACACAAGGAAAAGTTATCGGGTAAAAGTGAGCAAAATTTAATAATTTCATAATAGATAATTATGACATATCTGTCCTTTCCTTTGTGGGCTTTTATTTTCTATTTAAATCTATTTAATTGTCTTTATGTTCAGTTACACTATTATGTAAATATGATATTGTATATTTCTATTTTTCTATTTCTATTTCTTTTTTTTTCTTATATGCTTCATACCCCGAAAAGAACAACTGCTTCCAGTGTTCATGATCTGAACTTGCTAAATTTCACTAACTGGTAATAAAGACTATAGATGCTGTACATATCCCAATCAAATTTTTTGCAATAATTAAATACATAATGTTCTGTATGAGAAAAACTATACAATGCTGAACTAGTATGGCAAACTTCCTATATTCAAGACTAAGCTTGAAAGTTTTGTTTCAAGTATCTGTAAAAAAGGATGAAGACATAATCAGCCTTGATTAGTGAATTAGTGATTAGACCATAGTTTAAAAAATCTTCACATACTTAATTAACATCTAAACAAGATTACTTAAATATAGTATTTAAGATTTCAACAATAAAGTTTTTTAAATGTTTTTAAATTTATTATCAGCTCTCCATTACATTTCAAGTAGAATTAATCTTCCAAAACAGTTGTGGTTAATTTTATTTATTTCTCTAAAGTAACATTTCAGTAGTCAATTCTACTGTTATTATTACCCATATAAAAGCATAAAAAATATTATGTTGACTAATTTTAGATATTTGGACTCTAGTGCTTCCAGGACTACCGTATAATACTTTTTATTTTCAAGTATCAATAACAGATAAGTTAGTCTTCATTTAGTTAAGGATTTTGCTGAATAGCAAACACCATATAATGCAACATCTCTTTTACAATGGACAGAACCAATACATTTTCTAATATTGTTCTTGAACATAATTTTCAGTCTAGCTGGTTAACAGTGTAAACATCAGCCTGTTTACTCACACTTCAGGGTAGCAAACCCTGTGGTGTGAGATGTGTGTTAAATAAGAAGAGACTTTCTAAAAGGAAGTTTCTTCGCTAAGCCCCAGCCCTTTAGCAAATAGAAACCTTTAGCTAGGTAGATTCCTGATGCTGTGTTGCACACCCTGCATCAGGTGGGGTTGAAATTATGAGTTCATCTACCCAAGAATATATTATGCTCTTCAGCACTTTTATCTATTAATATATTTTTACCATTCTTAGGTTCATTTCTTCAATTAATCTTCTTAAGATGTTGAAAGTTTGAAAACATTATGAGAGTACAAGCTGCTTTTGTCTAGTTTTAAAAAGAGATGAAGGATTTTAGCCACACCTAGAATCAGGGCAATTTCATTTGGTCTTACCATTTCTTCCTCCCCCCATGTTGGTTTTTTTTTGTCATTTACTCACCTCCAACTCCTATTATCTTCCCTTTTTTCAAATAATCCACATTCTTACTACACGGAAGTAGTAGTGTGAAGGGGATTTTGGAGGTCCTTAAGTCCATTCTCCAAGTCATTCACCAACTCATTCACCAGTCAGATGGATGCAGAGTTTCATGGTTTTGCCTAGCTGAATCTTAAAAACTGCCAATGACAGAGAAGCTGTAACTTCTCTGAATAACCTGTTTTCGTACTGAATTACCCTCTGATGAAAAAGATTTCCTGAGGCTAAACTGAGTCTTTTTAATCTTTCATTATCCCCTACATGATTTTCTTCTGCCAGGCAGAAGATTCTACTTTCTTTTGCCTATTACAAGATCATCCATCTTTCCATCTCAGAACTGTCTCTGTTATGCCTCAGTATATTCATTTATGGCTGTGGATGTGAAAGTTTTCTACTATTGTTCACTGATACTTTTATGATATTGCCTGAGAGAGAAAAGGACAAATTCTATCTCTAATTCGGATGATAAAAGGTCTAGGAAATTTCTCCCATGTTGCAGGCCCATGAAGAGTTTTCTAATCATCCCCATAAAGAAAATCTTTGATTTCCCTATCAGGAAGTAAACGGCATTGTTCTAGAAATTTCTATTACCATAGCTTATTTCTGGAAAAGGTGTTTCCTGTTATACTATGATAAAGAATGGATTTTTCACAATAATTGTGACCTTCTGAAGCCACTGTTTTCATATTTACAAGTAAAAGGTACATTTCTGCAAGTGTTTTTCCTCTAGATTAGGTCTGTATTATTATACTTTAATGATTTTAAGAGATTTTAGTGCATTTATTTCTAGAAGAGAAGAAAAATGTTTCAGTTTTGCTAGATTTCTTCCTTTTCATCACTCAGAAGGGCTATTATGTCTTCTCCAGAAATTTCTTGGCCCTGCTGCCTGTAATATCCAGAGTTGTAAGCTTCATTTCAAAGATGAACAGACCCCTTTTAAGCTGAGAACTATGTGTACTCCTTCCTCTCTTCAGAGTTTTTACCATAAAGAGAACCATATTGTCTGTTGATTTGAATCTTTCAGTACTGAGCTGAAAAAGTCAGGACCTCAAGCTCCAGGGTTGTTATCACAGAATCACAGAATTGTAGGGGTTGGAAGGGATCTTGAGAGATCACTGGGTCCAACCCCCCTGCCCAAGCAGGCTCCCTAGCTCATATTGCACAGATAGGTGTCCAGATGGGTCTTGAATATCTCCAGAGAAGGAGACTCCACCATCTCCCTGGGCAGCCTAATCCAGGGCTCTGTCACTCTCACTGTGTAAAAGTTCTGCATGTTGCTGCGGAACTTCCTGTGCTCTAACTTGCAGCCATTGCCCCTCGTCCTGTCTCCACTAACCACTGAAAAGGGTCTGGCTAATTCCGCTGCATCCCATGCTTAAGATAATTGTAAACACCAATTAGGTCTCCCCTTAGTCTTCTTTTCTCTAGACTGAACAGTCCCAGCTTATTCAGCCTCTCCTCATAGAGGAGATGCTCCAGGCCCTTAATCATCTTCGCAGCCCTTCTCTGGATTCTCTCTAGGAGATCCCTGTCCCTCTTACACCAGAGAGCCCAGAACTGGACACGATACTCCAGGTTGGGCCTGACCAGGGTAGAGTAGAGGGGGAGGATCACCTCCTTCTACCTGCTGGACACACTCCTCTTGATGCACCCGAGGATCCCATTGGCTCTCTTAGCCACCAGGGCACACTGCTGGCTCATAGCCAACCTGTCATCCACCAGGACCCCCAGGTCCTTTTCCATAGAGCTCTTTTCCAGCAGGACATCCCCCAACCTGCACTGATACAAACGGTTGTTCCTTCCCAGGTGCAGGACTTTACACTTGCTTTTGTTGAATTACTCTGGTTTCTTTTAATGAAGGTGCTTCTGCACTAATCTCAGAAGGACATCTATTTCCACTCCTCAACTGCTTCTGTTCCTGTCCTTGTCATTGCAAAATTTCCTGGTTCAATAAAAAAAGTGTAACTACTAAAATAGGGAAAGTCCACAGCACAACCTTAACCTCAGTATTAGTGAAATGCTGTTCAGAAATGTGTTGGTTTTGGTTGGTGAAGAGTTAGTTTTCTTTATACTGGAAAATATGTGGCTATGTTTTGGATTTGTGCTGAAAACAATGTTGATAAATATAGAGATGATTTTATCACCTTTCAGTGCCGCTTGCATATAGTCAAAACCTTTTCTGTTTCTCACCCCACCACACCAGCCAGTAGTTCAGGGATGCACAAGAAGTTGGAAGGGGATACAAACAGGACAGCTGACCCCCAGCTGACCAAAGGGATATTCTATCCCATATGATGTCATGTTCAACAGAGAAAGCTAGGAGAAGAAGAAGGAGGGGGTGGATGACATTGAGTACTGCTGATGTATGCCTTCACAAGGAACTGTTATGCATGATGGATCCCTGCTTTCCTGGTGATGTCTGAACACCTGCCTGCCCATGGGAAGTTACGAATGAATTCCTTGTTTTGGCTGGCTTGAGTGCATGTCTTTTGCTTTCCCTGTTAAACTGTTTTTATCTCTACCCAGGAGTTTTCTCACTTTCACCCTTCTGTTTCTTCTCTTCAATCCTAATAGGGGAGAGTGATCAAGCAGCTGTGTGGGGCTTTATCAGTCCAAACACGGAAAAGAAAGAACCTGCAACTTTAAAACAAAACATGAAATGATGATATCTAGAAGGTGGATGAGTTACTGGTGATTGTAGTAAAGTAGTGGTATTTGATATTAGACATCGTATCTTATTACTGAGACTATAACTATAGTGTAAATTATGCATGAATGCATAAATTTTAATGAATGCATACTTTATAATAAAGCTCTGTTTCACAAAGACCACTATTAAAAAATATACTGTGGTTGAAACATAAGCTGTAACCATAAAACTGTTCCAATGAAAGTGTGTTAGAAAACTTTATTTAAAAAGATTTGTATTCATAAAATATGCACACTAATCTCAAGCATCATCATAGCACCTGAATCTGGAATGTGAACAACGAAAACAACTGTAGGGTCAATACTCTTCTGAGTGCATTGAATACACAGTATGAATAAAAACACTTTGGAGACTCAGAAGATGTAGCAACAAAACCTCACAGAAAATGTTGGGTTGTACAGTTCTACAGGGTTTTTTAGTTCTCTGGCCATTTCTTCATGCAAATAGGCAAAATATGCTCCCTTATTTTGATTAAAAATATATTCTGCAGGCTCTGAAAAATTAAATCAAGCAGCCAACATAGTTGAGCTGAGTCAGCCCGGACTGTTTTCCACACCATCTGACAGAGAGGCAATTCAGTGCAGCTCCAGGAGATCAACAGTCTTCATTTCAGTGTACAACTTGGAGATCAAACTCATGTCCTAAGGATTAAGGGTCCTATGTTCTACTGCTACCAAACTGGAGTGAATGAGCTGCAAGGAAATAGTTATAAAAAGAGACGCCTCCAGGAAGAATGCTGCACAAGTTTCCAGTAGACAGCCCACCAGATTGTGTGATTATAATTGTACCTGCAATCCTCTAGAAGGGTGAGCGGGTTCTACCAATAACTCCCTGACTCCCATTCAGAAACTGATTGATCAACTGGAGAGTTAATGAGTGATTGTTAGAACCCGCTCACCCTTGAACAGTCCAATATGGACAGTGTGGAAGTCCAGTGGAGAGTGGCGTCTGACAGTGGACTGTTGTGGCCTGAATGAAGTCACTCTGCCTGTAAGTGCTCCACAAGCACTGAAGCTACCCTTCAGAGTATTTGGGAGGTTCATAACATAATTTATATATTATTTAGAACATCTGATGTGGTCTGATTTTGTTATACAACAATCTAGCATCCATCCTCACCTAAAATGAAATCCCCTTGGGGTAGACAATGGACTTCCCCATCCTTTTGCATCACCCACCAAGTGCACCCAGGTCCCTGAGTAAAAGCAATCCCACAAATGGGTTTGCCCAAACAATGCTTGATTAAGAAAGAGATTTTTTTTTCTTAATTTGGAGACTGTGTCTATCATTACAGATTTTTGCTTTCCCTTCTTAACAGCTATTCTGCGATCTGGAATTCTTTCAAACACAAAATTACTAAATTGTGTATTTCTTTATTTCAACATAAAAAAAGATTCTGCTCACAAGAAATTGCTGGCAATGAAAATACAAAAATAAACTGCCTTTGTAGCATTTTTAAAA
Source organism: Laterallus jamaicensis coturniculus (assembly GCA_022605575.1). NCBI lineage: Eukaryota > Metazoa > Chordata > Aves > Gruiformes > Rallidae > Laterallus > Laterallus jamaicensis. Next base: position 1,189,583 of record JAKCOX010000120.1, read on the forward strand.
ATATATTTAGTCAGTCACAGCAATAAATCTACTTTATTTTTAAAAATAAGTAAAATTTTTAATAAAACATCCTCAAAACACTGTATGCAGGGGGAACTCAAAGCTTTCATGTCATCACCAACATTGTGCTCAATTGCCTCAATAAAAATCATCTTGACACAAAGTTTATAGGAGCATATAACTAACAAGTTTGGAAAGGACCTCCAAATATGGTGTAGTTGATACTCCTGCTCTCAGCAGCGTTATCTCTAAAGTGGATCATGTTGCTCAGGGTCTTCTTTAGTTTTTAGCATGTTGAAGGGTAGAGATTTCACAAGCCCATTGGACCTTTCCAGACCCCCAAATTCTGTGATTCTGTAAAATTAAAAAACCTCAGATATTGTTAATAAAAGTGAAGATGTTAAGTCTATTCTAAGCAAAAAAACCTGCACATTTTTAGAGAGTGTTTTTCTGCTCTTTTCAAACTGTTGGTGTTGAAGACTTGTGAAGGGCTTTTATATTTGTCTACTTTTATTCATAACTAAATTAAAATATCTATATAGTTATCTATGATTTATGTATTTTAAACATTTTTAAAAATCTCTATTAATGAATTACATACATTCTGTATCTTTGTCTTTTAAGGAATTTTTCTGCTGGATAATAAAAAGGAGGATGAAGATTTTGCCCTCTGGAAGACAAAGTATGTGAAACATCCCTCAAGCCCCGCAGTCCTATGGCAATCACCCTAAGGACAGATCCAGAGACCCACACATACCTATTTTAGGTTTAATGGCAAGAGGCAGGAAAAAATCCTTTTTAACTCACTTCCTGCAAATAATTTTTTTTTCTTCATCTTACAATCACACTATAATTCAGGATGGAAGGGCCTGAAGAGGTCTTCTAGTCTTCATTTAGGTAATACTTTCATTGAGCCATAGCAATTTCATGACAAGGCATTGTTGATCTCCTACAGTATTTTTTAATGTATTGGTTAAGAAAGATCAGTCTTCTCAACTTTCTCTCTTGTAGTTTTGCTCAAGAAGGTTTTGTAAATCATTAAAATCATTTATGTACAATAGGTAGAGCAGCCTGCTGAGGGCACCAGCCACAACAGACAGACATGACTGTTGCAGACATACCCTTGGGAGGGGAGGATTGAGCCAGCACGAACACAATTGCTCACCACAGAAAAAAATCCAAACCGATGCCCAGTCTGTTGAATCTGCTTCATGGCTTGCTGCCCAGTTCTATCTGCTCCATGATGTTCTATGGCATGGAATATCCCTTTGGCCAGCCCAGGCCGGCTGTCCTGGCTGTGCTCTTGAAGCTTCTCATGCACCTGTCTGGGCATGAGAAACTGAAAAGTCCTTGACTTAGTGTAAGGACAACAACTACCTAGCAACAACTAGTGTGTTACCAACACACAGGGAGCACCTGAGCCTGCTCCTGCTGTCAGACGGTGGCATCAGTTCAGCCCATGTGAGGTGAGAGCAGGAGGAAGGTCTGCTCAGCATGGGGGCAGAGCTCAAGGAAGAGGTAGAGAGACTGAGAAGCATTAGGGAGTGCAAGAGGGAGATTGATGGAGCAACTCCCTGGCATGTTAGAGGGAAAGTCACCAGGGAGAATTTCCCCATAAATGATGGATCCCCAGCCCTATCAGGCAGAATGGGGAGGAGTGGGTGACCAGAAAGGAGAAGGTTGGAAGATAGTCCCGGCTTGGCGCCGTGGGAAAACCTCCTCCCTGCCTACCTTGGTTCCCCAGGTCCCCCTAAGCAATAGATTTGAGGTGCTGGGAGTTGAAGACCAGGCAAATGGGAAGGTGGAGGATGGTCCCCCTAAGTGGATGCCAAGGGTGAGGAAGTCAACTCCATGCAAATGGGAAGGTGGAGGATGGTCCCCCTAAGTGGATGCCAAGGGTGAGGAAGTCAACTCCATGCCTCAAGACTGCCTTCACCAAGATAGAAAGAAAGGTGATTTTGCTTGGGGATTCCCTTCTTAAGGGAACAGAGGCCTCCATATGCAGATTAGACCCTACCCATAGGGAAGTGTGCTGCCTCCCTGGTGCGTGGGTCAAGTACATAGCTAGAAAACTCCCAGATCTGGTTCACCCCTCCAATTCCTACCCATTACTTATTGTTCAGGCAGGCAGTGATGAAATCTCTCAGAGAAGCATGAGAAGTATCAAAAGAGACTTCAGGGGTTTAGGGAGGCTGATTGAGGGTAGGGGAGTGCTGATTGAGGAAAGGAAGATGCTTTCTTTCTCCTGGAAGTGCTTAAGCTAACTCTTCTTTGGAAAGTCTATCAGCTTTTAAAAAGCAGGGTGGTATCCAGGTAGGGATGATTAATAGAATACAGAATGAATGGAAAGTTGAGGACTTCTGTAGGCAACATGAATTAGTTGTTTTCTTTGTCAAAACAAGGCATAAGACTCATCGAGACTGGACTGTTTTCTTCCATCCCATCTGGGGTAGCGAAAAACACGAAGTGGGCTAGGAAAGCAGAGATGTTGAATAGGTAGCCAAAGGGCTGGTGCTGCCTCAAGAACATTGGGGGTTTTTGATCATGGGGCTGTTTTCTCAGCACCTGGTCTGATGGCTGCAAATGGATGTCACCTGTCCCCAAGATGGAAAAGAATCCTAAATCAAGAGCTGGCAGGCCTTATTGACAGGGCTTTAAACTAGGTAGGAAGGAGGAAGGGGATATAATGAGGCTTGCTAGGGTAGAGCAAGTAGCCTCTAGCTTTATACTAGATTCGAAGGGGGAAGAGGGTAGAATTCAATGAGATAGAGAAGGGCTTGGGGACACTGTCATTCTACGAGATTGTGGGGAAATACCTCTGAGATGTCCCATAGGAACTTCTGGGGACTCCTCAGAGGAGATAGTATTGCTGACCCTACCTTCTGGAACCTTGTAATATCCTCAAGGAAGCAGTGGAGGAATTTCTCCCAGAGGTTTGAGGGAGGGCTCCTCAGGAAAGGTGGTGAGTCAGAAAGCCCAGCTGAAGTGTCTTTACACCAACGAATGCAGCATGGGTAATAAGCAGGAGTTGGAAACTGTGATGTCCTTGGAAAATTATGATCTAGTTGCTACCACAGAAACATGGTGGTACAGCTTGGATGACTGGCAAGCTGTCATGGATGGCTATATGCTTTTTAGAAATGATAGGCTAGTAAAGTGAGGTGGAGAAGCTGCTCTTTATGTGAGAGAGCAGCTAGAATGTATTGAACTCCGCTTGGGGAGGATGAGGTATCACTTGAGGGACTGTGGGTGAGAATCATGGGGCAGGCTATTGTTAGCGACACTGTTGTGGGTGTGTACTACAGGCCCCTTGATCAGGAGGAGAGAGTTGACAATGCCTTCTACAAGTAGCTAGAAGTCGCCTCGCAATCCCAGGCGCTAGTCCTTATGGGGGACTTCAATTACCCAGATATTTGTTGGGTAAGCAGCAGTACCAGTCATGTGCAGTCCAAACAGTTTCTGCAATGTGTAGAAGACAACTTTCTGTTACAGATGGTGGAGGAGCCAACAAGGGGTGGCGGGTACTGGATCTTCTTTTAACCAACAAGGAAGTGAAGGTCAGGTGCAGCTTGGGAGCCATCTGGATCCCTACCTGCGCGATATGTCCTAGGGAACCTGCTTTGGCAGGAGGGTTGAACTCAATGATCTCTGGAGATCCCTTCCAATCCCTGCAATTCTGTGATTCTGTTATTATTCTCATTCTATGTCCAATGCACAGCACTACATTGGCCACTAAACAGTTAGCTCTATCTCAGCTGAAAACAGGACACAGCAGCAATTCAAATTGCTTATCTATAGGTGTCAAGATTGTGCAGTTAGAAGGAGTTGATGGGTTTTAAGGATTTGCTTTAGCCAAGTAGTTTCAGTGATATCTTCTTGTATGTTTAAATATTCAAGCAAATTGGTCTCAAACTGCTTGTGGCTGCCTGGGCAGATCACAGACATATGGTACATTTTAGGCATCTAGAATACCAAAAGTGAGGCATTATCCTGGGATCACCACATCAAAGTAGATTATTGACTTAGTTTTTACCTGATGCCAAAGCAGGAGATTCCCCAAGACAAGTGACTCAGTTCATCTAGCTGACTTCACAGAATATCTATGCTCCAGTTCAGCACCATTGGGATGACAGCAGGGCAGAAATATTCATGAAACTTCTGCAGCAGATGGGAGGAGGCAGAGATCAGATGAATGATTCTATTTTATTGCTCATAGTGTATTGTTCTTTCAAGTAAATGTAGTCCATCTTATTACATAATGTAACTGCAACTGTGGGAATGTAGGACTTCTTGTCCTAAGGGATGTCCTGGTGTTTTCTCAGCGTAACTTTTGGTTCATTTCATAAGGTGTGTTTCCTTGCAAAGTGAAGTTAGGAATGAAAAAGTTCCCAATCTCATTAATTTCTTGAAAGCTTCCTTATCAAAAGAGGATCTAATCTAGTCTAAAATATGTTGAGCAAGCAAATTAAATTATCTAACTTTAAGCAAAACCACTCATTAAAGATGTACGATACCAGACTAAAACTGCCAATTTTTTAAACAGAAACTTAGCTGAACAAGTTGCACATACAATTGTCTGCCTTGCACAGAGAAGCTGAAGAAGCAAGTTGTAAACCTTCAGTACCTGAAGAATTATGATCACTATTGCCTAAAACCCAAAAAAACCCCCAAAAAATTAAATCAGTCCATGGAGAGACGTTGTGATACACTATTGCACCTGAGGACTTGATCTGTCGCTTAGGAACACTGAAAAACATCCAAGGTGTTATATATACAAAATGATGTAGGGGTGGGCAGAACAGCCTGGAGAAAATCTAGCTGATATGTGGATCCAACCACACAACCACACATTTGCCACATATATTGCCATATATATATATATATAAATATATATATATATAACTGAAGTCGTTCAAAACCATCTTAGCTGAAGATTGACAACAAACAAAGCCTGGAACTTAATGAGCTGCAAAAGAATTTTTAACATGGGGTGAATAGAGCAAGGGCAGGAGAAGAAGTCCAAAACTCTCCTTCTCTAACCTCTGAGACAAATTTACCAAGAAAAGTCAGCTAGATCAGCTGGATACTTTAGGTTAGCTAAAGTAACCTCTCTTCATAGAGTCATAGAATGGTCTGGGTTGGCAGGGACCCCAAGTATCATACAGTTCCAACCCCCCTGCCACAGGCAGGGCCACAAACCTTCAGGCACAATCTAGATAACCCTTCAAGAGAATGGATTTCCAAGTTAACTGCATTAAGTGTCATGTATTATTGGTGAGGGAAGGGGCATTCTATGTGTTTGTAGATTACTTAAGCTGCTCATGATTCTTTGAGGTAAACATCTGTGCCTTGAGACAAAGGTTTCTGTCCTGAAGAAGTTCAAGGAAACAAAAATATTTATTAACCAGAGGTTTGCGGACATCACTGACCAATTATTCCCATAAGAATACCGCTTTAATCTTGAAGGGTGCTATCTTCTTTGAGGGAAAACCACTCTAGTGCTGTGCCCAGCCCAATATTATCAAAGATACACCCCTGTAAGAAAGAATTACAATCAAGTGGAGGACGCACCTTGTTGTGTTATGTAAAACATTCATCAGACAGATAGGCTCAAGAAAGAATTGCACAGCAATTTCAGTGCAATTTCAATTAAAAAATACAGAAGAGGCCGAGGTATCAAGGCATCTGAACTAGCTGTAGAAATTGTATTAGGATAATGTGATGATTACAGGCTCTATAAATACCTAAAGTATAAGAAGAAAAGTTCTCAGCAAAACTTCCATTTGTCAGGTTTAAACTGAAGACCAAAAAGCCTGTATCAGTCGTACCGACTGTATCAGTACAGGCTGGGGGATGACCTGTTGGAGAAGAGCTCTATGGAGAAGGACCTAGGGGTCCTGGTTGATGACAGGTTGGCTATGAGCCAGCAGTGTGCCCTGGTGGCCAAGAGGGCCAATGGGATCCTGGGATGCATCAGGAAGAGTGTGTCCAGCAGGTCGAAGGAGGTGATCCTCCCCCTCTACTCTGCGTTGGTCAGGCCCCACCTGGAATACTGTGTCCAGTTCTGGGCTCCCTGGTATAGAAAAGACAGGGACCTTCTGGAGAGAGTCCAGAGAAGGGCGACAAAGATGATTAGGGGTCTGGAACATCTCCCCTATGAGGAAAGGTTGAGTGAGCTGGGTCTGTTCAGCCTGGAAAAAAGAAGACTTAGGGGGGACCTAATTAGTGTTTACAAGTATCTTAGACATGGGTGGCAGGGGGAATTGGCCAGCCCCTTTTCAGTGGTCAGTGGGGACAGGACTAGGGGCAATGGCTGTAAGCTGGAGCACAGGAAGTTCCGCACCAACATGCGGAAGAACTTTTTCACAGTGAGGGTGACGGAGTAGTGGAATAGGCTGCACAGGGAGGTGGTGGAGTCTCCTTCTCTGGAGATATTCAAGTCTCTTCTGGACGCCTATCTATGTAATATGAGATAGGGAGCCTGCTTTGGCAGGGGGGTTGGACCCGAAGATCTCTTGAGGTCCCTTCCAACCCCTAAGATTCTGTGATTCTGTGTGATTCTGTGATTCTGTGATTCTGTACACAAAAAATTCGGGACATAATTATATAGTCAGTAGAAAGGCAGAAAGGTAAGAGTTAAGCTTTTCCTTGAGAACATGGTTGCATTGGATCGGACTAGGATGGAGTTAACTTTGCCTATAGCAGCCATCGTAGTGCTGTGCTTTGTACTTGTAGCTAAAATGGCATTGGTAAGATGCAAATATTTTAGCTGCAGTTGAGCAGCAATCTCACAGAATCAAGGCTGTCTCTCTAAAACCACCTCTGTCTCCAAAGGCCAGTAGGCTGGGGTAGGCAAGAGCTTAGGAGAGCACAGAGACGGGACAGCTGACCAAAACTGACCTAGGGGATATTCCATGACATAAGATTTCCTGATCATCAGATAAAGCTAAGAGAAAGAAGGAGAAGAGACATTATTTATTAAGGAGTTTGTCTTCCAAAGCAATCACTATGCCTGCTTCCTAGGAAGTGTCTGGACATCCCTTGCTGATGGTAGAGAATAAATCTTTCTCTCAACCCATCACAATGGTATATAAGGAGACACTGAGATAGGTCTTCTTGTGAGGGTATTTTTAAAATAAAAACAAACCAAAACAAATCAAAACAAAACAAATTGCAAAGATGGAACAAATATCTATAAGAAATCAAAATTTCTGGTGCTTAAGAGGGTTGGAAACAAATCTTCAAGCTGAAGAGAGGGAGAAAGCCTATGCATGCAAAAAGATACAACCTTGGAGACTGAAGTCACAGGTTAAGGAAAAAGCAGAGCATGGCAACAAAGGATAAAGGACAACAAAACACCATGTAAAGAGAATACAGAACAGAACAATTAGTTGATATACTGATATACAAAAAACTTTGTGATGAGTATTAAGCCCATGAAATATATTGGGGAAAGTTTCACTATCCTTAGTGAGGGTAAAATTAATAGACATAAATAACACCTGTTGGAAGGTGAGAAGTAAGTATGACAGTACTAGATTAAAACATAAAGAATACATACAGAAACCCCCCCCAAAACAGTCAGAGAAGATGGTATTATACAACTAACTGTATGTTGAAATGCATAGACAAATCAAGTTAAAAAGCAAAACATGGCATGAAATACTTGTTCCCTAGATGGTAAAAAAAACCCACCAAAAAACCCCACCAAAACCCCCCAGACAATTTTGAGTTTATATTACTGTCTTTCTGATTAGAAAGTTAATAATGTCAAAAACCAGCAAAAGAGATCAGAGATACTTTGAGTTTAGGGCATACAACAGAAAAGGTAAACTTCACCTGCCTGATTTAAAGAAGGGAAAGAAATACAGGGTATTCACAAGAGAAGGGGTAATTTTTTGACTTGGTCTTCACCAGCACAAAGAACATTGTTCTATATGCTGATGCTTGAGACCAGTTTAATAAGAGTGACTGATTTTTCTATTTCAGCATTCTTTCAGGAGCAACAAATGCACACATTCACCACAGCTGTGATCAATTTTAAAAATGAACAAACTTTTGTCGGTTGAAAAGAAGATAAAATAAACAGATAGGGGATTTAAGTCTTCGCAGGCAACATGAAGGTTACTTGAGGACCACACTGGAAATAGTAAGTATAGGTGTGCACACTATCAGGACAGATTTTAGAGAGTAGACTAATGTTAGCAGAGCTAACCAACATGGTAAACAGAATTACTAGAAGTACTATTGTGTCCTGAAGGAAAAGATGTGAAAAAGATGTGAAAAACAGTCCTGTGAGCCCTTTGAAAGTAGGGTGATAGGAAGGAAGAAAGCCCTACAAGCACCCCAGCTGAAGTACCCCTTCAATCCTTTCCAGACCCATGCCAGAGAAGGGAAAAGTGTGAGAAGGAAGGAGAGGCAGAAAGAAGCTGTTATAGCCTGTCAGCAGACACCACTGTTGTCCATCCTTCTCACTGGGAAGGATGTAAAGGAGTTGGGAATGATGGAGCAAAACTGAGCCTGTGAAGAAAGGGGGCTTGGTTGGGGGAAGGTTTTGTCTTTTTTTTCTCCTCACAATCCAACTATATTTTTAATTGGCTATAAATTCAATGAATTTTTTGCAAGTCGAGGGTTCTTTTGCCTGTGACAGTAACAGATCAGTGATCTCCCGGTCTTCTTCTAAGCCCATGACCTTTTCAATCATATTTTTCTCCCTTGTTCTATTACAGAGGGGCAGTGGGAGAGAAGCTGGATAGAGTCTGGCAGCCAGAGCAGGTCAACCTACCACAGAAATTCAGTATAAATATTTACAAACTTCTTTACCATAAACCATCTCTTCATACAAAATGCTGTGGATTTTTCATAAAACCCATGAAAAGCATTAGTTTGATGATGTGTGAAATGGTTGATCATGTTGTTTATTAAAGTTTTTTGTATTACTGTGTGCCTCTTGTATGCAGATGATACAGCCTAAAAAGCCCTGGGGGACTGGGATCATTTTGTTGTGTGTAATTACACAGTATGCATCAGACTACAGAACTAATTCATGAATAGAGTCCCTTAAGGATACTTATACAGAGTAGTCTTTTAGGCAGCTATATGCTGCCCTTTCCTTTCCTTCTTATTTTGCATCACTTCTACTTAAAGTGTTAACATTATAAATACGAATCTAAGACCTTAATTTTTTTATTCATTTATATATTCTACAGAAGTCACATTTTAAAACTGCTAGAATATTTATGTCATCACTACAGACTATTTCTGTCCAATGTGAAATAAACCAGGGGGATGGAATAGATGGCCAGTGGAGGTTTCTTATAATCCAATTTATTGTGTGATGCCAAGGAGTAAAAATCTCTCAAATACTTATTGACAGGGAATTTTGTGTTTTTATGATCAAGGAACTCAAAAGAGTAAAGCATTTTTAGAATAGAACTGCAATCTGCCTGTAAATTAAAAAAAAAAGAAGACTCTAGTATTTGAATATTCACATGTAAGAAATCATTCAGAAATCTGGCATCATTGCCTCATGTTTTATAGATGCATGTGCTGTCCTCCAAGAAAAACACCAGAACCAAATTAATCAATCACACACAGTACTGTAGTGATACAGAAAGAATAATTAGTACCTGTTCTCTTCAAATAGTTTCCAACTACTTGCAAAACATGCATGCACATACACGTGAATGTGTGTGTGCACACACACAGAGGTTTAGGAGGACTACATTTTCATCTTTTCTAAATTCCTTAGTATACTGGGTGTTTTACCAGTAACTTTGGGAAATTTTGGTAAAAATATTTTTCTTTCATATTACTTCAGAGGTAAAGTTTTGTTAATTTCTTTGTGTTTTGTTGTCTGTTTTGCTTTGGGTTTTTCCCTGAAAATATCCTAGGAAATGAATGTACTAAGAAAAGTGTTCCTATACCTTCAAATTTTAAAAGGAAGGAAGAAAAAGTAATTACATATATAAAGACAGCATTTTCCCAATAGAATCTACATTTTTTCAACCAATCAGGAAGCAGAAGAAATTCCATATGATTTACATTGCCACAGTAAGAATCAAATTATACTGAGTACAAATTCAATTAACTGCTTTTGAATGCTGTGTAGGCTTGCAAATGACAACACAGTGTATTCTGGAAACTGTCTGAAATAGCAAATAAATCTGGTTTGGAAAAAGAAGTGCATTTAGTCTTTCCTGATTTTGATGAATCCTAGAAGAGACAAACTGTAGTTCACAGAAATGGCCATTCACTTTTTCTTTGAGTTGATGCTTTATGAAAACTAAACTGAAACTGCTGGAAAATAATGATTGTAGCAAGTGTCATTGACATTGGATTGAAGAGTGCAACTAGCAGTGGTAACAAATCTGGGGGAAATGCCAAACTAGCCACACTAGCCAAACAGATTGCAAGCT